>JAPFBL010000329.1:1200000-2400000 GCA_026182355.1 Hermatobates lingyangjiaoensis
CATTATTTAAACTCGGTTTAAATAGTTTCACTTGGTTTTTTGCCTAATGTAATGTAATTTGCCTTGGATGATGGCTAATGTAAGCCGAAAGCTCGTGTTTTTAATTTAAGTAAGTAACTTATTACCTTTAGTTATAGTTTTTCGTTTAGTATTATTACTTCTACCGATAAAAAAGAAAAAAAGGTGTTTTTATTGTTTCACTTTATCATCTGAACCTTCATGTCAGAAGGTTATTGCACCTTATTATTATACCTTATTGTTGTTTAAAACAACAAATAAAGAATTTTTGCAACAAAATATAAAAATGTTTACTTATGATTGACTGTAAAAGCTTTTGAGAAGACAAAAATCATTATGTTATTAACCAGTTTGATATTTGTTTATTTATAGTAAAATTAATAGCAGGCCACTCTAAATTTTCTTCATTTATTCATGTTATTATTTATTTTACTTATTTTGGTATCCCTCCATCCGTAAGTTGGCTAAACTGATTGAGTGATCTTCAATGGGACTTCTCTTCACTCATTACTCGTCTTCGGAATGACTCGTATTTTTCTACCAGATGATGAGATAATAGGAAATAGAGTAGTTAGTATTGTGATCACTTTTATGTGTGTTTTTTCTGTAAATTTAGTTTATTTAGTTCGCAGAATCATTTTATGTCAATTTTTTACATATATACAGAATTAAAAACAGTATATATGTTTCTTCATAACTTTTTCAATTACCAATATAAACCTTTTGGTATACATCTAAACAACAATAATTATCTAAAGTCAAAATGTATCGACTCTAATTCGCTAGTCATCATCAGGCTTCCACTAGTCCTACTGGGTATTGTCTTTTTTTCTATTAGCAATTAACATAATAAAAGAAATCGATGACAAGGAATTGGAACGTCATAGTTGTGATTTCAATTTACGCTGAAGGCAGGTATTCACACCCCTCTCTGGTGTGGTTCCTCCCCTCTCAACCAAGTGACTTGGTTGATATTAAATAATGTTCCTATTTGGAGCCTTTCTTAACAACAAGGAATGCAATTTCCTGTTTTATATCACATTACCAGGCCGATGTGGTCATATAAATCAGAGACACTTCAGATAGCACGTATGTATTATATCAAACCGGGTTTGCCCTTAGTGCTGCAAAAGAGTAAATTATTGATGTACAGTGGAAGTATTGTTCAAAATTCATTGTAGATTCATTGTGATAATTCAGGTAGATAGACATTGTGTCAGATATAAGTAATTACTTTACAGTTTGTGAGTATGTGTGCGTATACTTTAGTGAGTGTTTTGTTACAAAGGGTGATTTGGTCTAAGTATGATTCATTAAGCAACAGCACATTAACCTAACCTATAAGTAGCTTGCATCTATCCTAAAAATAAACTCATTTTACATGTGTTATGGCATCCAATACTTATTGTATTACAATTAATGTTGTTTTAAAATGAATTTACTAATTAGAGGAAAAACTTCAAAGAAAATCTACAAGAACTTAGAGAGAATAATGAATTGCTTAATTTTTATGTATACAATACTCCACAAATAAGTCTAATTGATTTTCCCGTTAGAGGGGTGTCTTGGTTGTGAAAGTCTTCTAGATGTGTGTTTGCTTGAGCCCACAAGGGTAGCTCTTACGTCTGTGTAAACTATCTAATTAGAAAGGTTAATTAGAACATCTGCCTAGATCAATAGCAACAGGAACACCTCTCCGGCAGAGTCACCTTGGTGACTAATTAAACCAAAACAAATATGTTTTATTGGGTTTGGATTGACGCCTAAACTAGAGTAGCTGTCATGCATTTACAACCAGTAAGCTTTATTTGATATAGTTCACTTAATAGATATTTGCAATGTTAATCAGTTAATGATATGAAGTTATATTTTTAAAAAGGTACAAATTGAGTATAATTGTGATAAAGAAAACACAGCCCAAAAACCAAATGAATAGGAATAAAAGAAAGCCAGGCTAAATATGTGTGTTTGTTTGTGAAAGAGAAAAAGAGTTAATTTTGAGAGAGGATAATGTAAAATAGGGGAAAAAATGCATTTTGGGGAGTGAAGCTTGAAAATATTTCAAGGGTTGCAAAGAGAGAGGATGGCTGTAAAAAAAGTAAAGGTGACGCAGAATGAATGGACAAATGACATAACTTAAAGTAAACGGAAGAGAAAGAGTAATAAATTAAATTTAAATGAAATTGAAGTCTACTAATATAGAAGGTTGACCGGGTGAAAACAACAACTTTCTGATAAAACCTTAAAATAAGAAAAGAAAGAGAGTGATGAATTTAATCGGGATAGATAACTCCTTATATAAAGTTACGGGATTAGTGTTTATTACATTTAATCCAATGTAATACTCATACGGGTTTACTGCCAAAACAGTTGAGAGTATGAATTTCATAAAACTTCATTTCAAACGATATGAGAAATAGTACTTCGTGTTTATAATTTTATTACAAAAGTTAATAAATAATATTAAAAGTAAATATACTGTATTATCCAGGTATTTAGTTGACCTGCTCAATTTTAACTAACTTGCTTCTTAAGTAATATTTGTTCATAAGTTACATCTTATCAGGATTATCAAAACATTCTATGCGTTGACTAGGGAAAGTTAGTTTATTTTTCTAAGTCAGAGTAGCCATCCCTATCCTTTATGCCTACAATCAAATTATCATTTTCTATTTCTGTTCCTTGCTTGTTATATGTGCGTCGTTACTTGTGACAATTTGTAACACACTGGTCTTCGACAATGTGTTGTAGCCAGGCATATCTAAAGTACCTGTAATAACACTGGTAGACGTCGGAGACCGACTAACTTTCGACTGACACTGTGAATTGATCTGCATTCTTGACCTATGGGCCAATAACACTTTCTTAATCTCTTTAAGCAGCCTAGTTGAATTTCGATCTTGCTTGAGTCCATTAAAGTCAAGCAAATAAGTTAAAGGTTTACTGCTGCCTATAAGTTACTTATTACAATGGTCAGTAATTGTCAATTTGCATTTTGGTTTGATTTCCAGACAGATAGCAAAGACAAGGACTTGTAAGTTTCTAAACTGTCAAGATCCCAATACATATCATTAATGAAGACAATGGGATTTACACTTTTATAACTAATCACGGGAAAACTTATACTGACATCGCGATTGTAAACAATCTCTTAGTGGAAATTAGGAGAAGGGAAAAGATTTTTGACTTATAAATAATCATATTTAATATTCAGATCGTAATATCCACAGATCTTAACGTCAATATATAAAATACTTGAGGCAGTTTAGTTAATTCCAATGATTTACTGATAGTCTATGACTATCGGTTTGTAAGTTTCTGAAATCTTATACTACGTTATCCTAGAGTCTTTCATTATTGAAACGAGATTCAAAAAAAGAATAGACACAACTAGAACGCCTAGTAGTTTACTCTTGACTGAGGTGAGTATATATATATATATATATAATATATATATATATAAATATTGATAAAAGTATCGACCGTGTAATAGAAACAAAACTAAAGTTTGTCGGGACTCGGTCAGTTCTTCAGGTTCAAATAAAACTCTCATTGCCAACGTTTCGGTCTTTATTTAAAACCTTTTTAACTTTTCAGTTCAGTGTCACGTGTTCATTGAGACTACAGTTGTTGTTAAATTCACATACTATTTTTCTTTGTAAAATAATTTTTAATGTAATACTTACTTTTTCTGTTTCAAAATTTATACTGCTGCCTATGAAAAAGGTTTTAAATAAAGACCGAAACGTTGGCAATGAGAGTTTAATTTGAACCTGAAGAACTGACCGAGACCCGATAAACTTTACTTTTGTATATATATATATATACAGTAGCAGTTTGCTTCTCAACGCGAGTGCTTCGCACTTCTTCCCGATGACGACGGATGTCGAAATATCGAAGTGAGTTCTGTAGTGTCTTTCTGTGTTCTTTTCTATGTGTTAAAGTGTATATATATATATATATATATATATATATATATATGTAGGAGCAGTGTTTTGTTATTTTGAAGAAAACTTTTGGAGTTCTCATTGGTGGACTGATTTAATCTCCATAATTAATTAAAAGAACAAGTGCGCAAACATTCTTATCGTTGCTGGCCAGGTTATTTAATTACCGTAATTAGTTTTCGTCTGACCTGCAGTCGTTTTAACTTTTCCATTAAACAAAATGAAGAAGATAAAAAAAAAAAAGAATGGAAGACCTAGCAAGGATTCATTTGATTAATTTACTTTTGAAAAGAATTTCTGCCAAGCTGTAAATAGTGTATATTTTAGAATGAGCTTAATAGAGGTCTGGAGACTTTGAAAGATTGCTGTCTTTTGTTTATTTAGGAGTTTTTTTTTTTCAGCCCTCTAGGTGGCAAGAAGGATGCTTTATTTTTTTTTAAATGAGATTCAAAGTAAATGCTATCTTGGAATGTATAAAAAGGTTCTAAGAAGACGGATCTTGTTATCAGTTCGTGGAATTATAAAAGGAACTTTAAGGGACTAAAAGGTTTGTTTTTAAAATGGCGCTAAGGAAATAGTTTCGGACACTGAGCGACGCCCTCATTTTGGCTCATTTCATTCTTTACTTAATTCTTCTGTCTTATCAATTTCATTGCATTCCTTATAATAGTGGATTACTTCACTTTTTTGAAATTACCCCTTATCTTCTTTCATTCTTACAAATCCTATCGGCGGGTAACTAACATTAAAAGATGTAGAACCAACCTAACATAATTATACACACATCCTACTTTGTTCAATTATTAGTGAGCTTGTTAGTTATAAAAAATAGAGTTTTGCATCAATTTTAATATTTTTGTTTATATTGTAAAATAAATATCCTAGAACAAAGGTTATTTTGAGAAGAAGAGGGGAAAGTGAAATTAACCATTAAAATCATTAGTTGCGCAATCCATAATTTTATGGTATTTACTCATTCTAAGGTAAAATGGATAAAAAAGCAAAAGTCTCCACACAAATGAATTTTTCCTTCAAGACAGCTAGCAGATAGTTTTTTTTTTACTTTTTCTTACTGTACTCCTTTGTTTCCCCAAACATCCCTTTCTGGACATTAGTTCTTTCCTGCACTTTCACCTTTTTAAAATACCACTCTTCCCTCCCACTCTTCTCAACTCCTCACCAGATGTTTTCTGCATCTAGTGTTTAGTTGGGTTTTTTACTCTGACGAAGACCGCTTGTTACGGTTGAAAGATCTTAGTCTTGTTTTCCCATTTCTTATTGTGGTTTGATCATTAAATGAAGTTTTATTCAACAACAACAACGCGTTTCAAACAGTTTGTCTTCATCATCAAGAAAACACCAAGAATCTGGTACTGAAGGGTTGGTCCAGTGAAAACAACTCTTGTTTCACTGGACCAACCCTTTAGCACTACATCCTTGCTGTCTTCCTAATGATGAACACAATGTGTTCGAAACGTGTTGTTGTTGGTGTTGCATAAAACTTCATGTGTGTGGAGACTTTTGTTTGTTTATACATTTTACCTCAGAATAACCATTAAAACATGGAGTTTCTTAATTGTATAATGTTTTTTTTGTAATTTAGTATGAAACAACTTTAACAATTATTAAATATATAAACCTAGTGAGAATCTAAAATTGTGAACAATTTGTGACGTACGGTGCCATTGCCAGAAAAATGTTATAGGCATGCAGATTCGTTAACATTTCAACGTCATCATCCTATAGAAATCTAATGGTTTTTGACCAGCAATAAGAATTCTCTAGTTCAAAATTACCTCTTTAAAAAAATTGTGCTCTGAACTAACAATTTTCATTTTTTATATTATATTCTCTTTTTCCAGAAACAGTTTTTTGGGCCAAACATTTGTTTCTTTTTGATTCTGCTGTTCAAATTCTAGTGAATATTTCATTTTTTCTTTAAAAATATGAAGAATCGTTAATAATCTGTGATAAGGTGATATTCAGGCATTCATAATGCAATAGTCAAATGACCATTTCAATATGGCTGATGAGGTACTTAGTTCAAAGCAAATTTTTGAAGTTCAATTCAAGGTAAATTGAAGAGGGTAAGACAAGAACTCTAGCTCTGAAACATTTACCAGCACTGTACTATGCTGCCAGTTTCTCTCTCTTTGGCCTGTAGTTGACATTAGGGTTGTCCCTAGTCATTGCCCAGTGGTCCCAAACTGTTGGGAGGGTAAGCCTGATTAAATTAACTCCGAGTTGGTTTCGAACTGGTTGGGTCAAATGGTTTTGTTGCCTGCTTTAGCCAGTGAATCTCTAATGATATCTTCAACTATGTGTAAGCTGTAAAACATACTTATTATTTCAACACGTCCCAGCTCCTCATTGACTCATCACCGTATAGTTCAATAATAACTTATTCACTTAAGAATCTCCATTTAAGGGTCAAATAATTTCTGTTATTTTGTGTTTGTTACCCCTATATACTTAACATGAATAGAATTGAATTTGAATTTCCCTGCAGTAGTTAAATATATAAACTAGATTACAGAGGGCGTAGAAGAATTGATTAGACATAAAGCAATAAGGAGTTACTAATTAGTAAGTAAAAGAATCAGTGATTTTTTCACTAAAATTGTCCATAGATAATCGTATTTACAACGATATGACTGGTCTCGAACACTAACCATCTGCAGCATCACAAATGTCCTAACTGTAATAACTGTTGTATTATGGTACCTTCTTGTAAATGGTACTTATGTATATGGTACCTAGATGTCGTCATTTATTTAAAATTATTATATTTTATTAATTATTTCTTATTTAATACATTATTTTATCCTTCCTCAGCCTCCAGTTCATATGTTTTGTTTTGCTCTCGGAAACAAGTCCATTGTAATTTGCATACCACATACCTGCTACTTGTCAATAGATGTTTGTAAGTAGATTTCTTAATTATTTAAGTAATTTTTAATAATGTTTTTCAAATATTTTGTTTTAGAGTCATTACTAATTTTACATATATATTTGTTCAAAATACTTACATTTCGATCCATGCAACTCCACTATGCTATACCTTCAGTTACACATCTCGGTATATATCAGTACAACATATCGGTTAAATTCTGTTGTACTGCAACAGAATTAAAAACAAAAAAACATTTTTGGACAAAAATTCTATTTCTGGAAAAAGCAAATCTCATATAAAAAACGGAAATTGTTGTTTCAGGGCACAATTTTTTTTAAAGAAGTAATTATGAACTAGGGAATTCTTATTGCTGGTCAAAAATCCTTAGACTTCTACAGGATGTTGAGATTGAAATGTTAACGAATCTGAATACCTATGACTTTTTTCGGTCATGGCTTCGTACGACACAAATTGTTTAAAATGGCAGATTCTCTCTAAGCACATGTATTTATAATTGTTCAAGTGGTTTCCAGATTGAATTACAAAACAAATATTTTTTAATTAAAAAAATGTCATGCTTTAATGGTTTATTTGAAAAAAGGTTAATCTGAAATTAACAAACTTACGGACATACTCTTGAAGGTTCTCTGGATGAAAGATTAAATTGGAAAGCTATGTAATATATCCACATCTAAGAGAGCAAGAGCAATTGCTTTGCTGTAAGAGATTATATCGTAGTAGATACATGAAAGTAGTAGATCTACATGAAATCTTCACTTTCGTTTTTAAAAAAAAATATTATTACTGTTTTCGTAGAAAAGTATTATTACGTAAAAAAAAATAAAGTATTATTCCTAATAAGGTATTATTTCGTTTTTAAAAGTATTAAAAAAAATATTTTTATATATTTATAATAATATTTTAGGTATTTACAAAAATTAATATACAAATTAGTCAATTAGATGAAACGATTATTCGAACCGAATAAACTAGAATTTTTGAAAGAACACACAGAAATTAAATCACTGAAACTCACAACTATGAGTATATTTTTTGATGGCTTTGTAATCAGGAAGGATAGATATGAATTGCTCTAAAGGCTGATAACGACTGGCATGTGTTCAAAAGCAGTACTGAAACAAGGTAGCCAACTTTTGGATGGAGGGGAGACAAGAAGGATAAAGAAATAAAAGCCAAATAAAGATTGAATGAATGAAAACATTTAAATAAAAATCAAAAACTATTAACAAAATCTAAAAAAAAAACAAAGTAAAAGTAAATATAAAAATAAGAAATAAAAAATGAATCTGAGTAAGTAAAAAGGACTAAAATAAATTACGGGAACAGTTAACGATTGAGGTTAAGCCCAGCAGCAAATCTAAAACACAGAACACTAATTAGGGTTTCTTCTGAAGCTCTCAGGTGAATTATCCCCATAAATCTGCCTCAGGACCTGTACACGGAAACAGTAATTGAAAATGAGTCCGTGAGAACTGGCATGGTAGCAACAGGAAGGTCACTGCGTTTGCCAACGGACGACCTATGATTATTCATACACAGGCTTAGCTTGGTGGAAGCCAAACCCAATAAAAGGAATACCACTGGGTGGAATCTAAACGGTAAACGCAGTTACGAGAGGTACAGGAAATGTTGTAAGCTATAGGGTAGGTGTGTTTATTACGTAAAGAGGTAAAGGAAGGAATGGGATTGATGATAGAACAAGTAAGACACCTGTGACGTCCACATTGAACCATACCACCAGGAGTATGATGAGGCTTAGGAGAAGAGATGTGAGAGAAGATATATCGATGATTACCAGGTTTGCGGTAGAAAATGGAAGATACCTCTCTGAAGACAGAACAAGTGCAGGACGAAGAGAAAAGTATACGGGAAAACTGTTTGATAACTGCGCCCAGCCTATTGGCACCATAGGCTGGTGTAAAATACCTATAATATAGGTAAAATACCTATGAGTATTTCAAATAAGTATTTTATATTTATTAAATATATTTCTTGGAGTTTGTTAAGAATGTTAGAATGATGTAAAATTTATTTTATGACTTAGTTAAGATAATGACTTAGATTTATCAGAAATACTTATTAGAACATCATAAAATATTTTGATTAATCTTATCAAGATGAGAATTACGTGTTATGATGACTCTAGATGTAATGTTGAAGCGGGTTAATACAGCGCTCAGAAAGTGATATTTAATCAGATCCAAATCTCTAAGCGATGCTCACTGATTAACCCTGATAAATATTTCGACTCACTTAGTGAATGCCTCTGGGCCTATCCTTTATAATTTGTAATTCTGCCATCCAATCACATTGACTTGCTCTTCGTAATTATGAAATTACATCTTTGTTACTGACTCAATTCTAGTAAGCTCCTTATTCTTGGTATAGCGTAATAAACTAGAGCGCCTCAGTTCATTAAAACCGTCTTTTCGATCACTCTGTCCGTTATTAGAATGTCCATTACATCGGAAATCGTAATTTCCAAATATTAATGATAAATTCTGATGGCACTTTGAATCATAATCTTAAGGCTGTAATTTAGATTGAGAATTACACACCATGGTCTTGTCTATCAAACATGCTGACGATCTTTTAACTTCCTTTGAAATTTGTTCTTCGAGTTCATACAAATAACAAATGCTAATTTAATGTTAATTAAGCGTTAATTACTTAATTAGCATTTTTAATAGAAACCTAAATTGAGTAATTAATAATTCAACTAAGATTAACATTAAGATTTAAAGTCTTACATTAATAAGAAAAACGAATAATAATTCGTCCATTCTTATCAAATTACTATTGATAAGAAGTCAATATCTTATCAATAGTAATTCCAAAATATAGAAAAAAAAACCTTAATGAAAAGAGTAAGAAATAAATTTGACAACTTACCTATCTAATTAAGTTAGAAACAAATTTAAAACCAATAATAAAATTAAATGTTCTTTGAAATTGATAAAAATATATCGCCTCACCTTATGATTGTATCAAATTGCCGAAATCATGCTTGTCACGAACAAACACCATTATGTTATAAAGTTATAGGAAGACAATAACAAGCCTTCCATTGTTTCAGTTGTTGACTTAAGATTATTATTTTGCATTTCTATGAAAAGATAAAATTTTCTATTTAAATTTTATGAATCGAAGTCAGAAATTATGACAATAGCATCACAAACCTCTGTACTTGGATCTTTAGTTATCAGCTCACACACTATACACTTACATATATATTATATACTCACACTATAAACTTACATATATACTATTTACTCGCATACTATATACTTACATATATATACTCGAATACTATACACTTAAATATAAATAAGTTTATAGACACGCTGTTTAGTTCAATTTTTTTTCTTGAAAGCCACCTTGTCCACATCTGTGGAGTCATGCATTTGCAACTTGTATGCATCAGGAGCACGCGATTGTGAAATAAGTCCGGTTTAAAATTCATCAGCAGTACACCTCGACACCACATCATCCAATAAAAATGCAGATTCAACCTTTTGAGCAGTCGTTTCATCAATTCTGAAGAAATGACATCTTTCAATATAATTTTATCAAGGATTCACTAATTGTATGTGCTTCGCAATGAAGGGTAATATGGTAACATGCTTTATTTGACGCTTCAGTTGTATTTTCGTTCTCTGTTCAAAATTCTTCCACATGACCTTTCTAGTTTTATTGAAATTTTCAAGTGTCCTTTCAAAAAAAAATCCTTATTTTTATACTCTATGAATAAGTGTTGGTGTACAACTAGCTGTCAGAGCCAACTATCACCAGTTTTAATTCTAAATGTCTCTAGTCTGTCAGTGAGAATTCTTTGATTTCATAACATGATCTGTTCCAATTTCTTATGTTATGATTAAATGATCGTTATTACTATGTCTTTACAATTTTACTGGTGACAAGCAACCGTTTAATAACCTTGTGTGACAAAGTATAAATATGGCGTCTGAGGCTCCTTCATCACCAGTACCAGTTAAGCCATATGAGGAATACTAAAGATGATACTCGCGCTTCTACTTGACTGGCTGCTTGTCAGAATATGATAGAGCATATTTCCGGTGTTTTGAACTAGTAACTGCAGATTGATCTTTTGCATGTTCACCTATTTCTGTATCCTCTTTGGATGATAACGCGTTGCTAATACTTGTTACACATTGATACACTGTAAGACTTTCTAAATAGTAAAAATAATTATTATTATTGTTGAGTAGAAAAAATTAATTTGGTAACAGCAATGTAGCACAACCTTCTTGGACGAGAGTTATGCTCTACTTGACAGAACCAGCTATCATCAGTGTTAACTCTGAATGACCTAGTTGATAAACCTTGTTGACAGTGAGAATTTGCTGTTATCATAAAATTATCTATTCTAATTTCTTGTGTTATGATTATTGAGCTTTATGAAAACCCTAATCTTGCTTCACGAAACCCAAGGATTCCGCAAAACACACTTTAAGAGTCACTGTCTTATACTATCGACTACCGTTCAGAGACGACATTGACAACAAGTTGGTGAAGTGCATGATTACTAAGCAGGATCTGTGATTTACTAAATACAACTAGTCAACAATCAGTCTCGAGTGTGTATATAAGCTGACTTCATCTATACATTAATTCAACCATATAAATAGTACAAGGTGATGTAAAACGTCATTATGCGACCTTTATGAGGTCTAAGTTATTTTTATACTGTTTATAATACGACCTTAACATGATACAAACTTTTAATACATTTTTCATACATTCTAAAAGTTTGTTTCCAGAAGTGATATATGAAATAGAACATCTCAACTAGGGTCTCTAGGATCTCACAGATCCAATCAGATATTACGAGTTTAGTATTTGAACTCATGCTAAACTAGTAAAACTTTGAACATATTTACTAACAGAAAATAGAAAAAAATCACAGATTTGTTTCTTTCATTTACTTAAATATTATGAAAATAATGACGGCTTTATAATCAACTTTGTAATAGTTCTTACTTCTAAACGAATTACTCTAAAAAAAAGCAATCATTAACTCATTACTAACATACATGAATTTGTAATTAATGGTTTCAATTCGGCAACAATGTCAGATCCCAAATCAACTTATGATTTAACCAACGTAAGGAAAACGTGGAAAACAGTTTTACAGTCCTTAAGTTATGAAAATGGCCTAATTGATGGCTATCAAACAATAAAATTAATTTCGTTTTTAATAAAAAAAAAACGAAAGAAGTAAATTCTCTCATAAATATTATATTTTTTATTTAAAATTTTTAGTTTGTATATTTTTATTGTAAAAATAATATTGTTAAATAGTATTTATGTTTTCGGCATGGCATGAAAAATACTATTTTTTTTATGACCGAACTATTTCAAACAAATCCCGTGGACTGTGCGTTTTGAACACTAATAGCGTAGATATATTAAAATGATGACGCGAAGTGACTATTGTGTGTTTTTAGTGAATTTAGTGAACTTGAATACTAGACTGTATCATGGTATATGTTTAAAGAACAAGTAGAGTTCTGATGACAGTGGACAGGTGTTTTTATAGTTTAGTTTGGAGTTCTGTTTTTAATTGTAAATATATTGAATCTGATAAAACTTGTTTCATTGTTTTAAGTTGTTTCTTTCAAAATTACAAATTCTTTAATGTGACAATATGTTTAAAAGTAGTTCAAATGAACTTCTCAGTCGTTCATAAAAGCAAAAAGATTATGTGCAAATTGTTCATAATGTTAATAAAAAAAAAGTTGAAAAATGTTTAAATAAATATGTTGAATATTTTGTCTTGATAGAAACATGCATTATGTTCATATTATCGCAAAAAAAAAACAACGAAATTTTCAGTGAAATGATAAAGCAAATTAACCGACGGACTTCAAAAAGTTTTGTTTTCTTTAAAAATACGTAATTCTTTAGTTAAACAGTTATGGTGGAATTAATGAATTATTACTTTTAATTAAACATACATGGCAATGAAGTTGCCAAATAACTTGAATAAGCCTATTTGTCAAGGATGTAAGAGGGATATTTTCTTTTATAAGTTTAAAAAGAAACTTCTAGAATCGGAGTTACAAACCAAAAATGATGTTAGAAAATCAGAGGAAAACTTATGAAAAAAAAAAGTTATTTATGAAGCCAAACAACTAATGAAAAAGAATTCTTTAACTAAGTGTTTGCTGTTTGTTATAAAAGAATTTCTTTTGGGTAAAATAAAGAACAATGTGTAGTGGAGAAAAGTTACCGGGTTAACCTTTTTATGTGCGAACTGGTGGTCAGGGTATAAATGAAGACTCTAGTTAGTGTGGCCTCGCAGAGGAGGCTGAGGCGAGGTCATCTATTCGAAAAGGGCTGTTTTTATAGCCGTGGGGGCAGTAAAATTCCCTTTGCCACAAAAAAAGAGAATGGACTACGCCCCCACGCAGATTGGGCTTTATCCACTGGGATTATTTATTTAAATAAGCTTTTAGAAATAGTTGCGAATATTTAGCAAACAACGTTTGTGACTCTGCCTTGAAAATTACCAACATTACTCACGCCCACTCACATTCTTACAAAATCGCTACAACTTCAAATCTGTTTTATTTTTTGCAGAAAAAATTAATATTACTCCATGGTATTCCAGTAGACATTTATTGGTAGGAAAAAAAATGTCATACAATTAATGATTGAATAATTAATATTTACAAATAACATATCTTTTGAAGACCTTAATATAACATTTCGTAAATAATTTTAGAAATTATTATGCAAAATAAAATTATAAAGCTTGTTATGTAAGTAGTATGTTATTAAGTGGTATGTTAACAGAAATATTACAATAATATTACACAATACAGTCCCAAGAATTAAACCAACAGTATTTTAGCTTTTAATTTATTAAACAATATTTCTTTTTTTTTGAACGTAAATGATATATAAAGACAAACCTTCTAATATGTAAACACTTAATTTACTTAATTCGAATTTACTCATAGATATAATAAAAAATGTATAGTTCATAAAAATCCTGAATGGTTCACACTCGACTTTAGTGTAAATAAATTAATTATCACAAAATAAAGAAGGATCAATTTATTTAATAATTTTATTTTAAATAATTGCATATTGTTTGTATCACATTTCAAACAAACTAGGTATCATAGATCTATTTATAGCTCTGGAAAACTTCTTTTTAATTAATTAAGAATTAATAATAATTATTGTCTCTGGGAACCTTATTTTTAATAGAGTAATTTTGTATAAATATTTTTTATAAATTTCAGTAAAATAAAACTCTAATGATCTAATATACATATCAATTATATAATTATACTGGACTATCCGTGACCCTCTGTGTCACTCAGAAATTATAGCAATAGGTATAGAAATTAATTCACTGAACATGATTGCACAGGGATAATTTTAATTGTTGTTTCTTATTATTAAGGCACGGAAACAGATTCTTATCTGACCCAAGCTTTTGATATAGTATTCTTAACATGATTCAAGATGTATACACAGTAAGTATATTTATCAAAATAAAAATAATTTAAAAGTAAAAAAAAATCATTTAAAAGGAATAAAATATATATTTTATTACGTAAATAAATAAAACATCAATTAATGTTATATACACAATATATATATTAAAAAAAAACAAAACTTGTAAATTGAAATACTTAATTTATTTATTTACAACAAAACTTTTAAATTGAAAATAAGCTACAATGAATTGTCATTATCATTATTAAGCGTGCAGAATATATTTAAAACTACATAATTGTTTACAAAACAATCATATGAAAACTTCATTCATAATAACAAATACACTTTTAGGATATAATTCTTGTGACATAATCTTAAATGACATTACAAATTAAGATACTCAATGTTTTAGTGCGTCGTGGAATTATCTTGAAGTCTGTCTGACTAACTTCACTCCATAAATCATATTTAATATAAACTTATTAGACCTTAAGCATATTTACTTGTCCATCAATCAAGTACAAAGTAAATTTGTTTTTCATGCATGGATGAAGAGCCATTAAATTAGGTACAAGATAAGCTTTATTTGACAAATTTAATTCTTGAAACTTGTGATAGGATTCATATTTAGCCAAATGTAGAAAGGTTTATTATATAGAAATATTAACGTCTAAACTACAGAGAAAAATTCTGAAAAATGACAATGCTCATTGAACTAAAACAGCTAGTCATCCTCACTTTCTTACTCAAACTGACAAAGGTCAGTTGTTTCGTTGAAAGATCAGTAATATTTCTGAACGTCTTACTGTAGTTTAGGCGTTGCTTTTTATATCAGGTGTTTATTGTGAAATCTTGTAATACGTATAAATAAGATAATCGTTGATATTAACGAAGTGTATTTGAATTTTTTTGTATTGTAATAGCTCTTTTAGAGTTCTCTATTATTTTATTTTAGCTATCGTGAAGAAGAAATATGAAACTTAGTGATAAAAAAATAATTTCATTTGTTTTAATATTAGTTTTTCATTCCAACTTTGTGTTCAGTTGGACTGAGCGTAATAGGTTGATTTAGACTTGGTGAATTAGCTAACATTTATCTGCTTCGTTCCTATCTATTCAGTAATTGCATTCATAGGAAGCTAATGGGTGCTGTGCATAAAATAGTAAAATGCACTGAGTTTGTTTGAGTCAGAACTTTTCCTACTTGTTCATTGCCTCATTTCCCAGTAATCTCTTCTATCCAGGTTCTCACCTTAGAGTTAATTTTTATTTACAGTCACTTTCTGATGAGAGATCACATATTTTTAAAGTAATTTTGAATTAATAAACATGGTTTTCAAAACTTTCTGTTTGGCCTGACTGATTGATAAACTGTATATTTACAACTCTCATGGTAATTATTTTTATAATGAACTAGAAAT
Source organism: Hermatobates lingyangjiaoensis (assembly GCA_026182355.1). Lineage (NCBI taxonomy): Eukaryota > Metazoa > Arthropoda > Insecta > Hemiptera > Hermatobatidae > Hermatobates > Hermatobates lingyangjiaoensis. The sequence goes on from JAPFBL010000329.1 coordinate 1,215,777, forward strand.
AAATCACCATCACCAGCACTACGACCGGGGAATTTGTGATTATTTCTAGATGAAATTTAGAATTGTTGAAATTTATCCTATAATACCCAAAGGAGCTTGTTATTAATTTGTGACCCATAAATGTACTAGGTGTGAGCACTTTTATTAAAATTAGAATCATTGTAATCCGGGATATCATTTACGATTACTTATCAGCTCACTATAATATGTATTGAGGGACATTTTACCCATCAATATATAATTTAATCAATTAATATCAAATACTATTACATTTTTGAACATATTTTCACCTGTAGAAGCATATTCATTTTTAAACATTTCCAGTTGAGTGAAGAGAGCCTCATTCTTTTTACAGAAACATCTAAACGAGTGAATATTAAGAAGTTTCCATTCTGTATGTAGTGCAGTTGGTCATTTTCCCAGTTATTATTAGACAGCCCTGTCATTATAGTTTCTCCCCTCTCATTAACCATGGATGTCACCCTACCCTAATGCATAGTACGAGATACAAAAGAGCACAGCAAATATGTAGATGATTCATTAAACCCCAAGTTTAGTAAAGGATATCTCACAATATGATAGATCATCATGGTCTTAATCAAAGTATCTGTTATATGGTTTTGAGGTTGACTCAAATCAAAAGTGACTACTTTTACACCTACCATTTTTACCATTGATAACAGTAAATCGACTGATTTAGATGTGTTTATTTATCCAAGCCCTTCTCTTTTTCTTGTTCATTTTTTTTATTGTTTAAACCAATCCTTTAGCGGGTGATAACTTGTGCCGTTTACCAGCTTTTTGTTTGATCGGTGACTTTTTTTTTTTTGCTTAAGTCTGTGTGTGTGTATATGTGTGTGTGTATTTCACCAAAAAATTGGCCCTGAAGTGTTTATGTTTCCTATTGTTCATTAACAATGTATTTTCATGAGAAACTCACTTTTTGCCCAAACTGTGATAGTTTTTTCTTCAAAAACGTTGTTATGGAAAGGTTTCTCTGGGAGTTGACATTTCGTAATTATTATGCAACTAGAAGGAGCTATGACTGAAAAATTACCTCAGAATATTAAAACAACGGGATAGGCAGTTTGAATTAAATTGTAAAGTTTTTGACATATGTATGATTTTGAAAGTATATGGACATATTAGGTATCACACCGCTTGAAGTATCGCAGTTCAATTATACAACAATTAAAATTTTTCAAAATATTATCTAAATACTTTTTCTTAAAAATTACATAGATAGAAATTGGGTATTATTGTACATTTGGTGATTTTAGAAATTTTTTTTTAACAAAAAATGGCAAATTCTAAGGGAATTAAGGAAATTTTACTCAGAATTGTTATGCTATGAAAAAAACTGAAGAAAATTTTTGCAACTGAAATGGCAATATGGCTAGAATAACTAAACACCCAACTTGGACTAATGGACAACCTGTTGCACTTTTCAACATATCTCATTATCAGACATGTATCCCTGGATACATGTAAATTATCCAGGGATACATGGTTACAAATGAAATGTTAAAAACTTTGTAATTTTTGGGTAATACTGTACCATGGCGAAGGTATTTTTTCTTTCTTTATATGATACAGTTACTATGTTTAAGCCATTTATCAATGATTCAAAAAACCTATAGAGAATTCCCTGTATATTCATACTTTCACTGTGTCATAAAGATAATGATTGGTAGAGCGATATAAAATCAGAAGGTTCCTATCTATAGAATAGTGAAAAGTTTTATGTAAGTAACCATCTTCATAATGAACAATATACCTATCACAGAAAAAATCGATAGAATCAGTTACAAAACGTGTGGCTGTCAAAATATAAAAATCCTTGAGGTTTTCAAAAATTACCCAGAACCTCATGGATATAGAAGGAGCTTGGTAGAACGTGTTTTGAATACATTAAATCAGTACTAATGATTATGAGTAATAACAGAACAACAGGATGGTTTCTTTCATAGAATGCTTATGCAATATTATTTGCTTAGTAAAATTAAGCAATGCTTATGCTTAGTATTTGAAGGATGTACTAAGTATTTCATATAATAATGGTAGAGATATAAAAGAATATGGAGATGGCCTTTCTTTTATAAGAAGATGAGTTCTTATCTATGAGCAAGAAAAGGAGCCATGTTATTCCAGTGACTAACGTACTCGCCTCTGAACTGGTAGGCCTGAGGTTCGATATTCACATGGTCCTCGATTTATTCACACAGGAAATGAATAAATCTGAGTAGGTCGTCCCTTGGAGAGGACGCTAAGCAGTCGGTCCCGAGCCCAATGTCAGGTATTTGTCAGGTACTTGTTAACGATCCCTGCTCAAAATGCTCTTGAGTTAGGAAAAATTTAGAACACCCAATGTAGTAAAGAATAGTATGTATAACTATTATATTTAACATGTGTCTTGCGGTATCCCACACTAAGCGAGATTTTTTTAAATATTTATAACAGAATAAGCATTCAGTTAGACATGATTTAAGCTTATAATCACCTAATTTTCTCACGACACAACAAATTTTGCTATGAATTGACATAATCTCTTCTGAAAATATCAAATCCAGGAAAATTGTAAGTTATTTTTTTATTTAAAGATACATTTCTAGTAAAAGCAAGCTATATAGTAAATTGAGTGCCAAATTACAAAACACATGTAATTTTCCTCAATAAATAATTAAAACTGTTAATTAAAAATTCAAATTTTTTAATATTCCATGATATTCATTTGATAATTATTATTTATTGCAAAACGCTTTGTGATAGATTCAATCTCATATGCAAAGCATGAATTACTTAGCTGTCAAACGGTTTAGTATTCTCAAAGTAAAACAGGTACAGAACGTTAAGACTTGTTCTGAATTTAACATACAGTTCCCATAAGCAAATAGAACCATTAATTCATTGCTTCTTTTTTATTTAATTGAATACATTTTACTTTGTATAGTACAGTATAGTGATTTTGAGGAAATGTCAACAAGAATTTGGACAGATTTACCTATTTTAAGGTCCCCAACATCTTTTATCCATGATATTGGTGGGTGGATGTGATTAAAAAGTTTGTCTAGACACTACAGTTCAGAATCTTTGATGGATTGAATTAATATTATACACAAAAATTATCCTCATAGTGTAGATAAACCCTACTATTGGGAGCAATGAAGCATGATGGGAAAGTCACTTTTTTTTGTCAAAATATGTTTTTTAGACAATATTTTTTTTTCTCTTGAAATGCTATCTGTAAAGTCTTGAAATTTTTCCGTTATTTTGGAAGCTACAAAACCAATAACTGACACAATAATGTTATATCATTTGGCAGATGAAAATGCAATTATACCAAACAATAGAGCGTTGTGCGAGGGATGAGTTGAGGATATTTTTTTTTAAAATTAACCAAAGGGGTGATATGGTAAATTTTATGGTTTCAGAAAATGTTTTTTAAATGCTAAACGGCTCATTAAAGAACAATGAGACTTTTCTAATAATGTGAACTGAAAATTATCAATTATTAAAAAAAAAATCCTGAAATTTCTATTACCTCAATGTGCTGAGAGTTTATAAAAAATGAATATTCATCCTGAACTAAGAGATCAACTAATGCTATACTTGTTGGATTTGTTTACATTGTATCCATTGACTGAAAATTTGTTTCAGTAAATCGACTGAGATAAAATTGATGTTTAGAGGATTAATCAAAAAATTTGAAATGATTTAATGAGTTAATATGAGAAGTAAGAAGAATGAAATTCTTACATGTAAAAAATTAATACCAGTCAAACATGTAATTTATTATGATTTCCATGGTATGATGAAAAAATGTTGGTATTACCCACCAAAATTCTTTAATCAATATACATGTTCCACCCATGTATATTTAGAGGATATTTTCGGGCGGAAACACCAATTTAGAAGGATATTTATTTTCTCTCCATATCCACAATATTCACGGCGATACCTCCAAAACTGCATCACATCAGCAACAGGACACACACTTCACAAAACAGTTCACAACACACCGCCAGATCCGGCCAGACCGCCCCGTCGGCGGCGAAGCCAAGCAGACGGAGAAACACAAGGCATGGCGAGTTGATCGAGTAAGGGCGAGAGACGATTCCAACCAGGTCAAGATGGCGAAAACAGCTGGTTCTTACTGACTTGCGTCAGTGTTGCCGCTACATCACACCTCCCCCAGCGGAGAAGTAACCTTCGAAGCGTGAAAAACGAACGAGCCGTCCGGAGCGAGTAACTCGAGGTGGTGGATCGTCCGTTGACTTCATCGAGGCGTTGGTTGAATTGTCAGATGTTGAGTCGGCCTGGAGGTGAGTTACCAGGTGTTCGATTGGCCTGGAGGCGAGTTACCAGGTGTTGAGTTGACCTGGAGGCGAGTTACCAGGCGTTGAGTTGACCTGGAGGCGAGTTACCAGGCGTTGAGTTGACCTGGAGGCGAGTTACCAGGCGTTGAGTTGACCTGGAGGCGAGTTACCAGGCGTTGAGTTGACCTGGAGGCGAGTTACCAGGTGCTGAGTGGGCCTGGAGGCGAGTTACCAGGCGTTGAGTTGACCTGGAGGCGAGTTACCAGACGTTGAGTTGACCTGGAGGCGAGTTACCAGGCGTTGAGTTGACCTGGAGGCGAGTTATCAGACGTTTGATTGGTCTCAGCCTGCAGGAACCAAAAATGGGGTGGACTTTTCGAGATTGGTGGCAGTTTGACGCCTAACCTATCGACTGCTGGAGGAACCGAAGTTCCTGTACAAGTTGAATCTGAATTTTCATTCATACCAATCATTGCAGTTAGTAACACCAGTTCGATTATCGGGCGGAAACACCAATTTAGAAGGATATTTATTTTCTCTCCATATCCACAATATTCACGGCGATACCTCCAAAACTGCATCACATCAGCAACAGGACACACACTTCACAAAACAGTTCACAACACACCGCCAGATCCGGCCAGACCGCCCCGTCGGCGGCGAAGCCAAGCAGACGGAGAAACACAAGGCATGGCGAGTTGATCGAGTAAGGGCGAGAGACGATTCCAACCAGGTCAAGATGGCGAAAACAGCTGGTTCTTACTGACTTGCGTCAGTGTTGCCGCTACATATAAAACTTCATATCAGATTATACTTTCTTGTGTTTTTGAATCATATTACGCTTGGATAATATTGGAGTATGAGGAATGTTTTGTTCTATAATTACAAAACGGATTCTAATTTTGAGCTAATTAGTTAAGTTGTCAAGAAGTGTGGTATTATATTTATTTATAGTAAAGATGAGTGTCAGCCACACCAGATTTTGATTTTTCTTTTCTGGTTCTCTTTTCCATATGTTTCATAAAAAATCCAGTAGCAGTTGTCTTTCCAGTTTTTTCTCTGCCTTCTCTTTTCCCATTAAATATAATGATATTACTTTATAGGGAATTCTTAGTTATAGCTACCATGGAATCAATACCAAAAAAGGGCGAATTGATGGTTACTGAGAAATGGAGAGTTTTAGTATCATCTTTTAATACATGTAAATCACCAGTTAAATTCACACGTACTGAATAATTCACATATCTGAATCTCAGTTTTTCATGTTTTCTCCAGTTTGAAGCTCATATATATATATATATATATATGATCAAACCACAATATAAAATGGGAAAAAAAGACTAAGATCTTTTAACCATAACAAGCGGTCTTCGTAAGAGTCCAAAAACCCAAAAGAAGCGACAACCGCTTGTTATGGTTAAAAAATCTTAGTCTTTTTTCCCCTTTTCATATTGTGGTTTGATCATTTATTGTTATTTTACCTGTTTTTGCAAAATATTGTATATATATATATATCTCATATATATATGTGCTTCATCCGAGGAGGCACATATTTGCTTGCTCAAGGCACGTTCCAAACCCGGTTTAAACCTTAAGCGATAAATATATTTTATCTTTATTTTATTTATTTATATATATATATTTTTTTTTATTGAATATTTATTTATTTTTATTTTATTTTATTTATTTTTATTCCTATTTTTTAAATTGCTTTAGTTATTTATTTATTTTATATTATTACATTTATTTTTAATTGATCTTATCCTTGTATTTTCATTTGTTTCTCATCGCCTTACCAACTCTGTTATCTTCCTTTTTCATGCTTTTAGGTATTTTTCACGGTATTCCTTTTTATACTTCATTTATCTTCCTGCTGTTTATTTTACCTTCAATCAACCAGAACTGCTTTTCTTAATTCTTAATTTTAATTTTAATTTTCTTCTGATCGTCTCTACTTCATTACTTCCTTAACCGGGCGCGCGTGGCAGTACGGTCGGTTGCCGGGACGGTTTCCTGCCGTTGTGTTTCCGGCGTGCTTGGTCGCCCATTCTCTCTTTTCTCCTGAAGACGGATCATCCGAAAATTTGAGTTTGTAAGTGTGTCTCTTTCTCTGTGTGTTGCTTTTCTTCGTTTGTGAACTGATATATTATATATATATTATATATATATATATTAATATATATATATATATATAATATTAGTGTTCGTCTTTCGTCTTCTTTCGTATTTTTTCTTGTGTTCTTTAGCTGTAACTTTAATTATATATATATATATATTATATATATATATATTATATATATATACCTTACTTCTCAACAACATTATTGATTGATATAGAGGCATATGGCGAAAAAACCCTTAATAGTTACTTAATATGTATAACAAATTACTATCAATTTCACTTTTATAGAAAAATGAAAATGTTTGAGTGCCCTTAGAAGCAACTGGTTGCCCAAGTACGAGATCTCCATGATCCAAGAACAAAAAAGAATGAGAGAAAAATCAGATAGGTCCAAATGGTAGGAGAATAATTTATAAGTGTTAAATGGCTCTTTATACTGTATCGATTTAGACCTTTTTAACTTGTTTAATAATATTGATAAGGCGTTTGGATATTTTAAGGTTATACCAATAGAATAGGCAGTTTCGATTACCCTCTTTAAAAGTAGGATGTCATTAAAAACCCTAAAGGTTGTGAAGAACATCGCACTAGAAATAAATATTCACATATTAATACGATGTGATGCAAAATATCTAATATAATTAAATACATAGGCTGGCTTTGGAAACAACAATGATAAAAAACTACTACCATGAAATTGAAGTTTAATTCATTTCAGTAACAGCTAGTCATTATTCTGCGGAGAGTAGTAATTTTTATACTTACATTGACTTACGTCAATTTAAGTAAAATAAGTTTGATATTATTTACTAAATATAGGTGATTGAAATTAGTTATTTATAAATAAATATGTTCATACAAAAATACAACGTAATGCCAATAATTCCATATTCTTTAAATCCAGTTTAAAAAAGATATCACCTTCTTAAAAGGGTGGAAAGTATTATATTTAAGGAACTGCTGAGTGAAAATTATCTGAACAGAAGTGGAAGAGTGACCGTTATATAGTTTAAGATTGAGTACAAGAAAAGAAATAGACCTTTGGAAACATACTGAGTGAAAGTGACGGAGGAATAGTACGAACAAGAACTGCATCCAAGTTGTACAGAATAAATGTGCCCGCCTTATAGCTAGAGCGCCATGGTATGCTAGAAATTTCGATATTCAGCATGATTTGAGTTGGGAATCAATTGATTGCTTCATTAGTCGACTTGCTAACAATGAAGACAAAAAACTGTCCACCCATCCAAATCTCCTTGTTCGGGACCTGAATCCAACAAACAACCCTTCCCAATCCCATGACTCCTAATAGCTCCCTTCCTGAACTAAATATGACGACCTGATGACTTATAAATAATATAGTACCTCATATAATGCAAAACTGCATGACCATATGACCACGAATACGACCCCTTTCCCTGACAGACTAACGTCACCAGTATTGACAAAGCCTACTGACCAAAACAAAAAAAAAAGCAGGATGATAATTTAGCAGTAGTGGGCCTCTGGTCCGGAACTGCTAATTACGACGTGCACAGTCGTGCATGGAACTCTTCGTTGGTCGTTGGTTGGTAGGAATAGAATACCTTAAATGATTGTAGGAAAATGTTTTACTTATGTTTATCTCATAAGCTGCGGAGGGAATAAAAGAGGAAATTAATTACATCTGTCCAGAAACCATGCTCTATTTTAGCTATAATTGAAATAGTAAAAGATGGGTCCCAAATTTCACTCTCTGCTGTTTGTAACTGAGGTGTAAAGGTAATATCAACTATAAAATTCAAAGGCCTTGTGCTGAGGATAAAGTTCTGGAAGATCTATCATCTTGAGCGGCGGTTGGCTTACTGAAAGACTTTTAGCCTTTGTCCACTACTTTCTACCACCACTTGTTCGCAATCAACCATCCTGTTGTGGCTTAAACATTTCCAATAATCCTTCTAAAAATATTTGCGTTTTCATAACTTTCTTTCACAATGTCTATAACAGTCTTATTTATTTTCTCGATTGATGTTACCCAGTGCAATTTTCACTTTTCCACTTCCTTTCTCAGAAATCCGACCAGTACTAAGTAGTACCTTCATTGTAATAGTTGCCACTTTCCACATATCTAGATAGATAGGCCAAATATAGATCCCTCTTCTTCTTATTATTCCACTACTTATTATTATTACTTATAATGAGATTCATTATTATGTAATATTTTTTTTATTATACTGTTATTATATTTTTTTATCACCCTTTGCTTTATTTTGGCTCCTATCAAAGTCTCCTTCAATTTATCTCACTATTTTTCCCTTTTCCTCTGGTAGTAAAACACTGATTGATCTAAAGAACTAGCTGTTTGTCAGTCTCCATCAACCACTTGTATTATGATGAATATCAGAACATATAATATGTATATAAAGAAAATTATACAAAATGGCTGACAACAAAATTCAAAAATTAAATAAATAAATACATAATTAACATATTTACAGTCTCAAATTTAAAAATGCAAAACAATATTAAATCATCCACAATGTTTATAATTTTAATGAAATATTACCAATCACTTATATGATAATACTGCAGAACTATTTTTTCATCTTCCTTTATTAGGCAGTCAAGTAACATTATAGTTATTAAATTAAGTGATTATTAGGTATTTTTCATACTACTCTAGTATGTTCCTGTTTTACTAGCTTTTTGTATTTGTAATTTGATGGTTTCAGTAATCAATATATAATTTTAATCGAAGATATGTGGAAAGTCTAAACAATTTATTAGAGTACCATAATCACAATAAATTTTAATTTAACCATAACTGTTCCCAGTTCTGTTCAGCATTAGTGTTAACGGTGAGAGTCGTTTTGTAATCAGATAGACTAGAAAGAGGGAGTAACAGATGTGTTGGCCAAAGACAAAAAGTGGAACATGTGCAGTTTGGGCAAGCTGTAGAGGACGGCGCTAACAAGACACCACTCGGTCCGAACCGCAGTCAAGGCCGTTAATTAGGCTTCTATGGCCAGATCGAGCCCTCATCTATTCAGACTGCTAGAATTACCATAGACAACAGTCTGGAACTCTGATTGGTTACCAATGTGTCATGAATTGTTTAACACCAGCTTAGACTTAACTCATTCTTTAAGGTTTTTTACATTCTTACTAACAACTTTCATGTTGTACGACTAATTCTAAGAAAAATTAAGTTATTCTACAATCATATTACAATGTTTTTTCTCTTCTCAATTTGAATTATTTTCAATTTTTGCAGAAGGTATTATGATGCTGCATATAATTATGATAACATGCTGTTCAGCATGATTTTAAATTGATAAAAGTTGATGTCAAGTAAATTCCCAATTTACACTTTAAATGATTATTAAACCATCTAATATTCATAGAATACAATCATTGCAATCTAAATCCTCCGCACTTTCACAAATGCTCCGTATTACGTCAAAAACTACACCCTTCATAAAGACCTAAAAATTCCATTCATCCAAAACCTTGCCTCTGATCGTTATAAGTCATTTCACAACAACCTTTCCTCTCACCCAAATCCATTTGTACGAATCCTTGCTTCCTCCTCACCTTCCCAGAACCCACAAAGACGACTCAAGAGAAAATGGCCCAGGGATCTACTATTACAATAATATACTTTAAAAAAGAAATAAAAAACCAAAGTGAGAAGTTGAACCAGTGGGTTTCATTCTTTGTTCATGTGCATCGATGTCATTGTGTAATCTATTACTACATATGCCTGTTACTCATAATATGCGTAGTTGTATATTTGTAAATAAAGATGATAAAAAAAAAATGATTATTAAAAGTCACCTAAAAGCTGACTTATTTGGCTCACTATGTGGTTCGACTTACTCGTCCCAGATAGTTTACTGCTGATACATTATTTATGTTTGTCTCAGTTTATTATTACCAAACAACTACTATTTAAAATATAGCTTGTTTCCAATCTAAATCTTTGTAATATATTGTTTCACACCTTTTCTCATATTTCTTAGTTTTATTGCTCATTCATTTTGCATTCATAAATGTTCTTCATTTTCATTAGAAATAATACTTCTAATGGCGATTTTCATCACGACTTACATATTTCACTATATGCCTTTATATTTAATTACGCCCTAAGGTATTAGGATAATCAAGCCTTCAGTCTTTATCGAGTGTTTTATAGTTGTTATCAAGTAACTTGGACTTACAATCTCATTTAATTTATTAATAACTATATTGATATATTCAGATATAATGACAAATCTCGGCTCATTTGATGTTATTCATTTATTAATGTCACTACAAAAAACACACCTGTTTTACTCATTCTTAGCAGAAACCGTAATTAGCTGTATAGGCGTAATTATAATACCGTCTTCTTAGAATAACAGCAATTGTTATTTATATAGACATAAAACACAACCACTTAACTATCAACAGAAATCATAACTATTAACAGAAATAGTACTGCATGATCCATATAAATAATTCTCTATGACTCAAGTGTGTTTAATTATTAAGCATGAATTGTTTACTGATTCACCTTTATGCAGAATTCCTGAAGTTGAATGGTGGAACTATTAAAAGGTTAATAGAAAATAGTGTTGGTGAAAAACATTTAAAATGAATATTTATTACTTTATACGTATGTTTTTTATATATTATTTTTTTATATTTCTTTCAGGACTTTCAAAATGGCTTTATAAGGTACTTTCAATTATTGCAACGGTTTCGCTCACTGCATATAACTATCCTGCACTTTTCTTACCACTGACCTAAGCTATTTTAATTTTTAATTTCATTAGAGTCATAGAAATAATATTTTTAGTTTTATAAAAGATAATCGATTACAATAAAACAATTATTTTAACTGAACATCTTTGAATTTCAAATTTCTTATATTTAATAAAAATTAGCTATGACCATTCTTTATTTTTACTTTACTACCAGGAAAGAAGAGTAATAATGAAAAAAAATATTTTTGACCTTCGACTAAGTTTTGATACTTTTGGATTTGGCGGGGGAGAGTGTGTGAGTGGGTTCTATGGAATATGGTTGAAATATGCCGTTTAGAAGTGATATTGATGTCTGACAGATATATATAACTGAATGATCAAAAGAACTTTTGTTTTTTTTTGGGCATTATTCACGAATGAAAAAGATACTTGGAAATAATTATCTACAATATTTGTGAATTTGTTTTGATACACATCGACATTTTCAGTAATTTGTGAGGGATATTTTATATCTTTGTTTCTATTCTCTTTTACCATCTAAGTTTGTTATTCAATATGCATTTAGATTTAGTCCTGCTACAATTTTTTAACATTCAGGATTTTAAGCAGATATACCTTTAACTTTGATAAGTAGCTGCTACAAAATTTGTCAACCACCTGGCTTAATTTGCTTGGTACATTTTTATTGAGGTTATATTCAATACAGTAATTGTTGAAAATTAAGCTTTATAAAAATCTATTTCATTACAGAAGTCAGGAAAGTCTTTCAAATAAATTATACTTGTCATCTATATCATAGATAATTAAAATGGTGTTATAAAACTATATTAATTATGAATACCTATTGTGTGTGTTTTTTGATATCCGAAAGATGGTTTATTAATTATGTAGTAATTTATTGTAATTACAGAGTTAAACACAATGTGATTTCTGATACTGGTCCATACTATCTTCAGAAACTTTCCCTATAAAGGATCGAGTTACCAAAAGTTTTCCTCATGAAGCTAATTATAATATAGTTATTTTCAATCGTGCCAATGTAGAAGCTGCAATATTAGTAATAGAACTGTTAAAGAGTTTGTGGATTTGAAAGTTTGTGGTTTACAGAGTTTGATAAACAAAACTTAATTCCGGAACTTCCTTTGACTGGATTTGATTTCTTATGATCTTTAAACAAATCAATGGTTAAGTTGAAGGGAAGTATTTATCGGTTTGGCTTGGTAGAGGAGACCTTTGAAACGACGCCTGTTGTGGCCTGATAGCTTGGACCGGACAGACTACGTCGTCTGCCTGCCTTCTGATTAATGACTCCCTTCCGTTCTCTCTATTAATATCTTCTCATTACGAAACGTCGTTTCTAATGAGTTTTCCTCACCTGCTAACCAAATTCCTTTCCAAATAATTACATCCAATCCTGTCCAGAGAGAGTCTTGATGAATTAAGTAAGAACTTCATGATTCGACACTTAGAGAGATTTCATTCAAATGAATTGTTTTGAAGGCAGAGTTATGCTACAAGTATTAGACATGTTGAAAAAAACAGAAGTAATCTCTTAGTAACAAGTACATGTACTCTCACCGTGCCTAAATGTACTGACATATCACTTAATTTGTACCCTTTCATAGAGCTTCATTGAAAACCAACAAAGTATATCAATTTTGTAATGATATTCTAGTAATTAATTTATAATTCTTTCGTGATAAATGTGATGTTTTTTGACAATACTTTCTTATTATGGAAAGAAGATATTCTGAATTTTTTTTTTATAAAATTTAAATGCATGTCTACAGAAAAACGTAATACATCGAAAAGGAGGAATGTTGAGCAGGAGTTGTTGGACCATACTTTTAAGGTAGAAACAAAAATATTCTGGTATAAGATTGGTATAACATTCATAATACGTTTGCAAGTTATAAAGGGTTTACGCTTCTATCTCATATGGGGCCTTGTAACTTCTTATTTTATAGAGACAGACAAAAGTATGATGCTCGGCAAATAATTAAAAATGTGTACTTGTTGTACTAATTTTATTGTAAGCAAATAATAGTAAACAAAAAAAAGTATGTTTGTACAAAAATAAGTATATATTAATATATATAGGTGTGTTCTCTAATCGGGGTCCGGTCAATTTTCCAGGATAAAAAATCAAACTCTCGTTGCCAACGTTTCGGTTTTATTTAAAACCTTTTTCATAGGCAGAAGTAAGAATTTTTTAACTAAGAAAATGAAATTTACATTATTTAAAGGAAACAACGATGTTAACCGGACAAAACCTTTGACTAGACTGTCGATTATATATATATATATCTATATATATATCAATGATCAAACGACAATAAGAAATGGAAAACAAGACTAAGATCTTTCAACCGTAACAAGCCGTCTGACCCAACAGTTGGGTTTTTGACTCTGACGAAGACCGCTTGTTACGGTTGAAAGATATTAGTCTTGTTTTCCCATTTCTTATTGTGGTTTGATCATTGATTGTTATTTCACGTGTTTATGTGAAATCTTTATATATATTGAATATTAAATATATATTCAATATCTTGTATATATTCAAAATATATTCACTATCTTGTACTACCTACAGGAGTAAAGACTAATAAACGCATCCCATTTTGACTTTATATTATATTTAAATGAGACATTATATAGTATTTACCCAAGAAGTTTGATATTATGTTCAGTTATAGTAAAGTTGAATACTCCCTGTTTTTTACATTCTGTACCCTTAACTTAGAATTTGTTTAAGTAAATTGAGTAAAATAAATTTTATAATTAAAAATTTATTCAAGAAAAAATTTGAAATATTTTAATAAGTTAATTTATAACATTAAGTAAGAAGAATACCATTTTTAAATGTAAAAAATAAATCCAAATCAAAAAATATAATTTCTCATACATTGATTGACGTGATTGATGCTTGTCGAACAGTGTTAACTAATCAGACTAGTTCTTTCAACGTTGAACAAAATTGATATACGAGGTGTATAAATAAAGTAGTGAGACTGGCAACGTCGCTTTCGATCTGGCAACGCTGGAGACGCGTGGCCTTGAGTAGCGTCAGGTGCACGTGTGATGCGCCTCCAGTATGAATCTGAACTCGCCACAGTCATTTGTTTGTCCGTAGCGTTGGTTTTCGTGAAATAGTTTTTTCTTGAGCGTTTTAAAAATGAGTGACCTCAAAGTTGAGCAGCGGTGTGCAATCAAATTTTGCTTCAGACTTGGACATAATGCAACCGAAACTTTTGAAAAACTTCAGGAGGCCTATGGAGAACGTGTTTTATCAAGGGCACAGGTTTTTCGGTGGTTTAAGGAATTTTCAGAAGGAAGAGAGTCGATTGAAGATGAACCACGAAGCGGAAGGCCTTCAAGAGCAAACACCGATGAAAATGTCAACAGAGTACGGAACCTTGTGCGTTCAGATCGACGCTTAATCAGCACTTCTACCGTGAGGTCCTTGAAAGACTTCGAAAAAGAGTCCTTCGTGTGCGGCCAAACATCAAATACAAGTGGGTGTTGCATCACGACAACGCGCCCTGTCACACTGCCATCTCAATAAACGAGTTTTTGGCCAGTAAAAACATTCCTGTTGCTCCTCAGCCTCCTTATTCACCAGACTTGAGTCCTTGTGACTTTTTCCTCTTCCCGAGATTGAAAAATCACCTCAAGGGAACTCATTTCGGGACACTACAAAACATACAAACTGCTGTAACCGACCAGCTGAAGGCCATTCCAGAATCCGAGTTCCAGCAATGCTACAATGATTGGAAGGACCGTCTCCAGCGCTGTGTGGCTTCCGAAGGGAACTATTTTGAAGGTGACAATATCACATTGTAATTATATTTGAATAGAAAATTTAAAAAAAATCAGTCTCACGACTTTATTTACACATCTCGTATCTCTTGGTGTGTTTATGAACCTTCTTTCTTCTTGAAGTTCTGAGGAATTTGGAATGTACTATTTTTTTGTTTGTTACAAAATGGATACCAATTTGAAGCTACTTCTTTGATGATTTGATTAACCTGACATTATTTATAGCACTCTTTTGATAAAATTCAAACATAACGCTAAATAATGTTTTCATTCAGGTGTGATATGACTCCTATTTGAGATTAGGTACATAATTTTAATTTTTTGAATGAATAGTGATTGTGAAATGACTTGGTGTAGATCAACGTAAAAGAGTTTTTTTATTTTTCTTAAGGAGAAAAATACTAATCTAAAACTAGTACACTTGCAAAGTTTCTTCGATGAAAGATTAAATTGAAATAGTCATGTTACAGAGCCAGTGGCTAAAGAAAGAATAGCAATATTCTGCTGTAAGAGATTATTTCGTTAAACATAGGGAATGGACATGAAATCTTCGCTTTCGCTTTAAAAAAAGTATTATTACTGGAATGGTAAAACCAATGAGATCATATGCATTGGTTGTGTGGTATACAAGAATTTATAGGCATGACTAGATCGAACACTGTCTGCACTACCTCCTGGATTGAAGGACTAAGAAGCATCTGACACTTAGACATTGATATTGAAAATCATTAATGATCTGCCTATTTTACAAAATCTAAAGGCCTCTATGAGAGATAAAATATGAAAAAAAATAAATAGAATGAAATATTAATAGTTTGAGTTATACGTTGGTTTGATAGAATACCACCCTTCATAGATTATTTTACAGAGTCCACAAATACAGTGAACCCAAATGATCACTTGGTTTGAAGGCTTTGTGATTTCAATCAATGGATTTTAGTCTGATATAATGACAAGTGATAAATTATAAATGGAAACGGTGCAAATAATTCTACATTAATGTGAGTACCTCGTAGCATGACAATACCTGGGAAAGTGTTGGTAAACAATTTGGAAATATTTAGAAACATACAAATATCCCACGGTCTTGAGGATTTTCGCGCAGCAAAACCTCAATATTCATAGAAATTTAGCAGAAAAATAAGTATGATTTAATTGTTAATAGAATTAATTAAGGAAGAAACAGTTAGTGAATGGTAAGAGTAACAGGGTCCAATTTAGTTTAAAAAGCTCATTTCAACTCTACTTATGCTTGTGAAGAATAGTATCTTCAGGAGAATTATTATTATTAAGAATGGAAGCCGTAGTTGACATCATACGAAGAATGCAAACGCTTTGTCTAGAAGAGGTAGAAACTCTGATCACATTATATCTGATTGCTAGTAAATCGTCTTAGAATAACAAAAATCAATTTATACTTTAACTACGAGTATAAAAGTGGAAGATATTTTTCCTTACAAATATAAAATAGTTATTACAGAACTTAAAATATGAAGTTGAATTTACCTAACAGTTGGATGTAGAATATGACAGGTATGACCACGAAATTAAAGTATTTGTATATATAATTATAAATTATTTAAACAAATGTTCGATGGAACAGAAAAACTTCCCACGTACAGCTAGGTTTAAATAATTTATTGTTTCGTACAACACATAGAGGTCACAAGGCGTTTCCAAAGTTTAATTGCTTACAAGTTCTGTTCTATTCAAAACATGAAGTTTCAATGTATCATATACAAGTTTCAAAATTATTAATAGTTGTTGTAGTAGCATGAACCAAGCTTAGTAATGCAGAATTGTTTGCATGATTTGGAAACAGTTTAAACTGCAGTTATAAAAATTATGTGAACATCAAACTCAATAACAGATTAGAACATGTTTTTAGCGCATAGTGACTAATAGTTTTACAACTAATTGATTGCAGCAACCACGGAGGGTGGTTGAAAACTTGTAATCAGCCTCTATTAAGTTATATCCTAATTGGGAAACTGTTTTAAAATCACCATTGAATAATTGAACAACTTCATGAAATATATATTGCTCCTCTTGTTTCAATCACTAAGGGTTTATAAATTATAAATAGAAGAGACACAAAGAACTAAATGAAGCTCATTTCTCGTGAAACAATATATAATAAAAAATGCATGCTCGGTAGGCAACAACTCTTTATGAATTTAAAATGTCTAAAAATCACAGAGAAACCAACTTGTTTTATCTAATAATAGGTTTTGTTGAAATTTTAAGGATACCTACAAATTACAATACTTATAACTTAGGATAAACGTTTCTAAATATTTTATTTATACATATATAAGTCCAATTAAAATTAAATTAATAGATTAAACATATATCAAGAAATAATAACAAGCAACAATGCAAAGTTGACATATTTTAAACCATTAATGTAACATTACTGTTAAAGTTAGGAATAAAACATATAAAGATTTAAACTAGCAAACAATCATTGATCATATTCTATGTGAACTTGCATCAATTACAGCATGCTATTTTTTGCTGACATGCGGATATCTTTTAACTGATAAATCAAAATATTTTAAATTTAAAATTATTGTAGATTTGATGTATATAATTACAACAATTAAAACACACACCCAAAAACACATCATATATAATCACACACATACATACACGTGCATAAAAATAAAAGTACACACGCACACATACATATATATGATATATTTCACTATGTTATTTTTATGTAAAACAATTCATGACAAACAATTACATTTTTAATTAAACTTTCTATGAAAAAGGTTTTAAATAAAAACCAAAACGCTGGCAATGAGAGTTTAATTTGAAGTTGAAGAACTGACCAAGTCCTGATAAACTTTAATTTTGTTTCTATTTCACGGTCGATACTTTTATCAATATATATATATATATATATATATATATATATATATATATATATACTCATAGAGAGAAAACAGTAAGAACACAATAATATACAATAATATTTTGACATCCATTTTCATAAGAGATGAAGTGAGCTGCTCGGAAGGCAGTACAATACTTGCACGGAAGTAGTTATTAAATTCTAAATACCTAATAAAATAATGTATGTTGGTTATAAATATTTACTGATTTTTAAAAACATTAGTAAAGGCTATATTTCATGATTCATACTTATATCTTTTTATTTACCATATATTTATACCTGTATTATTATTTGCTTAGTATGTGATTTTTGATATCACTTGATGTTTACTTTTTTTATTATTTCCCCTATTTGCTTATATATATATATATATATATATATATATATATATATATATATATTATATATATATATATTTCATTAAATGCCTTGCTTATTTTTAATCTGGTTCGTTTTTTGCACAACTTTTCTAATTTTCTAATATAATTATTCCATCTTTTAGGTAAAACGTACACCAATTCACCAAATGTTTTATTCATAAGGTTACTTACACTCATTCCGACATTTCGATTAACTCTGATCATTTTCAAGGATAATTATTACTTTAACAATATTTTTTTAAAATTATCAAAAGATCAAAAACAATTATTAAGTTATAACTAAACTGATAATATACATTAATCTCATATTGAATTCTTTCACTATAGGAAATGTCAACATAGCCTAGACTTTAACAGGTTTCCTTCACACTGCTTTTAATTACACTATTTTACTTAAATTTCCTACCTTGTTTTGTTGACTTCTGGTTTTAGTCAATTGTGTAATTTTAAAATTCTTATATATGTATGTATATATATAATTATATATTATGATCAAACCACAATATGAAATGAGAAAAAAATACATAGTTCATTCAACCGTAACAAGCAGTCTTCGTCAGAGTCAAAAACCCAAACCCCAACTGAGGAGGACCGCTTGTTACGGTTGAAAGATCTTGGTCTTTTTTTTCTCATATTGTGGTTTGATCGTTGATTGTTATTTCTCATGTTCATTGTAAAATCTTGTATACATTATATAATATATTTCATAACTTACATTAAAAAAGCTCTCTTCTTTTTTAGACAGGCATTTGAGTGGGTTAATACAAATTATCTTCCCATCTAGAAATATATAAATTACTAGCCGATCTACCCGGCGTTGACTGGGAAACAATTTAATTCCAACTCTAATAATAAATTATATATAATGAAAACAATATAACTTTCCCAAAGTTCCGTTAGCCTTAACTTTTTTTTCAGATAAAGAAAATTAATACAGAATTTAAATTATAGATTACGCAAAAAAAGTATAATATAACATTCATTATAAATTGCACACATTGTTTAATATAATTGGTAGTTGATAGATTAGATTAAAGAAATAATAAAAAGAATATTTTTCGTCGAACAATACAACAACAAATGTTGGAAGAAGCCTTAGCCCTAATTACATGTTAAATATGATGCCACGTGATTTTAAATCCATAAATCATTTCAATCAGGAGGCAGTCAGTTGATGGGGTTAAACCATATCACATTACGTTTCATTCAATACTTTCAATTTGAAGATTTTACACAGTTTTAAATGTTTCATTAAAATTATATCAGTAAACAAAATTGTCTCTTGAAGGTTTCAATCAGAATATTTGGATAAAATATTCATAAAAATGTATGAAAAAATATTATGTGAAAAGTGTCAGTTGAGTGCTAAATGTTAAATTTTACCTACATTTTTCATTATATTATGTTAAGAGTTATTATGTTAAGATTGTGTTTATACACACAAATACATACAGTGATTAAGTTTTATATATGTACATTTTGAGTCGAATATTTCTTAATTAATTGTTTATGCTGTATATATTACCTTATATGTTTTACTGATTTAGACATGGATCTGATCATAAACATCTTATAGTTAAATAACATCGATATATAATAACTTATCTTTTTTGCTTATATGGAGCAGAGTCAGATACTAATTACTAATAATTTAGTAATAATGAAATGTTTTAAACAAACGAATTAATCAATCAGAAATAAATAAACAAGCCTTAAATCCATTACACTTTAACAATACTTTAGCCAAAAGATTTGAATTATGTGTCAAATAATATCATTTTTATTCGTAATACTATCATGCATACTTAAAGTTAATAAGCTATTATTTAACGCATAACTTTCTTTAATGCTTATAGCAAGTTAAACCAATTATATAAGAAAAGTTAATGGTAAACTATTGCTAATAACTAAAGCTTTGTTAAAGTTGATAAGAAACCCATATAAAATTACAATAATTGTCTTTAATATCAATCTGAAAACAATAATAAAATTTCTGGTACCTGGTTGTTTTTAATTGAACAAAGCATGTGGAAATATTAGAAGTTGGTTATTCATAAGGAATAACCTACCTGCAGCTGACATTACCAATTAAAGTTAAAGTGTAAACAAACAGGTTATATAGAAAACCTTATCTATTATGATATTTTTGGGATATTTTTTCGGTAGTACCTGAACCACAACTCTGATTTTTAAAAAAAAATTACATAAACCTTCCCGG
Organism: Hermatobates lingyangjiaoensis; assembly: GCA_026182355.1. NCBI lineage: Eukaryota > Metazoa > Arthropoda > Insecta > Hemiptera > Hermatobatidae > Hermatobates > Hermatobates lingyangjiaoensis. The sequence continues at coordinate 1,236,261 of JAPFBL010000329.1, forward strand.
GGATGTACCTAATAATTTCCCAAATTTTCACGGCAATTGGTTGTATGGTTTTTGAATCTATCGAGTACAGACAGACAGACAAAGAGACACATATATACATTTTTCCATATATAGATTGGTAATATAGATTATTTCAAAGTACGCTGTTAACTCAGTAATGTAAACATTATTGAAGGCTCTACAAAAATTGTTGCCAAGCAAAACAACTCATTTCGTACATGAGTTTATGGACTATATTCCACACTATATTGCCTTAGATATCTTGAAGCCTTTCTTTGTGTAACACGACATAGGATATTAGCCTTTAGAAAGCTTTGAAAATGTTTAGTTGTAAAGTTGAATAGAGCTGTTATTCTCTATTCGGGTGGAGACTGGTGTATGGTAAAAGGAAAGACAAGATATTGTTTTGTGTACATTTGAAGTTAATTAATACTGATTGACGATAGGATAGAGTTGGCAGGAGAGGGGAGGGAAGAGGGCAGTGACGTCCAAGATGCCTTGCGATATCTAATGCTGCCCCCCATTATAATAACCTCTATAAATCAATTGGTATGGCAAACATTTATCTGCTGCCGGCTTGATGCTATCGCAGCCTTCCTCCCCACACGAGTCCTTCCTCTCTGTTCGTCTTTTGGGCTCGGCCATGCATTTCAACCAACCATTGTTAACAATTATAATCTACTGTTTTCAGTTATTATTCATTACGTTTCAGTCACATGTACATATAATATTATTAATGATTCATATTACTTTTATTGTTTGAAAATGTTTTATAGATCTTCAAAATGTTAAACTAAATAAAATCCTTTTAATTTAAGTTTATAGATTAATCAACTTTGTTTAATGTAGTTTCCAGTTATTACACTTGGTATATCTACTATGTAAATATATCATATCAGATATTAATATGATATGAATGATCGCTTTTTCTATTGAATTTATCAAAACAAATTTTGAGCAATCTATAATTAAAATTCTATTTTAAAATGATATAATTCATTCCACTTTAATCAAATAATATAGTTATACTTCCTCTCTTTCAACACTAACTCATTAACATTATGCAAATTAGAAGAATCTTGTTCGTCTCTATTTATTTTGCTATTATTCAGATATTTATGAAATAAATTATAAGAAACGTATTTACTCTGTTATAAATTACCAATTTTACAAACTTTTTTGAAAAGCGCTATTATTAAAGAATTTTAAATATGGAAAAATGTCTATAATGTCAAATTTATGACCATAACTTTCCCAGCAACTATAGCCTTATTTTTATATCTGAGATGTCAAATTATACTGTTACTCCCACCAGTTAAAAAAAAATTGGTTTCTTACCAATCTATCCACATCTCGCACGCGCAGACAGCAACTTCAACTATCAGATATAAAATCAATGATTCCGGGGATTTCAAAGCGACATTAACTAAAAATAACTCGTTGTATTCTGTATTCGGACAATAGTGAAGTTAAAACAATGAGTTTGTAAATAAAAGTGCAGAAAACATGAAAATAATATAGAAATCTAACATATATATATGTCAGATTGAATTTACGGCCTATTGATTTTTTAATTTTTTGGATAACTTTGCCAAAGCCCTTAATAGTTTTTTAAATTCATAAGGAACTAGGTAGATTAAGAAAATGTTTAAATTTTCGGCACGGAAGGCGATAGGGCTTGCGAAGGTTTGAGTGCTCCGGTGATAGGCCTCGCTTTCCCCGCCAGCGCCTCTCTCTGGCCTGGGCGTGGCGGTAGCCTATCGTCCATCCTTGCTCAGATAATCACATTGTCCAAGAGAAAGCTACACTACCTTTCTTCAACATATAATCTCTCAATACTTTCTCAACTTCTACCACCCTACTCCCTTCTCATCATTTACATACTGAGTTCTTCAATGTCATTACTGCCCTCTTATATTTACTTTAATTGATTTAGAAATAAATAATATATATTTAAAAACATTAACGGCATTTATAATTGATCATAATGCAAACATAGCAAAACCTTTTTAAACATATTTAAGAAAACAGTTTAAAAGAATAAATCGTAATAAACATGTAGGTAATTCTTTTACAAATTGATAGCATATATGATAATTATCATGGTATCATCAGTATGAAATCAACTTAAGTGAAACGCAAGTTAGAAACAAATTATATTTTAATAATATGTTAAAATATCACTGATTACAGAGATTTATTGGAAATGTCGTTCACTTAAAACATTCTAAGATACATGTGTTGAAACTCCTTATACACAGAAAGAAAAAGACCGCAAAATGTCCAGGAAAAATATGATTTACAATGTAAAATTTTATATATTCATATATAAATATCAGCAATTATTATAAACTTTCTATAATTGCTAAAACATTTGCATGAATTCAACTAAGAAAAAGTTCAATTCTGAGGACCTTCTCCTCACCGTTATTTTGAAGAAAGAAGTGAGCAAGATATAATTTGAGAAGTTGATTGTCTAAGCTCAAATATGTTTTACGATATCAAGTAGTCTGAAGCGCGACTTGCCTTAATGGCTGCTTATATTTGCTTCCTTTCAGGGACAAAGAAAACAGATGATCACATCACTTTACAATGATAACAGCATTCTCCAGTATTTGATATGTTTCTTGCTTCTTCCAGTAACTATTACATTCTTGATTTTAAAATTACTAAAAAAAACTCACAAAAGAATACAATTTTTTTCACTGCACTGACATTTTTTTATTTTTTTCCTTTCATCTCTTAATTTTTGTCTATAATTTTATTGCACCATTGCTTATCATTTTTAATGACCATTTCACAGGGATAACGCCATCACTAGACTCATGGACTCATCCCTTTACTAAATATATCCATTATCATTTCTTATCTTGCTCTTGGATAAGTTTCTTTTTTTTTGATTTTATATCCGTCGCTTATTTTAATATCTCTTTCACTGACTTCAATGCTCCGTATTTCCCTTATCTATCTTTATTATATTCACTCATTCTAAATTTCTTTCAAGAAAAAACGTACTTCGCTTGACATAGTTTCACTGAAAATGGTTCTTGTTTGAATGTTATAGTTTATGTTATCGCCCAAGCATAATCAGTTTTGTATAAATCAGTTTATTATCTAAAACAATGATATAACTTTAAAAATTAGTAACCTTATTGCATGTATTTAATAATAGTCAATCTTAAAAACTCAATTCATAGGAGTTAAAACTTGAGAACGGAGACCTATTTAAGTTATCAGAATATAATCAAAGAAACGATAAAAATTATAGAAGGTAATGGGAAAATTAATTTTTATTCAGTTTTCAAGGTATAATCAAAGAAAAGATAACATTTATTTGAAGTATTAATAGAACTACTGATGGCGGGGTAGAAATAAAAAGATTATGGCATTTAAAATGATTAATGATCTACTGTTTCATAGCAAATGCGACATCAAAGAGAGATTACAAATGTTTGCCTAAAATGGAATGACTTCGATTATCTCATGCTATTGTGGCAATCTACCAGCATTTGACTAGTAAAGATGGTCAGCCATCGGTGACAGCTTTCATGTATAAGTTCAAGATGTTCCATTGGTCTTGGCTTTCCTATACAAGCACTTCAGTATCGTATGTCACAGACCAGTCACAACTGTAGCAACACTATTGTTCTTGCAAATGGATGAGAAACTCTCGATCACTTACGTATTACTCCACATAATTTGAACAAGACTCTGCAACAGATGAAGCATTCATTCGTCTCAGATGAATGATATCTCTAGCGTTGTAAATATTTTTTTTCCTTCAGTAGTATCCTTATTTCAAACGTAAACAAGTTTCTGTTCTTAATGTAAATGTTTGGTATACAAGTCATATTTCTTTTTGGTCATATACTTAAGACAAACTACCAGTTATTTTTAAGGTTCACATTTTATAATTTTGTTAATACCTTAAATTACATCAAGCATAATTTGCATAAAGAAAAAACGAACATAACCTTCATATTCATTAAAAAACAATTTATTAACTCTGATCTGAAAATTGTAGCAGTATAAATGTTAAGTGACATGAAGTGTCATCTGAGGAGAAAGTAATGAAATAGCTTTACTCGTATTAACATAAAATAAGAAGTTTATGTCCAGAACTAAATTAGAAAATGTTTCTTTTTACCTTTAACATTGTACATTTTAAATATTAGAAGTGTGTATTTTTCACGTACATTTACTTTGCGATCAGATACGTGTTCTCCAGTCTTCCTTAACCATATTCCGATCCCTCAAGCTACAACCACCAAATACTTAGGACTACACCTTGATAGACGACTTACTTGAGCTCCCCATACAAAAATAAAGCAAACAGAACAATATAGACGGTATAAACTTTTACTACACTTAATGGATCTAAGCTTAGAATTAATGACTGACAACAAACTACTACTTTACAGAACTGTGATTATGCCTATTTGGGTATACGGCATTGAGATATGGGGAACAACAAAGAAAACAAATTCTAAGAGGATACAACCCCTTCCAACCAAAATCCTTCTTAAAAATATACCGAAGCAAACAATTTATCACAACCTGAAGTTCCCAACAGTTCAGCAGGTAGCAATATCCTGATATAAAGCGTTTCACAAAAAATTCCAAAAAATAGTAATCCCTTAATCCTAACAATTCCTCCACAAGCATTCTAGGAAATCCCAAAAGAAGTTTGAAGAGGATGTAGCCAAGCGACTTATTACTATGAACTGTTCCAAGTAATTTTTTTTCTTTCTACTTAGACCCACACTAGGAAGTGTGGTCACTGGATTGCTTCTTCCCTCCTACATCTGTGTTGTCAGTGTCACTGGTAATGTAATGCTTACATTGTTGTGAGCAAATAAAATTAACAAAAAGTATGTATTGAAAAGATATATTCAGTATTTCACAGGCACCGACAGATTTCTGGCCAGAAGGCATCATTTGTCTTTAGCTATTCATTCTTGGCTTTCTGGCTAATTCAAAAGGATCCAATGTAAGCAGTACCTGAATCATATGGCCCATTTAATGGAAATGAAATATTGCGTCTTCTAGACCAATCGTTATTTTATCTAATTAGTTCTAATTAGATCTAATTAGTTATTCTATCAAAAGATTGTTTTAAACCCTGATTTACAACAATAAAAATCTTATCACAAGAAAATAATTATTTCAATATTACTAAATATGGCTAATTTACTAACCAAGCTGTAATGATTAGTCCATTCTAGCGAGAATTGAGCGACACATTATGGAGTTTGCTAGATAAATGAGATAAGTGAATAATACCATCAATTGGTGACAAGAAGAATATTGATTAGGCATTGAATAAAATTAGGAATAGCCAGTTGAAGTGAGAGAAAGACGATTTGTATGGTAGGTCCGAGTGACAGGGTATTAATAGTGGTCTGCCGGTCCATTACAACTCTGTATTCCCGTCTCGCTCCATTGTCTGCCCACAAAAAACACCGAGTCGCCGCCATCTTAATTATCCAACAAGTTAACTTGCATTCTAATATCGCAAGATGTTTGTGCCCATGAAACTTTAAACCAACTTTGTTAAATGTCTAACCATTAACCATTATATTCTGCTTTAATAATTGAAGAACCTTTGAAAATAAAGTTTTTTGGGGTCAACATCATAAACGACAGAAATACTTCCCTGCTTTGTCACAATAAAATCAAAGTTCTTTTGATAAATTTTTCGCTCAAATAAACAATTTCAGAAAGTATAACATCTGAGTTATGTTGTACTAGAGCAGCAATTCTTGTGGCTATTACAGCAGAGTCCATATATTAAAGGGAATCTCTCCTGGTGTTTTAATATGCGCTTTTCTTATATATCATTATATTTATGTATCACTTGAAAAATAAAAAAATATCCAGATAAAACAAAATATAAGTTCGGAATGAAAACTGGGATTGACTATAATGGATTTAGGTACGAAGTTGAAATGGACAACGATTAAACTTGAGATATTAAGTAAGTCGAGTATTGGTTATATATAATCTTAATATTCGAACTAAACTCTAAAACAAATTTATGAATTATAATTGTGTTTATAATTTTAATAATATCATAAACTAATATAACTTCTATTAGATATCATCTATGACAATACTCTAATTTGCCTTATTTATATTAAGTATTTAGAAAGTATTATGTAATAGGTTATAAGAATTAAGTTGTGATTTTGATATCATGAATAAATAAAGTAGCATCAAAGTTTAATCACTTCTACCTAATTGAATATTATCAGTTGGCTCTTGTTTTTGTATCAGAAAGTCTTCTATACTTCACCTCATTCATAAATCTCATTATTTTTAATGAGCAATGTAGTGCAAAAAGGCTGGATATTTGTATGATTCTAAACATTAACAAATTGTTTACTAACTCAGAAGATCAATGTTTCCAGGTATTCATATCAAAATAAAATTATTTACATTATTTTACTTAGTAATTTACGATGCGTGAGAATAGCAGACTAGAACTCTTTGTTCTAAATCAGAAATCATTGAACCTAAATGACCATTTGTGTTCACTTCGAGGCCCCCTGCAAAATAATCTAATAAGAGCATCCTTCTAATCAACATATAGGTCCAAGTACTAATGTTTCAGTCCATTAAAGTATTGGATATTTCATCTTCATTTTGTAAAGATGAAAAATTAATTATTTTGGTTGTAATACTTATTAATGATTTAATCCTGGAGGTACTGCATTGATTCAGTTATCTCTATACATTCAACTGATGCATGTGATATCATTGGATTTACCATAGTAGTACTAATACCTTCGTAAAGTCAAAGTGAATAATGTGATGTTAAGCTCTATTCTCTACGAAATAATCTATTACAGAATAATATTGCGTTTATTCCCTTAGCCAGTAGATCTCCTACGCGGATTTCCCAATTTAAGCTTTCATCTAAAGAACCTCCTAGAGTAGGTACAATTATGTCAGTATTAATGATAGTTTCAGGTTAATCTCTTCTCCTCTTCAGAAAGATATAACAACAGTTTTGTAGCACTACACGCTTATCAACTACGGTGGTTAGGTTATTAGTTGAAACTGTAGTATATATATATATATATTATATATTTAAAATAAACAGTGACACATAGACTGAAACATAACAAAAGACTCACTTTCCAATATTACGACTGCCATTACGGTCGAAATATTGGAAAGTGAGTCTTTTGTTATGTTTCAGTCTATGTGTCACTGTTTATTTTAAGTGTTATCTGTCCTGCCAGACCGTTTTTCGTTTATCATGATATATATATATATATATATATATATATATATATATATAATTATATATTAAATTCCTTGCTTATTTTTAGCCTAGTCCGTTCTTTTGCATAGCTTTTCTAATATAATTTTTCAATCTTTCAGGTAAAATATACACCAATCCCGGAATGTTTTATTATTTAGGTTACTGACACTTATTCCGACGTTTCCCTCAACTCTGATCATTAGCAAGGATATATTGTTATATGACTATAACAATTGTTTAACATTATCTAAAGATCAAAAACAATTATTAAACACTAATCAAACTGATAATATATATGAAGTTCATATTGAATTCTTTCACTATGTGCGATGTCAACATAACCTTAACTTTAAGAGGTTTCCTTCACACTGCTTTTAATTAGACTACCATATTTAAATTTTCTAACTTCTCTTATAGATTTCTGGTTCTAGTCATGTGTGTAATTTTAAAATTCTTGCAATGTAGGTGGCTTGATCGTTGAGGTCTGGCTTCTTCTCCTTTATACATAAAGATTATATTATGCGTAGCCTCCTGTAGTCATTTTCATGATATAATACTTCAATATTTTCTGTTAATGAAACTTGTATGAATAAAGGTATGCTCCCAAAATACACACACACATATATATGCAAGATTTCACATAAACGTGTAAAATAACAATCAATGATCAAACCACAATATGATGTGGGAAAAAAAGATTTAGATCTTTCAACCATAACCAGTCTGCATCAGAGTGGAAAACTTCAGCTAGGTTTTTAACTCTGACGAAAACCGCTTGTTATGGTTGCAGGAACTTAGTGTTTTTTCCCATTTTATATTATGGTTTGATCATTGATTGTTCACCCGTTTCATAGTGAAATCTATTTATATATATATTTGTTTGCTGAGAACAGATCTAAAAATGATAATAATAAATTACCAGCTGAGGATTTCTTTAAAATGGTCCGGGATTAATCAGAGTCAAAATAATTTATTAAGAATTATTAATAGATTGATTACTATTTATCTATTACTGATTCTTAATATATCTTTTTTAGCTCTGAAAATTTCGAAAAATTTTCAGTGAAATGGCTGATAATTTATTGTTATCTTTTCTGGACTTATTTCCTCCAGAACCAACTTAATACTTTGAATATTCAGTGGGAGAGAAATTATATCCAGTATATATATATATATATATATATATATAATTAACACATGAAAGAGAAAAAACAAATAAAGATAGACACAAAAGACTCACAACGATATTTCGACAGTCGTCGTCATCGGGTAGAAGTAGTCCCTTTGAGTAGCTGAAGCTAACTCATATATATATATATATATATATATATATATATATATATGAAATATTTTAAAGAAAAAAACCTCTGATAAATTAATTATTGTTATTATTGGTTTACCTTTTCAAAACTTCAAGTAAGTTAAAGTCGTGTAGCATCTTAAATCAATTTTTTTCTGCAGTAAAGAAACTTTGTAGTTTGTTTCATTATTTTATCTCTTCGGTTCATGGAATAATATACTGGTAGACTGTATATTGAATCTGTTGATGTATTGAATCAGTATAACCTATAGACAAGAAAAAGTTTTCATGCAGAATTTGTTGTATTATTTGATAAGATGTTTTTCCTAAATGCTTTGCCTTATACAGGACATAAGAGTTTTATGAAAGAGTGTTGTCTTATGTTAGTGGTGAACATTATTGTTGATGAGGAGCAGCCATTAATGAATACCTGGTTAAGTTACTCCAGGCAGTAGGTAATGCAGTGAACGAAACGGTCTACCTAGCTATCGATTAGGACTTCTTTACGGGAGCCATATTGGCATAATTAGGACGACTCCATCCTTCACAATTAGCTTAGTAATCCATCACTGCAAGCATCCTGCGGTCCCCAACACTCTGCCACTCCGTAATCACCTCTGACTTCTCACAATCTCTGCACTCCTCCATTAGTCCGAAGACAAATCAATAGTACCATTCTAACATATTTCAGTCGCTATCATTTATCTTTGTTTAATCATGTGCCAATGATTAAACCTAAAATGACATGAAAAAGTAAGCATTAAAATATTTAAATAATGCTAATAATGTATTACCATGTTATTAGTATATTATTGTTATTAGGTATTAGTGTTATTAGTTGTTATAGTAGTGAGTCTTGTATGCCTATGTTCATGTTTTTCTCTTTTAGTCATTGAGTTATATATATATATATATATATATATAAAAAAGATTTCACATAATCACAGTTGGGTTTTTGACTCTGACGAAGACCGCTTGTTACTGTTGAAAGATCTCAGTCTTGTTTTTCCATTTTCTCTTTGTGGTTTGATCATATATATATATATATATATATATATATATATATATATATATATATAAACTTTAAATTACACAAAGCGCGACACAGAAAAGAGAATACAAAGAGAATATATATATATATATATTATGAAGTTATGTAGTACACCTGGTTATTACAGGTGGCTAAAACTGCTTCAAACAAAAAGGTGATTATTTAAAGGTGTTTATTTTGGTGATAGAATTATTTCTGGATGTTATCCAAGATTATAGTGTTAATTTAAGAAATGTATAGTGCATATATTGGTAGTTAGTAGAAATAGTTTTTTTTTTTTTTATAAATATGATTAACTCTGAAGATGGTCAAGGAGACCAAATATCAGAATTGTATATGTATTAATATAACTAATATATATATTATTTTAATATAAGCTTATAACGTTGATGGTTTCACTGTAAGATGTAAACATCATGTGAAAAATAATATAAATGATACATATTTGCATTTAGTTTATAAACGTAACCTCAAGTATAAAATGCTATGTTAATACTAATTTACAGATGACTTCTATTTCCTCTATAATTTTTCTCGGTAATTCAAGTGCTATTGGTACTATTGGACCCAGCTTTGGAGCATGGAAGAAAACAGAATATAGTTTTAGAGAAAAAAAATCAAACAAGCAAATCCAAATTAATGCCTTAATTCAATGAATAACAAAATTTTGTAATTCTCTTAATTGTAAGTAGTAATTTCTTGATTCATGATTTCTGATAATTGGTGGACTGTTAAATGAATTAGGATGGTGGGTTGGAGTTGGGGCAGAACCAAAATGTCAGGGCTGTTTTGAGCTGTTCGTCCTGTAGGACTCCCCAACTCCCACTCGCTCTGTTCAATTCAATGCAAATACCGACGTGCACTCACCCAACTGATCCTATCAACCACAATCGAATCATTCCCAATTAATTCCAGCAATATTATCTTGTGTAATTTCCTTCTTTTGAAAATCAATTCAGGCGTCAAGCAATTAGACTGGAATTTGTGGTTCACACCATTTAGAAGAAATGAATATATATATCCTTCTCTTTAAAACAATTAAATTATGCATGATATTAAAGATATTAATAATAATTTTGCAAATATTAAAAATTAAAACCTATTTAATTTTTAACATTTTAAATGTATGGCTTAGATACTGTCTTAAGTTAATATATATATGTAAACGTTGGGAGCAATCCTTCAATGCATGCTTTTAAAAAATGGATGTCTGTTTCCACTTGGTTCAATTTCGCTTATATTTTTCCAAATTGCGAAATTTTTTTTTCTCTAATTCAGAGTTCAATTTAATAATTAAATCACCAAAATTTTTTTTTTAATTTATTATTGGACATGTTTCTGTGTTACATCCACCATCTTCAGAAAAAAAAACACAATTAAAACTACACTTAACAAATTAATCTTATACTTAAAATCACATTGTAATAATAAACCTATATTATATAATTATAAGTATAATATAAGCAATTATACAATATAAAATATACAATTATTATAATTGCAATAATTATATTGTAATAATAATTAACCTATTCATTTATGTTTATTATTGCAATGTGATTTTAAGTATTAGATTAATTTGTTAAGTGTAGTTTTAATTGTGTTTTTTTTTCTTTTTTGCTGAAGATGGTGGATGTAACACCGAAACATGTCCAATAATAAATTAAAAAAATTTGGTGATTTAATTTTTAAATTGAACTCTGAATTAAAGAAAAAAATTCGCAATTTGGAAAAATATAAGACAAAATTGAACCAAGTGGAAACAGACATCCAGTTTTATATGTATTATATATATATATATATATAATATATATATGAATAATCAAACCACAATAAGAAAATGGGAAAACAAGACTAAGATCTTTCAACCGTAACAAGCGGTCTTTGTCAGAGTCAAAAACCCAACTGAAACACTGACGAAGACCGCTTGTTACGGTTGAAAGATCTTAGTCTTGTTTTCCCATTTTCTTATTGTGGTTTGATCATCGATTGTTATTACACGTGTTTATGTGAAATCTTTATATATATATATATATATATATATATATTGAGTAGCAGTTTCCTTCTCAACGAGAGTACTTCGCACTTCTTCCCGATGACGACGGATGTCGAAATATCAAAGTGAGTTCTGTAGTGTCTTTCTGTGTTCTTTTCTATGTGTTAAGTTTATATATATCTTAACGAATTCTTTCCTATGTATAAACCTAAAAGCCTAGACACATCTATGATTAGTATTTTTATTTACAGCTGATTGGGAGAAGATGAGAATCAGTGACAAATCAAAAGAGATGAGTTTTGAGTAGATCTCTTGGCAACCACTACTTAGAATAGAATGCTAAAATAATTAAATTAGTATATTCATCCATCTAAACCTATGAATGTTGTTGGTGTGTGTCATCCATATGAAAACTTGAGGCTGTCCTGACTTCCTTAAGAATCGCAACTAAACTGTTACTTTACATATTTTTTTTTTAGAAATATACCCACTTTCTTCTGCGCAAGGTCTTTTGTGCTTTCTCTAACTGTGTTTGTGGTTTATTTTGCATCCAGTGTAATGCTTTTTCTCTTCCTCTGTTTCCACTAAGCTAAGGCTGCATATAAATTGTCACAGTTCATTCATTGTTCACCCACCACAGCTTCCAGCTGTTAGTCACTTAACATTTAAATTTCATAGATTTACTTTTAATAACCTATGTGAAATAGGTTACTGTGATCCTCAATTCTAACATTAATACCCTTGTAATACCTAATAATACAAGTAATACCTACTTGTTTCCTAGGAGGAAAATCTACACCCAACCTCAACTTCAGTTCATAATTTTTATTCCATTTAATTTAATTCCATTTCATTAATTATTTATTTTGTTCTTTTTACAGGTTTGCTTAATTTCTATGTGTTTGTTCATACATGTTACCTACTAAAATTATTTTTCTTTAATTAGTTTATGCACTCCGTTGGCGACTTATCTTTTAACTCTTATAGTTTATGCTAGAGATTAAGTGAACTACTGAGATTGTACTCATTACTCGTATAAAAGTTTAACTCGGTAGATTAAAGTAAAAAAAGGTTGAACATATTTTTCATTCATTTTTAAAACTTTCTAATGTTTCCCTTTTTTTAAGACTTATGCCCTAATTATTTAATGAGTAAGAGAAAAGAAAAAGGAATAAACACTAAAATGAAGGTAACATCAGATAAGCTAGAGTCAAACCCTTTTACTCAAAGAACAACTTTGACAGAACAAGTTATTTTTTCATAACAAGATAAAATGTAGTATAAGAATTAAGTTTATTTGTTTAGGTTTTGCCATTTAAATTTAATAATGTAGACAAACCATTTTGAAATAGTTAGTAGCCTCTTCAGTACACATTTCATTAATGATTGTCGTAATCCTCATGTTATTAACACTAGTTTAACTAATTTTGTATGTTTCAAAATTATTTTTTAGACAGAGACTGAGAGTTTATAAGTTGTACAAAAAAGTTTATGCTTATATTTGCAACGAATAATTCTGTTGTTACGAATGTGGAAAAATATACTTTGTTGTCATCGATGTGAAAATATATGTGCTTTAAATAATATTTTTAATGGGGGTTGATAAGAAGAAAAATATTTTGGAAAGGGGTCGACGAGATGAAAAGTTTAGAGACCGTTGCTCTATAGTTTTAAAACTTTGATATTTTTATTAAACTGACAGAATTAACTGAAAAAAAAACAGTAAAATTTTTCAAAAACATAATAAGTTAATATGGTTGTAAAATATAAAATTTTTGACATATGACAGATCCTGAAAACTTCTGGGTACAGTAGAGGTCAAAACATTGGACGAATCGTAATGAAATTATACCCAAATATAGTATGTGTTTGAGGGGATGTTTAACATAGTTGAATATATTTTTGTCCAGCTTACATGGAATAAAGTTGTCATTATAGTATATTTTATGATATCAGAAAATTTTATTTGAAACGCTAAATGGTTGATTGTAGGAAAATAAAATGTTGTCCAAAAAATCAACTTAAAATTTGAACTTAAGATTTGAGACCCTTTGGATGAATGAATAAACTAGAAAAGTTGTAGAACAGATACATTTGCTGAAGGAGCAGAAGCAATATTTAGCTGTAAGAGTGCTTTGGCAGATCAAGGGGTCTTAACAACAAATTTTCACTTTGCTACACAAATTTATTGGTATTGCTGTGATAATGCAGTGACATCGCAAGAAACAATTGTGTAGAACAAAAAAACAAGCATGTCTATGGATAATTAGAGCAATTGCTATATGTCATACATCAATATGTAATAGGTACATATTATCAAGACCGACTGGCGTGCAGTCTATTGAGAAACAGTCTCATACTACTCGTATATTTCACACGAGTAGTGAGAGTAAGCAAAAATTATGACCTGGATTGAATACATCTTGATTATAGGAGGATCCAGTTTGAAATACGGAGGAGTCAAAAATGAATAATCAATACAACGTGCCAATAAGTTTATTGTTATGTGGGTAACTGAAAAAAAAAAAAGAGAATACTGGAAAATGAGACAGCGGTCGTTTGGAAAAGGCTAGAGCTAAACATAGCTCCTGTGGTCGCAAGCTTTTGTACCCTACAATTCCCAGCTTTCACAGGGGTGAAATTGAAGAATGATACCGAAGGAGAACTCAAGTAAAAGGTGGCTATATCAACCAGGTGAAACTTTATTTTAGAAGTTCTATATTTGTAAGATTATACTTCATCATCAAAGCAAGGTTCAGAAATATATGTAGAATATCTATCTGGAATCTGCCTTCTCAACAACTACCTATTCAAGCTGTATTATAGAGGAAAGAGAATCTTTAGATCACATTATGTCTTAATGGGAGATAATCGCCTTGAAAAGACAAATATGTTTGACGAACCATAACTACAAGCAATTGAAGGAAGGGGTACAGTTGTGAAATTCATTAAACAACTTGAAATCTGAACTTTAATTTAGATAATTGACAATGGGATGCACAATATGATAGGTAATATCACAGAACGAACAAGTAAATAGAAATTCAGTTCCTAAGTTTAATATTAACTAAACCATGTCAAACTGATGAATAATTTTAAGTTTCTGATGACTGATGAATTGATTAGTACCACATATAAAGAAATTATACTATTATTGATATCTGTAAGTTTTATATAACGTCCTCATAATATTAATATTAAAGGAAAACAAAAGATCAATTAATTATCCATGAGTTTGATATTATGTTTACTTATCGTAAAGTCGAATGCAGACCACTCAAGAATTTTTAAGACGTCAAGAATTCAGTCTCAATTGAAAGATGGGGAGAATACAATTACAATTGACTCTTCATTCTCACATTTTCTTTAATGACAATTATTTTTAAAATGTTTTAATTCGTAGTTTTTGTTTATTAATTTTTTATATAGTTTATTGCTAACACAGAAAGGACAGCTCTATAGGGTCCAGACTTAGTTTATTACTTCAAATATTTTACGCCTTTGCTTTGCAAACATACTCCTTACCATACAAATATCTTACTGATTTCTTTCCCCCTACTTCCCTCTCTCACTTAGTTAAATCAATTCAATATAAATTCAATATGCATTATATTTTTTTACTGGCTGTTATTTAATAACATATCAACACAATCACAGTTCATCAAAAGTTTGTTTGTCAATAATCCAAAACATTTAAACTTTTAACAGTGAAGGATATTTTTAATTCAAAATATTGACTCCAATTTTCCTGATTCTATATTTTATATTAATGTAAATAAAACTGTTTTTGACAGATAGTCTAAAAGTTTCAAAAGGGTTGTAACTGATTATGCTTTGTTTTATTAATTTTATTATATATATTTAAACTTTTCCTTTGTTTTGAATAATAATACATAAAAGATTCGAAATTTAATTATAAAGATATATAACACCAAGTGAGGTATACAAGTGGTGAAAGGTAATTCAGTTACAGATCATATGAGTGACATTACCAATGCCATGGTGGCGAGGCACAAAATTTGCTACTTCGACTTCGACTCCAAGTTTTTTTAGAGTTGCAACCCCGACTTAGATTAATAATATTTCTACTCTAGTACAGTCTAAAGTAATTCTCTCAGTAAATGTTGTTTTCTACAGCCGTATTTCAGTAAAACCAAAAATTCTTGAAAGTTACTTAAGTGTTGCTTTCAAGGTACACTTAATCAATATTCCACTGAAATAATAGCTAAGCGCTTATATATTATATAGATAATATTATAGTATGTGTATAATAAATAATATATACCTATTATATAGATATATTGCTATATATGTAGCATGTAGTATACTTATATATATGTAGTATATGCTATACTAAATATATATATGTAAATATTAGTCACAATACATTGCTATGCCTAAGTGTTAATACAGTTATCATAAAGCATAATAGGCTGGCAATTTGAGACATCCATCAAATCAATTTACCTGTAAAACTTTAAAATTTATTGAATATATTAAAATAATGTGTTTACATACAATATAGTAACGTCACTATATGCTAAACAGTATGCATTCTATTCGCCAGTTTTAATGTAATTTATTTTTTTAATTTCAATACAGCCAATTGAATTACAGTTTTAGTTAGACTACACACAGTTAGTTTAATTTTACCGACTCCGACTACTCCGTCCTAATTGATACTCCATATGACATTGAAATTAGGAAACTGGTTATCATTTTAAAGAGTATGTTATCAAAGAACAAACTGTATGTCTTACACTGTCAAAAACTGCTAAGAGCAATGGATAAATTCTCAGAAAGTACGAAAAGACTCCAGCAACATCCAGTCAAATATGGTGAATATAGCTTTTCTGGCAGAGAGATATAAAAGTGTTCAACTCTTTCCATACAAGATGCTCCTTTTCTAAAGACTGATGCTGACATTCAAAACAGGTTTTTTTTTTACTTAGAATTGATTGTAAGGAATGAAGCCAACTCAAATCTGAATTAACTTTGTATTAATCAACAAAATGAAGGGCTGATCAATTCAAAAAAGTCTTTTTTAATGTTGAAAATGTATCTCAATTTCATAATTTAACTGCAAAAGTTATTAGGAGTTTAAATAAAATGCATTGATTAGGTCGTCAAGTTCAGGAATTAAGTTGAGTTAATCATCTCTATTTAGTTGAAGATCTTTTGGTAAAAGATTTTCTTCTATATCTTTATTTATTTATTTATATTTTTTATTCTAAAGATGACAGTAAATTATTCTTTCATGACATTTTATACCCATTAAGTCTAAATAATTCAGGATTAAAGTATTAATAGTGTTATCTACCTTTTAAAATTTGTGCATTATCAAGGAATATATTATGATAAATTGTTTATTCCCAGTACCCTCAGCAATGAAATACATTTACAATATTTTCTTTTTTCTTTTATATGACTTTATAGTCCTTTTTTTTTTTTTCACTAAACTACAAAACAACGCCAAGCAATATTGAACGACGTGTTTTGACTGAACGTGAGAAGGTCTAGGCCAATATTATATTCAATTTTCTAAAAATAGATTTAAAAAAAATTCTGTTAGACTCAAAATAGTTATAGTAAGAATTTACTCGTGAAATTGTTAAACTTATTTAACAATGGAAATTTGAATAGTTGAAATGCAATTAGGGAACTTTGAGGAAAAAGAAAAGTAACTATATAAAAGATTTCTCATAAGATACTTTTCCCATGAGTGGAATACAACATAGTAACTGACTGTAGCACACTTGAGGAAAGTTGATAAAATTTTTTGAGTGTAGATCATGATAATATAAGCTCAATAGATAAATAAGAGAGAGAGAGAGAAGAGAGAGAGAGAGAGAGAGAGAGAGAGAGAGAAAGAAAGAAAGAGAAAGAGAGATGCTATCCTGGTGGCTCAACAAACCAGAAGTTCTGCTCTCACTTACTCACTTTAACTGTACAATTGAGAAGGGAGTAAGTAAAAATGAAGTAGATATAAACAAAAATAGAGTAGAATACAAATAAAAGAATAAGTAAGATAAACTTAAACTCGTAAAAAATACAGTAAAATAATTTTTTTAAAAAATGGATAAGAAAAGAAATACATATGAAAAAAATAATAAAAAAGCTAACGAGAATTTACAGAAAATCATGCGTTCCAGGTTGAAAAAGGGTTTTTAGGAACAATGTTCCCTCTAAGCTGCACTGCCCGCACATTCTCGGCGCACAAAAAAGTCTATCTAGCGCATACAAAAATCAACATAAACGTATTAATAAATATCTAATATTAGACATAATAATAATAATTCTTAAATATTGTTACTACTAGATCATTTATGGGTAGTAAAAATGCCAAGAAAAACTTTGTAATTAGATAAAAACATATTTTAAGGACAATGTGTTACAGGAATTTGAACTGTACTTCCAGAAACAAGATTTGAATCTTCCAGAACAAGACCCCCAGCAGGCCAAAGCAGGACTCTCACATATAACATCTACATATTCAATTTTTCCGATTTTTTTCTTTTTTGTTAGTGGTGATGTTGCTCACAATGGTCCTGAGTTTGTTCAGGGACCTTGTGTGTATGCCCATATACATGAAAAATTAGAGGTATCATCGATTAGGAATCAGATGTGCTTTTTTCAGAGACTCTGTGTATGGCGGGTATTTGTTTGCCCGGCTTGATGTCCAAGAATCCATTCTCTCAATTTAAACAGGGGAGAGTGAAAAAAGAATGAAAGGAATCAAATTTTGTTTGAAGACACTTGCTTGCCAAGAAAACGAATGAACTTGAGCCTGTGTTACGAGAAGTATAAGAGAATCACTGTACTGTTAAATGATATTGTCATATCTTTTCACAACAAATATTAAACTATGAATAAGTGCATGCATTTTCAAGGACAACAATCCTTGATTTCAAGTTGGATCAATTTGTTTATATTTCAGCCTTTTAGAATCAAAACAATAATGCCAAAGAAATGAACAACTATTCAAAATGCACATTCAATATTTTTATTCACAATTAGGAATTTATCAATACAATTTTACATATGGGCAGATGAAAATAAAAATAGGATTTATTTAAAAACAAGCTTGGTTTATGAAATGAAAAATAGATAATATATGAAAAATTAATACATTTATAGATAAAAGTTGAATAACCAAAAACAATCATTAATAGTGGTGTTATTGATTTGATATTTGGAAATAACACATTTGGAAAAATCTGGAGTGGCCTACACTCTACTTTACTATAAGTAACTTAATGTCAAATTTCTTGAGTATATAAAATATAACGTCTCATTTAAGCATAACGTGAACATCTAACTGGGATATAATTATTAGCCTTTCATTCCTGAGGTAGTACAGATAGTGATTGAAGGACATATCAATTTATAAGCTTATTTTTGTACATCACAAATAATTTATTATTTGCAAATAATTTCATTAGTTTAACTACAGCAGTAATAACATTTTTGAAAAACCAAAGTGAACATTTCTTGAAACGATTTCTTCTCCTACAAGACAATGGCTTTCGTTCAAACAGCCAGTGGATTTCTTACATCGTTTACTTAACATCGTTCTACATTGAATATTAAAGTAAAATTTTAAAATTTAAAACAGGAAAATACCCTTTTTTTCTCTGAAAAACATCTTAAACAGTGAAGAAAATGTTATTTTAAGGTGCTTTGTTAATTAAAGATATACGATAATTACATTTATTAATCTCTAAACGAAAGATTCCAATTATGAATTATAATTTACATTTTTGGTCTTCTATAGAATTATTATACTGGGAATTTCAATCTTTAAAATAATAATAATAATAAGCTTCTTAGTATTTAAATAAATAACATATATACGAATTTTTTTTACTCAGTGTTATCATTTACCTGCACAATATTATTCCTCTTACATCTCTTATAAGTCAATAATATATTTTCATTTTTCCATTAGAAACATCAATTTTTTCTCAGAAAATTCGCTCATAAAATTCCTAAGTCAATGTAAACAATGTAAAAAAATACAAAAAATTCGACAAGTATAGCAGGTGATCTCTTAGTCTAGGGTAAACAAAGAGTTTTTATATCGTTATTGCTCTTTCCTGTAATTGAAACTTTATGATTTTCTTTTTATGAATTGCTAATTTTTTGTTCCATTTTTGGTCAAATTTTCATTATTTTTTAACGAGCCGTTTAGCGTCAAAAAAACATTTTCTGAAAACACAAATCGTACTGTAACGCCCCTTTAGCGAATGTAATTTTAGAAAATAATATCTCAACTCATTCTCCACATAATGTTCTATTGTTAGGCATAGTTTCATTTTGATCCATCAAACAGTATGGCTTGTATCGCTCTCACAAGGTTTGAGATTGAATTATAAGTCAAAAATTTTACATTTTATTGAAAAAAAAATATTTCTTGTTGTTTGAAAATTCTGAATATATTTTTCGTTTGTTCCATTTGTAACCTCAAAGGTAATGTCAAAATTTTAAAACTCTAGGGTTGTCAGTTTAAGAGAAATAAATGTTTTAAAAAAAACGGTTTTTGGCAAAAAAAGTGACTTTCCCATCATGCATAATTCTTCCCAAACAATAGGGATCTGCGTCTTTATGAGGCCCATTTTTGTGTAAAATATCAACTTGATCCATCAAAGATTCTGGACCGTAGCGTGGTAACAAGCAATGCTAACACACGCACCCACCCACCCACCCACCCACCCACCCACACACACACACAGACATCATCGTAAAAACGTCATAAAACGACTTCTGGGACCTCAAAACATGTAATTCCGTCAAAATCTCGAAATCGAATTTTTTCACGATCACTATACTTTACTTATAGTAAAGTAAAAATTAATACATTTATAGATAAAAGTTGAATAACCAAGAACAATCATTAATAGTGGTGTTATTGATTTGATATTTGGAAATAACACATTTGGAAAAATTAATACATTTATAGAAAAAAGTTGAATAACCAAGAACAATCATTAATAGTGGTGTTATTGATTTGATATTTGGAAATAACACATTTGGAAAAATTAATACATTTATAGATAAAAGTTGAATAACCAAGAACAATCATTAATAGTGGTGTTATTGATTTCATATTTGGAAATAACACATTTGGAAAAATTAATACATTTATAGATAAAAGTTGAATAACCAAGAACAATCATTAATAGTGGTGTTATTGATTTCATATTTGGAAATAACACATTTGGAAAAATTAATACATTTATAGATAAAAGTTGAATAACCAAGAACAATCATTAATTATTGATTTGATATTTGGAAATAACACAAATAAAATATTCTGAGGTAAAATGGATAAACCAACAAAAGTTTCCACAGAAATGAAGTTTTATTCAACGCGTTTCGAACACTTTGTGTTCATCATCAGGAAAACACCAAGGAAGTGGTACTGACGGGTTGGTCAAGTGTAAACTTCATTTGTGTGGAGACTTTTGTTGGTTTATCCATTTTACCTCAGAATGAGTAAATACCACACAATTACGGATTGCACAACTAATGATTTACAAATAAAATAATGCATTTTATGTGTTTGTAGTACTTCTTTGAGAGTTATCACTTCCTGCAGTATTCTAAATCAGGTTTAACTACAATTTTACTCTTTTTACACTGGATATATTACCAACACACACTGAACATGATAATAATCGCTTACTCAGTTCTCTTAGAACTTCTGTTATTTATCAGAACGGATTTACTTTTCAAACCATAAACAACTTTCTTTAAATTTTAAAGGAAATTAGAAAATAATACAAAGAGTTTTATTATACTCTTGTAAAATCTCCTCTGTTGGTTATTTTTTTTTACAAAATATGTTCTCACTAAAAATTCTATATAATCCTAAAATAAACTTTAGACTGGAAACTGCTATTTTAAAAATTTAAAAAGCAATTAAGATATTTTAGAATACAGCGTTGTCAAGAGAGCTAAAAAGCAGACTTTGATGTTTGTTCAGAATGGATTACGAATATTCTTTAATCATGATCCTCTATCTAGGTAAGCATTTCGACCAGCACCTTAATCACAAAACAAAAGCTTTAGATGTTTTTATATCCAAAAACATGCTTCTAATTACCGCCAGAGGTGGTTAGTTCAGGTGGTTTAAGGCCTGCTCGCCTTTTTTATTTAGCTGACTCTTATAGAACATAACGGCCGTAAATATCATATATAATTAAATTTGTATTATAAAACAAAAAAAAAACGAAAAATGCATGATAAATTCACATCATTGTCTATAAATTAAATATGTTTTGCATTTTCTTCAAAAATTAACAATGAGATAATATTTATATTAAATTCGTCCTGAAATTTTACTACGAGTATGTTAAAATTATTACCAAGTTTAACATTCTTTTAACATTGAACAATTCAAATATCATTTCTTTTATTTTCAATTTTACAAATGACTGTTCTTCATATTCTACAAAACTGGTTTTCCTGATTTAGGACACCCATGTGATCAGTGCATCCCGTGTCTGGTTTACTCTTGACACATGAAAAAAAACGTTCGTGGTAAAAAATTAGACTTCGCACATTTCACTGTGAACTTAATCTCAAAAATTCAGGCAATAAATTATGTCCAAATCTCTCTCCTTTTCTATATGAGTATTTCATATAATTTTCTCTATTTATGGAATTTAGAATGCTTCAGCACAGTTTCATTTTATATTAATAATGCTTATATTATATATTAAGCATAATATTATATTATTATTAATAAGAAGTGTTTCTTATATTTTACTCATATAAGTGAACCGTTTTTTATAATTGTTTTTCTTTGTTTTGGTAGTTTATCATCTTTTTAAGAAGAAGGCAAGGTATATGCATATTTTGATGTTATGGGTTCATGGATTGAATGCATATGCAGCGATTTGAAATTAGTTTTAATTTTGAATAGTTCTAAGTAATGATGATTCATGGTTGGTTTTTATAATGTTGTAAGTTTATAATAGGCTTGTATGCAGGAGCAGAGTAAGTTTGGGGACTGATTGAGTGGAAGACGTTTTGTAGTAGAACAGGTAGGGATTACATAATTACAGATGAAGGGATTGTGGCCAGTGGGCGGTGTGGAGCGATGAGCCATTGATATTCTGGGCAGGCAAAGCCAAACCAACACTGCCTCAGCCTTATAGTTAGCCCCAGCATCCTATCAAATCTGCCTCCCCGTCACCTACCATATCCTGTCATTATCTTCGCACTTGAACACTTTGTTCAACCATTATCTTTCTTAAATTATTATGAAAATTTCAACTTGTAAAAGTTCCTTTCACATATTTAAATTTGTTTAATACGTTCCTTTATTTGAACACGTTTAATCAGATCAAACTTATTCCAAATTTCTAGAATGATAAGAAATTTAATTGCAATCTTATGACTGTAATATTTTTAATTTTTTTTTTACTGCTATTCTCTTTATTATAAAATGTGATATTATTTTGTCTGACTGTTTAAACCAAATTTCTTTGGTAGAACACTGAGCTCATGAACTAACTCACTTAATAATCGTGAATATTACCATTTAGCACATTTCATGGAGCATTTGTTATTTTACCATAAGTAAAGTATACTAATCATGAAAAAATGCTGAGGAATGTTTCAAAATGTGGGTGAATTCACAAGTGCATTACATTCATTCATGAAGTTCTGTTTAATAATGTCTATATATAGGTATACGGTGGGTGAGTATCCTAAGGTTTTGGACTCACTAGTGGTCACACTGTTTGATTTTTCTAATTACTTTTCACATCAAGAAGCTGTTACAGTGTTGATTATTCCTGCTTTTTTTTTTGCAATATTGGTTCATGAAAAGTCCACTTTATGTCCCTAAATGTTTTTTTGGACACATTTTTTCCCTGAGCTACAATCTCTAAAGAATTCAGATTTTGCATTAGTTATAAAACAAACACAATTATTATGTTAGAAAATTTTCGAAATTTCTTACAAAAACTGAAACAGTTTCAGATAGTAGCATATATAACATAGAACATTACTACAGTGGGGTGATTTATAAAGTTTTTTTTTTGAAAAATCAGTAAACTATTGGCACTAGAATGCTAAAAAAATTCAATATGACATCTATTTGAATTTGTTGTCAATTAATCCTGTTTTATTGTTTGGATTTTTGTCATTAACTTAGAGAAATATTTCTCAAAATTGAGTTTAATCGATTTAATAGATTTTAAAATATATATTAAAAATCATAATCATGATGTGTGTCTATCGAGTTTTTTCTAAAATGCAGAAAGATAACACTTTTTGAAAAAAGATAACACTTTTTGCAAAAAGATAACACGTTGATGACAACTTATTTATCATCATGGTGTACATTAGGGTTTTTTTGGCCTATCCAAGTAGTTTGCTTTTCTTCTCAACAAAGTATGAGTACTGTACATATATAATATAATACGGAATATTTGATACTTTTAATGGAAATAGTAAAGGGTCCTAAAAATGTAGAGTAAACATATTTTATTGTTCTTTCACATAGACATTGAATTCCTCTCATTGTATCGTACTGATTTATGATAAATGAGGAAGTATAAGTATCTATTGAATATAGTTAGAATATTCAATAATATTATAATAATTGTGCACCACACAATTATGGTGTGATATATCATCACGGAGTACATTAGGGTTTTTTGGGCAATACAAGTAGTTTGCTTCTCTTCTCAACAAAGTATGAGTACTGTACATATATAATATACTCGTAACTAAACTACCCGTAACCTGCTGGGTCATACCACACCTTCTTTTTTAATGCAATCATGTTCATATAAATGCAAATAAACTCTAAATTAATTCATTCTAATAAAGAAGATTATGAAATATTTTTCTTTTAATTTACATTTTTTGTACAATATAGATTTTACAAAAAAAATGTAATGTTTTCTTTCTGTTTGACTCTACTGATAGCACATGTAATTGGTCATGTTGAAATGCTGTTTTACATATATGAACTAAAACATTCGGTAGAGTCTCTCCTACAGACTTATGAATAGTCATGGAAAATACTAACTGAATTGGAAATTCAATCCTTGAAAACGAAATGTTATTCTCTTCAGACAAAACAATTTTCAATCATGGAATTAAAATTATTACCATTACCCCATTAATACACTAATTAACCATTACCCCTTGACACCGTGATGTGATAATTTTAATAAACAATGGCATTATCATTAAGTTCCTCAGTTAATAGTCTTGTTCCATTACATATGCCCGGTAAACCAATAGTTCTCTTACATTCACGTGTCAGGAGCTTCTTTTCTAACTTCTAGTTTATGTTGGAGCAATCCAGACAACTCTACTGAGTCAAAAAATTCTTGAGGGTAATGTGTTCTGTTCCTACACAAACCGAGTTGTATGACAGATATTGTTTAATTTCTCCTGGAAATTATTCAATGAGCATATGATTAATTTCACTGAGTATCCTCTTAAATGGAACTTATATAGAATTTTCTGTGAAAAATATTTGTGGGTTGGCGAATGAAGAGTAAATGTATTCAATACACTAATCAACATTATGTGTACGGATAAACAAGTCTTCAACAATAATGATCTCTTTATTTTCATTCTTTTCTACTCTGTTTTCACCAATGCATGTCAGAAATTCAGAGTGCTTCTAAACTCTCTTCTTAAACTCTCACAATGCTAGTTAAATGGGATTTAATAAATTTGCGCCACAAGTAGGACTGATTCAAGCATTATAGATATCAAAATCAATTCCTCTCTTGACAATTGGAAGAGGTTGTCAATTCCTGAGATGCTACAGCCAATGTAATAAGTCCTGAACTCTTTAATACAGAGAGAATTAGTTTTATTAAGAACTTTTCTGTACCTTCCGATGCATCGGGAGCCCTACTTTATCATTTTTATTAATATAGATATATCAAAAGAAGAAAATATAGGCATTATGACAGTGAGTTTTGATTATGGACATAATTGAGTACTGTTAATATTTTACATATATTAATTTGGTAATTTCTAAAACTTGTGTTAAATATAAATAAATATCATTTGTTGATATATTAAATAATTATTTCATATTCTCATCGATTATTCATTAAATTTTCTTTTTTAAATTTATTATAATTAAATCATTATAATTTAGGTCGAAAAACTATTATTTAATCTTCGACGTAATTTATATAAAGTTTTCGAAGCTTATTTTACAAAAGTCCCCGTGGTGCAGACGGTAGCGCGCTGGACCTCCAATGTCAAGGGCAGGGCTCCATCACCTCATATTTTTCTAATATTTCATTATGTTTTGAGCGAGTAATAATAATAGTAGTAAATAATAATGTTGGAATGGGGATATTACACTTATAAGGACAACTATAATATTCCATATAAAAAAAAATTGTCCTTGGTGCTATTAAATTTATTTTATTTTAGTTGTAATTGAAACTATATTCAATGATGGATACACTCACGTTAAATTATTTAATTAATTCTTAATGTGTTTGAATATGTTATTGACTACTGATTGCTAATATGTCTACATGTAAGCACATTCAATTGTATGAGTTAATTAAGCTGATTGAAAATGGGTTTTGAAAGTTTTAAATTACTGTGGGTAATATGATCAAGAAGAATAGCATGCTGTCATTATTATTACTCAGACATTTTTATTGTCTGAAATATATGATAATTTATGTAGTCCACACCAATTTCTCCTATTAATAAACTTTACAACAGTAACTTTCATTAGTTTCTCCCAATTCTATGATCATTCAGAATGATTTTTTACGAAATCGTTTATCTCATAAAGACTATTTTTCCCATTCCATAAAATTTGTCGAGATGTTTCGAACTATTTCATTTGAATTTTTTCAGACAGAATTTGAATTTTTTGTCTATTCTGAACCAGTTTCCTTAAGTGGTTTTGGAGAAAATAATCTTCAGTTAAATATTTCATAAAACATATTAAAACTTTCTTCTTAAGATTAGTTATTTTCCTTACAAATTTAAGTTCAATTGAAATAATTTATTTTTTCTGAATTAGAGTTGGTTGTTCTAAAATCATATTATCTGTTTCTTTTTCATCTATTTATTAATTGTATCCTTAAGAAGACTGGGATATGTTTTGCAAATAATTCAGTACCAAAGAAGATTTATATAGCTCCTACCTTTGTTAAACGAACCACTTCTTTGCATTTTTTATGCGCTGCGGTTGTATAGTTTAAACATGTTATTTAGACTGCGAGCAAGCAGGTGTGAGTATTTACAGTGGTAAGTAGGGTAGTATTGTCTTATTCTGTTTGAAAAATAGGTACTTATAAAGGATGCGTCATTGTAGAATGTAATATTTAAAAAAAATTAACCAAGTAAAAAAAAATTATTAACGATATTCCTTTGACAATCTATAAGAAGAAGTAAAAAGAATTTAATACCAACAGAAGTCTATAACAAAGAACTAGTTATATTTCTAAAACATTTTGGGGTAATTGTTTTTGCTGTTCTGTTATTCAACTGTCTATTTGATTATTTTTACTCAAATAACATATATTAGTTTACCAGAATTCAGTATAATTAATGTATAAAATATTTTGTATATATGTTTGAAATAAACTCAAGAATGTTACAATTTTTTTGTAAATTTGTTTGGATGTCAGAATAGTGTAGGATTTTAGTGTGAGAAATGAGACTAAAATGTTTCAACTTGGCTTTGCAAGCCTAAAGAAAGAACTGGGTCCTTTGTGTTGGATAGTGCTATCTATTGGGAGAAAACAAACTTGTATCATGAAAAAATGATTTTAAAGACTAAAATATTTTTTTCTAAAGTTTTGAACAAAATATAAAAATATATTGTTTTTGTAAATTGATGGTATTAAGTATTTATTATATAAACAAGGTAATATTTAAAGTAGTTGCAGGCATCATAGGCTCTTAGTCAATCTGAGGATACGTGCTTCACATTTTAATATTGTTCTGAGGATAATGAGTGCATCTACAGTGTAGAAATATGTAGTCTTAACGCAGGTGTATGCAGGGACTTTCACTTTGAAAACACTCAGCTAACGTGTTACCGGCGTGATTGACGTGTATTCATAACTTTTTGATGTTGATAAAGCTAATACTAAATTTGTTTTAACTGACCAATTGGTTATTGTCATAATCAAATAGCACAAGTTACTTTTTCATATTTTTTTTATATCAGTTATACAGTGCAGTATACCTCCTATGTACATATTCTACTAACCTATTACTGGTTTTCAAGTCAGTACTCTAATTGAAAATAAACTTTACTAAAGATGATATAATTAGCTTTTCATAATTTTCTATAGCCTTAATGGAAGAAGTTAAAATATTAATGATATTAGAGGGCCTAATCGAGATGCTTCATGAAAACCCCAGCAGGGTCTCCAGTCTGATTGAACTACTTTGGCTGAGTAGTTAGAGTCGAAAGTCAGTAGGATTACCAGCTTATCGACCTTCAAAATAAGCTCCAATGTAACCAGGGCATACATAATCCGCCTTATGACATTCTACATCAAGTGTGAACAACTCAACAATAAAATTAAATGTAATGCAAATTTAGTGTAGAGAATTGTCCGCTAAATTTCATCTTGAGATATAGTAAATGTGGTAGATAGGTTTAGTTTACAAATAAATAAAACTTCAGTTCTCAACTTCCTTTGAAAATGACTCTCAAAGTGAGATGTGTCGAAGGGAGATTCAGCACAGTAGTAGTAAATAAGGAGTGGATTTTTTTTGCTACCGGGTTGCAAAGTGAGGTCCGAAAGGCTTGCAATAGATTCCCATTGATAATGAAAAATGCTGTTTGGCCAGGTAGGTTGGATGATGAATGTGCGAGCAGTTTATTAATTTGAGCCAGTGGCCCACGTCATTACACTAAACACCTTCTTAGGCCGTTAAAGGCAAGGCGTCATAAGACACCACCATAGGACTCCCTCGTCACTGCATCTCGTATTAATCTCACACTTCTCTTTTTCTGTCTCGTCCCATCCCCCCCGTTGCTTCACTGCCACAAGCAACCATTCTGTTCTACAGTCCTAACACCTATTCAACAAGCAACGCTTCAACTTTCAATTTAAAAACTGTTTACCTTCTTCTAACAAGATATAACCACAAAAACTTGTTTCCAGCTACAACATATTTTAAAATTAATTCAAAAACAATAAAAACATTTAAATGATTTCAGGTTATGTCAAAACAGTCAAAAATATTTTATATTTTAAACATTATGTGGTTTGGGATCATTGCTTTCAGATTTTGAAAGCTATGTTGTTTCTATGTCAATTGGTATTTTAAGATTCCTACATTATCATATATTTTCTTGCTGAGTGTTTTGTTTTATAACTTTAGTGAAGACCCTGATGATGTGGGTCATCACACATTTTATTGGCTCAGTAGTCTGGTGAAGTGACCTTCTTTGACCCATTAACCTTTTAGCAAATGTTTCCTCTATACACCTTCATATTTAGTAATATTTCTTATGTGTTTACTAATATTATAATAATGTAAAATTAATAATTTCACAATAATAAGAAAGTATGTGCTTATTAACCAGTTTGTTTTTATCTATCTATATAAATAAAAGAAAGGTTTTGTCTATACATTGCTTACAACTAACTCATTTCAAGTTATTTTCACGTCTAAACATTAGAGAAACTGAATCAACTCTTAGAAAAATTTCTGCCATTAAGGTCGGTTTGTCCGCAAAAATTTTGTGGCAAATAAACTCAGCCACCATGAGACACAGAGAGCTGAAACTTTGACAATAGATTTCTGCAAGTTTCGCTTAAAATGTAAGATTTGAATGGATAGAAAATTCAACGTAGAAGCGAAGTTATGAACTTTTAAGTTATGTTTGGCTAGCTATGCAGAAATGTTTATTTTGAAAATATTCAGGTATAGCAACTAGGCATTGTTAGTTGATTTTAATTTCATTTACGTTTAAGCTCCCAACAAAAGCTTACTTACAAGGTGTTTCCCATAGTTCAAGATGTACTATCTATTCACAAATAGCTTTGTAAATGAGCAATTCTCAACCCCTACTAATGAACAGGCAGGAAAAATCAACAAACAAGTTATTATGCTTTATCAAGCCGAGGAAAGAACTTACAAGAGTGTGATTAGTGATGAGGAAGCAGTTCATTATCCAACTGAATTTCTTGACTCCGTGACTGCTCCTCGACTGCCTTCACATGAGTAACAACTTAAAGTAGGGGCACTAATCATGCAACTTTTTTAGTAGCAGTAACATATTTTATGTGACGGAACTTGAGTGCCCCAAAAATGTGCAACTGTACACACCTCTGAGTTCGTGCTCTGAACAGATACGACTTAGAGGTGAACATCATGATTGGGTGTGGTACCAGGGAGTCTATGTATATTCCACGCATACTATTGATTCCGAGTCACTATGTGTTTCCATTCAGACGATTGCAATGTCCCATCAGCGTCTCTTTCACAATGACGGTAACTAAGTTACAAGAGGAAGTCTACCTCAGGAATTGAAGTGAGTGAGACCAAGTTTTTCTTACATCATCAACTGTAGTTTGCTTGCTGAAGAGTCAGAGATTCCAGTTTATTGTTCTTCCATAAACCTGAAGAACAGTTAGCTAATGTGGTGTATACAGATGCATTTATTTAACACTGTTCTAATAATGATATTTTGTACTATTCTATAATTTTTAATGATATTTTGGAATACCATGTATCATCTCCGTATTTTTGAAAAAAGTAAAATCAGTCAAAGACGGAAACGTTTGTTAGTATAGTTATAAATTTTGAGCAGGTTACTTAACCTAGATTTTTTGTAGGATTAATTAAAATAAAAATAAATACCACTAATTTTATAAGAAATCAAATACGTATAAATTTGACCTAAAACGTTCTTGTCAGAATTGTAAACCAAATTGGAAGTATTAAATATTTAAAGTATTAAGAAACTATCAGTTGTAATATATACATCAGTTTACAAATGTTTTTTTCATTGGTAACAGGAGTTTTGCTCATGCACTTGTAGTTGATCTGTAATTTAATTTATTATGATACTCTTACTATAAATTAAATCTTTAAAAACTATTGAACTTTCAATGAAAATTGATTATAGGACTTTTTCAATGCGTTGAAAAAAAAACTGTACATCTTCACTATAGCGAGTATATTTTTCACAAAATATGAGTTTGATACATCATATGATGTGACTTTCACGTGCCCAAAAACAAAACGGAGACAATAAAATCAAAAACTAAAAGAATGCTAATATGAAAAAGAGTGAAAATATAACTGAATAAATAAAGTAATAGTCTTGAGGGGTAAATTGTAAAAAATAAAACACTGTTTTTTAAAGCCCAGAAGGAAAAAGTAAAAACAAAAACAAATTTGAATGTGTACTAAAAAAAAGAAATTAAGTTCATTGAATTAAGATTGGAGGCATTTCTGGCTCCTCAGAACTCTTTTAATTATGTTATATGTATGACAGTGCTGGTATTAAAAGAAACCTAAGAAATAAAAGTGGTATTATAGATAACTTCTGCTGTAGAAGAAATTATTTTTACCCTTAATATTAAAATAACGCTGTTGTGCGCTATTATGTCAACAATGCGCTACACGTATAATAATATAAAAAGATTTCACATAAATACGTGAAATAACAATCAATGATCAAACCACAATACGAAAATGGGAAAACAAGACTAAGATCTTTCAATCGTAACAAGCGGTTTTCGTCAGAGTCAAAAACCCAACTCAGTTTATTGTGGTCTGATCGTATAATAATATGTCAACACTACTCTTATATAAGAAAAGAAAATTTTGAATGTTTTTTTTTGTGGAAAATCATATATAATTTTCTTTATGTTTTACATGTTTTAAATGCTAAAGATATGCTAAATATAATAATAATAATAATAATAATAATAATAAACTGTTAATATTGTACAAAGATGCTTACCCATGAACGGCATTTTTGCATCAATAAATTCTATAAATAGTTAAAAACTTCAAATGAATTATAAGAACGAAGTACATTTACCTTTCAATTAGAAATCGATCTCGTAAAAGCCATTTGAACTGTATGAAATGTGTAAAAGAACAAGTGTTTTTATTTAATTTTGAGAAAAATTGCAAACCTTGATGGTGATCTTTGGTATCTGTTGGTGATGGTAAATCTGTTAGTATCAATTTGCGAATAACTTGTTAAAATAGTAGCCTCTTTGCATAATGATGTTGCAACTGGAAATAGTGAGTTATTGCCAACACAATAAGAACAGTAACCAGTTTATTGAAACTGATTTGTAACTATAATAATAAATTCTGTTACTTAACTTATGACTCTGAAGAGAATTTGTTATTTGTTATTTTTTTTATAGTTTCGTTAAAAAAACATGAATTGATAGATAAAGATTACATTTTTTGGAAAGGAATAGTTATTAAAGATGTCAACCCTAAACTAATACTATCAGCGATTAAAGAATATCAATCATTATAGAGGCGATAAGATAACAAGAAATTTCCTGTGAGTAAATGTTTTTTAACATTATAGGTGAAAACATATCTAAGAATATAACGCTAACATATGCAGTGTTCAACAATTCATGGAATGAATTTTTAAAAACTAATGCATTATTATCAATCGATGATTCCTTAAGTATGAAAATTGAAGGTTGTAAAAAAATGAAATGAACGTTACAGTTTGAGAAGAAAATGTTACTTCCTAAAGATTGAGTGTAATTTGTTTGTTTACGGTTTTCTGTCAGTCTTTGGTAATTTATTTCTCATTATTTTTAATGCCTGAAAAGAAAACCTTCTCTCATTTCTCTCTAAAGTCTCCCCGTTTTCAAAGGCCAGGTGCCTGTGTTCTATCCAATAGCTGATATTGTGGTTTTGAAAATTCAACATTTTCGATAATGTTTTGTTTGATTTGGAGTTGGGATACTAGTTTGTCTTCACTTGTTGCACCTAAAGCTTAAAGCCTAAATTCTTCAGGATTCATTCACAAACGTATGTTAGTGTTTTACCAAATACACTTCATACAAAGTTTGCTCTTCTACGAAAGTCATTCTTACTACTTAAACAACTTATGAAACAATATACTTAACAAATTATACACTACATAGGACTGCAATTTTTAGAAAACCTAAACAGTTACGAAGCCATTGCATATTATGCACGAAATGTTTTCTTAGAAAATTAATACATAAATATACTGTAAATAACATGTTTTAAGTCATTTTTCATGATTCAGTTAGTTTATTTTATCTTTTCTAAATTATCTTCATATATTTACTTTTCAAACTTAGTTTAAAAACCTTTAGTTTTTACTGGCTTTGAATCCAATGCAAAAATGCCAACTATTTCATATTGTTCCATTCGATGTACAAGTATCATCGGTAAAAATAAATACAGCGTTTTATAACCGATCAAATAACTTTGTTAGATAGTACTTATTGTAACTACTGGAAAATATTCATCTAGAACACGGAGGAATCATTTTAAGCAACGTGCCTACTACTCCAAGTATAAGAATTTCTCAGTTTTCCCAATTTTTCTCCAAAGTGACTGTTTATACATTCCAAACTTATACATTTAGTATCATACAGTCATATTAATACATCTTTCTTATGATAATTCGATTGTGATATGTACTGTTACGTTGATTTTTTTTATTTGTATTCCCAACAAATGACATAGTTTTTAATTCTGTTTGTATGTTATTTGATAAGGTATAATTGTTAACTTTCAAATAATTCTTAAATTCTGCTAATTACATAAAATTTTTTAAGAGGAGAGCATTTGTATTGTTACTGATAGCATGTAATAACAGTGTCGACTCTACTTGAATTACAGATCGACTGGACAAGAGAAATCGAAAGCTAAGCCCCTTTATCCTGTATCGAATTCCCATTCGTCACACACTCCTCACAAACGTTCTACAGAAAGTCAGGTGAAAGTCTTGTCACCATGTAGATGTCACTTATCACTGACCTCTACAGGTGATTTACTCTCTTTCATCTCTGACTAGGTTGTATAACCCTTGAAACAATGAAAACTATCCTAAAGCATTTCGTTATAATGTCAAATGATCAATTATTTCATGACATAACAGTTTAATAGGTATGTTATAAAAATAATTAATATTCTTTCTTAAGAAGTCTAAAAAAAATTTATGAAAATATCTCTCTTTTATTATACTCTACCATTGTTCTTAAACTGGAACTCTATTAAAGATAGACGTAAAAAATAAACAACAATTAAACTTCAACGATAATAATTGAGTCTCAGAGATGTTCTAGTGACAAGTATGCAAGTACGTGCCTATTCTGAGCTCTTACTTCATTCTGAGTGTTACAAAAGAGGTCCAATTAAGGATTAAAACAATAAGGATGGCAACAACACGGTTGCGTTGACTAACATAAGCCCTACACAGACTCAATTTACCTAGAACTAAAGTTACATAAACAAACATCACACTAAGTCAATGGAGATGGGCTGCTATGTGATCATAAATAGTATCCTGGATTGGAATTATCCTAAATTCGAGAAAGGTGCTTTGTCTGGCACACTTTTGGTTCAAAAATTAATTGTAGATTGCACCGGTTATTATAGAAAAAAAAAATTAACATTTCTAAAGCTCAGATAGAAGTAACTAAGAATTTCCAGACCGTAATGCCTGATTTGTAATTAGCATATTTTAAAAAAAGGGCTATCACAGTTCAGAATCTACAGTTTATCAGACAGTCACGTTAAACTGAAGACCTTAACTTTACTATAAGTAAACGTATTACGATTTAGACTTCTATGTATAATTCAGAAGGATATTTAAGCAAGTATTGCATTTTAAATTTTAAACTTTTAAATCAATTAACACAATTATTGTGTTATCAACTAATGTTATGAAATGTTACATGCACTTCATTTAAGTAATGTGGATATTAAAATATATTTCATGAAAGCATTTTGCTTTTATAACTTTTATGTACTCCATAACTAAAGCAAATCGTATTAACAATTTTGTGATTCCATTTATGACTGAACACATGCAATAACTCCAAACATTTTTTACTTTTATTACCTGTTGCAGTATTCCATATTCCAAGAAAAATTCTAAATGAATAATGCAGTTAGAAAAGAAAAAAGCAGAATTAATGAATGAATAAATCAAAGAAATTTTATTGAAAATTGAGACAAAAATCAAGATAGATTCTCTCTTAGACATTGATTATTTTTATCTATGAGAAAGCTAGTATGTATGTGCATAATGCACTAAACGTCACAAGGCTTCTTTAGTTCAAACATTTTTCACCAATCACTGCCTAATTCCCCAGTGATCCAATGTGTCCAGGTACCAACATGAGATTTGTAAGTACTCATGTGTAGTAATCATGAATTAATTCAATATCATTAATATATTTGAATCATGGTCCAAATCATGATCATCTCATAAAATTTGAATTGATATATACCTAAGGGTTGATTAATCGAGTTGAAGGCGTCTATCATGAGCTCTTTCCATAGTTAAGAAGGAAGGCAAAGTACTCCTCTAGGAATTCAAGATTTTTCTGTTTTGTTAAGAAACCAAACTGCGATCATCATAAATTTAAAGGTTGCTTGGCATTTCATATTATAGTTTTACCATTTTTATTGTTCCTACTTACATATCTCAACAGCTAAAATATTATAAATTGATATGTTATAAAACAAATGGTATCATTTGCATCTGTTATAATATCAATGAGGCTCCAAAAATATCCTTAATTAAATACAAAAAAAGTATAAACTAAATGAAATCTTGTGTATGCAGTTAATAGAACTATATACAGGTTTAAAGGATAGGAGAAGCAGTAACAATTTACTCTGCAATCAGCTTAGAAAAGTAGTGAACGTCTCTATTTGTTTCATATTTTTATCAGAAATGAGGAATGTCCAGTCTCTTGAAACTGTAAAAAATTTAAATGTCTCAGTGGGAAAAAAGTGGTTCAGCAATTTAATAGTAGGGAGTATTAATAATTTGGTAAATTGTTCAAATGGGATATCTCACAGGGCGAAGTGATCAGAAATGATATTTTTGATTACAAACTTCATTATATCTAGAAAAAAGCTAGAAATAGAAGTGAAAGATGTTTTTAAATGATTAACAGATTGATCTCTTGGTATGAATTATTTTATATTATGGCAACATCTCTAAAGTTTAAATGAAAAGCCATATTATCCATGTTTAAAATTAAATTTCTTGGGTTAAAGGAGACTAAGAGAGAGGCTAGAGAGTGAAGTCTAGGACAATCGTTAATTGTTTCTAGCAGGCTCTGGTTGCAGATAAGTCGAGTGGTCCGAGGACGGAGACTTGTTAGTATGCAGCCTGTCCAAGGGTCACTCTGTCGTTTGTTTGTTAATGGACCACAGAGCTGTTCAGCCTAGCAATGGACGTACACCCATGTCACCGGGTCATTGGGGACATCTTATTGCCCTTCTTACTTTTTCAAGATAAATGAAATATTACAATAAACTCAAAAGACAAGCACTGCTACCATTACTTATATAAACTATTATATAAATTTTGTTAATATAAATGTACTCTCTGCAGAGAGAATACATTTATCATTTGCTCTCAATGGATACATGAATTAAACATTTCCCTACTTTCTTTTCCTAATTAATTTTCGAAAATTTGTGAGAAGCTTTTCTGAACTTCTGGTAGTCCTCCACCTTCTTAATTAAGACAAGGGTGGCTTCTTCTGTTGTCATTTTTGTTCACTGCTATTGACCGCTGCAACCGGCCTGTTTTCTGTGTTGCCTCTGTGGCACTTCGGCTGATTTCGGATATTTTAATTCGTTTGAAAATATTCGACTCTTTCCTCCAAGTAATGTAGTGATTTTGCTCCTACCAGAGGCTATTGCCCATGAAATCGATACAGCTCATTCCTTACTTCCTTGATCAAGTATTGCAATAGGGCTTAACGTTTGACCAATCTTACCAACCAGTTTTGTTATCCCTGAGCTACCTAAAACTACATAGAACTATAAATAAATATTGAATACTGTTAGACAATAAAGAGTACAGAAAATAAGATAGCATAATATAGTATTAATAAAACAATTGAAACGTAAAGAATGAATAATATTCTAATAATAATCTCTGGAATCACACTTCTCAGCACTCTGATCATAAGAAAATTTACCAAATAAAAAATATTATTTAGAGGGATAAGATATTTTATAAAGTTTTAATATAAAACAGTTATTTCACTCACAATAAAACTAAATAACAATACCACTTGATGCTTAAATATTGAAAAATGGCATTGAAATTAAGCTGTTGATAACTGCTATCTGTAATGTCTGACATCTATGTACCACCGGTGCTAATATGGATTTGATATTTAACAAAGTAATGATCTCTACGATTACAATAACAAATATTTACTATATGTGCAAACCTGAGACTGCAATGTCGATTGCTGAGTTTTATAGAGAATAATTATAAAAGAGAGTATTCTTATCTGTAGAAGATACTGGAGTTATCAATGGCCGATGTAGCCTCAACGAAGGCTGAAACGAGAATGTGCATTTGATCATCTGATAACTTTTTTTTTTAAATTACTCCACTACATTGAACGTGAAATCACCCACCAATCAGACATTAATCTTGTAAACAATGGGAACTAAAATTCGAAACGATAATATCTTAGTACTTGATTACTTCAAAGTTAATTCAGCATATGTTAACGCAATAGGCATCAATGATTTCTGAATTGACAGTTGCAAGAAATTCAAGTTTTCTTGGTTTTGACATACATATTCTTTTATGAGACAGTGTTGAATAAACCCTCCTAATCGTTTTCAATTTAGCTTGCTATACTTGTTCTTCTGGAATACCGTTTCAGTGATATTGTACAAATTTGAATGAATCACTGTTAAATACTATTTTAAAAAACTTCAATAGTACTTTTTAGAGAAGTTAAGAGCTCTTCTGACTTTGAGTTTACTTGTTTATTTTTTCAATACCTTTTATGAATGGTTCTTTTCTATAGTTCAATTATGTTCTCTCGGAAGAGACTTTTGCTCTCTGCTATCAACTGATTTGTACATGTTATTCAATCCGAGTGACCAAGTTCACTTATTAGAGTGAACATTTATGCTCGGTTTATTACCAGTTATGATTTATTATGCATTTTTTCTAAAATTATTAAAAAAAAATACATAACTTAAAATTATAAAAGTCCATAACTTTACTCCTAAGTATTATTTATAATCCATTGAAAGCTTAGATTTTAAGTTAAACGTACAAAAATACTGCCAAAGTTTCAGCAAACTATGTCTTATTGTGGCTGAGTTTACTTGTGACAAATTTTGCAGACAAACCGACAGTCACAAATTTTTCTAAGGGTGAATTCGGTTTCTCTAATGTATGAAACGTAAAGATAACTTTAATCGAGTCAGTTATTCTAAGCAATGTACAAACAAGACCTTTCTTTTATTTATAAAGATATGAATTAATAGTTTTTAACTTATACTTTAACTAACTTAACTTAACTTATACTTATTCTACCTAATTTTGAAAAAAAATATCATAAAGTCTCGAATAAAGTTTTGCATAAAAATTCAAAGTCTCAATTCTTGATTGATTCCTAGTTATTGTAAACTCTATGCTGATAATAAATTTTGACTTATTTGTTAAAAACGAAAGCTAAAATTGTTTCTAATATAGAATGACCTGCCTACATTATTGACGACTTATAATTCAGAACAGGTTCATCATTTACATAGTGTACATTAAGAAAATGATTTCCTTTCAAAATTACTCACTATAATTTACTGAAATGTTACAAGTATAATCAATCTAAATGAATAGATCATTACAAAATAATCAACAATTTTTTAGCATATAAAGAGGCAGTATGACCATAAAACGATGATGGATGGAATTGGA
Organism: Hermatobates lingyangjiaoensis; assembly: GCA_026182355.1. Lineage (NCBI taxonomy): Eukaryota > Metazoa > Arthropoda > Insecta > Hemiptera > Hermatobatidae > Hermatobates > Hermatobates lingyangjiaoensis. Next base: position 1,274,810 of record JAPFBL010000329.1, read on the forward strand.
ATTACTTTTTGTAACCAATTCCATGAAATACCTTTTTAATAATTATTCATAGTCATAATATGATATATAATATTGCATATGCAAGATTAGATATACCATCATCCTTACTTAGTAACTTAATAGAATCAATAGAAGCTTTATAACATATAAAAGGTTGAAGTTACAAATATAAATTATTAATGTCAAATATAAAGAGAAATGATTCAATTTATTTTTTATTGTAGTATTAGTAGTTATATCCTTAGGAAACTTGGTGTCAGCCCTTTGCTCTACACAGAGTTACTAAAAATATCTCCATATTAGGCTAAAATTTGCATCTCAACAAGGTTGTCTAATTTTCAGCAATTTCCGAACTGTATAATACACAAAACAGTTCAACTGATACCGATCATTATCAACATAAGATTGATTTCTGGATTGGTTGAGTTTGTCAAACAAGGAACGAAGAATGACTTAGTGTGATAAGAGAGATTGAAGTTCTTTTCATAAATGGTGAAGATTAGATGACCTAAAGGTCCTGCTTGACTTTGGACCCATCTATACATTTTTAGTACTTTCTTACTATTTTCTAGTTGCATAATATACGTGGTTTTGTTTTCTCTATGAGTAAAGTCTCAGTTATTTTAAGGTTTTGGTTCTATTTTTTGGTAAATTAGGTTCTCGTTAACAGTATTTTGGTTGTAAATTTTGCATTATAAGTTTGCGCTATACATCTTTTAGGCATAAATCTCATCCGACCATTCATACCAGCCTTCAATTAAAAGACAAATTATCATGCTACCTTTGTACAATCAATATGTTTCAGCCATTTAGATTTTGGGCAGTCAAAATCTAAAATTATAACCTATAAAACATGTTTTTGTTAAACAGGTGGTTATAAAAATTACCCAGATACTAAATAAACAAGGATGCGCTATATTTTCAATTTTTAAATTAAATCATGTATATTTTTATATCATGTTAGTAGATATCAAAAGTAAAAAATTGATTGTTGTTGCCAAACGTCATCAATAATTTACATGATATTAAAATTGATATCCCAAGTTAACTTACGGTCACAAATTTTTTTTCAGATTTAAATTTTTGATTAGAAATGTGTCAAGATGAATTGAAAGTTAAAGGGATGAATATGTCAGGGTCGATGAAAACTAACCATCAAATCTGATCTCCTTTATAAAAAGAGGTAAAAGCATATATAGACTTCATGTTTTCAACTCTAAAAAGGACAGATGTTCCAGAGCTTGTATGCTATTCTGTAGTTGTATGATAAGTTTTCGTTTCAAGTTAAATTATTATAGTCATAGTGTTTAGTTAAGAATATATAAAGTTTAAAGCATTCCTAACTTAAAATTATTACATCGATTTGAATATGTAATTTTAGTGTATAACTTATCTTCTAGCTTGTGTTAGTTTATTAATTATTATAGAAAGCAAAAATGTAGCTATGGGTGACGTGAATACGTCATAAATGGTGTGATCCGGTCCATTGTTTGCCAGCAGAATCGCTGATGGAGCTCTGATAAGAAATGTGTCTTAGTCACGACACAGAGGCAGGATGCTAAATGGGGCAAAGCAATCTAGTCCTTACGGCAGAGGTTAATTGCATTCATTCGCACACTTGATGCAATATGACAGAATTTTGAAATTAAGAGTGAATGGCTGTGTCATTTGGGCCAACCACAAAGGATCGTGCCCGGACAGCCGGGTCGCTCATTACAAATGACCCAGATGTCACCTTGTGTTGACATTCGGGTGGACGACCTTTCGTAGACCGCCTTCAGGCAAGCGCCAATAATGCAATGTTGCATCACACAGTCCACCATTGTCCGATTGTTCTTCCCACGTTATCTTGAATTATTCATTACTTATTTTTACTTTCCTCCAATCAACTCGGCTTTGTGTTAATGCGACGCCTTTAACAAAACAGCCTGTCACAGCCAGCGCCTTTGGGGCCAACTTATGGGCTTCTCAGAGATAATGTGATGCCGTTAGCCGTGAAACTCAAATAGTGATGGCACTTAACAAGATTACAACTGGCTCTCCTGCTGTTGGGATGATTTGCCACTCTGAGTTACCATTTCAAAATCATATTCATTACATAATAACTTTGTAGGGTTCTTTAGCTTCCCAAACCATAACTGGGTTTAGAAGTTTGACAAACATACAGACCTCTCAATAAATTCTGTTATTAGAATAACAAGTCACATCAGAGTAAAACTTTCTTACCCTTTCTTTAAGTCAATACATGAGGCACCTACATTCCTGATTAATATAGGGTGTCCATTTACTAAACAAAATCAGTAAGCAGTTCAATTTTAGTTTTCATTGTACAATTTATCATAGAAAAAATGAAAAACGATTAAATAAAGGATGAAAACTTTAGTATAATGTAGAGGAAACAATTAACAAAACAAAACTCTATTTAATGAATAAAAAAATTTTTGAAAATAATTTTTCTATTAATCTTACAAGAAAATAATGTAATTTATATGCTCAGTGTTCTCTTTTAAAGAATAAAAAATTTACTTTATGCTCAATGTTACAACGTTAGGTAAAGATATTCTACAATTTACTAATTTCACTCCGATCGTAAAATATCTTTGTACTTATACTTTTTAGATAGAGTGTTTCCAAAATATAAATGAAATGAAATATTGAATACTTGAACACAGTGACACTAACATTAAAATAAAAATCTCAATTAGACATTGCATTATTATTCGTTTACAAACTTTATTTTAAAGGTATCAATTGCTGCCAGCTCACTGACTGATATAACACAGTGAATTATCTTACTAAATACCAAAGTTAGGTTCTTAGTGACAGAATAACATTACATTAAGTAAATATATCTTTTTTTTTTTTAAGACAAATACAAAATGTAGATAACAAGTAAGGTAACTCAGCGTGTCACAAAGGTTTAGCATAATTCCAAAACTAAAAGCTCTTGTTTACTTGATTGTTTTCCCTGCATTGCATACTAAATATAAATAAAAAAAAAACATTAAAATAATAATAATGCCTAGTTTTTTGTAGAAACATCACTTTGTCGTTATAATTCTTAGTTACCGTATGCAACAAGAATATTTGTATTATAAAATACAAAATATTGATTTTGTAAGATAGAAATATTTATTAAACTACCCTGTTTTTAATGTTTATGTTGTTAATAATACATTATGATGAATGTTTTTTATCTAGTTTGCGCAAATGGCTTGAGTTATAGCCCTCTGACAAGAGGTATAAAAGTTGGTATACGTAGCAATAACTATATTGTGGTGTATAGCTCATGCTTTTCATTACAATCTTTCATCATGTGAGAATTTTTCTATTGTAAGTTTTCTTCAATTTTTTTCTTTCAGAATTTCTTTACATTATTGTTTCAATTTTCAACTTTGCTCTCTTTATTCTCTGAAGCATTGTTTCTACTGAAAGCGTTGTTAACTGTCGTCTCGAATAATGTAATTTTGAGGAAATATTAAAATCTATATCTTATTATTAACCGATCATTTATTTTAGTCATACAAAAAAAAACGTAAAACGATCAATCATATTGATTAGAATTCTGAGCAACGAAAGGATCACGGCTCCCTTTTCCTTTTCAATCAATAAACATTTTGAAATAGTTATATCAGAGAATTCCGTAAGACATGGCAATAAAAAAAATATGGCATTTACAACTTTTATATTGTTCTACATTAAATACATTTTTAATTTGATAAAAGTAAATTATACTGATAATAAATAAAATCGATTAATACTATTGTAAAGTAATGCAATCAGTTACAATGTAGTTCAGAAAAGCACCACATGTTCTTTTCATACTTTTCATGCACCACATACTTTTTATATTATTACACTTATATATATATGTGGAGACTATTTCCTTAACTTTTACCCTACAAATCGATTGATAGATTTACAGATTTAGAATTCCTCTGAATTTTTTTTTGTAATTTTTATTTCAATATCTGTGTCGTATAGTGATGATGAAATAAATCGTGTTTATAACATCAACATATTTACTTATTTCAACGTCTCTTGAATACCTTTTTTATACTACTCTGTAGAAAAAGAACTGTACTGATAATATTGGAACCATTTATTTTTAAAATTTTTTCGTATATTTGGAGTACCCTGAACCAATTGTTGATAGTTTTATGCGAATGTGATTGTAAAGAGTTTTTTTCGGGAAAGGTAAAATAAATAAAACATTTTGCGCTTAGTCTACATGTTGGACTCTCTGGCACATCATCATAATAAAGTACCTAGGTCAGGTATGAAGCCATTGGTGGAATGTTTATATATATATATATTTATAATTTACAATATTTATATATTGTTTTTAGGAAATACTGCTATATAAACGAAAAGTGATCATAGCCTACAACGTTACTAGGACTAATTTTTGTATGCTGTAATAATTGTTTAGATTCTTGAAAATTTGTAGTTAATATGCCCTATAGGACAGTAAATGATCATAATAATATCTTGTTATTTGCATTATTGGTAACGACAATATAGCGTTAAAAATTATGTTATATTACACAGTAGCATATGATGTAAATAATAGGTAAACCCATCATAATCTCAACTTTAATTTCGCACTATAGTTTTCAGCTGCTATAGTGATATGAGTTAAAAATTTAAGTTTAGTGAGTTACTAAACATATAAATATACCAAAAATTGCTTAAGACACTGAACGGAGGATGCTTCAGTTATCAAAAAAAAATAGTTCAAACAGTATTTTGCAAAAAGGAAAAAAAAACTTTTTTTCCAATATTTAGGCACTTACTTTTAAGGAATAATAATATGCATGTCTACAGACGAAGTGAGCAGTCAGTTTATAGATTTATAAAATTGGCAACTAAAGATTTTTTGGTTTTAGTTCTGTGCTGTATAGTTTTGGTTTTAATTGATGGATGAAGACACACGCACAGTATCACATACTAGTATTGACTAATTCAAACATTTATTATCGTAATGTCTTAAAAACTAATCCTCCGTCTTAGTTTTAAATGACTAATAAAATAATCTTTATCAGAATTAGAGATAAACCAACATGAATTTGAGGATGAAGTTGAGGAATTTTAGGATGTACAGTTTTGAATTAATTCATATTTCATACTGATTACTGATAAATGAGGCACAGAGAATATCCAAAAAATAAATAACAAGTCATTAAAATGCCGTAGTTTTTAAGACTTATTTAAAAAGGAAACAATCAGTAAATATGTTAAAAGAATAGTTTAATTTGAAAATTTGTAAAAAAAAAATATGAATATAATTTAAAGACCATTTGAAAGCCCGTTTCTTTTGACACAAATATAATAAAAAATGAGAGGAGTAATTTGTGTATTCTTTTCTGGTGGATAAGTAAGTTTTATTTATGGGTCCAAGTCTGTGAGAGGTAAGCCTGAAGTATGTTGGGAGGGTTACGGCGTGAATAATAATAACTGGTAGTGTGGGAAAAGAGTGAGGAGGAAAAGGCGATGATCTCGAGATAGAGGTGATTTATACGACTGTAGGTGGTCGCCCAGTGTGACATTGCCCATCAGGTCCTGCTAATTAATGACTGGCCGGTCGAGGCTGCCTGCCGGCTCAGGGGTACGTCGTGCTGACGAGTGCTCAGGCGTATGTCGTGCTGATGAGTAACGCAAGGCTGGCGACGGCATATTGAAATGATCTCACTACCGCCAATCTTGTAAAGGAGATTACAAGACGTAAACAAAAGTGCTTGCTGTTGCAATTCGACATGTATTACAGACACAAGTAAGGGCGAGCACATCAAAACACAAACGATTTGTAGTGTAGATTACAAATCTATACTAAAAGTAATTAAAATGATTCGGTCCATAAGAACGTTCAATAAAATACATAAAAACAATCTGAGAAAAACGGATAAAAAATCTCTTCAATATTTCAACAACCTTCGCCATCAGGAGAATATGCTCAAAACTCGGTCTTGTACCTATTAAAATAATTTCATGCACTCATCTGTGAGAGGGGAATGAAGAGATGCATACTATAAACAAATATTGTCTTTCTACTTTACTGGCTTTGTTGAATTAACATTTGTAGAGTAATTAAATGAATAGTGATTTAATATATGCATATGCTGTCTTAAGTTGAAATTTTTAAAAATAATGGTATAATATTGAAGACAAATAAAGTAGGTCAGTTGATAGAGAGAGCTTGGCTAAGGGTGAGTGAGTGTTGGCCGACATATTGAAGCCGGCCCTAACGCTCGAGCAAACAAAGATTAGTCCTATCAAAATATTTGCAAGCCTATCTGTAAAGCATTCATTACCGACTTGTTGCCCAACTCCTGCTTCTCTAAACAACCACCTTCATTGATTAGAATTAAAACATTTCAGCTACTGCTCTGAAAACCAATATCCTTCTATCTCGATTCTGAACTGCTTATTTAGGAAAAAAAAATATATCTTTTAAAAATATTTTAAAAGGTAATAGTTGAAGAAGAAAAAAAGAAAGTTCATAAGTCGTGTGGTATATTGTGACAATCTAATTTTTTGATCGTAGAATTGGAACAGGCAGTCATTATATAGCAATATGCCTGCAATCATTGCCAGAGGTTTCTATCACTCTTAAAGAACTTACTTTGACTCTTATCACTATAGTGCGCCATCACTGATCGTAAACGTTGTGTCAGTCAATACAGAGGACAGATTTCAGCATTGAGCTTTTCATTGGTTAAATATTTTTTCTGATGGTATTAACACAGTAACGTCTGAACAGTCTTGCCACCCTGAAAAAAATAATTCTTAAAAAAACAATGACACATTTATGTTAACACTTTCAAGAATCTCTTTTATTTGATTTGCAAAACTTATTTCAAGTATAGACATACTTTATGCAATGAATTAATTATTATGCTATAAAGTTCAACTTTTTGGTATATTAATTATGTTTTCGTATTTATTTATTAGTACTTTAATAGTTGTACGTTTTCAGATTAGAAATAACTACCTTCATTCATACAGAAGTTGATGAATGAGTAGATTTAGAAGAACAGATTAAATGTTTAAACTGTTTAAAACTCTCTTTAAAACTGTTCAAAATAAACTTATAGAGCTAACGTTTAGGCTTTATTGAACACCCTATTTCTAGGTAGGGGTATGCAATTTTTAAATTTAAAAAATAAGGACCTATTACTTTAGAGGTTAGTTTTTATAGATGGGTTTAGGAATGGAATTTTAACACAACTGTTCAATATTAACTAGAAGACCATACAGCTTGCAGACTAATATATATATTAAACAGTAACTTTAATCACTGCTCCCGTGCCCAAGTCTTTAAACAAATCCTTGAATCGTTTTCCCTGATAACTTCAAGAGCTTCAGAGGAGGCACTTATTTGTCTTCTTGGGGTTCCTACTCCTCCTGGTCTTAATATGTATCGTAATTTTACTTTTATTTTTTTATATATTTATTTATTTCTTTATCATTTCTTTATTATTTTTGATTACTGATTTATTTATTTATCATAATAGTAGTTATCTCCACTTATTAATTTTATCACTTTTTATTGTTTGGTTTCTGTCTATTTGTTATTGCTTGATATTTTTCATTTTTCTCTCCTATTTTTATTTCTTTATTGTAATTCTTATTTTCATTTTTATTTTGTTATTTGTTTCATTGCTCATTGCTTTATTTGGTTTTCTTCTCTTCTTCATCTATTATTTTTATTTTTATCTTTGTTCTTTGTTATCCCTTCTTTAGTTAGTAGTCTCAATGACTAGTGATTTCTATAATGTATCTTATGAATTATTACAGATGTTACTATATTCATTCCACTATTTCATCCTGAATATGTAGCATTATAGTATATGTACTGTCAAATTTTTCATTCCAGTAACCATGGTTTACAAATGCCTGTTTTATTCTCTTGATTTCATTGTTTGGTTGATATATTTCTTAGTTTGTAATTATATACATGTTCTTTGTATTAAGACTATTATTGTTGAATTTTTCTTATGTTAAGAATTTTTACCCTACACATTTAAGTAGGGTGTAGTGTTTGCTAATTTTATATGTACTTAATTTTCAGTTTTTTTGTTTATTTTGCTTTTTCAAACTGACATTCAAGAAATTAATTTGTTTTGTTATGGCACATACGTTTATTTCAAACAGGGTCTTCTTTCAGATGTATTTCATGCTTTTATGAATATTAGAAAATTTTTAAGACAGTACATTTTGGAAATAACAGAAAATATACACCTTCATTTACTATCAAGATCTTTTCGATATCATATACAAGGAGTATTTCAAAAAAATTGAGAAATAGGAGATAGAAAAGCCGAACTGTCTATCAGGTAAGGACAGTTTTCAGTATTTCAGATTAATTTTATATTCAAAACTGTCCTTATCGGATACATAGTTTTACTTCTGTGTTTCTTTCTCTTCTATTTCTTATATTTTTGTAATACTCTTTGTATATTATCTATCGTAAACATCTCAATCTTAAACGAAGATGTATTTTTTTTGTTATTCCCAAAACTATTCTCCAAAAATGTTCTTTTATTCATAGTGGCATGAAAATTGCCGTTATATCTGTGAAACTCACCTAATTATGCCTTTACTTTTATCTCAATAATTTTACTTCACTTTACTTACTTTACTTTATCTCAATTTTACTTCAATCTCAATCCTTTCTTTACTTTTATCCTTAACAGTAAAACTTATCATAAGCCTCTTTAAACAACCTGAACTTTATATCCAACCACCATGATATTTATAGTATTTATTTTCGTGTTCAAATATTCAAACACATTTGTAATAGTGTTACCATTCTTCCCTTAGGAGATTCTGAGGAGGCCCATATTTGTAGAAGTTGTTTCATAGTATAAAGGCTTGAACTACTTCAGTTATGTTATAACCTGCAAAAGATGCTTATTTAATGCAATAACACAATTCGGTTTCTTAATGAGGCGTTCATTGGAGAATAATATAACTTAGAGCTGTGACACTTTATTAATAAAATAGCGTTCATTTTTGTATGGCAACAACTAAGCTTCAATTGATGTTAACTTGAAGCATTTTAATTCAATAAGCGTACAGTCAGTGGTTTTTACTTATTCAAATAGAAATACGTTGTTATCAAATAGAAAGTCACTTTGTAACCAGGTTTACTAATAGGCAAATGAACACGTAGTGTTCTTCTTCAGAAAAATATAAAATATTAACAAAATTAAAAAAACTTTTAAAAAAACACTAAATTTCACGTAAAGCGCAAATATTTACATGTATTTTTCAGTAGGCCCATTTTTTTAAAAAGTGATGTAAATACATTAGGTTCAAAGCTCTTATAGTAAAATAAGAAATATACATTTTAAAGACCTTATGTTTATGTAAGTTTTAACGGTTATGACTTCTGAATTGGTAGTCAGTATCTCGTCGAATATAATTTGCATTTCAGGTAGCTAAATTTAAGCCATAAAGGGAATTGTTATTAACTGCTGCCATCCGGGAGAACAAACATTTAGAATGATACATTACAGCTCAAAACTGAACTGTTTACTTTGAGTATAGTTAAATCATAACGAATCAAGTGTAAACTGCTCCCTTTTTAAAACAAACTTTACTCTCAAATATCTTTTACATTTACATAAACTTAACTATGCTTCACTGTTTAGAAATTTCCATGCTTTAAAAGTTTCAAGTTTGTTTGTTTGGTTAGTTAAATTAATGAAATATAATGTTTAACTATTTCCCAATGCCACTGTAACACTTGTAAAAACTATAAGAAAAATAATTAAATATAAAAAAAATAGTGTACAGGTTATTCCTTAACAAGTTCATTACAATATTTTATCTATATGAGTATACGCATACAGTAAATGTCCAGTTATAAATGTTTGTCCAAGAACTGAAAGTTAATGCAAACAATCAATGTCTTAATATGTTCAGCTGAAATGAACCAAAAATGTGTAACATTTCCCAATATTTAAACATATTTACATTTGAAATGAAAATAAAACGCCAAAAAAATTAAGATCTTGGGCCTTTTTTTTCAAGTTTTGTCATCATTATTGTCAGTTCAAAAGATGATGACTACTAATAGTAGATTATCAAATATTAAAGTATTATGTATGAATTTGGAGTAAAAAATCGAAGCAATAAATCAAAGAGGGAAAAACACATTAAAGTATTTTACTTGAATATCATTACTATATATCCCTATCATTCAAATTCTAACTGTATGGTTTGTGGATAATTCTCTCGCACTCTGAACAACGTTCATACCACAATAACAAAAAGAGAAAAAATACAAAAGTCTTCAAGTCAAATCCGAACTGAATAATATCATAATCTGACTTTAAAAATACTTTCCTTCAATCTTATGAATGAATAAGACGATTTTTCTTATGCACCGAATCACTAAAAGCCAATTTTACAACACTTTGGCACCATAAATATGTTTTTTCAGTCAAGAAGAATGAAGATTATCAAGGATACCATGACAAATTTTTAGCTGGTATTTAGAACTTAAAGATCTAGGTATTAAGTTTTTATTTAAACAATAATTTAAAAAAAATTAAATTAAGCAATGATCATTTTTAAAAATGTCACTTTTGAATAATTTTGAGACTATAACATCTATACATTTACCAAGCATACAGTTTATGCTTTATGGAATGGTGAAATGAAAAAAAACTTGTTTACCCACTACCCATTTATATTTATTGCGCTTGATTAATGGTCTTTAACTTTTAAAATGATGCTCAATAGAGAATTGGAGGTAAGGCTTAACTTACTTGAAAATACACTTCAGCGCCTGTGTACATTTAAGATTTCTTTAATTCAAAATGTTTGATAAACTCAGCCGTGATGATGTTCCAACGCTTAAAACGAGACAACAAGTCCGTCAACTTGTGTTATAATATTTAGGGGCTTGCTTTGTGTGAAGGAGAGATTCATTTACAAGTAAAAGCAGCACTCCAGGGGACACAGCAGTGAATCACATCTGCTTTCATCTCTTGAGAAGCCATATTGTTTCCCCTGTCAAGAATTAATGGAGGAATCTTGTGATTTGTGGACTGGTGGAAATATCTTTTAAATGTTATCTGGCAAGTTAATAAAGATGTGGGAGTCGTGCAAAGTGAATAAATTCAGTTGTTTTTTTGGGGGGGTGGGGAGAAGATGGTTGATAGGAAAGGTTGTGGGGAAGCAGGTATAAGAGGGTGGCATTTGTCAAACAAGTGACAAGGGAAGGGGGGGGAGGGGGTCGACCAGGTAACCGCAAACCGTTAAGGGCCGTCTTTTGTCCTCCGTCACACTCAATAGGGCACAGCCCTTGGACTCCTGCCTTGCGTTTGTTAAATAATGTACAATCCTCACAACCAGTCATCTAAACCAGCTCTGAGAACTGGCGGTTGTGCCGTTAATGGCGTAGGTTAGGTTTGATCTGACTACAGAGTGTAATGTTCTTGCAATCCAGAACTTGCATCAAATAACTAAAGCTTTTTAGTATTTAGATATAAATTAGTATAACAAGATTTTACAATAATGGCACAATATAAAAATGAATATCCAAACTACATTAAAAATCAGAAAAGAAATAAAATATATCAACCGTGAACAGTCTTTGTCAGAGTAGAAACTGATACTAATGAAGACTACTGATCCTAAACTCTGACGAAGACCGATTGTTATGGTTCAAAGATCTTAGTTTTTATTTCTGATGTCTTACTATGATTATGATGTACCAGACTCGGTTTCCGACGAAACGTCTAGGTACAGTAAAAACATCACCTTTTTTTCAGTATGTAACCCATTACCTCCATAGTAGATAACACATTTTAATTTTGAAGGGAACATTTCAGCAAAATATTAATAGTTTGTATTTTCTGATGTACTTGTGGTCACCGATAAACATTACTCTTGATCATGAAGAAGTAACAGATTCAACAAGAGAAATTAAGACAGTTTATGATAAGTTAAGTAACCTATCTTCAATTTCGTGATGTATCACTGATATTATTTTTTTTTTTTATTTAGTAACATGTACTTTGGTTTGCACACATGATCTTCCTTAATTAATATTAAACACATAATATACCGTCTTACCTCGTACACTGCTGCCGTAGCTCTCAGGACCGGTTTCGGGTATCACTCATCTTCAACACGAACTGTATTCATTAGATCAGTTCGTGTTGAAGATGGGTGATACCCGAAACCGGTCCGAGAGCTACGGCAGCAATGTACGAGGTAAACGGTATATTATGTGTTTAATATTAATAATACTAACCTCTGTGGTAATGATGAAATGCATGTCTTCCTAAATGTAAAGTTTATTCTTGGTGAGAGCAGGTATTATTATAATGGTAATAAATAAATAGTAGGTAAAAGTTTTTTTATACAACTTCAGCATATAATTAAACTTCTATATGTTTCAAACATTTTCTGTTCATCCTAAGGTTATCTACCTTAATGGCAAGATGTGATTTGGACCTCTAAAAGGGTAGGACTCTTCTATTAGAGGAGATTCTCATGCTGTCCCTTAACAATCTTATCCTAATGGAGGTCGACATCACATCCTTTGGGTATCGCACACATAATCTGAGCAAGGTCACACTGTTAAAATAGGCGTAGTTTAATTACAAACTAAATTTTTTATGGTAAAATTTCGCGTACCTTTTCTATTCACATGGCTAAATACCTCAATAAGAGATTGCACGACTTATAAGGCTGATTATATTATACTAAAATAATACAGCTTCCAAAAATCTTCCCTTAACTCTACCAGTTTGAAACTTTGAATTTGCAAAGAAATGAAGCAATAGTTAATCAAATCACTGAAATCATATTTTTGTTTAAATATAACCTGTAATAGCTAATAAAGAGAACTCATTTCTACATTAATAATGTTTAGTTGAGATTAATTACATAGTACTTGGAGGTTACAAAATTATTTATTCATAAAAATGTGTGAATTATTATAATTAGCCTTATTATATTTTTATCAAACAAAATTTATAAAAATATTCTATAATGTTCCAGTAAAGAAAGGCTTTGTCTGTACATTGCTTATAATTGACATATTTCAAGTTACCTTTAAGTTTATACATTAAAGAAACCGAATCCACCTTTACTAAAATGTCTATCGGTTTGTTTCACCAAAAAAAAAAAACCTGTCACAAGTAAACTAAGCCATCATAAGTAATAGCAAATTAAAACTTTGAGACTAAATTTGTGTATGTCTATCTTAAATGATATGATTTGAATGTATTGGGACTTTAACGTAGAAGTAAATTAATGGAGTTTTAAGCTCTGTTTGGATAACTACATAGACATTTTTATTTTAAAAACTGGTAGATGTGGGTATTTTAAAAAAAAATCAAGTATTTTGGATACTTGGTATTCCAAATATTATTAAAAATTATAGAATAGTAGAAAATATTATTAGTACAATCATAACTGTTATTAGAACTGAATTTCCGTTACGTTTTGCGGCTTTAGATACTGAGCTTAAAATTCATTTTATTCTGAGCATAATTGTTATTTAGTTCGTGGGTGAGTAGGACTCACTTTTTAAAGTGAGCAAATTATGATAAACGGGAATGAAATTAAAATCAACTAACAATACCTACTTTCTGGAGTATCAGGCACCTAAAAATACTTGTATTTTTTACTTGTATATACTTGTATATTTTTAGCTATATACTTGTATACCTGAGTATCTAGCCAAACACAGTTTATAAGTATATATATATATAAGTATACCTTTGCTCTTACGATAAATTTCTTAGCTATTCAAATCGTAGCTTTTAAGTTAGACACAAACACTCTATGTCAAAGTTTCAGCGTGCTATGGCTTAAGGTGGCTGAGTTTGCCTATGACTAAATTATTAGACAAACAGACAGAGAGAAATTTTTTAAGGGTTGATTCGGTTTCTTTAATGCATAAAACGTAAAGATCACATGAAATGAGCCAGTTCTATGCAATGTGCAGACAAAACTTTTCTTTAATTTATAATGATATACTGGTATTTCTAGGTCCCTAAAACTGTATCAAGTAGACATAGTTAGTTTGTTTTAATTTCATTTGCGTTTGAACACCCTGCTAGAGTATATTGACAACGTGTTTGTTAAAGTTCAAAATTTTTCATGTATTCAGAATAACTGGCTTTATGAACGAGCAATTCTAACCCCTAAAATAAACAGGCAAGAAAAATCAACAAACAAGTTCTTGCGCTATATCAAGCTGAGGAAAGAGCTTACAAGTCGGTAAACAGATTGTTAGTGATGAGGAAGCAGTTTATTATCCAACTGACATTCTTGACTCCGTAACTGCTCCTGGACTGCCTACTCATGAGTTAAAACTTAACGTAGGTGAACCAATCGTCCGTCCTGTTACGAAACTTGAGTGCCTTTAAAATATAAAACGGTAGAAGACTCCTAATTGGTGCTTTGCACTGATACATCACAAAGGTGGACTTTATGATTGGGTGTGGTACTGAGGAGTCTTCGTTTATACCACACATACCATTGATTGGGATCAACTATCCGTTTCAACTCAAACAGTTCATATTTCGCGTCAGGGTCTGTTTCAAATAATCGGTAAATAAGTCGCAAGGCCTAACTCTGTCTATGGTAGGAATTGAAGTGAATGAGATCAAGTGTTTCTCACATGGTCAGCTGTATGTTGCTTTCTCAATAGTCAGAGGTTTGAGCTCTCTGTTCTTTCATGCGCCTGAAGGATAGACAGCTAATGTGGCGTATATGTAACACTGTACTAATATGATATTTTCTACTCTTCTTTAATTTCTGATCATACTTTGGAATACTACGTATCCTCTTTGAATCTTTGAAGTATACTCGTCAAAGACGAGTACGTCTTCTAGTTAGATAATAAAACTAGTCTTATAGAAATAAATGGACTTATACTACGCCCAGAAAGAGTTTCTTTCTGTATCGCACGAACGATAAAGTTGTATGCAAATCTCAATTTAACATTGAACTACAAAAATTATATATTAGTAAATCAATGATCAAACCATAATAAGAAAATGGGAAAACAAGACTAAGATCTTTCAACCGTAACAAGCGGTCTTCGTCAGAGTCAAAAACCCAACTGAGTTTTTTCTACTCTTAAGTCTTCAGTTGGGTTTTTGACTCTGACGAAGACCGCTTGTTACGGTTGAAAGATCTTAGTCTTGTTTTCCCATTTTCTTATTGTGGTTTGATCATTGATTGTTATTTCATGTGTTTATGTGCAATCTTTTTATACTAGTAAATATAAGAATAAAATGCCATAATAAAGGAAAGTGGTCTCTTAGTCCAACAAATCACCGCAATAATTGGGTCCATTTTATAATGTATATTAAAAGACAAAATAAATGAAGTAGTCAACCTACATGTCGTCTTCACCATAGTAAAAAATAGGATCTGAAACACTTAACTGTTCACAAATTACCTGAAAACTTATACTACCTGAGAAATAAAAAAAATTGTGTTCTAATATTAAAATTAGTCAGACAACATTTTAATGTTAGTTCATGTTTCTGAATACACAACTTCTAGTTAAGTGAATTTCGTGTTGAAAACATTTTTAAGTTAGTATATATTTCGTTGTCCAAGTGACACAAAACCTTGTTAGTTCTTATACTATGTTATATCAGCTTTACTTAAATTTTCTGATAATCCTCTTATGATTGAATATGAAAGCTTATGAGGAGATATAATCATAATGTTAAATTGTTTGTTACCTTTTTACTTATAGTAAAGTTGAGTGTAGGCCTCTCCAGATTTTTTGTATTTGTTTTCATTTTATCTTGTGTTTGTTTATTATCAACTAAGACGTTTTCTGATATGACAGATAATATTTTACTAATTTGGTAGAAGGGTTTCTTTTCTTGTCATTTATGTTTCATAAATTCGTTTATACTGTAATTTCATTTTTTTCGTTTTTACGATATAATCGTCCATTGATTGTTTTTTTAAATATGTATTTAGTACTAGTGAAGTATGTATATGCTTGGAAAAGTCGAATGACAGAGTTAGTATAAGCGAACAGAGTTTTAACTTTCTCTTTGACAGGTTCTTTTTTGAATACTGTTTCGTTGTTAATACCCAAAGGTGTTCTATTAATGTGAAATAAATACGTTTAGCTCCCCCTTTCTTTCTAGCTGTTGTGAATTGATTAATTGCAATGGGACTCTGTCTAACTATAACAATGCTTTCACTACTAACTTCCAGTTCATTGTTCATAATAATTGTTTTGGATATATTATGGTAGGTGAAAAAGTTAAAGAACATTTAGTTTTCTAATATTTAACTAACCATATGCAGAATTTCGATTGAGTGTTAAGCTGTAAATGTTATATCAAACTCATATCATAACGGATGCCTATGGCATTACAGACTTAAAAGGTATCACGTAGGTTAATTTATATTATAATTGATTGTCTTTAATTACGCCAGTAATATTTCCATCTTATTTCTCGTTTAGTTTTATTAAGACACCCATGAATACTTTTTCCACTTATTAAGAAAAAAATTATAAATAGCGGTATGCTTATATGATTTCTGTTGTGTCATCATTCTCTTCGACATCGATTAATTTTTGTTTATATTTCTGTGTATTTAAAATATGTCTATATCACTATGAACAATTCTTCGTAATTAGTACTTACAAAAAAAGACAGCACCTTGTCCAATCGACGTTATAATTTACAAACTGAATTAAGCCTCTTTCAAATTTATTTTTTTTCTATTGCAAGTAAATTCTCCAGTTTTTATTTAACAGTTTTCGGATTTCTTACTTCAGAAGGACTATAATATACTTTGTGAAGTATTACTTAATTTTTACCATAGTTTAGAGATTTTTTCCCTTATAGGCATGCTTACTATTGTGTGTTCCCTCAGATCCTGAATGTACTGTGCTTATGTTCATTATTTCTTTCTTTCGTATAGTCGCAAATTATGTGTGCTTCTGTTACTAACTATTTATTTATTCAGAATTCAATATGAAGTGTTAGTGTTTCTAAGTAAAATGTGAGTGCTTCTTCCATGTGACTTTATTTTGATGGCTTGCATTTCGCTAATGAAAATCTACCTCTTGTATCCCTGTAACTATTCAACAAAGTAGTTTTAAATATTAACTACTGTTATTTCATTATTATTTATCACGCTTGCACCTTTATGATCGTCTTTAATCTTTGCCATCAGATTAAAAATCAAAACTTGTTCCGAAAATGGCTCGCATCTGTGATATTGTAAAATACGTTTACTAACAACTCGCATGTTTAAATAAAATGTGAATAAAGGTATTAAGTCATTACATATTTAAACTATGGATAATTTCAGGGTAAATACTGTTAAAAGTTAACTTACAAATGTAAGTTGATTGAGAAGATAGAGAAATTTAATTAGACTATAAACAATTTTTATATGAACGAAACAACACGGAGGGTTACAGGCAAGACATTAAAATATTTCGACATTCGTTGTCCTCAGGTAGTTGAAGTTCTGTCTTGATGAACTGTTTTGTTTGTAACTTTCTGTGCTCTTTTATATATGTCGTAAAATTATTATTACTACTACTACTAATAAATAGTAATAATAATAATAATAACAACAATAATGAACTACAGTGAAATTCAGAAATGTGATTAAGGTCATTTAACCAAAAGAACTTCTCTTCGTCAGTGTCTCATTGATACTGAAATAGTGTTATAGAACATAATAAGTAGTACAAGTTTCAGTGTGTATGAGACTCCGACGAAGAGCAGGCCTTTTGGTTGAAAAGTTTTTTCAGTAGCATTACTGAATTTCTTAAGGTGATTTAGAGTAACAAATCTCATATGCCTCGCTCTCGCTATAGTTTACTATTCTTGTAGAGTAAATAGGAAACTCAGACATAATTATAGCCTACGAGCTGTTTAGCACATGAAATGGATAATATTATTCATTGTTTAATTTGAAACTGTACTAAGGTTAAATATCAAATTTATTAATGATATTTATAATTATCATTATATTTAAATATAATGTTTACTATTAGGCCAGTATAGTAAACTATATTTATTGCTACTATATTATTATACTACTGTGAAGTAGTAGTCTCCTCATCTACTTCACAGTTTAGTCTCTGTCCGCATGTCGTCGCGTAAGCATCTGTGACCGTGATACGCTCTTTACTTCGTCAACACTATCGTAAGGAAGGGAATAAATAATATAATTTGCAAGTAAAGATATTTAATGAAAGCTTGCCTTGATAGACTGACTGGTGGAGGAGGCCGTGATGAAGGTGTGATAGTGACGTGGCCAGGGGCTGCGACAAGCGCCTACAAGGCGTTAGCATGGCTCAGATTAGAGCGGGCGATAATTCTCGGGGACGATTCCCCATCACGTGCCGTCCCACCCTAAGCCCATCGACGGCCGTAATCCTAGACCGACACTCTTCGTCATTCACTAAGTGATCAACATTAACACAGATTCCCCTTTATCTTTAAAAAAAAAACCAATCACCATCCGTAAGAATAACCGGTAAAACAGTCTTCTCTGTGAATAGCCTTTTCCCTAGTATTAAAAAAAAATGTTACATCTTAACATAGCATTTTAGACGCACTATGGAGTAAACATATTATTAATGGTGTTTTGTGTATACATTATGCGATTGGGAAAAGGAAGGACTTCTTTCACTGAGTAACTTCAAATATATGACAAATTAAAAGAGGAACTGCAACTAATGAGTTATAAATCATTAGTTGTGCAATCCGTAATTGTGTGGTATTTATTCATTCTGAGGTAAAATGGATAAACCAACAAAAGTTTCCACACAAATGAAGTTTTATTCAACGCGTTTCGAATACTTTGTGTTCATCATCAGGAAAACACCAAGGAAGTGGTACTGATGGGTTGGTCAAGTGAAAACAACTCTTGTTGGAGTTGTTTTCACTTGACCAACCCGTCAGTACCACTTTCTTGGTGTTTTCCTGATGATGAACACAAAGTATTCGAAACGCGTTGAATAAAACTTCATTTGTGTGGAAACTTTTGTTGGTTTATCCATTTTACCTCATAATGAGATATAATATAAATGGAAATAAATAAACAGACTGTCCAAACGTCAATGACTATTAAAGGTAACCACTAAAATAAGACTCTTTCTGGCAACTTAGGAAATATTTAAACACCCTATCAAAAGAACTGTGATTTACAATTAACTAAAATAGTTAGATCCTGTAAAACTGAACATTTTTTTCAATGATTTCATTCGAATCATTTGCTGTGACAAAAAAAGATTAATATTTAATTACAGTTTTGTGAATTATGTTGCCTATACTGATATACTACTAAATACTGATTGCCTATACTAAATACTACTGATTATGCTATAAATTCATGATTGTCTTATCAATAGTCACTGTCCACTAGGATATAAAACATAGCAGAGACATTTTTCATATATTGTTCTGACTTATGAAAGCACATTTAGAAATGTAGAGTACTCGTATAAAAATATTGAAAGAAGAATATCTCATAAAAGGTTTTATGATTTTATATGTACGAATATTTGGAGAAATAATTAATTGTAACTGGATTGCCTATTATGAGTAAGTCGGTAAAGCAATATCAAGAATTAATATACGGATGGTATTCCTGGGGCATCAAGTGTGATGTTATAAGTACGAATTAAGAACATGAAATTGTGGAGGAGTGTGATTTGTTCTGGAGCCAGTGTGGTGGGGGAAAGAAGGTTGGGTTTAGTGACGGCCGCCTGGAGAGTGCTGCTACCAGGCGGCAGGATTTGCTACTTCTCAGTGAAGGCTAGAAGTAGTCTCCTCATCTACTTCACAGTTTAGTCTCTGTCCGCATGTCGTCGCGTAAGCATCTGTTACCGTGATACGCTCTTTACTTCGTCAGCACTATCGTTGGAAATTTCTCTGGACTCGATTCATCTGACGGTTTACTTCTAACAAAACTGACATGAAATTTAGGAAAAACTTGTGCTTTTTTATGAAATAGTGATACTGTGTAGTGGTCTGTGCAAGTGGATTGTGCATGAGGAATGAATACAAGAGTGCGACGAAGGTAGGTTTGGCGGGATGCCTTGTGGCCGGTAGACGAGTGACAGGATGATGGACGTGCGTGTCGTCGCGAGGTGGGTGGTGGTGGTGTTATGTACAGTGGCGGGGTGCGGACTGCATGTCAGCGCAGAGTGCAGCTTGTCAGTAGCTTCGGATGACTCCAGTAGCCGTCTTGCCGTCACTTGCAATTGGCGAACCCTTGGCGCTCAACCAGCCAACAACTTTTCTTCCCTTCAGCCTGAAACCACCGCCCGTTTGCGTGTAATATGTTCCGATTCACTTCTCTTCGAGAGCCCTCTACCTCCAAAATATTTCCACAGACTGCATTACCTCGAAGAATTATGCATAGAAAATTGTAAAATTTTAGAAATTCCAACAGATGCTTTTGATGGTCTCAGAGACCTCAAAACATTATCAGTAAAAACACGAAACATGGATTGGGGTACAGGTAAAACTCTTGAGTTAACGACTGGAAGTTTTGATGGTTTGAGACAACTGCAAACATTAGATCTCTCCTATAGCAATGTGAGAACAGCTCCTGATAATGTTTTTTGCAATTTGGGAAACTTGCAAACCATTAATTTGACACGTAATAGTGTACGGGACATCAACTCGATTGGCTTTGCACCTCGCCCAGGTGTTTCTGATCTCGGAGTTACTGCAGCTCGAGTTGAGTGTAGTGGAGGGTCCGACCTCAGATCTTTGGACTTATCGTATAATGACATTAAGAGCTTCCCTCCGTACTCAGGAATCACTCGATTAAGGAGACTTCAAAACTTATTCCTGCAAAATAATCAAATACTAGACCTGTCACCTGACGCCCTAACCGGGCTGTCCTCGTTGCGAGTGGTTAACATATCTAGTAACAAATTGGAGTCAATACCAGAAGGACTATTCTCAAGCTCTCGTGAAATAAGGGAAATATATCTGCAGAATAATTCTCTTTACGAACTTGCAAGGGGACTATTCCATCGACTTGAACAACTTCTAATTCTCGACCTTTCTATGAACCAGCTCAGCAGTAATCAGATAGATGATGGCACTTTTGTTGGCCTCATACGGCTTATTATTCTTAACCTCTCCAACAATGCTCTTACCAGGATCGATGCTCGAACTTTCAAAGATCTCTTTTTCCTTCAAATATTGGATTTACGTAACAACTCAATTGGATTTATTGAAGACAATTCCTTTCTGCCACTCTACAATTTACATACTTTAAATTTAGCTGAAAATAGATTACATCATATCACTGTGCAATTATTTAATGGATTATTTGTGCTAAGCAAATTAACTCTAAATAACAATCTTATTGTGAACATCGACCCTCAAGCATTCAGAAACTGCTCAGACCTTAAAGAACTTGATTTAAGTTCAAATGCTATTCAAGAAATTCCGGAAGCATTAACTGAACTTTCATTTTTGAAAACTCTTGATTTAGGAGAAAATCAAATCAGTGGCTTTAAAAATGGATCCTTCAAAAATCTACAACAGTTAACTGGACTTCGCCTAATTGATAATAATATTGGGAATATAACAAAAGGAATGTTTTGGGATCTCATTGGACTTCAAGTACTTAATCTAGCTAAAAATAAAATTCAGCAAATAGAACGAGGTACTTTTGAAAGAAATACTGAACTTGAAGCTATAAGACTGGATGCTAATTTTTTAACTGATATTAATGGTGTATTTACCACATTAGCGAGCCTCCTTTGGCTCAATTTGTCCGACAATCATCTTGTATGGTTTGACTATGCGTTTGTTCCAAGTAATCTAAAATGGTTGGATATTCATGGAAACTATATAGAACGACTGGGAAATTATTACAAACTTCAAGAGGAGCTTCATATCAAAACATTGGATGCCAGTCATAACAGGATTACGCAGATTCAGGAGCTATCCATTCCAAACAGTGTTGAAGTAGTGTTTATAAATAATAACTTCATAACTACTATTCGACCTAACACTTTTTTGGATAAGGAACACATTGCTAGAGTTGATATTTATGCTAACGAAATAAGTAAGTTGGACTTGAACGCCTTGAGAATACCTCCTGTTCCACAGAATAGATCACTACCTGAGTTTTATCTTGGAGGAAACCCTTTTGAATGTGATTGCTCAATGGATTGGTTACCTGTTATAAACAATTCCACACAAATGAGGCAATATCCAAAAGTAATGGATTTGGAAAATGTAATGTGTAAAATGACTTATTCAAGAGGAAAGGTTCATGTCACCGCTACTGAAACAAAGCCGTCATGAGTTTCTATGTAAATATGAAACACACTGCTTTGCTTTGTGTCACTGTTGTGATTTTGACGCTTGTGATTGCGAAATGACATGCCCTGTCAATTGCTCCTGTTACCACGATCAAACTTGGAACACTAATGTAGTCGACTGTTCCCGTCAAAGTAATGATATTATCCCAAGACGAATCCCGATGGATGCAACTCATGTTTATCTCGATGGAAACAACTTTAAAGAACTTCAAAATCATGTGTTTATTGGTAGAAAAAATATGAGGGTCCTTTTTGTAAATGCTAGTCGAGTGCAAACAATTCAAAATAGAACATTTAATGGTCTTAATGCACTTCAGGCTTTACATTTAGAAGATAATTTAATTAAGGAAATTAAAGGCTATGAATTTGAACATTTATCCAGCCTTCGAGAACTTTACTTACAAAATAACCATATAAGACATATTGGAAACATGAGTTTAGTTCCATTGAGATCTTTAGAAGTTTTGCGCTTAGATGGAAATAAACTAATTACTTTCCCAGTTTGGCAGTTCACCTATAATACTTATTTAGTGGACTTGTCAATTGGAAATAATGACTGGTCTTGCAAATGTTCCTTTCTTCAAACTTTTCAAACCTGGTTGAGTGAAAATAAGCAGAAAATAACAGATGCGGAAGGATTGTGGTGTACTGGAAATGATACGAAGCCTCCACATAGACGTCCTATTGACCTCAACTCAACTGCATGCAGTGACTATTACTCTACTTCTATGATTCAAAATATTATTGTATCTGATTACTTGCCAATGATGATTGTCACTTTATCAGCTTTTTTAATTGTTATTTTTCTCACCGTTTTAATGTTTATATTCAGAGACCCTTTAAGAGTTTGGTTATTTTCAAGGTACGGAATTAGGCTTTTCCATTTTAAAGCAGCCGCTGCTAAGCATTACGGTGAGGATAGAGAAAAGTTGTATGATGGTTATGTATTGTACAGTCCTAAAGACGAAGAGTTTGTTCTGCAATCTATAGTTGCTGAACTTGAGCATGGAAATCCTTCGTTTCAACTGTGTTTGCACTACCGGGATCTACCACATCATGCAACAAACTCTCCATATCTGCAACATACATCGTCTCCAGTTGTCGTAGAGGCTGCTGAAGCAAGTAAACGTGTTATACTTGTATTATCGAGAAACTTTTTACAGACTGAGTGGTCAAAGTTTGAGTTAAGATCTGCCTTACATGAGGCATTAAAGGGAAGAATATTTAAGTTGGTTTTGGTAGAAGAGGGAAGTATAACTCCGGAGGCAGAACGAGACCCAGATCTCAGACCGTACTTGAAAACCGGAGCAAGAATCAAGTGGGGTGAGAAACGTTTTTGGGAAAGGCTTAGGTATTTAATGCCTAACGACTCGACTAGGAAATCTGCAAACTATAGGAGGAATATAAATAATTATACTCTGGATTCTGGAGTTCATCGAAGTTCATCACAGAATCACAGCTATGTCCAAGACAAGACTAAGAGGCCTGCTTCACCCAGTCACATCAACAGTCATCCGCTGTTCAAGGCAGCCGCTGCCGCCTCTGGAGAGCAGGCCACAGGTCCACCCTCGTACTCCTCGAGCAGTACACTGTCCAGGACACCCACCAAACCTCCCGAAGACACCAATTACTCCTCGGCCACGACCGCCACCCCGTCCCCCCGGCCGGTTCATAGGCACCACGAACGCCCTCCCTCCGACCACATCTACCATTCAATCGATTCTCCAGAATATCCGACTTTCGAGCGAGCAGCCAGCGGTCGGGCACACCCCTGGCGTACTGGCACTTCAGTGATCGACACCTCTGGAGTTCAAGCCTACCTCGTCTAATCTTCCCTGTTAAGGTACTAATGTTACCTCTTTAGCCATTCTAAAAGACTGCTCAGCCTTCGCTTGCATCCTGGCCAGCACGACCGCCACGGCTGTGATTGAATACCTCGTGTATTCGTTAAAAGGTTGGCGTGCCTTGGTCGCCTGGGATGCCAGCACATTCAGATAAACTCCATATTAAAAGTCCTTGATAGCGTCTGTCCTTACAACGAACCCCACTTAGCCTCCTCTTCTCTAACTCCTTACAGTCTTAGATGCCTAACTTTCATATAACTCCTTTTCTTAGCTCCATTATTCTCGGTCAACGACCACCTCTGTAACAATTAGTTTTAAATTTCATTTTAGTAATAAATATGTACATAACGATGTAAATTTGTAAAAAAAATTTTATGAAGTACCGATAGTCAGTTTTATGTGAAATGTAAATTTTATGATGTTCCTAAATTCCCTGTAATTTATTAAAATTATGTACAATTGACAGATGGAATTAAATTATCATATTTGATATTTGCCACAATTATTCTGGAATGCGCTCTCACTCCTGTGATAATGAATCTAACCTTTTGCCAAGCGCTTCCCTTTACAACCAATTCACTCCTTCAGGAGACCCTAGTCTATTGCCAGTTTTAATCATTTTCCTTTCTTATAAATAAAATTGATGGTTTCTCCTTTAACTTCCATGCTTGATGTAGTTCTCTTGTAAATAAGCTTTTGTGTGAATTTTTGTATAAAAAAAATGACAGACATGGATATTGTATTGTGTTTTAAAAAAAATTCCAATTGCTTGTAAGAATATTTTTGTAAATCTTATAGATAACTTTTTTGTAGATTTTTTTTTAAGTTAATCGGAAAATAAATATCTGGTCAATTATTATTTCTTTTATTTTCTCCTTTTCTATATTTTATTTTCGTTTATTTGTCAAAATTATCTTAATGTTTTTATGTAGTTTTAATACTAGAGTTGCTAAGTATAAAACTATCTGCATTTTAGTTTTTTTCTTTTTCAATTACAAAGATTCGTATCACGTCATTGTCATATAATTAACGTAAATACATAATTCAATTTTTTATCACCAATTATTCTTGGATAATCCTAAAGTAAAACTTTCAAATGGCTCCATAGCCAATAATTTATTGACACAGATTAGAATAAAATAAGTTAATCAAAAGGGTAAATAGTGTCTTCGGTTCGCATAATGGTTTGACATTCTGTGAGTCTGTTGGTTATTAAAGATAATAATTGAATATTATAATATTTGAGATTTAAAGAAAAGAAATGTCACCTCTTCATTTCATATGTTCCACGCAGTTTAAATGAGTTTAAAATCATTGATTAGTTTGTTTCATAAGTGTTTATTTTATATAACTGTGCTATAAATTAAAAATTTGCTAGTAACATTAAATATTAGATTTCATAAATAATTTATAATGGAATGGAATATATATTCTATACATTTATAGAGTTATAATATAAAACAAATAGGCTATGGGAGGCTTGTATTTAATGAACTGAATTCTACGTACTAACAAGATAATCCTGGACTTAAGAGTTTCCACACATACGACACGCTGAGTTCTGTCTCCATTTCACAAGTACTCAATGAAATGAGTTATATTGCCATAAAATCCACGATGTATCATTAGTTGTGTATGTCCCTTAGTTGATTTTTATTTGATAAAGGTGTGTTATTTTCATCTGATTATTTAATTACTTGAGAATATATGTATTAATTATTTATTTTTAGTATTGCATATATTAATAAATGAAAATAACATTATTTTTATGCATGTGACGTTCAGATGATTATTTACATGGAATACATGAAAAAGTTTTGGTCTTATAAAAAAACTTGCTCATATAATTTTGAGCGATAGATAATTTAGAAATATATTAGAAATTACGAACGATACACTCTTGAATAAACTTTCTATTCCACAAATTGATATTATAAATAATTTTAAGGTTATGAATAAATAACACCAAACATCACAGAAACAATAGAAAAAAACACAATTTCAAATTTTGCTATTGTATTCATTATGGTAAGAAGGACGTGCTGGAAAGGCAGAAATTCCTGTTACTCTTACAGATTGCCTCTCAATACAATTTTTTCTTCTCATATGACGAATTATCAAAATACCAATATGATTTTCCTTAGTGTACTTCTTTATGTTTTTGTCCATTTTCATGGAAACCTGATATACATAGAATAAAATCACAGTGAGAAAACACACAGTTGTTTATCAGTGTTAATCTATTTGTGGGGAAAAAAGCTAATGAAATGGTCTCCAAATATAAAAATTTAATGGTATAAACAACACGTTTCGAACACGTAGTGTTCTTCTTCAGGCATTAACTAAAAAATACAATGACACCAGAGAGTTATCTATAGTATAAAGTAAATATAGTACAAAATAAAAATGAAATAAAATAAGGAAGCGAATACGAACCTAAGGGTGAGTGTCTGTTAAAAGAACCGAGTACACATTCAAACAAAATTGAATTGTATAATTTATTGTTTATAGAATTAGTATTTATTGCTAGTTTAAAAATTAGTATTTTTAACAGACACTCACCCTTAGGTTCGTATTCTATTCCTTATTTTATTTTTTTTTTATTTTGTACTATATTTACTTTATACTATAGATAAATCTCTGGTGTCATTGTATTTTTAGTTAATGCCTGAGGAAGAACACTACGTGTTCGAAACGCGTTGTTTATACCATTAAATTTTTATATGTGGAGACCATTTCATTAACTTTTTACCCTACAATTAGTTATAAAAGTTTGTAGATAATTACTCTGCCTAATGTTAGTCATAATTATTTGATTGTCAGTGAATTTCCCTGTGTTATCGACGTCTAGAGGAACAGCGCATATCTCAGATAGGACTTAAGTCAGCGGTCCAAGCTAATGGCTTGCAGTTACTCGTCTGGTCCATTATAAGGCATCATTTAAAACGCTCTCATTCCGTTCACTCTCAACAAAATAGGTTTCTATTAACAAATGAACCATACTCCGTGGCTTTCTCTCTTTCTGATGAACGCCTGCCTGAGTTAAAACAAACAAATATGAATCAATTAATCTATCGTAAATATCAGTTCTATAAAACAATAAATTATACAATTCAATTTTGTTTGAATGTGTACTTGGTTCTTTTAATTTTGCGACTAGGGAAGTGTAGCGATCAGGAAGAAATTCGTTAAAAAGATTTTGACCGATTTACACGTTTTGAGGACCAAAATCCGTATGTCATCTTTTTTCTACGACATTTGGGTCTGTGTATTTGAGTGGGTCAGTGTTCATGTATAAATGTTTGTGGGTACGCTACTTCTCCACATCGTTTGGTGGATCAAATTTAAATTCTAAACGAAAATTCTAAAACGAAAAATTATACTACAGATGTACTCTGTTGTTTTGGAGTAATATTCTATGACAGGAAAGTCACTTTTTTGGCCAAAATATATTTTTAAAGAACTTTTTTTTCTTAAACTAAAACTAGAGTTTTGAGACTTTGCGATTATAATGGAACTAACAATAGCATTAACTTAGAGGAATTTTCAAAATTTTTCGAAAACCGGAAAGGACCCTTAAAATGTAAAGTTTTTCATCAACAATTGTTTTTGAAAATGTGTGATGGCCATAGAGGTAACAATGTTTGGCAGATCGTAATGAAATTATACCCAAAAATAGCATATTTTGAGGGAATGAACTGAATACCTTTTTGTCAATATTATAAGGACGTCAATTTCTACTATGATACATCTTATATTATAAGAAATTGTTTTCTTTAGCTTCACAATGATATTTTTTTAGATGCATTCTAAAATTAATTAGATGCAATAAAAAAATAATTAACTTCGATTACCTAAAAAGGCAATAAAAAATAATAATGAAATCCGTGAAAATAAGTTATCTCTTATGTGGGTACCTGGAAACAAATGAATGAAGGGCAGTGAACCATTTTGAATAGATTGGAAAAATTAAAGAATGGATGAAAAACAAAGCAAATACAATGTGGTTATTGGTTGTAATAGACAACCATGCACTTAGAAAATTAACAGAAAATAGTTTTGGTTTGAAACTAAAAGTAATTAAAAAGCTCATTCCAACTGAAAACCTTAAAGTGAAGCAATCGCGTTGTAGAGAAAAGATTTTCAGCAAACACTATCTATAACCAATAGGGGAGAAAGATAATTCTTTAAAGAAACTTTTAAAGTTGCAAAGAGGTAATTAAATACAAATCTGATATTAAAATGGTTAATTGGACGCTAGAAAGATCTTATAATGTAGCGTTGCACATGAGTTTGATGAGTCTCAGTGCCCTTCAGTCTCAGTAGATACCAATAATTAAAAAGAAACTAACCTGATTGTCTTAGATTATTGATATAAAATTTGTTGTTAGTGACTAAATGTTTATGACTTCAATATGAAACTTATTAGTTATGATTTGGATAATACTTTATCAGAGGGTATATTATAAATTTATCACGATAAATTGAATTAAAATAAAACAAAAACTCAATTGATTATAAACGAAGTTGACATAATGATTTCTTATGGTAAAGTTGAGTGTAGGCCAGTACAGAATTTTTATTCGAACTAAAGAAATAATTTGCATCGCCAAGATGGTCACATTTGAATACGCAAATGAACTGAACTGCCAAACAAGAAACTGGAACATAACATGGCTCCAAGACTGTTATGTTATAACATGGCAAAGGTGGACTGTTAAATTATAAGACCTATCTTGTATGTTAAAGATAAATGTACCAAGTCCACTTTGAAATAATGGTCAGTGTCATGCTATATAAACAGATAAAGCAGAAGTTAATTCTTTTCCAGGGCTTTTGTACCTAACGAGGTTGAAGTATTCGGTTCAATGCAGAGTATTTATGACCTAGATGTGGAGGCCATTTTTTCATATTTATGAACGTTTGTGATATGTTTAACAAGAAGTTTACTAGAGGAAAGCGTCAGAAATTTGATCAGCTAGCAAATTAATGAAACAATGGTACGACTTGCAAGAAAGAGAAATATGCTTTCAACTTCAGACAACCTCTTAAATATGTAGACTTAGTGACTTTATTTTAATAGTAATTTATTTGTTTGTTTCTGTCACCAGTGACGACAGTCAATATATGTTATGTTATTCGTAGAATATGAAGAGGTACAGTCCTTAGATTGGATCTAAAAGCAGTACTTCTATTAAAATAGAGTAGTGACAGTATTGACGTATCTGTGTTAAAAATGTTTTCCTTTTATATTATGTTCTTGTAGAGTTAGTGGCTTAAAACACCCTATTTGTTTATAATTTATACGTATGAGATTTAGTGGAAGGAATAAGTAGTTTAAACTAAAATTAGAAAAAAAAAAGCTTCAGTTTCATTATAAATATATAACGTTATATAGTTTTCACCATTTGGCCATGAGTTACGAAGATATGATACGTTAAACACTTACATGATTTCATTTAATAATATCTGTTTAATTTTGGGATAGTAGCGTTAATAAAAAATTAAAATCTGCATGTAAACACTAGTTAAGTGATTGGAAGCAGATTGTTGTTGTTCATGCACTTTCAGTGGTCATGAAATCACTAAATACCATATTCGGGAGTTATAAACCACTGTACTCACCATAACATCACTTTTCCTGTTATGACTATCTAAATTTAGTCTAAAGGAAGACAATAAACTAAATCCTTAAGTAAGAATGACAAATAAAAATACTTCTGCAGCCATTCCTAGACTGCAATGGATTAATCAGTAGAAAGAAACATGGCGCAGGAGTTAGGAGCAGGGTATCAGAAATGCTAGACTATAATGTATGCATGTCAGAAAGTGCTTACAGGATAACTTTTCCAATGTGTAACATACAAAACAAGTTAAATGCCTGAATTTTATAAGGAACAGAAGGGTTGCCTTCAAACACTACCTCAGTAACTTACAATCTGGGAATGGCTTTGATATAAAATGGACACTCTAACAGGAAACTGAAATATCCCATTGTCCGTATTCGATTTCCTAGCCTTATGTAATTAGGACTACCAAAACTTACAAATGCTTGACTTCCTCCTTATAAAGTATACGGACAATGGAATATTCCAGATTTCTGTTTGGGTATCCATTTTATATCAAGACCAGTCAAAGTTTGTAAGTTACTGAGTCAGTATTTAAAGGTAACCCTGTAGCTCATTATAATATTCTGGCATTTAACCAGTTATATACCATATGTTATAATAACCAAAGGTTATCCTCTAAGCACTTTATGATATGTGGTCATTTACTTTAGCATTTCTGATACCCCTGCCTCAGTAGTTCAAAATAAGTGAACTTGGCTTACTCGTATATCTGGATCACCTTAGTATGTCAGAAATATGTTCAAAGCGTCTGAGGTTGTAATCTTTGAACAATACCAGTCACAAATGGATACAAAAAAATCAGTCACAACCTAACCTCCTCGTTCAAAGATTACCTCCCAGAAATAACCCCATAACATCCTACATAATCTTTAGAGATGACTCACTAACTAGCGGCGTCAAACCAGATGACTGGGAGCAAAAACTGAACTTCCGAACCAGTTAAAATCCTCCTGACAGCTGCTACCTACTGACCTCACACGCGCAGTAACACAGCTAATTCTGTAGAAGTATGACTACCCGTTGAAAGTGCCCATATCGAAGAAATACTCGTATTCCTTAGAACATGGTTGATTGAGCTATATGTATACATTATTGATCTGCCTGTATATATTTCTGTTGTTTTACTTTTCACCTCTTACTTATTCGAGCAGAGTTAAGTTATTAAGTTTTTTGAATAAAAACTTAATATTCCATCTTACTTTTATATTTGTGTAAAATAAAGCTACGATACACGTGTTCTAAAAGCTATGCAGGACACTTCATAGCACGTCTGTTAATTACTCATTTAATGATTTTTAGTGTCTTTACCATATACTTACTTATCCAGGTAAGTATAACTTCTTTTTGTATTTCTGAGTTTTCAATTTCTCAAAACTAGACAAATTTGTCAATAAATACTGAAAATATTACAAATGAATCCATAGATAAAATAAACAAAGGTAAACTTTCAGTTCACTAGAGGATCATTCTAATGTAACTCGTTCCGTTTAACTCTTTTTGGCCATCCAATAATATTTTATTATTAGATTCTCTGTTTGCTGTTGTACTCTTCTTAACATTAGGTATTAGGCTCATTTAAAATACCTTTCATTACTGAGTATTTATTCTTTGAATGCTTCCAACAATAAATAAATTTACAAAAAATCTGACTTTTTCAATTTATACTTATATTTACCGCAAATGTATATATTTAATATTTACGAGTGCTTATTATGCACAAATATCATTATTAACATTTCTAGATCTTTGATAGAGCGTAAAACTCTGTTTTCTTATAATTCTTGCGAAACTAACAGTATTTGCCGTGGTGAAATTTGAATCTATTCATATTTCCCTCATAATTCATGTTATTCAGAATTACCTTACACATTGCAATGTTTAGTATTTCTTAGTATTTAGTATTGTTTAACCAAACAACAATTTTGTTATGACTACGATATATGAAAAGTTTTAAACTTATTGTTGCTTTTTTATTAAAAATTGATAATAATTATTTCTTAAAACTATTCAAATTATATGCGAAGATAAAAATCTTTACGACAAACGTCTAATAAGGTTTCTAAAATACAAAGTGCATCTTTCATACGCAAATCGCAAAATCGTCAGTTGTGCGAGCCAATATCGAAGAGAGTAGTACAATTAAGCATTACTTACTTTGAGACTGTTGCACTTAACTATCGCCTTATATGGATTGCTGGATGAATATGCTTTGCTACGAGCAGATAAGCATGATGGAAGTGTGGTGACGGGACAGTTATGAGTCTCAATGATTTCTTTCTCCATCAGTAACGGTCGACTGCCAAACAGTGTATATACTTGAGGTATTTTTCTCAAGCAATAGATTTCTTTGTTTGGGATTATACGGAAATTTTTTTTATTGCATTTTCAAGTTGTAACTTTCTCCGTTTATACATTACAAGTACAGGGTTATTACTGTTCATTAAGTGTGCGTATTATGAAGAAATGGACGGATACATTTTTTTTTGGTGAAAAATTCAAAAAAAAAAGAAAATTTCCAGATGATTTCATATCCCGATCAACAACTTGTAGAATATTGTTACATCAAAGGAGAAACATATTAATACAAAAGTACAAAGAAAAATAATAACATGGAAAAAGTCGGTGAAGCAAAAGTTGTTTTGATAAATTTCTCCTCCCTTTTGTCAGTAATTCTCTTCTCACACTTACCCAAATTCAATTCTGACACCTGAATGTAACCTGACAATCGTATATAGTTCAAATTTGAATAATGGATCCATTAGCGAATTCTGATAGCCTTTATATTGGTTAGTATTATACCAACATATATGCAGTGACAATTAGATATTATGTTTGTATATGATATTCCACAATGAAATGTGAAATAAAAATCTATGCATAAACTATGTTATGAAATTCGACCAACATTGGGATGAACTCTTGGGTAAATTTTGCAAATATTTTGGTGAGGGTTGTTCTCCCATCTTTTTGTGAACTTTTTTACAGGTAAAATCGTTCTTAGTATTGTTAAATAGTTGCCCTGAAGACAGTCCTGAGTTAATTGGTCAGTTAGCATTCGGCTGACACCTAGAGGAGTGACTGAAAACAATTCCCTTCACACTCCATCTTAACCACAATAATCGCCCATTAAAAACTTAACTAAAAAATTTCATTTTTATGCTATGAAAATATACTGCATACCTCTTTCCTTGTGTAATAATTTTAATAACAGCCTCTGTCATAACATCAATAGTTATTCGTTTTATAGTTGGATTTCTCTTCTTGGAGACTTGACTGAAATAAGATGCTGCCTATATTAAATGGATTAATATAGCAGACGGACTTTACTAGGTATAACAACATACTATATGGTTAAAGGAAGAAGGCAATGAGAATTTTAGGGTATAATAATGTTTTACGAAACGAAATATAATATTAATGTAAAAATAGACATATTCTCAGAGTAATTCTTACACACAAAATAATCTACTTGTTGGAATCTGCTGAAGAACAGAAATGATGGCTGCCATGGCTCAACAAAATCTTGTTCTTTCACGACGAAGAAGAAAGCTAACAATCAGAATGATCACTGCTACAGAGTAGTTTTGCTCCCTAATTTGCCCTTCTGAGTCATTTTTCTGTAAGTCAGTCACCTTGTAAGTATATGAGTTCCATTTTGTTTTTTGTTCTGTTATATTAAGTTTACAAATAATTCTCCCAAAGCCTATTATGTATTATTAGAATTAACTGTATGAGGCATAATATTTCAAACCCAAGAAACTTACAAGGAAAAGCGGAATAACTATCCTGAGTTCTCTTTCCTTTTAGCTTTGTATCGGCATAGACTCATAGTAACCTAACTGTTACTATGTGTTTATATTTACTGTTTTGTTTTGTTTATTATTTCTGCTGTGATTTAACTATAAGTCTAGAATGTCTATTTATGTTTATTTAACCATGAATTCTATTTTAAGAATATATTATAGGATTCTATTTTAAATAATAATTTTAAATAAATAAGATTCTATTTTAAGTTTGTTTCACTTTTTGTGTGAACCACACATGTTTAATCTTCTACAAAAAAGCAGTCTACTATTGAAATACTTCAGCTCAAGAATTAAGTTTTAATTCTATGAATTCTATTATAAGCCATGTAATGTTAGCTGTTTATAATTTATTTAATCGAAAGAATTATTAATGATATGTCGAAGCTAATAGTGATGTTAGATTACCAATCATAGAGACATACTCGTATATGTAATAAGAGTTTAATTTAGGGAAATATATTTAAACTGCCTTATTAATAGTATAATCAAGTAGTTTGTAAGGATTTAAATGGATCTCTTTTTGGACTCCATCATTTGCTAGTTCAATTTCATGGTATGGTTTAGTTGGATTGCGTATTTCGCCGACTGCTGGAAAACTATTTAGGCTACCAAATACTACTCAAAGAGGGATTGATTTTCATCAGTACTTCAAAATATCTGTATATTCTTAGTGCATTAAAATTAAATATGTTTCTAGCTCATATGTTCATTCAAGTGCTTGCTTCTTTAAGAAAAATTCAGAAATATTTTATTCTGAAGAGAAATATTTGACAGTTGTATCAATTAACAGTTTGACTCAAATTTAAAGATACTTACGATACGATATATGAAAAAGTCCTGATATTTATATACCAACAGGTGTTTTGTATAAACTCATAACATCAAAATAAGGTTCATTTTGTTATATTATTAGTGTATGTTTGATTGAACTGTACAAAGAAGTATTTTAAATTCATTACTTGAATTGAAAATTTATAATGACAAACGTCCTCTATCATGTACACTTATGAAATTTTTGTTTACAAATTTTTTGAGACTTATGTCCATATAAATGACTTGCTGCATGGATGGGTTAAAGATCTAATGATTTGAAATCTTTCTTCTCGATGATAACAAGAAAAGTTCGTTTCTGAAGTCTAAAATAAAATGGACCTTAATAATTAAAAGTTTTCTGTTTAGTTTTTATTCTTGGTATGTATTCGTTTTAATTATGTTTGGTGGACTATCATTAAACTGAAGAAACGTATTTGAATGATGTTATTTGTGTTTGTTACTTGAAAAGTTAGCATCAAGCTAAGAGTGGGTGAGCATCTCTTAGCTTAACATTATACAGAACTGCTGGAATTCATAAAGCAATCACGTACGACAAGGAAAAGAACGGCGTTTATATGCTTTTCAAGAGCATGCCATCTATATGGCGTCTGAATTTCAATGAAGCACTCAAACAGAATATCAAATTACAAGAGTGATTACTATTTAAATAATTTCATTACTACTAAAAAAAAAGGATGGCCTTAAATTTGATTATCTGAACTAACACTGAATGGTTCAATAGTTCAAATTAAAAAAATTGGAAAGGTCATATGACTAGTGTCTAGTATGTACCTAGGAGAAAAACATGCTTTAGTAAAAGAAACAATTTCGTAACCAAAAACGGAAGTGGTCATAAGGTGCAATTAAGTAGTTCAATTTGGTGAAAATATTTTAGTCACTTTTATGAGTATTTTACTGATGTTTAGAAAACAGCTATATATGATATATATATATATATATATATATAAACGTATATATCTTAACATCTTAATCACAGTAAAAAAAAAAAATGAAATAAAAAACTAACGGTTTAAATTCAAGGCAGTTTTAAGCTCTAGGAGCGTGCTCCTAGGAGCCAAATGTGGGCTTCCTCAGAAGCTTTTAGAGTAATTTATCTGTATCACTAGAGAATTGTTTAAGTTACTCTAAAAGCTTCTGAGAAAGCCCAAATTTGCTCCTAGGAGCACGCTCCAAACCTGTCTTGAATTTAAACAGTTAGTTTTTTTATTTTTATTTTTTTTTTCTTTTTAACATGAAATTTTGTTATTTATTATTATTTAATCATCTTACATTATTTACAATTACTAGAAAATATTAATTTAATTTTTTATATATTTTCCCTTTTTTTGTTCGTTTATTCTTCTTCACCTTTGTTCTGCACTTTATTTTTTTTTCTTTGATTTCGACTCCTTGGAATCTTTTTTTATTTTTCTCCTTCGTGGCAGCACTGCTTTAGCCCTCACCATTGAGTTCTTTAGTTGACTGTCCCCCCCCCCCCCCCAACGGTCAATTCATTATTTCTTCTTCTTCTGAGGACGACCGCTAAAGGTTAAAATATTGAAAAGTGAGTTTTTGTTATGTTTTTTTCTAAGAGTCATAATTTATTTTACGTTTAATCTGCCCTCTAAGAGTCATAATTTATTTTACGTTTAATCTGCCCTTCGAGACTACATTTCGTTTACCATATATATTTACAGGAAAATCACCATTAAATACGTGATGCAGTCAATGAAGTCGATATCACAAGAAGAAAGAAAAGCAGAAGAAATAAATGCCCTGCGGCCTTTAACTTTATGTCATCAGAGAGCAAACAAAGTAAGAAAAAAGAAGGCAACAGAAAAGTTAACCAGGAGGAAGGTAACAAGACGGCTGGAAAACACAAGTGACAATATAGATTAATAAAAAAATATTTACTAATAAAATTAAACAATATAAAAGGAACAGTAAGAAAATGAATAATTCAAATAGAAAAAACAATAATAAATAAATAAAGGAAAGAAGAAAACCAGGAGACAGAAACGAAATTAAAGAAAACAGAAAGTTAAATGATTAGAGTCAGCCACCTGATAGTAGCTCGTGCCCAAAGACACATAGTCAAAGATCACCCACAATTGAAAATTTTCCAACTATGCCTTAAATTAAAAATCCATCTAGCCTAAATAGTCCATGACTTATATTGATGAGCTTTTCCATGTAATATTTAATAAGGACACTTTCTACAAAGTTTCTTTCAATATCAGACGAGAGACACACCAATTCCTTAGAATTGGTGTTTTTATGTAATGATTGTTTAACTTAATATATCGAAACAAAGCATTTGACTTGTCTTGTCTCATAATAAAATATTTATGTTGCTTTAATCTAGTAACTAGTAAACTTTTGCCAATTTGTCCAACATATGAAGAATCACAACCTCCACAAGGAATCCTTTAAACACAACCTACCCTTTCTTTCCCCTCACAATTATTGACAAGTCTGTTCAATTATTTACCAAAACTATTGAAAACAACTGAAATATCCAATTTTTCTAAAATACATAATTATGTTTTAGAGGTTGAATAAAAGGCACAACCAATAGATTTATATTCGTGAAGAGTTCCTTCTCAATACCAGTTCTCAATGAATCTTTGTGTTTTCTCAGTAAATTATCAATAAGTGTTTTTGGATGTCTTAATTATGAGGCTATTTGATATATATGTTCATATATATCAAAAAAAAAATATTTTTTTCAGTATTAATTATTAATTTTCTTACTATTTATTTGTTTTCTTTAATTTTATAGGCAAAATAATGATTAGGCTATATTGTCACTTTTGTTTTCAATATCTATGCAGATATATTGTATTTTGCTACCTTCCTTCTGGTTAACTTTCTTTACCTTAATAAATGTTATTATTTTTAGACATTGTTATATTTCATTTCCTAGTAGTCTTTTATTAATTATTTTTTTTCTTACTATGTATTTAGTATCGTTTTATTTTCATTTCTTTATTTATTTTATATTGTCACAAATATTTTCC
This sequence comes from Hermatobates lingyangjiaoensis, assembly GCA_026182355.1. Lineage (NCBI taxonomy): Eukaryota > Metazoa > Arthropoda > Insecta > Hemiptera > Hermatobatidae > Hermatobates > Hermatobates lingyangjiaoensis. Next base: position 1,312,256 of record JAPFBL010000329.1, read on the forward strand.
AGCTGTCTTCTGGTTAACTTTTCTATTGCCTTCTTTTCTTCTTGCTTTCTTTGGTCTGTGATGACATACAGTGAAGGGCCTCAGAGCATATATAACTTTTGGTTTTCGTTTTCCTTGTGGTTTGGACTTTTATATATATATTATATATATATATATATATATATATATGATCAAACCACAATATGAAATGGGAAAACAAGACTAAGATCTTTCAACCGTAACAAATGGTCTTCGTCAGAGTCAAAACCCAACTGAAACACTAGATGCAGAAACATCTGGTCAACCGCTCATCAGATTAAATATAGATATTCCCGGTGAAGTGTTTTTATAATTGTTAGTGCTACATATAACTAAGTTTTCAATTGATATTTTCCATTTTGTTCAATAGAACTTTTTATTTAAGGTTGGCATATTGGAGAGAGTATTTTGTTATATTTTTTATGTTATGATCTAGTTTTTGCTTCTGTAAAAACAATTTGCATTTATTGCTCTCTCTATAGTAGAATTTGTATTTCGTTCTCTCTGCAGAGTTGACATGATAAATGTTTATTATCTGCATGAAGGACTTAGCATATTATAACAATGTTACACCTGCTTCAGAGTATCCACTACTCTGAATTATTTATTATTAATAAAATAATGTTCCAATCTATCTAGATTCTTTCAATGTTATCTGAAACGCCTTCAATATACCTTGTTTGTATTTACCAGAAAAATGACATTTTCTGCTCCAGTATATCCTAATCTAAATGTTTAAGTTAGACCTGCAACTTTCTTAATCGTCTTCATTTACCTGAAAATCACCTTAGTGATTAATATATATTAATCACTGAATATATGAAAGTTAATAGTGATTGTTAATTGCTGTTTCATGATTAATTTATTAACTAATTTATTTTTAATTTGTCCTTTTTTTAAGTTATTTTTACCTTCTACATTATGAGCTTTTAAAAGCAGTTATGGACAGTATATATGGGGCATGTTTTATATACTTTCAGTAGTGTTTTTATAGTCTGAATTCGCTTTAGGTGTGAAATGGGTAAAATTGTTACTTTTAAGTACTAACACTATCAACAGTGGCTCTAGAAGAAGAAGAGAGAGTGTGAGAGAAAGAGAGTGTGCAATATGTTTGTGTACATGATATCTTGCAGGTGTCAATCTTTGACTCTTCGTCTTCGGGTCTTCTGACGTTGACCAGCCATCCTACATAACAATTATTGTAAGTATCTTTCTGATATGTATCCTTTGTAACATCTGCACACACACACACACACACACACACACACACACACACACACACAGATATATATATATACATGTGTGCGTGTGTGTGTATGTATGTTTCATAGTAACCTATAGGTATACAGTAAATAAAAAAAAACAAATTTACAGTCTCTATTTTTCGGTTTAACTGTCATCAGGAGAGAAGAGATAGAGACACCAAACACACTTTCAAAGTGGTCATGGTCGCTTAGCATGTGCGCTTGGTGTCCCTATATCTTCTCTCTTGATGACGGTTAAACCGAAAATTAGAGACTGTAAGTTTGTTTTTCTATTTACTGTGTACCTATAGTTTACTTTGTAACGTTTGTTGTCCTTTGTGGATTGTTTTTCATGATGATAATATATATAGATAAAAGATTTCACATAAACACGTGAAGTAACAATCAATGATCAAACGACAATATGAAATGAAAAAAAAAAAGACTATGATCATTCAACCGTAACAAGTGGTCTTCGTCGGGTTTTTCACTCTTGCGTCAAGGAAGAATTCTTTGAAAATGAGATAATACTCAAAAGCATTAGACATTTTCGTTTACTACTTTTAGCGGAGATTTCCTTTAGGGGTGATGGGGTCATACGGGTCTGTTGTCACTTTTGTATATATATGTTGTTTATTTCTTATTTTTTTGCTGTTATTTTTATAATCTACGTAATGCATGCTTTTAAACACTAAATATTATAAGCTGTTATATTTCCATTTTAGTAATAGATTAATTCAAGTGTTAACTTTTTGTCATATTTTTATTGCTAGAGTCATTTTTAGTTAATGTTAGTTAGAATATGATTTAGAAAGTCTCTCATTTAACTTGAAACATATTCTAGTGATTCTGATTTGGAAAGTTATTTAATAGTTTTATCCCTACCAACGAGTTTTTGGTTAACTTATTTCTTAATAGTTCTAAGAATTAAGATTTCATATTTTCTTGTAGGTAACTAATTTGTCAATATTATATTTCTCAATATATACGTCTACGATTTTGTATATATATATATATATATATATATATATATATAAGTATGTATTATATACACACAAAGAATACTCTATTAATGAAAATTCAAAGCAATAACCCTGCTCTTGTTAAATAATATCTGTCCTCTTACAAACTTTAATGCTAGACTGCAATTTATACGTCAACTGCGTTTAGTGCAAGTACGAGTAATTTTATCTAATCATCATGTCTGGTGGTATAATTTCTCTTACAATGCGTTATTAAAATTAAGGAAGATTCGTGGTCGTTGAGTCTTTGCATGTCTGAGAGATTCTGGATATCTGGAATGTCCCTGTCCTTTTCATATGTCTTATCTCTTAACCTTGCACCTCGAAAAGAGGACTGTTACGTTTTAAGAGGGTTATCAGCTCATGAGCCTGCATTCATATAGCAGTAATATATTCAAACAAAATTACCTACTATTATTTTGACTAATTAATACAATTTTTGTGTTTCCATCTATTAACTTATTAAATATTTACTTTAAAAAAGTTAGAATACAGGGTTCCTTGTTGGATTAAATAAAGCAAGTTTGAAAGTTATTTTTAACTTTCCAATAATTATACTTTCAGAAATTTTTAACACAATACAATTAACATAAATAGTTTTTTATTGAAATGGTTATTCGATGGCTGCTTATTTGTTAAAGTCAGCTGATTAGATGTAATAATTTATTATACTACTAAATTGTAACTCTGATTTAGAAATATATTTAACTTACAACAAATATTATTTCTGACTAGCAGACGTGCCCGTCTTTGACGGGTATTTTACAAAAAATTCAGAGATGATACGCGATATTTCAAAATATTACTAGATAAATTATAGAGTAGGAAACAATATACTTATCAGCATAGTGGTATGTAAGTGACTGTATACACCACATTAGCTGTCTGTCCTTCAGGTGCATGGAAGAACAGAGATTTGGAACTTCTGACCCTTAAGCAAACAACATAGAGTTGACCATATAACAATTCCTGCCGTAGACAGAGGTTGACCTTGTGATTTATTTACCGTTATTACAAAACAGACGCTGACGACAAATTAGAAGCGTTTGAATTTAAAGGGATGGTTGCTAGGTATCAATAGTATGCGTGGTATAAACACTGACTCCCCAGTACTACACCCAGTCATGATATCAGCCTCTATGACGTATCTGCTCAAAGCACGAATTTGGAGTCGTGTCCTTTTACACATTTTTAGGACACTAAAGTTTTGTAACAGCATGATTTAAGAATTAAGTCATGAGCAGGCAGTCACGGAGTCAAGAAATTCAATTGAATAATGAACTGCTTCCTCGTCACTAAGCACTCTGTTTACTGACTTGTGCATTCTTGCAGCTGATATAGTGCAAGAACTTGTTTGTTGATTTTTCTTACCTTTTCATAAGTAGGGGTTGAGAATTGCTCGTTCACTAATCCATTTGCTTTTAATAGATGGCAGATCTTGAACTTGGGGAAACACCTTGCCTTGTCATTTATCATTTGCTGGAAGCTTAAATGCAAATGAAATTGATATCAACCAACAATGCCTACTTGCAATACCTGTATATTTTCAAAATAAACATGTTTGTGAAGTTAGCCAAAGACAGCTTAAAAGTTCATAACTTTGTTTCTACGTTGAATTTTCAATCCATTCATTGCTTAGGTTCTAAGTTAGACATACACAGACCTACTTTCTTGCTATGCCTTATGCTGGCTGAGAGTACTTATGACAAAATGTTGAGTTTAAAAGTTCATAACTTTGCTTCTGCGTTGAAAATTTACAGTCAATTTAGAGCTTAGCCTTTATGTTAGACATACACAGATCTACTGTCAAAGTTTCTTGAGTTTACTTGTTTACTAAACAAGTTGGAGAAATCGACAGACAGAAATTTTTCTGAGTTTGAATTCGGTTTTTCTAATCCATGAAGCGTAGAGATAACTTGAAATGTGTCAGTTGTAAGCAATTGCTAGACAAAACCTTTCTTTTATTTATATAGATTAAGAAATATTATTACAGCTTAATAAAGCATGTCTTGTAAAAATTAAATAATGATCATATGTAACAGCAGCAGAGGGACTGGGTAAGTCCTCTCAATATGCCCTGAGTAAAAACCCACTAACTTTGATGTGAAATCTCTGTAGTTCTGTCTTAGTCTTATAACAGCCTCAAATATCATTGCAGCTTGAACTAATCCCATATGTATTATCTTAGCGCTGTTGCTAAGATAACATCAATGCCATATTAATATTCAATTTTCCTTTGTAAGGAATTATTATTTAAAACATATATAAAAGCATTTCACTAAATTTGTGAGGTAACTGTTAAGCAAATTAAATAAACTCTCACAATTTTTTTTTATTATACTAGACAAAGTTGGATATTTTTTCAACAAATGATTTAATTTTCTTTGAAACTGAAATTGGAAGAACAACCCCCACCCTTAATTAATCAATGTTTGTTGAGGTATGCAGGAGTTACAGGCAATTGTGCTAGCATTAATTGTAGCTAACATATAATATTAAAACCAGAAGTTTAAGTATCAAACTTACTGAAAATTCGACAAGTTGCTGTCACAACACCCTGGTCCACACATTTTCCAAGATTTCCGTCTATATAGGAATATACCATTTCAGATTTTATTTTATGTTTTTTGTGTTATTTATTGATGTATTTCGTTATTATTCGTTATATTATGACTTAAAAATATTACAATGTGAACTTTTAAGTATGAAGCAATGTAATACTCCTTTATATAAAGTTTATACTTTATATACAAATATATTATTATTATTATAGGAATATACCAACTTTTTTTTCCTTTGATGGCACATTAAGAGCTGGCTGTACTTATCAGGAACCTAATTCCAGTAAACTTCTTTAAGTTTTACTCAATACAAAATTATCGTTAACTTTTGAGCAATTTTTCATGCTTTTAGATACATTTGTATTTTTGCAAACTTACATTTAAGTATTTTATTTTTACTATTTTTTGTTGAAATAAATATAGCAATACAGACTCATATAAAATAAATAGTTATGTTGACACCCTAATATGTCCACGTGATATATTTACATGTTGCTTTTGAATAATTATGCTATAGCTCAACTTATGAAAACATATATGGTCCATTCAAAGAAGCAAAAATGATGTATCCTGTTAATACCACTGAGGTTAGTATTTTTTATACTAGAAACAAAAATAGCTCAAAGAAAAATACAGGTTCAGTATGGCTTTTCTAAACTCTCTTAGACAATTTAAATTACTGCTTACTATTTACAAGTTAGATTAATTTGTGTTTCATAAGTTTATATTTATTCATAAAGAGGATAAATATTCTACTCAAGTTCGTTATGATTCTGTAAAGCAGAAGTAGAAAATATATAATGATTAGAATTTCATAAATTTATTTCATATTAAATAAGCAGATATTGTCTGTGGGACGTAGTCAAAATGTGATTGCAATTAGTCCAATCTATCAATAATTATATTAATAAAAGTAATAGTATGCTTTATTATTATTATTTTATTAGTTTAGTATAATAATATTTCTAAAGTTTTATATTAAGTTATATAAGATGTACAATGTTTATTAAGCAAAATTTTAGTTTTAAGTTTCTTTTTCTTATTTTTTCTTGTTTATTTATTTTTTTTTTTGAAGATATTTGATCGTGATTTGTTGAGAAGCTCCTCAGTTGGTGTAAAACGTTAGGACTGCTTCTTGCGAGGGCCTTGGATAGTAGCATTGCCTTTCTCCTTCGGATCGAATTCTCAGCACGACTTGCTCAAGCTTCCACGATTATCAAAACTACTAGCTCTTCAGTTCAATCACTTATTTTTTCAGGTATGTGTTTATTCTGATTTCAATTTAAGTATTACGTAAACAACTGTCTTAAGGGATTACGACAGCTGAGATATACGTAAATAATTACTCGTTTGGAATTAATAACAGCGTTATTGATATATGGTTATATGTCTCTCTCAATACTCCTAATTCTACTGGTGGAACGAAACAATGTGGATACCGCAGCTGTCACGCTTGTGTTATTATTAACTTCTAATAATAGTTATTATTAACTTCTTCAAAAAAAGTTAATTCACGGTTGATAGTAATGAAATTAACTTGTACCATATAACCATGATTTCTACCCTATCCATACTAATGTATCCTATGCATCCCGCAGCTATGTTCAGTGACTAAAAATCACTTAATGTAACGGTTTTCATATTGGCTTGGTTTCAAATAAGCTAAAACTGCGTCATTCACCTCGTCGATCAATGCAGCAGACCTCTATTGCTATAAAATATTCAATTTTTACTCCTTATTTGGTAGTACCACTGGTTGGTTCAGTGAAATTGCTGTTTACAGGTCGCTGCTTGACACCAAGCAGACAATTTCTACTTCTGTAAAGCTGAATTGTAGAATTGAGTTCCATCAGTACTTTCGATGCATTCATTTTGGCAAACATTTAGGTGTGTAATTAATGTAATTAATCTTACAGTTTGATCAATAAAGTTTGTTCAACTTCATTTGTTAACATCCTGGATGTATATTACATTTTACGAGATTCTTCAGTATCGTATATTAACACAATCAATAGAATATTGAACATAAAACGAAATGAACTAAATAATAATGTACATATTAAAAAAGTTATTGCTTGTGAAAAAAATTGTGGAAAATAAATGTGAAATTGAAAAAAAATTGAAAATACTGCAGGATGTAAAGCTCAAAATTGTATGCTTGCTTTAGACAATTTGTTAACAATTTCTAAATTATTCAATGTATAAAATATTTTATTAATTTTATAGTTAATATTATATAGACTACTTAGGGCACGACACAGAACCAGTTGCAAAATGTGACTTGTTCAAAAGCATTATATGTTCAAAAGAAAATTGTGCATACATTCTTGAAAGTTCAGATATTTAGCGAAAGTAAGAACGACAATAGAAGAAAAGGAAATATCAATTTAACTAAAGAACTGTTGCCAATGTTGAATATATATATATTTACTTATAATAAATTCACAGAGTAAAACACAAAAACTCACTACAGTATATCTAGATTTGTCGTCAGCAAGAAGAAAATAGAATCGCTTAGATGATTGAATTTTCTTTATAAGAATAAACTAAATAAATCTTGAGTGGCCTGCTGTCAACTTTCTTATAAGTAACTACAGTATCAAGCTCGTTGATAATCAATTTAATTTGGTTTTAATATTCTATATTCACTATATATTATAGATAATTATATAATCGTAACTATACTAATGTAGCTACTGCGCATGTAATATAATATGGACACTTCGTTGATGTATTATCAAAATACATAGATAATCAATAATACATAAACATTTAATTTGTTTTAATGATTTAATGACCATGAGTTTCAAGTCTTTAGCTCGACCTGAGTGTCTGATCAAATGTATATCCTCAAAGGTTATTGTTATGTTCTTTGGAAATATACTAAAAACATACATTCAACGCAAACATTTTTGAGTTGGTGTTCGTAGTTACTCCTACTGAAGCTTAATTAATGTAAAATAGGTAATAAAATCCCGAATAGGGTTTTCTTATTAATTGCTGATTGGATATATTCCAGACAAGAGCCTTTCTCAAAGTTATGTGATTCTAATCCAGACTATCCTTTATGACCACTTAACATCTCACTATCACATTTTATTTGTGGACATTATATCTGGCAACATAAAAGTCAATTTAACGTTAATATTTACTCGATGACAGTTTTCTTTGATTACATAAAAAGTTGAGAATTATTATAATTTCTGCGCTGGATATAACGTAGATGGTCAGTGGCCCCGGTATTCCTAGTCAAACTTATATTTTAAGTTTATTAAGGCTAATTTAATTACTTATTTAATTAACCTACGGACACCACAATATTGATGTATATTGTACTTACAGAAAAGTTCGTAAACAAATTAAGTTTTATGAAAAAACAAAGGTATTTCCTACACTTAATCTTAAGGTCATATGTGCTTAAAGGACAGGTCTGCACAACAACACAGTTTTATGAAAAAAAAACAACTCGTTTCTAACAGTTAGTGTTTTACACCTCTTTCATAAAATAAAATAAAACTGATTTCCTACACTCAACCTTTCGTGTAACAGCAATGTAGGACAGTGTATTCTTAGGACCCTAAATTGTAATAAATAATCTCTTACATCGGAACATTATGTTTGTGGCTTGAACCATTTTTGCTTTGAGGCCTCAGTTGATTCTTTTATTTCAAGTGACTTTAATTATTTCTATACGTTTGAGACATTTATCCTATTATTTCTAATAAAGCGTCTTTCACATTCACTATCCTTGCCCTTTAGAACGATGTAAGGACCGTTTTAGCTGCGTGTACATCTAACCTTAACTCCTTTGATACAAAAACGATAATTCAAGCACCTGAGAACGAAGTTTAGTGATCACTATTTCGGTTGTAGTATATTCTTTATGTAGAGTAATTATTCTTGGCGTTACATTACTATCAAGAATCTAAAGTAGCTGTATTAAGACGCCTATGAATTAGTGCTGATTGAGTAAATACATCAAATTTTCGATGTTTTCTTTCGATCAAACATTTGAGCAAAGAGGTGTTAAAAGCTTCTTCTATATTCAAGTAGTAGCCCAAGGTAATATTTTTATGCCTTAATTATTTGTTATATTTTGTTAACCAACATTTTTGGAACCAATTCTGTAGACTTGCCGTTGCGATATTTTTATGGTTTCTTATGAGATGCTTATTTGCCTAAAACTTCTCATGTTTATGTATAAAAGTTTTTTCATGTTTAATTTAATGATACTATTACAATATTGTAAGACCTGAAATATTCATAGTAATGCAATACCAAATACGAAATTGTATGTTCCTTTATGACAGGAAAAATTGCATAAAGTTAGTAATAATATTGGAATAGATATGTAAAAGTACCTTTCCCATGCTGAAGTATTAACCCAAAACAATGGAGTTGTTGAACACATCAAGAACAGTATCTCTGACAATTAGATATGTTAATGGGTGAAACATATATATCAATTGTAACAATATCACTCTGCAATCAACCTTCAATCTGAAGACCATCATTAAATATATTACTTTTTTGGTGTTTACTTTTGTAGTTTTAATGGTTTTTGTTTTTTTTATTTATAATATTAACTCTATAAAGAGAGGGAGAGAGAGTGAGGTAGAATGCACACGGTGAATTGGATACAGGATTTCGACGAAATACAGTAACTCGGAGTCCATTTGTACAAAGGCGTCGTGAGAAATTGATTATGAGAGGCTGAAAATTGTAATTTATGAGACTGTGAGGGGAAGGTTTGATAGTTCATGTTTGTGACAGGCGAAAACTCACTGTCTGAACAAACACCCTTATAACTAATAAATATGTTATTTGTACACCAATTTGCGTTGTAATGTTAAGTTAATGGTTTGATAGAAAAGCTCAGTAATATGGTAATAAATCAAAACCAGCATATAGTTGTATATATATATATATATATAAAGATTTCACATAAACACGTGAAATAACAATCAATCATCAAACCACAATAAAACATGAGAAAACAAGACTAAGATCTAGTCAGAACTCAGCTGGGGTTTTGACTCTGCCGAAGACCGCTTGTTACGGTTGAAAGATCTTAGTCTTCTTTGCCCATTTCTTATTGTGGTTTGATCATATATATATATATATTTGTGTACAATGGCAGCAGGTCTTCCCTTAAGCATATAATGTTTTAATGTCTTTTGCTAACCTCCTTTGGAAGCTACCAGAGTCTCACCGTAAAGTGATACGAAAACTAGAGAGTGTCAACAAGAAACTGGTCAATGCAGAACTGCTGCTTATTTTAATAATATATATATATATATACAAGATTTCTCATGAACATGTGAAATAACAATCAATGATCAAACCACAATATAAAATGGGGAAGAAAGACTAAGATCTTTCAACCTTAACAAATGGTCTTCGTCAGAGTCAAAAGTATACTCAGTGGGATTTTGAATCTGACGAAAACGGCTTGTTACGGTTGAAAGATCTTAGTCGTTTTCCCCCCATTTCATATTGTGGTTTGATGATATATATATATATATATATATATATATATATATATATATATATATATATATACAAAACTAAAGTTTATCGGGACTCGGTCAGTTCTTCTGGTTCAAATTAAACTCTCTTTACCAACGTTTCGGTCTTTATTTAAAACCTTTTTCATAGGCAGAAGTTTATATGCGCAGTAATAGTCGTCTAGTTGAGCTATATTGTAGATTTGGTCTTAAGGTTACATCTCGTCCAGCCTGTACATTGTTTTGTGGCCTTCCCTAAGTATCGGTTTTAAAGCTATCGCAGTTTTGTCTTTCATCTAAAGAGACTCCAATCTTATAATAGCTTTAAGAGTTCATTGGTATTTGAGAATATCTTATACTAAGAGTAAGAGATATTTGAGATCACCTTTTATTCTTCTTGAGAAAGGTATAAGAACAATTTAGTTCGAATTATATCGAGAACTTTATGCTGTAGCTACAGTCTGCTTTATCTATCTATCCAGAATAAGGTTGGCTAGCTGCATCAGCTGCCAGTTCAACTGAGTGCCTTGGAGGAAGCTCCTTTTTTGTTTCTAGGTGTTAGATATGCAAATAGTCTTAACATAATAGTACATTTTTTTCTTTATTTTCGTTCTTGTAATTCTATTGTTATTTTTATTTTGTTACTGTTTATAGGTATTGGTATTTTTATATCTTTGTTAATTCTTTTTATGAATTTTATTAATGGTTTATAGATTATTATTTTAGAATTTGAGTGTATTTGTTTCCTTTGAGTTCATGTTATTGATATTAATTTATTACAACATTTTTTTATATTTTTGTTCTTTTTTAACTAATTATTTTCAAAATCACTCTTTTTGGAATAAAGTTTCAATTTGTGGATCTTTATTCAAAGAAACTTTAACCTAATATCTGTGTTGCATGTCTCATTTTTATAGAAGGAATGAAATATTTGGAGGAGAAAAACATGGAGGAATAAATTTATATACATTATATATATATTATATATACACGAGTTCAAGATTAACAAAGAGCAACACACAAAGTAGGGAAACACACTTACAGACTCAAATTTTCGGGTAATCCGTCTTCAGGAGAAAAGAGAATGGGAGACCAAGCACGTTGTAGACGCAAGGGCAAGTAACCATGCCGTTACAATTAGTATATAAGTATATATATACATATATACTTGAAAAGGTCCAACAGGACTACTAGTTCACACAGAAAATAGAAAAACAAATAAACACACACAAAAAAAAGTCTCACAAGTAAGGGTTAGCTTCAGCCACTCAAAGGGACTACTTCTGTCCGATGACGACGAATGTCGAAATATCGTTGAGAGTCTTTTTTGTGTCTGTTTTTATTTGTCTTTCTCTTTCCTGTGTGAACTATATATATATATATATATATATATATATATATATATAATTTTTTGTGCGTAATTTCTAGCATATTGTAATTTATAACGTATTCTACGTCAGTTTTGCATTTGATATTAACAACAACATGAGTCCCCAGAGCAGGCCATGTGCTAAAATTTTCAATATTCAATCCTGGTGACTGTAAAGTTGAATGCTATATTTCCAGATGACATATGTAGCAATAGTATAGTGATTAATTAAAGTTATAATATAGTGCAAGATGTGGAGTTAGATTTCTAAATGCAAATTATGTGGGTGATGTCACGAAGTTTGAATCAAGCATGGGTGACATTAGCGGCTGCGATTTTTGGCATGGTGGAAACGAAGTATAGCAAAATTGTATGGATAGTAATAATATGACTGTGTCCAAGTCTCATTGTTCATAGGACTGGGTAATTTGTCATAATAGGTGGATTTAACTAAGTAGTTGAAAAGTGTATTTAATGAAAATTAGGCAAAAGAAAAATAATTTGACAGTTCTATGGAAAATATTTATATATACGAAAGAAGAAGTTGAAATTAGTTAAAACGAAACAATGGAAGGAAACATGGTTAAGGAGTATGTGTTGAAGACTTTGCCAAGAAATGCCACTAGGATGGAGAAAAAGGACGATCTAGAATGAATTAATTGGACAAGAAGCAGAATGAAGAGAGGACTGTGGAAGAAGACCGACTGGTTCCAGTTGCGCTTGGCGGACGCTCCTTCCTCTATCACTGGAGGTCAACACTTAATGAGTGTCGTGGGGGAGCCATTTTTTGCTGACGTCACAACATGGCTCCCTAAACCCACCCTCCTCCAAGCCCCCCTTCAAACCATTATAAGAACAAGAATGAATAAAGAAATATATAATTAATAAGTGTGTTGGAGCGTGGGACGTTGGTCGGGTCACCGAGTCGCTGCTCTAATAACGGTCTCCCTTCGCTAATGACTGCTCTAGAGATTCCGCACCAAGACTCACTAGAATCGCAGTCAAAATTCCCTTCTTCTCAACTTGTTGCTTACTGTCTAAAGCAATTAGTCATCTCTTGTATAAATTTAACAAGGTTACCTCAGCATCCTTTTAGCTGACCTCATATATACTCAACTCTGCTGAACCCTTTGCTACATCCTTGCTGCAATTAATCATGCATTATGCTCTATATCCTCATAAAATGATTATACTTCTTCCTTCATTATTATTATTTCCTACATAATTATTATTTTGTTTTATTATATTATTGCTTTTAGAATTGCTCTATTTCAACAGTTATTTCTTTAAAATATCATCCAGTTTAATATATCACTCGTTTAAAAAATGAAATTGGGAATATTATCATCCTTACCTATTATACTTAATAATTTTAGATAACTTAAATAGTATCGTTAGATATTAAGTAGGTAGGAACACTTAAAAATAACAAGGAATTAAGTGAAACTTAAAACAATAACTGAAGGACGATTAGGCGATGTCAGCGAGTTTATTCACCTTGTTGATTGGCGTGCCCAAGGACTTGACTGTTGACGACCTCGACGGCGAGGTGCTCCTGGAGGCAGAGATACACATCATTTAGCTTTCACCAGCCTTTAACCGTGCTCATGTCAGGCTAAATTCACTTTTATTACTAATCGCATATAAAAAAAATAAATCAAACATTATAATAAAATATTATATTATAATTAAATTTTTTTCAGATGAAGTTATTTGTGTTTATGAAACATTATATTTTTGGGTACGAATCATATTAATTGAAGTATGAATTGCACCATATTAATTGATGTCCGAGAAATGATCTCTTTCGTTCTATATTACAAAACGGATACTAATTTTGAGCTAATTCTTAAAGTTGTCAACAAGTTTGATATTTTGTTTACTCATAGTAAAGTTCGAGTGTGGACCACTCCAGATTTTTTTTATATGAAAACCTTTCCTTCAGATTTGATATTCTTAACAATTGATTGTATAAACTGACAGAGATAACGAAGAACAGTCATTTAGTTATTGCTTTTATGATTACATGCCAGTACGATAATTTCTGCTCTTGAAGATGCTACATAGAAGCGCTTGATAATCTAATAACCAGAAAGAAGTATTATGTTAAACTTAAAAACGAGGTCGAGTCTTGGCAACTAAGATTATGTTCCTTTAAAAAAACTGTCTTTTGATAACAAACTATATAAAATCGAAGAGTATATTTCCTGGTTTCTGCTCTTACCATACTAAGTCCGGAAATATAGTTTTCTCTGTTGTTATCACATGTAAGATAAGTGCTGTCACGACAGTTTCAAATGTCGTGATAGACTAGGAAATGGAAAACAAGGCTGTGACCACTCGCCTTTAACTGATAAAACTTGAGTTTGGTATTTGGATTTTCATTAATTAAGACAACTCTCTAATCTGATAGGATTCCTCAGCGATTCTAAAAACTTGGAGTCATAATATAGTACAAGATGTGTAGTTAGATTTCTGAATGCGATCTATAAAGTTCCATTTCAACTATGCTATATATACGTAGTTTACAATGTATTGTCATGATTGAAGAAAACATACTAAGACTTTATTCACTCAATGATAATAAAGCAAATAACTATATATCTATATATTCAAATATTAAAATTCAATATAATTGGACTTAATAAAACTGAAACATACCTACAAGTCGATAATTTGTAGGTATACAAAATATCAATTAACTAACAAGGAAAAACAAATACAGGAAAAAGCACTGGCACTCGCTTCAATATTTGGACACCCATCATTAACAGCAAAAAAAGAATCAAGTTCAAGGTCAAGTGCTGATTGAAGGCTCTATCAAGTTTCAAGCTTTCGTCTATTTATAATAAGAAGGAAATCAACAGCAAAAACAGGGGAAGGGTATTTTGTAAAGTATAGATAAATAATGATCTGAAGTTAAATTAAATTGATTAACCAAATAAAAAGAAATAAATACGAAAAAAAATTAAATAAAAAAGTACATTTCAATCGGTGGGAATATTATTCAATGATTGATATTTAGACCAGGTGGAGAACTTGATTTTTAGAGGCATTTATATGGGAGACTTTAAGGTATATCAAGAATTGGTATGGAATGTAATTAATTACATAATTAATTACATTGATATTACTTAATGAGAAAAGTTACAACTATAACAATCACACTGTCTTTATCATCTCTTCCCAACAGAACTCTGGAAAGAGAGGTGGAAAAGAGTAATTATGAGATTACTAAAGTTTTAGTAATATATGAGATGATTATCTCACTAAAGATAAGGAAAAGTAGAAAGCATAGACAAAGCGTGCTTAAGAATAGAGCAAATTTTACGAACGCTGAGTATAATGGTAATGATTAAAAAGTTAGGGGACCAGAGATGTCCTTTTTTAAGCTGTTAATGACGGTAAAGGTACTTATTTGAGCGCTGTAAAAGAATAGAAATCTAAAAGTAGCCATTGTTTAGAATAGCACTGAACGACGAAAAGAGTTGAGTCTGTTGGGTACAATTGTTGTGTGTATAAGTAACTTTTTCCCTACCCAATGCTATGACTATACAGGTCGGTAATTAGAGGCTTAACAGACAAATATATCTTTGCGGCTCCAAAAATAATGTAGTAAATGTTTTGAAAGATGACGATTTGAAATAAGACAGGGTATAATGTTAAAGAACTGATGTCCGTATCATCCACTTGACAAGAAGAGATCTTTTTAAAAAAGGGCTTTTGCTTCTCCCCTAGTTAGTTATCTTTATATGGTATAGGGATATTTAAAACCACTTTCATTCCCTTCTTCAGTAAATGTTTTTATAAATTCAATGTTTGCAAAATATTTCCAAACAGTAGTTTGATTTCGTCAGAATGTATAAACCCTTAATCATATGAATATAATCATGTAATGTAATATTGATACGAAATGAGTATGATTCCGTTCTTTTCTATTCTTTCTTGTATTCTGGGGTATTTCATTATCACTAAAATTCAAACTTTTATATTTTAAAGTAAAAACAAGTAGATTTGTTTTGACAAGCGATCTGTCATTTCTGTTTTGAGTTGGATCGTAATATAAAGCTTGTGCTATTTTTTGCAATCGTCTGTTTTATAATTTTGCATACTTAGAGAAGTGCTTGTCATACCGATTTATGTTGTGTTGTGGGTTTCACAGTCCCCGGCTTTGCAAGAGCATTGGTACACCAGAACAACTTACTTCATTGGAGAGTCCTTGTCTGGTTGTAGTTTTTTATGAGTCTTCTGATGGTAGGGCTCTGGTAGTATATACTAAGAGTATGCGGGGCCTACGGGGTTGGTGGATTTCACGTTTTTCTGGATGATCGTATTTAAGATCTCCTTCTTTGTCTTGCAGTTATCACTGAATTGATTTTTGCAGCAAATTTCTCAGGATGTGATTGTATTTCTAATTTCATCTTTCTGTGGTACTTTCGTCTTCAAATAGTGCTTTACTACCTTTTCAAATAATTTGGCGGATACCGATTGGTTATTAATGCCTGTTTAATGGTAGTAATTAACAATGGAATAGCTACTAATTATGGGCTATCTTGGACGTTCTGTGGATGAGGTCATTAACGGTATGGTTTTTATAGTTCTAGGAACATTTGTTTAGAGACACTGTATTTGAGACTCTTCTATGTACTAATGTTTCTATTTGATGGGTACAAAAATTTAGTTTAGCCTAGATCTGCTCTTGTGTAGTTTCCGCAGCATTGTTATCGAAGTGACACATGTAATAATCAGCAAAAGTAACCCTGGTAGGAGAGTGCATGGTTACTCCATCCATCGTAGGTATGAATGTAAAGTAAAGTCGCCCTCTGTAAAGGGACTACCTGTTGTGTATGTTTTAAGAGTTCTTCCATAATATTCCTGCCGAAAACTGAAGGATTGCTCTGGTTGTAGACAAAGTCACAGATTCTTTTGATGGTTTATTCCATTTGTACATTTATCTGGGATTATTTTATGCAAGCTTAGGTTGGCAGAAGGTAACTCACATGATAAACATCACACTGGTTGCAATATAATTAATGAACGCAGTTATCAAAAGTGGAAATGGTCTTGTGAGAAACAGGGTAGGTGCGTTTGCTGAGGGATTAAGTGAATGAAGGAACAAGATTGATGATGGGCCACTATTGAACAACAATGATGATTGTCACTATTGGCCAAAATTGAACCAAGTCACTAGTAGTATTGGAAGACTTTTCTTTTTTATGTGAAAAGATAAATCTCAAAGCAGGTTTGTGGAAGGAAACTGGAGGTGCCTCTCTGAGGACAGAAGAATTAGAGGACGATGAGGAAAGAATGAGGCAAACTCTTTGATAACTTTGCCCAGTCTAAGAGCACAAGGGAAATAAGTGGTGATGAGGAATGTAGTATCACTGCAATCCCTCGCAGGACGAGAATTATAATGCAAATCAGGAGGGACTATACGATTATTAATAAATCATCACAGTAAGAAATCAGAAAGAAGACAATATACGCAGTACCATTTTGACTATGACGAATACCGGTTATTTGGGTTGAAACGTTACAGCCTTTTTTCTTATTTCCTACTGTAGTTTAGACGTTGATTTTCATTTCATGTGTTTATCGTGATAACAGGGTATAATCACACAACGAGTTTTTGAACACTTACTTTTCTTCGTCAGTTTACATATAAAATATAAAAAAAAATGTATAATAATTTTGAACGGAATAAAGGAAAACAACCAAAATTTAAACTAAAACATAAATTTAAAAGGAGTTACATACCTTTTTATATTTCAGTAGGAAATGTTGGTTGTTTTCCTTTATTGAATTTGAAAAGGTTTATGAATATTTTTGTTTTATTGTAGATTAACCTAATGATGAACACTAAGTGTTTGAAAGGCTTTGTGTGATTAAATCCTGTTTGTGTGTGAAGAATGTGTTTCCTTTCCTCTCTAAACATTAGTAAATACTATACAATAGCTGTTTGCATAGCTCGTGAAACAGTTACGGTAGGCAATGACTATGCAGATGAGGTTGAATTTTATGAGAAACGGAATCCTTGCTTGTACTGTCTTTGAACTTTTCTTCATGCTTTCCAAATTGTTGGAATGATGTGTAAAAGAGATGAACTGAGCCTAAACTGGCATTATAACGTTCTCAAGGACAAAGAAAGTAGCTGCCAAAAATCTTTTCATTAAAAACACTAAGGTAGAACTCTAAAACGGAGAGAAGTACCTAAAGTCATTTTTATTAAAGAGTAACCTGGAAAAGCCATGTATCAGATAAGTTGGTTAATGCCACAAACGTAATGATCCCTTCTAAGAGATCCATGTGATCATAACCATTCAACTGCACATTTACCGCACAGTGCTGTGAAACTATTGGTGTTGTTATATACATTGGTCGTGTGCTACCCATTAATGTAAAATGTAACTAAACTAGTGTTGATAAACACGATAAAAGAGCATTGGACACATGCCTTACATAAAGAACAGAAAAATGAATTAATTCGTAGTCTTTTATCCAGAAAAGGCCATCTGCCGTCGACTGAGACTCTTTAAAAATGAATTTGTCTCTGTTGGACACAAAATGTTCAAATATTGATAGCTTGGTTTAAATCTAGTCAAAAACAATATCCTTCAAAGATAATTTGATAGCTGCTACGTTATCATGAACGCTAGCCTGAATTTGAATCATAATAACTTCAGGAAACTGTTTTCTTCTGGTATATTTGATAAGAAAAAATGATAATAAGTCCGTATGAGTATTACAGAAGAAATTGTAATATTTCTGATATTCTGGCAGCAGTAATCATTATCTTACTATTGCCAGAGCATGAGAACTAAATGGTCGCAATGAATAAGTGTGTTTGTTGTATTCTAAAATAATTGTGATAATATTTGGTGATGTACATTTTTCAGACGATCAAACTTAACTGATGATTTTGAAATCCATAGTTATGTATTATAAGTTAATACGGCATGACTAATCTCTTATCAAAATCTTGCCAGATAAAAAAGTTTCTTCTCATGTAGGTACCATAACACAAAAGAATGCAGGGGAATGAAGGAATTATTGGAAGAGGTTGGACCCAAACAAGCCTTACCCAGTTTATGTCATATTCATAAAACCCAGAAATGTTTTGAAACGTATCATTGATGAATGAAGGAGTCAGTAGACAAAAATTGCCTGAGAGAAGTTGGTCTAATTAGCCTAATAAGTTCTATAAAACTTAAATTTGAAGATGAAATATTAAATCTTCTAAGGAAGAGTTTAAAAATATATGTAGAATAGATGCCGATCTTTGTTCCATTAACTACCACTTATCCAAGGTGAAATTAATATCATGCGAAGTATGTAGACTGTATACGAAAGAAGCAGAAATCTTTGAGCACATTGAGTGTGAATTCAAAGCAATCGTTATTAAGAGATCAATGATTTCTGAGACGATTGATTTGTACTTAAAAGCAATATATGGAGAAGAGTCTTCTATTAAGAAACTTACAAAGCGGATGGACTAAAGAATTTTAAACCTGAAGTTGGTTTTAAAAACGACTTAAGGAAGAATAATACAACAAATATGGCAGTGGTGCGTCAGAGACCACTTGATTGATGGGACTCAAAGCTTCATTTTAAAAAAAGTAAATATTAATATTTACATGTCAGATTGTTCTAAATCAATGATTTCAAGTTAATTAAATGATAGAGTGGATATTATGCTAATACAACAAATTAAATAATTAAATTGATTATTTATAAGCTTTATAATATTATACAGAGTTTTTGATATTTCACGGTAGTCACAATGCAAAACTAAAATGAAATTGATTTTTGATTTTAAAGTA
Organism: Hermatobates lingyangjiaoensis; assembly: GCA_026182355.1. NCBI lineage: Eukaryota > Metazoa > Arthropoda > Insecta > Hemiptera > Hermatobatidae > Hermatobates > Hermatobates lingyangjiaoensis. The sequence continues at coordinate 1,331,797 of JAPFBL010000329.1, forward strand.
AATTTGAGTGTAGACCACTCCATTTTTTTCATGAAATTAAACACATATGTTTGCATGAATGTGTGTTATCAGTTAAAAAATAACAACTGATAAAGTATAAATAAATGTTAAATATGATTTACATCTACTATTCTAAACACCGATTTAAGATTATTGGGAATATTCCCTTGAACGGGTATCATCAGGAAATTGGTATATCAGATGAGATTATTCTTTATCATGAGATTATAAACATCATCAGATTATTCTTTGGTATATCTAATACTTTAATATACCAAAATAATAGATTCGGAGACGTTTATTCGTTAGTTATAAACACTTTTTCTTTATTTAATCTGGTAGTTAATTCTGAATGTTAAGATAATTTTGGAAGCCATATTCATCGTTTCAATAAATTTAACTACCTTCAATATTGCGTAAAAGACGATTTATTTGATCTTACTGATTCTACATATAGTACCTACTAAAATATATTATTATGTCACTGAATAATAATAACTGTTCTGTTTCCTGGCGTATTCCACTGTTACGTAGTACTTTAAATTTCTTTTTCCTTTTTTAACTGTTTCTCTTATTTAATACCTTCATTGCTACATTTTACATTGTGTTCAAAATGTTAACTCAGTCATAAATCCATGTTTTTATTTTTTAAATTCTCACACAAACTCTGTTCGTGCCACAGCTAATGGCACAACTGACACAAACATAGCTAATGAAATGAAGTAACCTTTAAGGGTACGAAGGGAGGATGATTTTATTTATTCTGAGGTAAAATGGATAAACCAACAAAAGTCTCCACACAATATAATATTTAATATTTAAACAAAAGGTTTATCCATTTTACCTCAGAATGAGTAAATACCACACTATTACGGATTGCACAACTAATGATTTATTTTATTTATTTGATTTGAAAAAAATCAAAATATTTTGAATTTCTATAATTTGGATAAAAATTTGGTTCAAAACCTATTTTCTTAATGCCTGTTTTACTGTTGTATTATAAATTCAATTTCATACTTCACAGAAATGGTATAAATAAAAAAAAATCATAGATCTCAACTTCTGACATATAACCGTCATCTTCAGACGATGAGAATTATGTCAGAGAATTTAAAGTATTTAAAATGTCAGTATTGTTGTTTTACAGCATCAGATTTACTCATTGTTGTTAGTCAAAGGGAGTTAGGACTCCGTTGGCCAAGCGAGTCTTATAGCACTAAAAATATACTTTTGTCTTCCTCTATAATAATCCTTGTTTGCTCCTGTCATTATCTTTACTGCAATTGATGAAGTTTGAGAAACTCCATGCTGTTTAATTGTTTACGCGGTCGTTGTGACTTTACAGATTGATTTTAACGACCGCCTTTCCTTCAAATAGCTAAATTCCGCAATAATAGCTTTTATATTGTATTGTACTTCATTTAATAGAAGTTTATTAACTTGATAATGATATTTACGACTTTCATGATACTTGAAAGCATGTTATAGGCAGCTCTTGTACTATAATTATAAGAAACACAGATTTAAGTCAGCTAACAGCAAATAAGATCAAACTATAAATCGCAATTAATTAAACACTTCATTAAGTTTACTAATGTGTAATTTAGTTTAACTATCATATTACTTAGCTTATGTTAAAGCAATGGAAGAATTCTGCTTGCAAATAAATTAGATTTGAATTTTAGCACTCAGAATATTGATATAACAAGGTAATTACCAAAAAACACCAAAAAAATATTGATGAATCGGTAGTTTTATCACAATTTTTTTCAGCTTTAACACCAACTGTTTCAGCTTTACATTACTTCACTATTGCCGCAAGGAGTATTGTAAGATCGTTTAGTGATTACTAGACCAATGTAAACATCTTCGTGAAATTTGTTGCATTAATGTATCCATTGGCTATTTTGCTGGCAGCTACTTTTTTTTTTGACTCCCAATATTTTTTGCTACAGTCTGATATAGGCATTTATTTCTTTTCAGTAAAGTTCTATATATAATCCTCGATGAAGTAATTAAAGGGGTTGTTTGCATTATTTTAATTAATTGAAAATTCAAATTCATGACTTTATTTTTTTCTGTGCAAACTACATACTTTGTTTGAATTGCTCTTTTCCATTGTTGTGTTAGAATAGTAACGTTTGTTTATTTTGAATCGCAAAGGCACAATTGAATAGTTCTCCTCTGAGTTAAGGTAAATTGCATTTATTTTATTTTTCTTTATATGCACAAACCTACTGATAAAGTTTCAGGTTGCTTCGTCTTATGTTGTCTGAGTTTACTTGAGCACAATTTTGTGGACAAACCGACAGAGAGAAATTTTTGGAAGGGTGGATTCGGTTTCTCTAATGTATTAAACGTAAACATAACTTGAAATGAGTTAGTTCTAAGAAATGTATTGACAAAACCTTTCTTTTATTTATATAGATTCTGGTAGTGATTATGTGTACAGAAAAAAAATATTTATCCAATTGCATTATTTACTTTAGTTTATGATTTATTTGGCATGATAAATACTTATTCAAGGTGGGAAAGTTTAAGCTAATATATTAACTTCCACTTACATGGTAAACATGGATAAAATGTGATTATTTCATAAATTGATCGCAATTTCTGAAAATGCTGTTAACGACGCTAAAGACAAGATAAGAAGACACTGAATGATGGCGTCGTAATGCACTCAGGGAGTGCTAATTATGAGGAATAGGCTCGTATGGGCGGATTGGTCGTCTCCTGTGAGGTACTGACAGGAGAGGAACTAGCCCTCAGTAATATATTATAGACACTGGATTAATATTAATGATTTAGCGGCTGAAATGGATGATTATCGATCTGAAATGGCGATATGGTGTGAGCAAAGGACTGGCACTAATGGAGATGTATTATTTAGTCTCGTGAGGTGTGTCACTCTGATAAAGAATATCATCGCCCAGCTCCTTATTCAACCATCATCTAATCTTCTTTATTTTACCAAATACTTTCCTATCTCTCTTCAGTTTCAGGAACCTTACTTTTTTTAACTCTCCAACTTTGCAATCGAATATCAATCGGAATTCTGAAAAATTTTCATCCAAGTAAAAATATATAGCAGTTGTGGTTTTTTTTCAGAAGGCTTAAGGACCATATAATTATGTACAATAAGTTTAATGCGAAATTACTGAGGAAATATCGATGTCTTCGAAAACTTCAATCTCTAAAGAATATTACAAGGAGTGCTTCAGCTAATATAGGTGTTTTAGGCTTGTCCTGTAAATTGGAAAAATAAGTAATTTCAGTGGTTAGTTGTAATCTGCAATCAACCGACCATTGATACGCTGTACAATTCTAAGAAAGACCAAATGTCACATACACACTCTATGATTTTCAGAAGGCCAATAACAGTTAGTGAACAAGTGACCCCGACCTATGTTCTCTAGGTCACGCAGATCACAAACACTAATAAGTGTTCCTGAGAAGGAACACAATTGCAAGTAGTATTAACTGCAATGACCAAAAACACTTCCAAAACTGAACCGTAATTATAAAAAAAAATACCTAATTATCTGGAGAACTACGATTAGAATTAATATGGAGAATCGTTCCGTCTTGCGGCCATCACAGAAACTACTATCTATTAAGGTGTACGGAAATACCGCAAATACAGTAAAATACAACAATTGTGAAGAATCAGAGCCAACCTAATCCTCCTTTGCATGTGGGGCTACAAACAGCTAAACACATTAGACAATCACATTGTTCTTGTCTCTCTATATCATAAAAACAAAATATGTAATTATAGTAATGAAGAAACTTATAATAAGTAAATGTTACTTTATCACGTTTAGAAGCGAAATTTTAATAGAATGAATTAAAAATCTACATACTCTAAAAAACAAATAACGTTATAGTATAACAATTAAAAGTGAATAACAGATCTGTCACTTTTTTTCACTTTATTTCTGTCTTTAAGACCGGAATAAAGATTTAATATAGGATCATTTAATTATCGATTAATAGTTTACTTTACTTAGAAGTTTTGGAGAAAATGCTTATTAGAATCAGCAGCGTCATTTGGACTTGGTGATGTAGTATTGACACTTACTTCAAATAAGACTCTTCTTGCTGTGTAGCTTGATGCCAGGAGGTTTGCATATGGAATATACTGTAAGGGACGATCTCGAAGGTCAACACTCCAGTGGTCTCAATAGTGTTTAGCGTCAAGAAGTGGGAATTTGACGACTCCTATCAGAATTCTAGTGATTTTTTCAAAGTTGGTTAAGGAGCACGTTACTGGTGTTCCTTGAAAAAGTTTGTCTTTCGCTATAATGGTTAGAGCATAGATATGATGCCAAACTTTTCCAAAAGATCCACGATGGAATTCCTTTCATCAGCCTCAGCATAAATCTGCCTTGGAGTACCTACTATGTGTCTGTGTCTGGCTGAAGATTTTGTCATGACAGTTGTTTGGGGGAGTATGAGTAGGGATGAACTCGAGGAGTAGAGGCTTTTGGCTTATAGGTGCATATCTATTTAAATTTAGTCAGGGGACTCTTTATGCTGTCCTTCATGATTTCCTTTTCTTATGAAGTCTTGATACGGCAAATCAAATATTTTTGTGGCTGACTCTTTTTCCACCTGACTTTCTAGTTGTATGAATGATCTATTATATGTATTGTCATAGCATGAATTGCTAGAGTGACCATTTCTACAAAGAATTCCTGTCCCTTTTTTAAACCAAGACTCTAAACGTACCTGGATTCGATGGATCTTAATAACTAGCTTGGACTTCTCGAGATTAACTCAGACATATACTATTAACTATTTACTCATTTAAGAATAGAGTTTACTACAGAACAAAAACAGAACCCACGTTATAACTTATTACAAATTACAATGTACACTAATTCAGTACACACACACACACACACACACATATATATATATATATATATATATATATATATATATATAAACAATGAATTATGGTACAGTAAAACTGTTTCAACAACTAAACCAATGTGCAAATTTATCATTGACATTTTTCTTATTTTATGGCAACGTGATAGCAACTTAGAAAGTAAAATAAAACTTATTTGACCGTATGGTTAACATTATTAATATCATACCTTAGTAGCAGTTCATTTTTATAATGGTTAACAATCATTAATAGCAATTCATTTTATTCACAATTAAAAGTTAAACCCATCTTTAGACAATTTAAATTACAAATTTAGTACATCAAATTAAATATTGTTAAAACAGTGCACCTTCTCTTGTAATATAATTTACCTCAATCTAACCTTAATTTCATTGTTGTTCAGGAAATGAAAATTATTCAAATAGTATATATTGATCGACATCCCTATGTTTTTGATATTATTAATTTGATGTACATGATGTGATGATGATTTCAGTTTAGACTTGATATGTTTACTCTACGTGATTGAGGTGGTAGAGAGGATATTAGTCAATAGGAAGGAGAAGTTATATTACCAGAACTGATTGAGTCGGTTATTACATGCTTTCCCTTTGTTTGATATTTGTACGCTTTAATGAACTAAATTTTTCATTCCAATAACTTCTGATATACAGACTTCAAAGTTGTTTTCGGATACAAAATATATTCTTTTTAAGAATACCATACTCATTCAAAATACTATGTTTTTAAGGATGGCTTTGCAGATTACCTACCATTATTATTAATATTATTTATAGTTTTCTTGACTCTTTATTGTTGAGCTTCTTTATCCAACAAATCAGTTATATGTATGCGTTTCATTGCTGTTAGATGACCTTCGTTACCCTGAAAAAAGTAAATTTGTTAGACCCTAATTCTGATGACAGTTTTAAACTTCGTTTATGTATACCTGGGAATCGTATCTGAGGTTCGAGGTAACTACAGTTGAGGGGTTTATTTTGTACCCTTCCCAGTGCTATCCGTTAACAATAGTATGAGTACTATTAAGATGTCTGGTGCAGAGTTCAGTCCATCCTTGACTAACTTGCAGGTCAATGCGTAAAGTAGCGCATTGCTCCCCGCGGACTCGCAGCGCAGTCTCCACCGCTCGACCGTCGGCTCGCGTGTTCCAGCACAGCCCCAGGCTCTGCTACTCGGGCTCCATCCTCCTGTAATTGCCCGTAACAAGGCCGGCCGCTCACGTCCGTTCTGTTTTTTGTCCTCCCCCCTCCTCTTCGCTCCCGTTTCCCCTTCCATTTTCCGTCTGCTAAGTCCCCTTCTTCCTCCTCACCTTCCCCTGTATTTAAAGTTTTTTTTCCACATCTTACGGATTATTCCCTGCCCTCTTCTAATACCAGTAATAATTTTACATTTTCTTGATGCCCGTTCAAGATAATACTGCTCTGGGATCTGTCTCACACATCACCATTTATATCTTATTTCCATATAGTGTTTTGTAAACCGATTAAACTTTTAAAATATTCTTCCAAGCACAAGTTCTGGGTTATCAAAGTGTTGAATTTGAAAGAATATCTGTACAAGGATCGTGAGATTAGCTTAATCCCATTGCACCACTTGTCTCTCTTATCCCAATATCCCTTTTAACGCCCGGTCGTCTTTTTACCGTCATCAGATGGCTCTCATTGCTAGCAATGTTAAAACTTTTTTTCTGAACTGTTTTGGCATCTGACATTTTCAAAATCAATTTCAATATTTATCTTCTACATGTTGTATTACTAATATAAGTTTAACACTACAAACTTACGAATTAAACTCAAAATATTTATCCTCTTTTAACGATATGAAACAATCTGTACTTTATGTAATTCATGTCAAAATTCTAAAAATATAATAAATATTTCTCTACTGCATATCTTAATTACTTTTAATACATTCTACTCAAAATTTTCTTATTACTAAGAAAATTCTTTTATTGACATATTGCATGAAATTACTTATACATCAATACAAACAGAATTAAAAAAATAGAAAACATTTCAAAAGAAATAAATATCAAGAAAATTGTACTTGAAAAAAGTACTAAAACAGAGAAACTTTGTGCTATACGACAGAATATTACATTCCTATATCATTGTTTCAGAAAGGGATTTTATAAAGCCAGAACCAATATTTCAACACTATTTGAAACCAAGAACTTCTTGGTTTCAAAAATGTTGTTATAATGAACTTATAATCTAGGTTGGCTGATTGGTAATGTGCCTGTCCCTCGACTGGTAGATCCGTCGATAATTTCGACGGATAAAAGACGATAATTTTAGAATGTTTAAATTATTTCTATTATATGACTAAAATCTGAATGATTACTTCTCATACAATGGAGTACATAGTGGCATTACAAATGTCACTTTCTTTAATATACAGTTGATTTTATCTGCGAATATTAATTTCAAATCGATGTATTACGAACTTAGAATCCAGGTTGGCCCATTGGTAACGTGCTTGTCCTTCTACTGGTAGATCCGTAGTTTAATACTCACTCTGGTCTTCGATTTATTCATGCAGGAGGTGAATCATGCTAAGTACGTCATCACTCGAAGAGGACATTAAGCTGTCGGTCTCGGACGTTCAACTTGTACGATGTCTTGTACTGGTCAAAGATATCACTGATTATATTCTAGTACTGGTAGAATAAACAAAGGTATCTATTCTAAACAAACTTGAGTTAGACAAAAGATTGTAGGCGTACAAATCTAGTTCCTCTTAACTTAGATTTGTACACACACACACACACACACACACACACACACACACACGATGGTACTTAATCCTTTCCTTTCAAAAAGGGATTGGCACAGTGCATACGGCATCAGCTGGAAACAAAAAAAAATCAATGTTTCATTTATTGTTTATAGTAAGAATGAGCTTCATTTTTCCTAACTGGAGTTCGTGGCTCCTCTAGCGCGAGTAGTGGTGCTGGTGAATACCGTTTGGTGTGCATTTCGTAATCCCAGTCAGTCCTATGAAGACAAGTTTTGGTATTTTAGCTTCACATCTGGATGCCAGATTGCAGACAAAAAACTACGTTCGAGTTAAACTTATGCCTCTTCCTCCTTCTTAAGAAACTGACTATTACATAACTTAATGAGCAATGTTAAAAAAAAGTAAAGTATGCCATATTATAATTAAAAATAATTCAATTTGTCAAGTAATTCAATTAGATAAACATTTTTTTTTTAAATCTACTTAAGTTCTCAAAGTCATTTAGAAAGGGTGATGGAAGTGAAATAGATTAAATCTATAATTAGATCTATTTAAATTGCCTTCGTAATTAAAATAGACCGGGTAATTATTAAAGCTAGTTATTTTATTATTTTAAAACTTTTGCAACAAGAGATATTATCAGATGAAATCAAGTTTTTTGAAATGCCTGATTTAGATATAACAATGAATATTTATGGCTCCCTTAAGCGTTGCATGAAACACTTTTGGTTTCATCATTCATCAATAAAATTCGTTACTGAAATAGCTGTGATAGTTTCTACCTTATATTTTATCGCAAACAAATTTTCAATGAAAGAGTAAAAAGAAAATATAACATATTCTTTTTGACGATAATAATACTGCCATGCTGAATTTATACAATTATTTAACTGTTTATACACAGTATTAAACACTATTTCAGTGAGTCACCGGTAATCACTATTAGGTTGTGTGGAAATATAAATTTCTGTATATATTTTAAATTTCATTTTATTTTATTATTTTTTTTTGTGGTTTACTCGTTTTATTATTTTGCTTTTGAAGGAAGGCTTTTTGGGAGATGCCTTCAGAATTAGACAAAGCGGAGGATTATCACCTCAGGGTAGTGTAATGGAGGTTATGGTAGTCAAAACCGTTAAAATTATAGGATAATTAGGTTTATAGAAAAACTAATATGATTTATATATATATATATATATCAAATTATATAAATTATGAAAGTAATATTGTGGTTAATTGTATATCATAAAAATAATGTCACTATTTTTTGCGATAAAATTTAGTACTGTAAATGTATCAGTAAAATTAGATAGTTTTAATAATAATATACATTTTTTCTAAAAAAATTAAAAGAGCAAAATAATTAATACAATTTTATGGTTTCTTTTCATAGGTATATAAGTTTAAAAATAAACCAAAGGGTCACACCCAACAGATTAACACTGTTACAGTGTCAAATTGTTCGTTTTGCGTCTTTAGAAGGAAGAAAAGATGACAGGAAGTTGATAGAGTGTCTTTTCTCTTTTGTTCTACCTGATGATGGCTAGACTAGAACTAGAAGATTGGACACTAGAAGTGTGTTAATCTATTGTGTTACTTCTCTGGTTTATGTTTGTACTTTTACCATTGATTGTGTACTAATTTCCATTTATAAAACAGTTCATATAAAACTATATTGTAGTCAACGTCCAAACGACAATAAGAAATGAGAAAATATAGTTAGCTCTTTCAACCTTAACATGCGGTATTTGTCAGATTCAAATCTTAACTGATTTGACTCTGACGAAGACCACTTATTGCAGTTGAATGATTTTAGTCTTTTTTCTCATTTATTATTGTATTTTGGACATTGATTGATATTTTCACGTGTTTATTGTGAAATCTTGTTATATGTTGTAGTGAATACCAGCTTAAACGACTCAGAGTGGTAATATTGTACCTTCTATTAACTAGGTTATTTACCTAGGATAACTGTCGGAGGACCCAAGCAAATATGTGCCAAATTGAAATTCTGGGGACACAAAATGTTTTAAATTTGTCTTAAACTGATATGATGCAAAAAAGCCTACTAATATTTTGAATGAGAAACTATAGGGAATGACTAAGAATAGTCTCAATCAATTTATTTTGAAACTGTCACACGTTGAGACTCCAGTGACACTGTGCAATGTTTATGAAAACTTCTGCTCAGCATTGGACGTATAATTGTTGATTACAATAATGACATTATTTACTCCTAAAAGACAGATTATTTAACAGAACATATTTATTAATCTATCAATGATCAAACCACAATATGAAATGGGAAAACAAGACTAAGATCTTTCAACCATAACAAGCGGTCTTCGTCAGAATTTATGCCAAATCTTTTTATTAATCTATGGGCATACATTGATTTTAAGAATAAGTGATTTTAGACATACAACCAAATAATTTGAATATTTGTTGCTATAATAATTGTCTTATAAGACAACAATTATGTAAAAATGTGTTCTTTATTTGATATTCTATAAAAAAAAGTTCAGTGTTTTATAGAAGTAAAGCAAATGTAGTATGTACTAGCCCTGAGAATCACCATAATTATACAAACTTAATTTAAATAATACCTTTGGTTAAAAATGAAATAATCATTTTTCAGTTCCTCGACTTCCAATTTGGTTCGAATCATAACTGGTCTTCTTTCAATGTTCAAAATGAGAAACAACAATTACTGTTTGCGTGAGAGGAGATATTAGATAAATAATTATAGGTGAATGAACCAACAGGCTTGGATGACAATCAAATCGTAAGTCTAGAAAAACTATTTTCTATGATTACTTACAGAAAAGGAATTAGATATTAAACTTGATTTTACTAACATTTGAGGGGCGTTGTTAGTCTTGGTGTTACTCTAAACCAGGGGTTCTTAACCTTTGTTTCCTTTGCACCCCCAGTATTAAAAAAAAAACATAATTTTCTACGGTAAATTTTAAAACAAATATTTGTTTTTATGTAAATGAAAAGTATAACTATAAAATAAGTTCATTCCATTTACAACGTGATAAATAGAAAAATCTTTTTAAACAATAATAACATACTCCTTTATTAATATTTTATAATATATGCTGAAATAAATTGAAAAATAATCAGTTTTGAATATAAAAAAAAAAATGGCAATAGAGCATTTGAAAACCTTGGAACATTATAACAAACTGACCAGAATATTGAGCCTAATGTTTTAAAATGTTTGAATATTCGAACTGTCAGCTGGCCACACTTTGATATATGTTTAGTTAAGTTATCCTGATATACGTATGTAAACTTAACATGGAGTGGTATGGATTAACTGCGTGCATTGTCCCTCAAAAATACTATTTTCTTCATGGACTCCCAGTAATCCTCTGTGGACTTATTGAATATCACCACTCTAACCCAATAAGATCTTACGATATGCTCATCCTCTGGTACATATTGCCAAATATAAAAAAAAAATTAAAACATTAGTTGTGGAATCGGCAATTGTATAGTATTTACTCTTTCTGGGGTAAAACGATAATGCAGTCTCCACACAAAAGGAGTTTTTTATTCAAAAACTTCTTGTATTCAAAACAAGTATTTGAAATGTTCAGTCTAAATAAAAGCTTCTTTTGTGTAGAGATTTAATATTATTGTTTTACCCCAGTTTAAAAAAAACACAAAACCTGATTTCATGGAGAAATTACTAATATGGTTGCTATTTCGTTAGTCTCACGTAAAGTACTTCTTTATATATTTATTATTAAGAAAACAAATGCTTAGTTAAACAGTTTTTTTCCTGAAACTGTTTTGACACGCTATTCGGATGGGCATGTACAAAATCGAACTTCAACCTTGAAGCAGTTGTTTAATTTAAATACTTAGAAAACTGATGTTAAGTTTAAAGTTAAGTTTTAGTTAATAACCTAGACAGACAACTAAACAACTTAGACAGAAACATCTGAGAATCACTTCCTCTGTTAGTGGACGACTTGTGATCTCCGTAGGACCTAAGTAAACCATCAACCACATAAATTACGACATCGGTTATCTTTGCTGTCATTAATTCATTGTGTTGTTTGCATTCGACCACATAAATAGTCACTAGTTATTATGTTAGCACAAGTTATTTTCATTTTAAATATTAGTGTAACGTAAATCGTATCAATGTATGTCCCAATTATTACCTGTCTAATTCAAATCAATTTAAAAGGTGACGGTTCAGTTCTTTAAAACTTTAGTATTATATCTATAATATGATAGGTAAATAATACATTAGATATTGTATAATCCATGAATGTAAATGTGTTTATTCAATCAGAGAAATTATGCTATTGAAATAATTCTATACATAGCAACAAAAAAAAAAAAAAAAAACTTATGTATAATAAGTTTTGAAAAATAAAAACTGGAATGTTTTACATAATTTAGGGTTTACATGTGTTAAGAGAATAAACTTCTTGAGAGAACTCAGTCAAGTCAGCATGCATATCATGCCCTGGAAATCCGCCGCAGTCAAGTATTAGAGGGTCCAAATCGAGGAAACAACCTTGTAAATGGGAATGGCCTTAACCACAGATCACAATTCCTCACTGAAATGAAAGTAAATTCCTGATAGAAATAGAAGTAAATGATGCTGGTTTTGTTTCCCTTATAGTAACAAGAATTATAATTAGAAGAGTTGTTTTAATTATAATTTAAATATTTCTTAAAGTTGAATTAAATTTGAAAAAATGAAAATGTATATTTTTAACATTCTTTCTCAGAGGTTTTAGTATAATAATCATGAGGAACTACCTGGTATAATATTTACATTAATGTAGAATTCATTCATGATATATTTATATAATACAATTTTATAATATGGATCTCTATCTTTATAGTAGTTGTTTGCAAATTAATTTTATCTTTGTTTATAAATTTATATCCAATCATATCCTACTCATTCTTTGATTAGATACCTCAATGAAGGACACATCTAACTTAGTTTGAGATTAACTATCATTAGAAATTGTTTGCAATGTATTTTTTTTCGATTTTTTCACTACCGGTTTTGATACTAAGCAATGTGAGTGTTATTCATTTCTTGAAAGGTATTGACATATTTTCTTGTTCATCTGTTTATTCCCACCTCTATGATAAGTCATTACTGGTTCTTTTAATATATAACGATTTCAAGGATAAATACACAACGGACGACTCGACTTAAGGCTGTTTCATTCCAAAAGAGCCAGCGTCGTACTTTCGTCATTAAGAGGTTCTAGACTTCTTTTAATATTAAAAAAAAATGTTATAAACACTATGATTAATGGTAATAAATAACTATCTGTAACGACAAAATAGTTTTTCGTTCAATGTTGATATTTTTTCTATAAAAAATAACTACATTTATTATTTTCGTACTTACGACTTGATGTATGCATCACTAGTACATTTTTTATGTTTAATTTTAAAAGAAGAATGGGACATTCAACATGCACTTTTGTTATAGTGATGATGCCATTAACAATTCAAAGATATATTGTAGAATGAGAGCGAATCAGGGGAGATTCGTAAATTTTGCACAGGGTAGTTGGTCAGTGTGAAAATATTTGGACTAGGGCAGGCGAGGGTTGGAATTCAAGGGTAGGAATCCGGGGTCGCAGTGGGTGGAAGCAGGGGCTGATTGGAAGGAGGATTTATGACTGTGGACGGGCGACCAACGGAGCGAGATCAACCACCAACAAAACCTGTAAATTACGCCTGCTCTCTGGTAATTACTTCATTAATAAGGCCACTGTCCAACTAAAGCCTCTCTCACTTCCTTTATAAGCCAATGTCACATCCTTTTTAATAGGGCAACGAAATTAACAAGGTGCCTCTGCGCATGGGATTTATCTAACTATCAAAGCGTTAGACACATTTCGAAGGGCAAGATATTTATTTAAGGTAAACGAATCACTATTATTAATAGCAGTAATTATTATTACAGAAACAATCGTAATTCATAGAAAAGGACCTACACCAATATGGTGTCCACACCAGTTGAGCATAATTTCCATAGCAAGTCACCTTGCAATGACAACATTATCTGAAATTTATAAACAGAAACTATGTTTTCAAAAGAAACTTTTGGAAATATAGTAACACTCATACTCATAGAGTATACGTATATTAAACATTTAGATCAATGAAAATAGTTTTTACTTTACTATAAAGTTAATGTATTATTCCTGAAAGAATACGACCCCATGGATTTTACTGCTTATACGGTATGATCTTAAAAGTTATTTTTAATTTTTTTAGCCTACATAATAAAATAATATATATATTTTATAAGCTATGCCAGTAATTTAGTATTATATAACTTCAGTCTCTCTCTGCACAATTGATATATCATTTATACAAGTTGTATTAACTTAGGTTTAACTGTGTTGCTCCAAGTTTTGAGAGCCCAGTATTGAGGTACATAAGAGAAACTAAAGTACAAAATTGTAGCGTTAATTTTTTAGCTTATTTCTCATCAAAGATAAGTAGTAGTAGTGGTAGTAGAAAAGATAATTTATTTTATGAAAACATAAAGCATTATCGTAAGAATTCATAGAAAGTTACATCTCAAATAATCTTTTTATTGATGAAAAAATCTTTTTAATATTACCAGATGATATAGTATATTCTTTCTGAAATATACCATACGTCTCAAGATATAACATAATTTTTGTAATATTCTTTTGAAAATCAAACTCTATTTGATTCGAGGTTTACTAGAGTCATGCATAGAGAGAGCTCGCTTTAATTGTAGCCTTGAAGCAGACAGTTGCCACAGGTTAGAAAACAATCTATCATCGGTAATAACTACTCTTTCTGACCTAATTCTGCAGTCATTAGAACGCATTGAAAATGCAAGCAATAGTTAAGTCCCTTAAGTAACGCTTTATTACAGTTTGCCTTAATCAAGTTAATTACCTAGAATAAATATAATTAAAAAAAATGAAAGTTAAAATAATGATTGTTGGCCAAATAAAAATCATAAAAACAGTTTATAATTTAAAAGTTATTAAAAGGAAGTTAATTCTCAGAAAGAGTTAACCATGAATTTATGTAATCCAGCCTTGAGTACCATTGAAGATATTCAATAATAGTGAAGGATATGTTATGTTGTACCAATGTTAATTAAAAGCATGAACTGCTGATTCACGCATAAAGGTTATTTCATGTAACTTTTGCTGACATTAACTGATTACTAATGATGTTCTCATGTGAATAACACCTGAATGTCTCTCAACTCTAACCGAAACAACGACCCCATTTTTTTTCTTAAACTGCATTTATTATAGTTTATTTAAATACATTTATTACATTTATTATAAATAAATTTATTATATTGTACTGTTCATGAGAAAATGGAAAATTGTTGCTTAAAGTTAGTAAATTTCTTTTTTTGATGGTATGGAAAGGAGTAGGAATAATCTGAGGATTTTAACTGGTTTTCTAACGGGGCACTGCGATCTTAATGACCATCTGCGGATAATGGATATTATGAATGATGGTTTATGCAGGTTCTGCAAAGTTGAGGAAGAAACACCGCTGCATCTGCTGGCTGATTGTCAAGCCACTGTGCTACACAGAGGCAGGTGCTTTGGGACACTCAACAAAACCATAGAAGAGCTTTTACCGTTGGACCCAGCAAAAGTGCTAAACTCTTGGAGGCGTTGAAGCTAACTGGGGTACTACAGTACAGAAGGGGGGAAAGTACAATAGTTCTTAGGACGCAGTACTACAATCACTCTCAACAAATAAATAAATAGTAAGCTTCTTACATATCAGAATCCATAAAAATTGGCACCAAACTTCTGATCAATAACTGAAAGACGAATAAATTAAAAACTATAAACTTCATTTATATAAAAGTTTCATTTTTTTTTAAATATTTGTAATTTTGTTGTTCGAACTTTTTAATGTTGTTTTTAAAAAAAAAACTGGATTCTTCAATTTGAGCGGAATATTTCATATGAATGTCATAAACTTTTTTTTTAAAAAATAAAAGAATTTGTGGGAACAAACGGTTAGTCTAAGGCGAGAACATGTGTTTATTTCTTATCTGAAAGCATTATTCGAACGAGGCTGGACGTGAGTGGGCAATTATTTTGTGTAGGTTCTATTAGACATAAGCAGATATGAGTGGGGAAAAATGTAAGGGTTGCAATTTAAATGGGGCACAAGGGTAGATAAAGGGAATTTACGCCCATTTGCAAACCCGCAGAGTGCAATTTTTCCACCCTGTTTCACGTCTCCGTTCTAGTGTACAGAAAAAAAAAAAATTAGAGCAACTATTAAACGACTCAGCACTTTGACAGATTAAACACAGTCTTGGTATTACGCAGAAAAATAGTTTAAGTAAATTAATTGAAAGTTGAAATTAATTTACTTTTTTTTACTCGTAATCAAACGATAACTACATTGAAAAATTGCAAATATATCTTTTTTGTTACTTTACATATAGAACTACAAAGATTGGAATGATAGCTCATTCATTTCACTTGCCTTCATACTTTTACTACTTAAATCTCATAACTTACCATAAAATACAAATTGCCGTTAGTAAGTAGTAAGTAGTTAGTAAGTTAGTAAAATACAAATAGGGCTAAACCATTAGTCATGTCATAAATTTTCCTTAGTCATTTGTTTTTGTCTTAATTTTTCATTTAATACTAAGTGGAGGTGGTCATTCCAAAGTCAAGTTTTATCATAATATCAAGTTATTATATTAAATAATATTATATTTACAAAGTCAAGTTATTATTTAATAGATCTTTAATAGATCTGCATATCTTCCCTGTTGTTTTAGATGCAGGCATAAGCTACGCATTGCTGATTATATAAAAATTATGTATATACATACATATATATATATATATATATATATATATATATATGTGTGTGTGTGTGTGTGTATCAATGATCAAACCATAATATGAAATTGGCAAAAAATACTAAGCTCTTTCAACAGTAATAAGTGGTCTTTGTCAGGGTCGAAAACCCAACTTTTTGGGTTGAACTGACGAAGGCCGCTTAACAACAAGATTTTGGAGTGACTTATACTTATCTTTATTATTAGTTAGCATATCAATAACTCGTTGACAATTATTTAGTTTTCGTTTTATTTTAATGTGGCAATAACTCTGTAGTAGAGATGCTAGCGGGCACTAAGTCGGAAGTCCTGAGCAGTATGATGTCAAGTATTCTTTAATGATACCTCATCTAAACACATTTCAGTATTAAGGTGGCTTTAACAACTGGGTCTAATTTAGTTTAAAAAATGAACCTAATTTTATAAAGGAATCAATAATCTTCAAATACAAGGTTTAAAAATATACGTAAAATACCTGCCCAGATATTCCCTTCATAATTGACATAATTTCCAGCTGTAACTGACATAAGAAAAAAAAATCATATCATCTCTCTGGTATCGGTGGAAAGCTCTGAATATATTCTATGTAAATTCGTGGCATTGCCTACCAGAGGCTAAAATTTTTTAGTAAATCATATTTTAAACCAACAGTATTTGCTGACCACAATTGAAATATTCACTAAAGAACATACCATCTAATATTGAATATAGAAAGTCAAAGTGAAACACAGTTAATTATATGGTAAAGGTGCTTACGATTCAGATAATAATCTGGCCCTAAGATTAATAGTAGTATATAAATATTTGATTTTTCTAGATCTTGATTTCAAGTTTAACAAAACTGATATATGTAAAAAATGTAGTCACATTAAAATAAGTGAAATAAACAAATTTCACCATATTAAAATAAAAGCAAAAGTGAAATGATAAGAAGATTGATTATATGTTTACATATAGTAAAGTTGAGTGTAGACCACTGCAGATTTATATGTTAGTAATTTTCACACCTATATTAAGAAATCTTAAGTAACATTGAACCTGGTATTGCAGAACAATGCTCCACGAAGGCAAGATAAATTATGAGTTAATAAATGTCTGGATTAGAAGATGGGGTTGTGGAGGTTAGGATTGGAGCAGATGGAGTTGTTTGGCGAAAGGTTGCGGCTGTAGGAAGGCAGCTTCCGGAGCCACCCCTTCTTGTAGTCGTCACAATTACCGCCCTGTGATTTATTAACACGCTCTCCCTTCATATAGTAGTTGATTTATTAGCCCACCGCTTGAACACCTCATTCAATTGATTTGTGTCCTACACCTCTCTAGCTTTCCTTTATCTTCTTCTTTCTTCGTTCAAATCTACAGTTCACTGTCTCACTGCTCTGTCTTATTACTTCCCATTACCCTCATCCCCTAACATGATTCTACCTATCAACTGAATTACTTTTTTAGAACATTGCCCTACAATTTTAGACATTTTATTGTCTTAAAAAACCGTTTTCATTAAAAATCAATGATATCTTTGCTTGCATTTTTTTTTATTATTAGCATTTTTCATTGTCATGAGTAGCCATTATTATTTCAGAATCGCAATATAACACAATATTTTTGTAGAATTTTCAAAAACATAGAAATGTAAAATGTTGTAAACTCAACTCAGACATATAAGCTCTACTTAAAAACCTTATGTTCTATCGTAAATAAAATTATTGGTTAATATAACATCCAATTCCAGATAATATATTTACAGCCCTGACAAAGTAGTAGCACAATCAAAGAACTATTGTTATATTACGTATATGGCTATATTTACGTAATTTTTAAGAATAAATATATAGTGATACATAAATTGTATCGCAAGTAATACAAAAATAGACATAGTCATAACTCACTTCTATATTTCGACAATTGCCATCATCAGGAGGAGAAAGGTCAATCAGTCAACATAAAGAGTACAATAAAACAAAGCACATACTGCAGTGAATAATCAAAAAGTCAAATCAAATATAAATGAATATATTCTAATTGGTATGATCTTTGTCTTCTTGAAAATCAAAAATGTCTTTACTTTACCATGAACAAGATATAGTAATCATAAAAAAAAAATCAAGATTTTGAGGGATTACAATGTTTTGAGGTCACAAAAGTTCATTTTTGACATTTCTTTGATTATGGGTTCGTGATATGGATGGGTGGGTGTGTATATACAATTTGTATGAACGTTACAGGTCAAGGCGTTTGATGGATTGAATTCATTCAAATTGATTTTACACAGAAATGAGACTCCCTGTGTTGAGGTTTGTGGTAATATTGCATGGTGAAAAAGAACATTTTTTCTCCTAAACTACTAACACTAGAGTGTTGAAATTTTTTGATTTATATGGAAGTATTATGGAATCAAGCATCAATGGAAAGAGATACCAGAATTTTACAAGAACTTAAATGGTGAGTTTTTCTTTGAAATAGAAAATTTTGAGGAACGATCCACTCTGAAAGATTGTGGGTGTGATAGACGTCTCACCATTCGACTAATCGTAATAAAACATATACCCACAAATAACATCTTTTGAGACGATGAGGAGAATATTTTCTATTGAAATTACAAACACAAAAGATAATGATATCCCAGATATTATGAATTCACAATGTGTAATTATTGCCATAGGGCTAACATTAGAATAATTTTTATTCTGTTCAAAAAATCAACACAAAAATAAAAAAAAAGAGTAACCGGAAAGGAGCAAAAATCGGTTGCTACCTATGCTGAACTTTACTTTAAGCAAACATAATAGCGAACTATCTCGCAGCCAATTGATTTTTGTTTTATTTTAGTTTATCTTATTAAAATGTATTAACAGAAAAAAAATTATTTACTTTACTGATACATTGAAATTAACCAATAATGTAATATTCTTTTTACACGGGCTTTAATCGCATAGAAAGATGCCTTTATCTGTTATATGAAACTTGAAATTATTGATCAAATGACATGATCTGATTGACTGACATATTATTAAAATTATTAAATTGAGGACCTGAATTTTACTATTCGTACGTTAGAGGATTTAGGGATTAGGAAGGATGTGAAACGAAGGTGGTCAGGCCCAGTCCCTGATCACCTGCTCCTCCTCTTTCGTTCGTCCTTGCATGTAGCAGGTTAAAAGGGGAGCCAAAAGTCGGAGTTGAGTGTTCGAGGCTATTAGAGACGCTTAATCACTCGATTACTACCGCTACTATTCTTACTTCTTATATATTCTTATGAGATGTAGAAGAATAAAATCATTACATGTAAAAAATCAACGCCAAGCAACCATATAACTTTGATTTTTTCAATGGTATCATGGATCTGTCTACCAAAATGCCGTAATGAATCTATGTTGCACCCTTGAACAAAACTTTAATGTCATATGTAGATTTCCTTCTGTTTATGAATCATGTTATCTTTGGGTAACACTGTAGTATGAGGAATGGGACCCCTTTGTTCTACATTACAAAACGGATACCAAATTTTAAGCTATTTCTTCAAGTTGTCAAGAGGATTGATACTATGTTTATTTATAGTAATGTTAGTGTAATGTAGTTTTACTGTCTGTATTATGATTCCTTATGTGGTTTTTTTCTATATATATAGAATATATTCTATAATATATATAGAAATATAACAATAATAGCTAGATCCTGCTCTCTGCCTTCATCAATCAACACTTTTCTTACCAAAAATATTTTCTTTTTTTATTAACAAGAATAGTGTTTTGTTGCAAAATATCATTTAATTTCAAGCCCAAACAATGGAGCAGTAATTATTAAACGAATGATTTACACTTACCCTTTTTACATTTGAATATTTTTTTTTCTCATTTCAAGGATTTTATTAAAAAGAAATGAGAGGAAAATCAGAATTTCTTATTACTAGTGGGCAAAAGTGAAATTAAAAAAAAAAAAAGTTGCTAAAATGGGAAGGATGTGTTTGGAGCTCTATATATCAGTGGTGAAATGCGAGCAGTATATTAAAAGTTGATTACATGAGGGTTGGTAGAGCCTGGTGAACGGCACCACTGAAATTCATTACTGAGTCATCCACTTCTTTTGGCTTTTCTGACTTCCCATCAAATAATTGTTCTTTTTCTACCCAAGCTAAGATATAACTAGCCAAAGCAGTAGTCTGTATTCTTAGGATAGCAGAACTCAAAAGATTGTTACTTATCTGGCATTAATATTTAACTGTGACATAACAAATTTTCTTTGACTGCTATTTTTTAAATAACGCATGATACACTTGTGAAAGGTTTCATTAAACAGTCAATTTATTTTTGTATTTGAATATTTAACGCCTTTAAAAACAAGTTTTGGGAACTGAAATAGGACTTAAGATACTTAAGGAACACTTTGAAAGAAATAGACTTTGAATAAATATTTCAATAAACAGGCTAAAGTGAATGTTAATAAAATTTAAATAAATGCAGCAGTAAGAGGCAAAGTTTTCTCTCTTTGACTTTGAATGTCTGCTTAAATCTCTACAGCACCTCATCAGCTTAGTAATAACGGAGCTAGACATTGATTGCAAGAAGACAATTGACTTGGCAGCAAACTTGTCTCGGACTACTTTATCAAACCATTTAGTCCAAGTAATATATATTACTGTGCTCAGATCTTGCTTCCATTCTGATATGTTTGAACTTTTTTCTAAAATATATATATTTTTAAATATGAATTATAAAAATTCATATAAAGTTATCTTTCACAAAAAAAGAATTTCAGCTTAACTAAGTCTGGTATCAATTACTATTGGGGATCTTAATACATTAAACCATTTGTTTATGAGCCCTGCATAAGTTATATACATCAAATAATATTAGATATAGTCGGTGAAGGTTGTAAGGAAGAATTATTATTGTTAGCAACAATTGGAATTGCCATGAACTTTTTACTATATACACTGAAAATCATACAAAACTGGTTCATGAATATAAACGTCTAAAAGAGAATGTAGTAAATGGAATAAAATTATTACTAAAAGTTACAATTCCTAGGAACAACTATAAAACAGGAAAGGAACCCATGAGACTCTCTGCATTGATGTATTTAAAGTAGTATATTAAAGTTATTTACAAATAAGTTTGAGGTGATTAACCAGACAAAGAGAGAGAGGAAAACTAGTCTATCGTAATCTTTCAAAAGTTAACACAACTGAGCTGTTTATTCATTGATGGTGACTGATGTTAAGAGGACACAGTCTCATAGGTTAGGCTGAAGTAATAGTCTCACAAGGAGCACGCATAGGTCGAACATTGACCCTTTGTGATCTTACATTAGGATTCTTAATTAAATTTTGCCTATCTTAACCTAACCTATTTTAACTAACCTAAGTGCAATTAGTTTTAATTTTATGGAGTACCTGGCATTGTACAGGCTCTGGATCGATGATTTAAGACCCTCTCCGGGGGACGACAAGATCAGATATAGTCACCTCCCACGTGAGTACATCGAGAGCCAGATGATTATTGAACCCCAGATTTACCAGTTCATAGATGAGCACGTTACCACTCGGCTAACCTGACCCCTAACATTTTGGTAACTCAAATAGCTAGTGGCTTACAGTGTTTTAACAGTGACTTGTAAAAAAAAAAACTTTGTAAACCTAGAGAAAAAATGCAACAATATATAAAAATTACATGTATATTATGTCATATTACACAATAGTGAGTATGGAAACAAGAAATACAAAAGAATTCTAGCTAGGATTTCGCTATAATCACAGCAGTAATAGTAAGAAGAAAAAAATTGAACCTTTACGAGTAGTAGTGGAGAGTTGTAAATGCTTTAAAGGAAATGATAAGTATAAAAATTTGGATAACGGTTTAACCGAAAATTAGAGACTGTAATTGCAATCGTATCTTGACTGTGTGTCTATCGTTTACTATGAAATATATTATATATAATATATGATTCGTTGAAATACTGACCAATAGGAGAGTAGAGTTAGTAGGTTCATGCGTGCGGTCCCATTTACCCGCTGATTAGCGAAGCCTTTGTTATTCCGCCAATGGTTATAGAGGTTGCAGGGTCCATCTGTGAAATAAGATTATTGGCAGAAAACACGAGCTTCACTTTCCAGTGAACTCCTGTACCCTTTCTATTATTGTTTTTTGTGGTGGTTGGGTGATATTTTGTCTATTATCTGCTACGGAAATTGAATTTATTTTAATTTATACTCTCATTTGTCTTCTATGAAAAGATTACACAGTCCCTCTTAATTAAAAGATGTTGACACTAGACTCCAACTTCTTCACATAGAGACCCATTCGAGCTATTGCTTTCGTTATGTTTCCTCTTCAATCGGTTTTTGTTACTATGTTTCCTCTTCGGTCGGTTGTTGTTACTGCTATTGCTGGGTGACTGGTTGAATGTTGAAAATTCTGCACTGTTGACCTGGTGATGGTATCTGCGACATGTTTCAACCATTCCCTGGTTATCTTCAGGCCTGAAGATAAGTAATTCAAGTGAATTACTTGAATATATATATATATATATATATATATATATATATATAAGCTAGTGACCACTGATGACCCTAGTTTGACATTAAGAGCGTCTGAGGAGGCCCACATATGTTTTTTTCGGGGGCCCGATCAGATCCCGGTTTAAATCAGAAGCGTTAACTTTTATATGTTTTTTCTTTTATTTTTAACTTATATATTCATATTCATATTTCTTTTATATATTTTTTTATCATTTCCTTTTTTATAATTTTTAATTTATAATTTTATAATTTTACCTATTGTTTTTGCTTTCTCCGTTCTCCGACGTTTAGTGCCTAGCTCCTTTTTTACGCTAGTGCTCCTCTCATCGGTTGACTATTGCTTCATTCGCGCTCCGTTCTTCGACGTGGGGAGATCTCTCTCACTTCGTCCTCTCTTCTAGTCTACTCTCCTGATGACGAACAACAGTTCGAAATATTGAATTCTGTAAGTGTTCTTTTTAGTCTCTTTTCTGTGTCGTGCTTTGTGTAATTTAAAGTTATATATATATATATATATATAATTATTGATAAAAGTATCGAACGTGGAATAGAAACAAAACTAAAGTTTATCGGGACACTTGTCACGTGTTCATTCAAACTAGACAGTTGTTTGTTAAATATTTATATGTGCTTAAATGAAGGACTGCTACCAAAATTCACTAATATATATATATCAAATATATATACATATATAATTGTTATAGTAATTTTGTTATTAATGATTGTTAAATTATTTTATGATGGTTACTTGAAAGTCATTGACTCAAAATGAATAAGTCCAATAAAAGGAAAAAATATGCAGTTCTTTGACTTTTGTTTTCCACTTTAAAATGGAGCACACAAATGATGGCATTTTTATTCACGGTTTATTTAAATGACCGGAGGGGTGTTGGTATTGTTGTGTCGGCAGATTTGAAATGCTCCTGTAAACATTACTGGGCCTATTTTTCCCTTTTTGTTGGTTATTCACGGACAATATTAAAAATGCGCCCGGTGGCGTCAATTTTCCCATATATTGAGCGGGGGCGTGGGACAAAGAAGGCGTTTTTGTGGGGCCGAATTCTCCACGCCGACGGCCATTGTGCCGTCTTGTTACCACTCGCCCCCTTTGTACTCTTGGAGTAATTGGATTCACTGCCTTCTCGCCTCGAGACCGCGATTTTTAATGAGCCTTCTTCATACTCCCAAACATTTTGTCTGTCCATCTTTTATATTCTTTAACAATCAAATCTCTTCAGAAAGTCAAATCTCATTAATAAATTACAAAAACTGAAAGCTTTGTTATTCTTCATTTATTCGAACTGATAGCAATAAGTTACTAATGGAGCCTGTAATTGGTGTTAAATATTAATTTGATTCAGCTAATGAAATTCATCAAAACAGCTTGCTTAATTTAATGCAAAGTTTATATTTGATGTTACACTGATGTATTTCAGGTAACTTTGTTGCAGTAGTAATATTTAGTAATTAGAACTCCAATTAATAGCATATTAGAAATGATATCTTAGTTCATTACCAACTAATAAAATTATCAACATTCTTCTAGCTTTCAGGTGGCAGGCTATGCCACATATCAACATGTACATTTAACAATTTTCATCTACTCAGAAATAGTTTAAACTTCATGCAAGTTGTAAAGCTTGTAACTCAACAATTACCACAAGGATACTCTTTTATATTTCAATGTAAATTATAGCATATACACTAAAATCATTATCATTAGATATTATATAATTAATTTATGTTGGGGATTTCATGAATTACATCTCCACATAAGAAGTTTGATATGGAACTAATAACAAATTTTGAACACTTAGTTTCCTTCTTCAGATTAACATCAATAAAATATACCTATCTGTGAGCTTTAAGAATATCAGAGTGAATTATTTGATATAAACATAATATATTAATGAACTATTGAGTTTTTTAATAAGGGGATTAATATGAAAAATGACATAATCATCCTAAAGCTTAATAAAACATGAAAACATACTGAAATATGATTTAATTAATAAGTGGTAAAGCATTTTAGTTACCTGATCATTTGAGATTCCATCAATGGGAAAAAATTAGAATGGACTGAAGAAAGGTTGAACGGGTGTTGGTAGGGGTGGGATGGTGTTTGGAGGAATGTAGGAAGTCTTTGCAGGTATGAATTTCTTTCAAATAATTCACTCTGATGGTCTTTTACACAGATATGTATATTTTTTGGATATTAACCTGAAGAAGAACACAAATTAATCGAAATGCGTTGTTAGTTTCATATGAACCTTTTTGTGTGAGATGTAATTCTTAAAATCCCTAATATGTGTAAATACCACACTATAACATATTGCAAAAGTAATGAATAATTGATTTACTTTAATGATAAAGTTACGCAGAGATAAAGAATGTAACCATGATACTTAAAATGTAGCAGCATCATATTCATATTTTTAAAAGCTATTGATGCAGGCTCTGAAATTCAGAAAATTATCACTTTATAATTCTTACTTGACTACAGATAAAAGAAAGGAATGTTGGGAAATTGACAATTTAATACAGTTTGGGGTACTCAAAGTACATTTTGGAGGTCTTTTTGATGTTTCTGTGACAATGTGTAAGTAGGTGAGCGTTATCTAACATATTGTGGGCACGGTATAGGACATTCCTTTTGACGGATCCAATTCATATTTTTACCCACAAATAATTCCTATTATGCAGATTTGCCTTGTTGTTGCTGGGTAATATTGCATAAGGAGAAACCACAAGTCATTTTTTTTTTTTTGGGAAAAATATGATTTTGGACATTTATAAATGTCCAAACATTGTTTGATATAAACACAATATATTAATTAACTATTGAGTTTTTTAACAAGGGGATTAATATAAAAAATGACATAACAATCCTAAACCTTAATAAAACATGAAAACATACTGAAACACGATTCAATTTATAAGTGACAAAGAATTTTAGTTACCTGATCATTTGTTCAGGTAACAAACTTATTGCAACAAAGCAAAATTAGAAAATTATAATTTTGACATGTTTCAATGTAATTTATAAATTTTGATTGTATAAAAGGATATATTAATATAATTGTTATTTATTTTGTTAAACTTTGAGCGATGAACAACTTTCTTATCGAACAGTTTAGTTATCTTTAGACAATATTCTGAAGTTCTACATTTGTTTTTGTGCATACTTGTGTACAAAATAAAGATGGAAATGTTAAATTGACGAAATCATTTTTAACTAGTAACGGATAATCAAATAAATCATTGTCATCTGCAATAATTTGTTTCCAGTTTTGAATAATTTGGTCTGAATATACCATCAGAAACAAAATAAGTTCAAAATCCAAGGTGCTTCTATTTTTATTAAATTATTTCATTTAAAATAAATAAAAGAAATTTGCATATTTTAAAGATATGTAAAATTGTTATTTTGTACAGGAATTACTTCAATCTCCTGTGAAACTGAATAAGTTGTATTATAGCTTTCATCAGTGGTAAATATTTTCTGTACATGGCATTTTTCAAGCATTTAGACATCAAGGCTACAGAATGTGTCAGTAACGTTTATAAAGACTTCTACTATAATTAGACCCAGTTAATGGGAAACTGTAGAATCGTGGCAACATAGACGAGAAAGTAGCGACATCCGCTTATTAATTAATGGTTACAGCTCAAATTATTTACGTATATTTGTGTAAAAAGGAGTTGAAAATTAAGAATCAACAAAAGTATATACAAGGTCAATATAGTAATCTAAGTGAAAATTTGAAATGATTAGTATATCGAATTTATAATTCTATTGAAATTTATCAATTCATTTATCAGTTTAATTTGGAGCTAAAATGTCTTCATGTGATATTCTAAAATGTGAAGAAACGAAATTATTCATTTAATTAATTCCTTTTATTATTTTTATTTTACGATATATAAAGTATAGTGATGATGACCAAATTCTAGATTTTGAATGATGTACATGATTTGAGGTCCCCAATGTCGTTTTATGACGCGTTTTCGATGTCTGTGTGTACTATATATGTATGTGCGTGTGTGAGTGTGTGTGTTTGTATCTGCAAGTTTTTGTCAACGCCACAGTCCACATTATTTAATAGACCAAATTAATATTTTACACGAGAATCAGCAGAACAGCGGAGATGAACGCTATTGTTTGGGAGTAATTATACATGATGAAAGTTACTTTTTTTCCCAAAATATGTTCATGGACATTTCTTTTCTCCTAGACTACTAACTTTAGAGTTTTGAAAATTTGCCATTATAACGGTAGTGATAAAAACAGGAACGGGGGAAAATTATGAAATTTCAAAAACAACTAGAACTTTTTTTCTCAATTAAATGAATAATTTTGACTTATGATTTAATCTGAATGTATAGGAACGATACCGTTATACGGATCAAAATTAAATTATACCTTAAAATAAAGTATTACGTGAGATATTAGTTCAGGTATTTTTTTTCAAAATTATATTAATTAAATTGAGTTTTTTTAACACTAAATCTCTTATTATAGAACAATGGCATTTTTTTAACAAATTATAAATTAGAGATAAGAATGCGTGAAATTCCAATCACCACAGATAGCAATAAAGCTTTAAAACGAAATATTCATTATACACTTATCAACCAACAGCTATACTTGTCGGATTTGTTTACAATTATTTATATGGACTTAATATGGGATCTAAGAAGAATAAAATTATTACATGTAATAAATCAAAGCCAATCAAATATATAGGTAACAAGTGCATCACAAATTGTAGCACTACTAGATTCTCGTTGTAAAATTTAAATCATATCCTTGTTTCGTAATGTAAATTATATGAAAAGCTTTTTTCAGTTTGCATTTGTCTTGTACCTGGTTGAAAGTAGAGAAACATCGAGTACATGGCAAGTTTGTGCAAACAACTATATCTGACCTACTGTCTGCTGTTTGCATTGCCTACCTGTTTTATATATTCTGTATGGGAGACTATTTTGAACATTTGACTAAAGAATCTTGATTACACTAACATTTTCATGGTGACTCTTTATGAATATTCCAAATATTCAGAGATCTCCTATTACGAGATTCAATTAGAAATCTTTAAAATTGAGAAATTGATCTATATTTAGCAGAGGTGGCTTCAACTTAGTTAGAAACTAAGCGTTGTTTATAAATAAATATAATCAAGAATTTATTTAATGAGAACAGGAAAATTCATTTCAGAGTTGGTATCATTTCTGGATAGTTATTCAAAGAACGGAGTGTGATTAACTAAATTAAGTTAGTTGACATGCAGAGAATGTAAAGATAATATTAAATGTTCATTGTTAGCGGTTCCCAAGGAGTGGCTGGGCCGATATGTCAAAAGCTGTTTTCCTGGTCGAATGCACCTGCTGCTTACTAAGAGCTACGCTTGGTAATTTATGTTACACATTCGGTTGACCTAAACTTGATCGCATGAATTACGTCTTTTTAAGGCAATATATATATATATTTAACGATTTATAGCGGAAGTCAGTAACATTTACACATATTACGAAAAAAACCTTAATACTAACAGATAAATGCCAAATAAATTTGTCGAACGATTTAGTCAACTTTGAACATCTTCAAGGAGTTTTAAGCAATGGTCAGAATATAGATGAACAAAATACAAAAGGAAAACAATAGACATTTACATTTTTAAGTATAATATGATGAGAATTGATTAACATTACTATACCTGGGAGGTCACACGGCATTGGATCGGTTTGGATGTTTCAGGTTGTCTATTGAGATTCTTCTATTAACTATAAGGACAAAACATTTTTAACTCAATCAGAGTTGTTTTTATTTTGTGTTCTTGCCTGTATTTCTAAAAAGTTGTGTGGGTGTGTACGTGTGTTTGTGTGTGATAAACTTCTTATAAATGACAGATAACAGTTTAAAAATATATTTATAAATTTATAAGACAGCTGATCAGATTTTTAAGAAGTTTATTTCATAGAAAAGACTTTCAAAAATTATCAAACGTCTGGTCAACAAAAATTTGCTTTATTACTTACTGCATAAATAAAAAAGCAGAACAATAGAATAGCCAGTGTTGGAGGAGGTTGACGCGCTTCAGGAGGAATGTCCGCGGAGAAGGTGTATTCAGCACGGCTTCGTCCTTGGACGCCGCACACCACGACCCCTAAGCTCAGTTATGCTCTAATCTGATAAGAATGCTGGTACGACATGCCATCTCTCAAAGGCGGCTAATGTTCTCTGATACTTAGACTTGCACATTTCTCACCTGTTTCCTCTCATCCTTTTATTCAAAACATTTAGATTTTTTCGTATCCCCATATAGAAGAAAATTCCTTTTAAATTTTACCCATTTAGATGTTTAAGCTCTTGTGAAAAAAAACATATATTCATATTTTTCTGAGTGAAGAAAAAACTAATTTTTAATGCTGGATTAAAAACAAGGCGTTTAGATATTAACAGATTCCTCCATTGTGAAAAAATGAAAAAGAAATATTAGTTTTAATCAATTACTTCGTATTTTTTAGTGGAAAAAATTTCTTCAAAAGATTTCTTTTAACAAAACTGAGCTCTGCCTAGGCACAAATATTCCCAATTATTTGAAATATATTCAAAATTCTGCCTTCTATGCTAAAGATACATTTGTTTCATATGAATATTGGACATTGGTTTTGAATTTCCTGTTAAATTTTCAAATACGTTTTGATAAATATTGAAATGCGAAAATAATATGGAATGTTGTTTGTAAAGTATAGTAGAGATAAACGAATGCAAAACAAAACTGTAAAAAATTTGAATTATAAATTTAAATATTTGCGTTATGGAAAATCATGATTGGTCTACACCCAAATTTAATATAAGGAAATGTAATAACACACCATTGAGAACCAACAGAGTTCGTTTTTAATTTAATGCGGCTATAGTACAGATGTAATATCAAGCTACGGTAAATATTGTGGAAGTCATAGTTGTTCAGATCAATGATTTCTTTAATTCTAACGAAACTATATTTATTTGATTAGTAATAACAAACTTGAAATCATTGATTTAGAAGAATTGTACATATTATTATTAAACTGAGACAGCATATCTCACCAGATTGTGCGCATCGCTGTTGTATTTTTCCTATTGGACTTTATTCTCTTTTTCTAGAAGTAACTACTGAACCTTACTTACTTTTCCAAACTTGAACCTTACCATCCTACATACAAATAGAAAGTTTAAAGAAATTTGTAATTTGGAAGCTTTTCAAATAAACAAGGCCGTCATTAATAATCCTTCTGCCTCTCTATGTCTTAATGATCAAATTCCAGGGTGTCCAAAATTTCTTAAACTGTTCCTAGAATCACAAAGAATAAATTAAAAAAAAAATAAAAAAAAAATTTTCTTTCCTCTAAATTAGTGGTTCTGGCCTTCTGTATTTCAGTTAACGGTTTTCAAGCATACCCGTTGTCACCTTATCTCTTAAATGCCTATCCCCACTCTTTCGCAACGGATCTGTTTCCTACTAGTTGTGTTCACTGGACCAACCCGTCAGTACCACATCCTTGGGTATGTCTTGAATTCTCTTAATTGAATTTTTTATTATTTCACTCTAATTTTTGTAACTAATTAGATATAATTTGTATTATAGTGTCTTCCTGATGATGAACACAAAGTGTTTGAAACGCGTTGAATAAAACTTCATTTGTGTGGAGACTTTTGTTGGTTTATCCATTTTACCTCAGAATAAACTACTGATTTTAAGTTCTTTAATGACCTTTATAATTGTCCACAGAGAAGTATGTCTCACTTATATTTCTTTTTCAAAAATTATAACCTCATAAAGGCAATTGCCTTGCATTCGCATAGAATGTGATTGAACGTCATATAGATACAGACCCTACAATTCCTATAACGTTATTTGAAACTTTTTTAAGTGGTATTGATGCGTAAATTTGTGGCCACTTTAACTCACATATAGAATATTCCTTGAATGTATTAATTGAAAACGTTTTATGCATTTAACTTCTTTCTCATTGATGACGTACAAAAACCGTTTTAGCAGGGTTTATATCTAGACCTTTATACTGTGCCTATCTGTCAATATTTTGGAGAGCATGCGATATAAACACAGATACTGCATAAACCATCTAGTACGGCACCTCTTAAAATAACATTTTCGTCTACATAACCTCGTGTATAATGGAGTTAGTTGTTTAATATTTCTAGTAGGTCATCTACAAACAATTGCCACAAGCGTGGCGATGGGATGTCTCCTTGAGGGCAGCATTAGTCGTCATATTTTTTGCTGTGGTTGAACCAACGATTATATCAATTATTATTGCATTTAATTTTTGTAATCTTTTGTACAGTTACTGGAACATTAGAGATTATTTAAAGAATTCAAGGGTATATTATCAAAATTTCAAGGACATAACATCGAAAAAATAACTCAAAACTAGTATCTCCTTCATTAGAATGAAAGAAAGTGTATCTTTCCCAAATTTGACCAAATAATAATGGGGTTCTGAGTAAACCAAGAACTAAAAATCTGACGGTACGTTATTTCCAATGCTGAATTTTTAACCACCATGATGAGAATAAGAAGATGGTAAACTCGTTGTATATCTGACATTACAACTAGAATAAATCATATACTAGTCGTCTATTATTATAATTACAGAACATTACATTTCTAACTTACTTCTAAATAAGTTAGATCATGCTCTAACCTATTTTGGTTCAGCTATACATTATATATTCCTGTCCCAACAGCCTATAAATTTTGGTAATATATAGGGACCACAGCATTTTGTTAAATATTTAAAAAAAAATGTTCCACCTATAGAGCAAAATGTAGTTGCTGCTTTTTTTCATGAGAAAAGTTAATATTTTTGTTGAAGGTATTTGTTTTAATATCTGACTAAGAAAAATGTACAAATGTGACAAATTTCACTGTTGGGTAAAGATTATGAAATGTGTCACAACTACTGCTAAATTTGTTAAGTAGTTCAATATCAATGAATTAACGATTACTGAATGGTAATGTTGTTTACGTAAAGGAAGAGAAAATATAGAGAATTAATTATAAATCAAACTTCAAAACAGGTGTAGTCCAAGAGAAATAAGTCCAAAATTACGATAAGAATTCAATTTATTGATTAGAAAGAATAATTTAAAACATGAAAATTTAGACAGTTGGTGTAATGCATGCAATAGAGAGCAACAGAGAGCTTATATAGTAGTTGTGTAACAAGACGTGGTGGCATCACACGAACTCAAGTAGCCTCTCATCCTTAGTAAATATTTGCTTTCTGTCGAAGCTCAGTCCTGAGCAAAGAAGTATATTTTCACTGAGCCCGTGGCAAAACAGTTTCTGACTTCAGCGCTTTGTTTAGAAGCAGCTGGTTTTTGTTGGAAGAACAGATCATATTAGAAATGATTAACTATTCCCTAGAGAACGCCAAGAGATAAATATCTCTTCTTACGTAAAACATCAAAATTAGTTGCAAATTAATTTCAACGCCATGTAAACTAGATACATTAGTATTATTTAATCTATTCTGTAACATTTTTCTGTCAAATAAAATGAAAAGTTCTTTTTAGATATTGTTCTTTCAATTAGATAAAGCGTGACTTTGAACTAAATTTTGTCCCTCAATTATTGTGTCGAATTTAAATATTCCCTAGAGAACGCCAAGAAATAAATATCTCTTCTTACGTTGAACATCAAAATTAGTTGCAAATTAATTTCAAAGCTATGTAAACTAGATAAATTAGTGTTATGAAATCTATTCTGTAACATTTTCTGTCAAATAAAATAAAAAGTTCCTTTTAGATTTGTTCTTTCACTTGAATAAAGCGTGATTTTGAAATAAATTTTGTCTCTTAATTATTTGTACTCTGTGTGATTTTTTTGTAATATCATTGGTTTGAAGTATATTTCAAGTATTTAAAACAACATTATTGCATTAAAAATAATCTTCAACATTGAATAAGTGCGATTAAGCACATTTAATTCAACATCACTAGTAAAGTGGTTGATTGTTACTGTAGACGACACTAGCAGGCCGTGTATTGTGTGCTGGCCAAGGAATAGGTAGTTGGGCAGTAAGGCAAAAGGACTGTCATTTAGATGTTAGAAGATTACACACAGATGGTCTGATGCAGAGGAATTCATTCTTACCGGAGTCTTTGAACGCGTCATGTGCACAGCTCAGGTAAATCCAGGTGGTCTGTGGTTTCCCAAAACGCTTTACCATTTTTTCCTACCAAGCCTCTTCAGAGAAAAATGGGATTGAGTTTATAAGTTGTTATCGACTCGGAGACGCTCTTAAGTGGTTTGGGTCGGGTAATTCCTCTTCTGATAGACTCCCCAACAGATGGCAAGCGACAAAAAACTGCCTTGCTAAAACTCATTGGCTCTTCTGGTCTTCTGGCCGCAACGTCACAGGCGGACTGTCAGTCGACAATTATTAAACTCATTCCAGAATATAATGCAAACTTTATTATCCCACAGGAAATGACTTGCTTTACGATCATCAATGGGAAATTTCATTCTTTTTATTGCCTTGGTCGTGACTCTTTATTTTATTTTTTACTGCTTGCCGGCACACATCTCCGTATGAAGCCAAAGCCTGATAAGTACTACATAATATGAAGCCAACAAATTTTTGAGAACATATTTTCTTTCCCCACGTTTATAGCCAATCTGTTACACAACAGTAAGTGATGAAAGGAAGTCAAGGTATTGTTATCATTTAATAAATAATTAGTGAATATATAAAAAGAACTAACCCATTTAAAAGATAAACCTTATTAAAAAAACTATTATTATGAGGAAATGAGTATTCTAAATAGTTACGAATATACCATTAGAATCTGATTACCACGATTGTTCCAAAATGTTGAAAATATATTTTCCTTCGTTGTCTTTTGATGGTAGAACTCTAAGAGAAAATATGTTCATGTTTAATATAAAAGAAAGCAATCACCTTCATGAAATGTCATTGAAGAAGACTCAGATGCTAGTGTTATACTATCAAGTGAGCTTCTATTTGACATAATGCCTCACATGAAGTGCCCTTCACCTGGGTAGTAAAGTAGACTGCACAGTCTGGTGTACCGCTGGCTGGAGATGGAGTTGACCAATCTGCCTAATGCAGGAGTACAGCCAGGGAACCAAATGATTCTTACCTGTAGACTTTTTGCTGACGATCTGGTGAACCATATGAATAACATATGGTGACATTCAAAAAATAACTACAGCATTGCAGGAACAAAATCATTTGAAGCACTCGGAGTTGTTTTTCTCATGATAGTGGTTTTGATCCCATTGCAGAGTGGAGTGTTTCGGAGTCGCAGTAAGATTAGCAGTTACTACTTGCGAACTTACTTGCAGAACAAGAAGAGATATGTAGAGACTCTTCGACTGGTATTAGTGAATAACCAATAGTTGTGGGGTCTTTACTTGAACACTATTAGTCATATACTGTTCTGTGCAGTTCAGTATGCTCCTGGCATTATACGTTGTGATATAACGAATAAAATAATTGAACAAGATTGAATAAAAACGTTATGATTCATTTAAGCTTTTTACTTAATTATTATAGTTTAATATTGTACATGATATTTGAAATATGTGAGTTTACATGACTAAATAATGAACAAGCAGTCTCAGACAACGTTAATATTAAAATTAAAAAAAAATAAAGTTGTTCACTACATTAAATAAAAAAGACATCAACAAACACAAACGGTGTATATATCCCAAGAGACAATAGTATTTTAAAGAAATTAATAAATCCTTCCTCATCTGAAATAAATTTTAGTACAAGCATTCTAAAAAGCTGTACATATTGAATATTGCAAAGCTGTTTATTTAACTGAAATGTATTTTGCCTCTAAAAATGAAATTACACTCTGGTAAAGTGAATACTTTGAAATTATACCGGGAATGAGACCATCTCACTTTAAATTATTGTAATTTCAATGTAGAGTAGCTCCGTTTAGAACGATGGTCTAATAAAATAAAAGGTCACATTACTTTTATACAACCGCCATATTGTCTTAAAAAATGTTAGTTTTTATGATTCAGTCGGTAGTATATATCCTTATATCCAAAGCTTTTACCTTCACTTAACATTTTGCCGCAATATTATTGTTTTTTAAAGGATTTCATTTCATACCACTATAACTAGAATGTTATACCTTCATTTACAAAATAAAAATAAAAAATTATACATGTTAGCGTTAATATTATCATGTCTAAAAGAACAACAAAGGAAAATATTAAAAATGTTTCCTTTTTATTTCCTCTGAAATGAGATATCAACATAAACTCTTATTAAATTTAAACTGATATTTACTGGTATATTTCAATGTTAGCATAATTGCATTAAATTGAATGTAAAACTTTAGATTTATTCTTAGTTTTTCTACATTTGCACTAGTGCTGATTTAGTCGATCAGAATTCAGTGCGACTAGGTCCATAATATAATAATGCATCATTAAATAACTTTAAGTAATACCAAACTAATAATTCTCGTCTCTTTAGCTATATTACTGTATTAATCATCATTGGGTTATAGATTTACTCGTATCGGCTCTTGATGCGCTCAAGTGTGTACTACGTACTGATATCCAAACATAAACAATAATTATGGTATATCCACTGGTATTTGATGATGAACATCACAATAAATAAAATAAAATAGATAATGAATAGTAAAAATGGCATGTTATATAACAGTACTGTAATAGTAGTACAGGTTTTCAACTTATAAGTTTTGAATTTTATATAAGTGCTTATATGAATATACATATAAAAATGGCATGTTATATAATAGTACTGTAATAGTAGTACAGGTCTTCAACTTATAAGTTTTGAATTTTATATAAGTGCTTATATGAATATACATATAAAAATGGCATGTTATATAATAGTACTGTAATAGTAGTACAGGTTTTCAACTTAAAAGTTTTGAATTTCATTCGTCAGAAAACTTTGCAACATTTGTTGTTATTCATTATAAAGTATAATCAATTCTCCTAAAGAATCTATCACATGTTTAATTGTCTTAGCTTAGTATTGTATCACTGGGAATATAGCTGGTACTTCCGTAGAATGTAGTGATCACCTCCAGTTGTATAATTCTTTACAAAAGATTATTATCTTTTTTTTATTATCATATTTAAAGTCATCCAGACGTAATTTTGTAAATCCCCAGTCCGATAAATGGTGGCCATTTTGACCAAAACATGTAATCCCTTCTTTTTTTTTATCACTATTTTATCACTTTTTTTTCTTTGTTTCTATCACTCATAGCTATCAAAGAATTTGTTAAAAATATGGAATTCAGTTAAATTGGGCGCCATTGGGTAAATTCAACTGTGCAGGGAAATAACTTCACTACAGATTCTGGCGG
Organism: Hermatobates lingyangjiaoensis; assembly: GCA_026182355.1. Classification (NCBI taxonomy): domain Eukaryota; kingdom Metazoa; phylum Arthropoda; class Insecta; order Hemiptera; family Hermatobatidae; genus Hermatobates; species Hermatobates lingyangjiaoensis. Next base: position 1,368,266 of record JAPFBL010000329.1, read on the forward strand.
GCTGCTTGGTCCAAACTTATGTTTGGAATAACCAAAATTAATTTTTATTTTAAAATTTTGTTGTAATATGTAACTATCATATCAAGAGCTTTCCTAGTCATAGAAGAAGCAAAAATGAAGATGAATGAGTACTACAATAGTTCAGTACTCTGAACAACTGACAAAATGCATATAGAAACATTGAAATTAATAAAGATATTAATTATTATTAATAATAAATAAATGAATTATTATTCATTGAATTGACTGCCTATGAGTTTGACAATACTTTTACTACAGTGTTCGATAATGCGTCTATAGTTAGAGTAATTAATTAATTAAGTGTCCAGCAGAATGGAGAAGGTATTCTAGAAAGTCATCAAACAATGCATGTCCATATTCGTCGTCATGAAGGACAGGTGCTTCTCATTAAAGGCATTTTATCTGTTTTTCTTACACTTTCCTTTATTTATCAGTCATCTTATTTTATTTAATTTCTCTTCTTTCTCGTTATTTTTTGTCCCTCTTGATGTTGTGGTTAGATTGTAGTAGCACATATGACTTTATCATGAATTCATGGTTTTTCTTCTATGGTATCATCTTCTTATAATAAATACCATGAAAAGGTTTCAAAGTAAGTTATCTTGGACAACAGGGAAACGTCTTCTTACATTTGTTAGGCAACATCAATATTCAATTCCAAAGAAAGATGACATTCTTTAGCATTTTCTCTTCTCATCTTCAGCATTTTCAATGATATATTTAAATTTTGAGTACTTTTGATTTTATGTATCCAACGTATTGACCCGAGATGTAAAATGAAATAAATATATTGAATAGAGGTACGGATCTTCCTATTTTAACTGTAACAAACTAATTTACAAATAACTACATTGTTATTTGTTTACTCTTTCTTACTCTTCGTGGCCAAAGCTTAGTTATGATAAAAAAACTGTATTGTAATTTTCTAAAACTCTAAATAAAAATGGATTTTTAAATTTTACTTCTTTTTCATAATTTAATCTGTTATGGTTCAATAAATAATTAAAAATTTAAATAATGAAAATACTTCAATAAATCATATTTATTGGACAGTTAGACTTGGTAGCTTAGTGTCGTTGTGCAATTTCATCAAAACAATTTTTTTCTCTGTATCCCTTAGTACTTTTTGACTAGTCATCTCTATGACATGAAATCGACAATTTTCATTTTGCTATTTGAAAATTTGTCATCGTGAAAGGTTATACGGCCATGATGTTAATTTGTTGTATTGTAGCAGTTTTACTAAAATTATAAATTGGTTTATGAATCATAAGATGGTTTGTCATTTTGCACAGATCTACATAGCTGAGCATTCAAACCTGCAAGGCATACATTTCTTAAAACCTTGAATTTTATCATAGGATATTAAAATAATGAAGTTACTAATGGCATTCAAAATAAGAGTATTATTTTCAATTAGAGTTATATTCTGTACAGCAAAAGGACGGCGTAAGTTAAATAATGAAGTAAGGCTATTGATCTCGTGCGAAGCAGAGTGAGGAGGTCTCCCTAGTGACCCAGTCGGCTACACCAGAAGGCCGGTTTGGCAGTCTTCAGCAGGCCGACTTCTTGCATAATGCACTATCTCTGCAAGGCTTTCCTTGCTCTAGATTAATACTGTTCACCTGAAAATCTGTCAGTTTCTGCCATCTTGAACATTAACAATACTCTACCTTTAAGGACAAATTCAGACAAAAATGACCATTTTGAGTTGATGTGTTATATGTATGTATAACTAAATATGTACAGGACCATTAAGGCAGCTTATTAAATGATAAAGAGAAAAGATCACGGAGAAACAACAACACTCATTTCAATATTTTGATCCTGCCGTCACCAGTAAAAGAACTCTGTAAAGCCTGGCAGCAGCACATGTATGAATCGCTAGAAATACATATATACATATGTTTTCTTATTTCCACCAGATATATTCTACACTATTTTTCTTTTCTGTGGTTCGGTCGAGCAAAAACAATTCTAAAAAACACATAAGCCAACGTTTTGTCTCTATTTATAGACATCTTTACTGCTAAGCAAAATCAGATTTAATTAAAATTACTTGAAAAAAATAACAAATTAGTTATATGGATATACACTAATACCTTGGTAATTTTCAATTGCCGAAAGACTTTGTATGTCAGTTATACATTCTGATCAACTACAGTGCTGCTCTTGGAGGTATTTGTATGAATACTCTTATCTCACTTTTGTAACACACAAAAAAACACATAAACACTACAATGATCAAACCACAATAAGAAATGGGAAAACAAGACTAAGATCTTTCAACCGTAACAAGCGGTCTTCGTCAGAGTCAAAAACCCAACTGAACACTAGATGCAGAAAACATCTGGTGAGGAGTTGAGAAGAGTGGGAGGGAAGAATGGTATTTTAAAAGGGTGAAAGCGCAGGAAAGGACTAATGTCCAGAAAGGGATGTCTGGGGAAATTTGATCTTAGTCTTGGTTTCCCATTTCTTATTGTGGTTTCATCATTGATTGTTATTTCACGTGTTTATGTGAAATCTTTTTATCGATAAACACTACATCGAAAAAACTGGGAAAAACCATTATTTAGTATGATTTATTAGTTTATGAGAAAGGAGGAAGTAGTATCAAGAAAATATGTAAGAATATGAATGAACATAGTATTCAAGGAAATACATATATACACCTTTAAAATATATACATTTAAACCACAATGAGCCTAGTATCTTTTAACTAAGACAACTGATCAGAATGACAAGATTACATGTTTTCCTTAAAATATCTTAGCCCTATTTCTAAAGTTGGTACTGTGGATTAGACGTTCATTTTATTTGACGTTCTTATTTTGAGTTCTTATTATATACTCGTATATATATATATATATATATATATCACTCAAAATTCGAAAAAAACGATGCAAACTGGACGCAAATCAGCTCAAAAATGAAGAAAAGCAACACACAGAGAAAGAGACACACTTAAAATTCAAATTTTCGGATGACCCGTCTCCAGGAGAAAATTGGAGTTTGTAAGTGTGTCTCTTTCTCTGTGTGTTGCTTTTCTTCGTTTTTGAGCTGATATATATATATATATATATATATATATAATCAAACTACAATATGAAATGAGAAAAAAAGACTAAGATCTTTCAACTGTAACAAGCGGTCTATAGTTACCCAACAGAAACTCTAGATACAGAAACATTATGGTGAGGGGTTGAGAGAAGTGGGAGGAAAGAGTGGTATTTTAAAAGGGTGTTAAGTGCAGGAAAGGACATTATTAGTACAGGGAGGGATGTTTGGGGAAACAAACGAGTTCAGTAAGAAAAAGGAAAAAAACTATCCGCTAGCTGTCAACCCTCTTAGATGAGGCTTTTGCCTTCGTTTGGACTGAGTCAAGTTTGAACAAACAGTTACTAATGTTTATAACATTTATCTATTAAATTTATTCATAGAGGATTCGATATTATTTCTTAATAACACCAATTTTTTATAGATAATAAATTTAGCTCCGCTCCAATCGTTATGGTGGACTCCAGTTCTGAGGAAGAGTTTTTTATTAGCATATTGCCTTCATTATTATGATTATAAAACAGTATATTAAAATCAAGTTTACTTGTATGGCTAGGGTATTACTTACATGATATGGTAAAAACTATAAAGTTTAACAGAGCTTTGTTCATTGCTAAAATTCTTCTTTCCTTCTATTATTTTTCTCACGGTGAACTTCATTTTGAATATAGATACTAGTAAGTGTTTCCATTCTTTATGTCTTGTTTATTTTTATTTATTTATTTGTCCGGTTTGGAGTGTTTCTTTATTTCATTCATATATAAATACATATTTAAACAAATTTAAATTTCTGTAGTTTCTTATCAATGTAATACAAAACCAGACTGAAATACGAAAATCGATAGTTTATCTTTATTGTTACATTAAAAGATAAACATAAATTTAGCAAACAATAGACCTAATGTAGTTGTAATAATTGTGCTCAATGTATTAATGTTTTAGCCCTGAGGAGGACATAATTAATGTTAAAACGTTGGCGAAGAAGTATTTTTTAATATCCAAACCACAACCCTCAAAAATCTCAAACCTGTATATATATATATATATATATTGAGTTAAACTGAATTGCCTTAATCAAACATACCTTTTTTTTAAGCAGTTTTTCATATTTTCTAGCTAATTTCAATTCGTCTTGATTCAGCTGGTGAATTATATCAGCAAAACTCCGGTTGGACATCACTATTTTTTAACTAACATGTAAATCAAATTTTACTACTAAATTAAAATAAACTTGACATGTTTCAGTTGTCTTCAACCATCTTCAGAAATAAAATTGTTATCAATCGAAAAAGTATTCACTAAAAAAATAAATTTCACTATGTCTAATACTAGATAACATGAGGGTTTCAAAATATTACATGGATGGATAAATTAAGGTTAGGATGGGGGGATTGTTCACCCTATTTATACTAATATATATATATACGAGAGTTTTTGTATGTGTGCGTGTGTGTGCACTTTAGTCCGAACACTTTAGCAATTTATAGCTGATTTATTCGGTCAGATTAGAAAGTACACTAAAAACAGTTTATCCATTTTGAGCTGAAATGAGAAATAATTGATATTTTAGTTTGCAAGGACTGACAGAACTGGTGGCGAAGAGGAGTTTGATGTCATTGCTCCAAGGCGGCAGCCAGTGTCTGGTGGTCACAGCACAGCGGTGGGATGGACGAGCTTGCATGACTGGGCCACATAAATACTAAGCTTGTGACCGCTATCCAAACACCAGGCTCACTCGTAAATAACCTTAATGAAATCAAGACAAAACCAACCTCACACAACACCTCTCACAACCTCCTCACGACTCCCTTAATCAATTTAATTAATCTTTACTGAAAATACTTTTTTTACTTTGAAATTAATGTAGTTGATTTTCAATATTTCAAATGTAGCTCTTAAATTGACTTATAAATCATTAAGGCCTGTCACAAGTGACGCATTAATTATGTTCTCAGTTCAAGTATATTTTTAACAGTAACTGGTAGACTGCTCACTGGCTGACCTCAGCAGGAGCCCTCCGAGAGACAATTAAGAGAACCACAAACCAGCCGATAAAGACTAGTATTACGATTTCTATTCTGAGAAGTCATCAGCTTATGAAATAAATAAATAAATAAAGGAGAATAAATGGGTGTATAATTAGTCAGTTTTCTTGAGAAAAAACATGTTTTCTTGATGCATACTTAGTGGGTTAGATTCAAGTGGTCTCAAAAAATCATCATTTGTTCGGTTTTCAAAGTCACATCACACAGTAAATGTTACACAGTTTACTTAAATACTTCAATAGCTTCACTGCTATAAGCACATAAGAAGAAAAACTATATATCAATCTATTAATCTGTTTGTACTATTCACTATCGCATTGATTTTGTATAACATTTCACTTGTCCAGCTTCTTTTCTAATTAAATGCTGTTAACAATCGGCCAATTGTTTGTTAATTGTAGTTAAATCTTGTTATTTATATATATATACAAGTTTTGTTAAAACCTATGCCTATTTCTTATTTCACACTTTTTCGGGTTAATTTTTCCCATCTTCTGACCTCTGGCTTCCGAGAGTTCGGGACTAGATATATCAATTCTCCAAAATTTTTATTTTTGTACACCAACATGTTTCGGTCCACATCGATCATTTTCAAGGTTATTTTTACACAATTAAATTATACACACTACATAACAATAAAAACATAACATTGATACTAATCTACTAAAATACTGTTAACCTCGTGTGTTTATTTTGCTATCATTGTTTAGTTTAGTAATTTATTACAATTATTTAGTAATGTATTTTAGTAGATTAGTATCAATGTTATGTTTTTATTGTTATGTAGTGTGTATAATTTAATTGTGTAAAAATAACCTTGAAAATGGTCGATGTGGACCGAAACATGTTGGTGTACAAAAATAAAAATTTTGGAGAATTGATATATCTAGTCCCAAACTCTCCGAAGCCAGAGGTCAGAAGATGGGAAAAATTAACCCGAAAAAGTTTTAACAAAACTTGTATAGATGAAGGCCTGCTCCCCAAATACACTAATATATATATATATATATATAGTGTGTGTGTGTGTGTGTGTGTTGTGTTTATAAAGTACAAAATAAATCAAATAGGAGCGTTCAGAATTAGCACACTTACAGCATCTAATTTTTCGCAACTTCAGACAGTTGCCAAAAAATATTTTAATGGCATACTATCGTTTTCTTATTTCTTGTTCGCATCATGGATTAGCCTATTCGAACAATTTTATACAATTTTATAAAAACACAACTTTTTATTATATTTTATTAATCAATGCTGTAATTGACTGAAAAGCCAAACATTACTTCTTGAACAACCTAAAATAAACTTGTTGTTGTCATTCTTATTGTTTATTTTCTGTTTTCATTTTTTTATAAATATAATTTTAGACCTTCCTGATCCTGTTGATGTGACTGAATATTTGGACTGTTGTTGACTTTATATGCAATATTTGCTATTCGTGTTTTAAGCAATTTGTTTCGTTTCATTGTATTTGTATGTTTTATAATTGTTGCATATATAAACAAAACTGAAGTTTATCGGGACTCTGTCAGTTCTTCAGGTTCAAATTAAACTTTCATTGCCGATGTTTTTATTTAAAACCTTTTTCATAGGCAGAAGTATAAATTTTGAAACAGAAAAACTAAGTATTACATTACAAAATATTTTACAAAGAAAACTATTAGTAAAATATGTAGTCGGAATGAACACGTGACACTGAACTGAACAGTTCACATACTATTTTTCTTTGTAAAATAATTTTAATGTAATACTTAGTTTTTCTGTTTCAAAATGTATACCTCTGCCTATGAAAAAGATTTTAAATAAAGACCGAAACGTTAGCAATGAGAGTTTAATTTGAACCTGAAGAACTGACCAAGTCCCGATAAACTTTAGTTTTGTTTCTATTCCACGGGCGATACTTTTATCAATATATATATAATACGGTACTGTTTTCTTGATCACAAATTACTAACAAACACTTTTTCTTCTTCTTGGAATTTGGTCAGGATTAATATAAGGTGATTCCGTATATTAACCCTGACCAAATTCCAAGAAGAAGAAAATGTGTTTATATATATATATATATATATATATACTCGTATATAACTGCTTAGTTGTCCAATATATCATTTCTTTTTTTTTCCGTTAAATAGAAAATTTAAATAATAAATTGTGAACGGACGGAAAGAATGATTTTTAGTATTTTTAAAAGTGAACGTTATTTTAAGCTACAATTGAATTTTTATATCCATTTTTACTTCTCCGACAGTAAAATGGTGATTTTGTCCATGCTGTTCTTAAAGAATTAAAACTATTGTTGGTTTAGACCTCGAACCTTTCCATAAAATTATTTATGGTTTCTGAAACTTTTCCATTCTGGGTTTACCTTCACCTAGAGGGTGAGGTTAATTTCAAGAAGGAGTATCATAAAACGGACAAAATGAAACTTTTTTTCTCCTTTGCCGGTGATGAGAGAAGGACCATAGAGCCAGAGTCTTAAAATTTATCAGTAAAGAACTTCGTCTTTCTTTTATTGCGTCCATCGTAAAGAATTTTATTCGTTCCAAAAAGAAAAAAGAAGCGTGCTAGTTCGGTGAAGGCCGAGGTGTTGGTAGGATAAGACTGGACATTTCCTTCGACTCTCCTGCCTGCCATCCTTCAGGCTCACTTAATGCAATCATAAAATTCCTTTCTTTTCCCCCAAGTTACTAAATATACATTTTACCTTTTGCAAACTATTTTTAGATAAAATTATTATAATTATTATTAATTGTTATTACAACAGCTAATCGTCTAAATGATCGATCGCAAAGCACTGTGAAAATAAGGAATTAAACCTTCCACTTTCTTCAACTAAACTTAAACCTGATGTGGCCTACAATCAACTTTCTCATAAATAAACATAATATCAAACTCTTCCACAGTCAACTGATTTTATAGTTTAATTGGAATTTTTTGATTTTATTGCTTCTCTGATTACCATAATAATGGCAGAATTTCAAGACTCTTCAGTTTTGTAGTTTAGGAGAAAACAAAACATATTTTGCCCAAACAAAGTGACTTTTTCATCATGCTATATTGTCCTTAAAAACAGTAGATTATACCTATACAATAAGGCTCATTTTGTATAAAATATAAATTTGATCCATCAATAGGTATGGACTGCAGAATGCAAACAAACTTTTGGATACCATCACCAACCCACCCATAAACATAAACACACATACATGATAGAAAATACATCAACAAGGCTTTGTGTCAATACATCAATACAAGTAAATCCGTCAATAATTCAAAATAAAATCATTTCATGATCACTATACTTTACTTACAGTAAAGTAAGAAAAATTATATTCTTTTTACCATACTAATATGAAAGCATAACTAACTTATTGAAAGTTTAGTGAAGAATATTGACGAGCTCTGTGAATTATAATTCAGAGTTTTATAGTCAAATCATCAAGTGATAACCCCGGTCGAATGCATCAAGTGTGTACTTTTTCACTACCTAAGTGTCAATATTAAACCGATTCATAAGTTCATATTAGTTCAATCAACTACCATTCAACGTTCTCAGGGCATCTTGTTCAGTACAAGTTAGTTATTTCATTCAATCAATATAATTATATGAAATGTATTCAATGATTTATCATAATTAACGAGATATAAAATTGAAAGGGCATTTTATTTTGTTATCACTTAACTTCAAGATGTAGCAATTACTTTGATTTTCAGATCTTTCTTCAGAGTAATGCTTATTATTAACAAATTTCTTCATAGAAATTGGAAAAAGTTGTTCTTAAAATGTAGGTAAACACATAATATTTTTCTGATTAACCAATAAAATCCTCAATAGAATAGAAAGGAAAAAAATTCAGAAAAATATTAATTAACCCCAATTAGAGGATCAGTTGAAAGGTGTTTTTCAAACCATTAATCTGATGAGGGGTAGAAATATTAGAGCGTTACAAACATTACTATGAACGTCTAAACACAGTATAAAATCAAAAAAATGACTATGAACTACAACCAAAACAAGTGGTCGTCGTCAGAGTCCATTTGATACTGAATCAAGTAATACAAAACCATTTGGTGCAGTTTTGAGAAGGATAAGGGGTAAGAGAGGTATTTTAAAGGGCGTTTGGTACAGGAAAGGGAACTAAGTGCTTGGAACTCAAGTCAGGGTTAACAAAGGAGTTCCAAAAGAAATAAGTAACAAACTGTCTGCTAGTGTTACCACCAGTATTTAGTTCGGCAATTAAACAAACAATATATAGCTATAACCCTCGTCAGTACTAAGCTGAGCTTGAATAACCATTACTGTTTATAAAATTTGATCTATTAAATTATCGAAGATTCAATAAAATTTCTTAACAACGTCAGTATTTATATGTACTCATTTTAGCTGCTATCCAATTTATAGCGTAACTCTCATTATTTATATGCAAGAATAAGATGTAACACTTTACCTCTAGTTACCTAATATTGGTGTTGTTTAATCCGTGCTTTTAATGATTTATCAGTTTGACCAAAATAAATTTTAGGGCAACTGATATACGGGATTTATGAAGACCATTGCACTCTAAATCCCTGAGAGAGTCTTTTTTATTAACATATTGCCTATGTTATTATAGTTAGAAAAACTATATTTTAAATCAAGTTTTTGGGCAAGCCTAGAAAGAGGGTGGAATGTCTGATAATACGGTAAAACTATGACATTTGACATTTACCTGGATTTTATTAAAACATTGAAGAAAGTTCAATTGGTATCCTTTAATGCTAAGTAGATATAAGAGGAGGAGTACTTTATGATAGAGCAATAGAAGTAATGCTATTAATTTCATCATTAATGAATTCAGGGGAGGAAACTCTTAATATCCTTAAAAAATATACCAAAAACAGATATCCCTTGATGAGAATAATAATGGACATATGCAATAACATTATTAAGTTTTTTTAAATACACTAAAAAGTAAAGTTTTAAGCAATCTATGGCTGAGAACATCTAAGAAGGGAAATTTACAATTTTTTCCTTCTTCCATTATGAGTTGGATTGTTGGCACTAATGAATTTGAATTTTGTAAAGAAGGTATTTATATTCATAGATTTGTATAGATACGTGATATTTCGTCAACACATCAAAACAATTTAACTTGATTAGGCAGTATTAAAGTTCAAGGAATTCCATGTATGAATTACATGGAAGTAATATAATCAATTATCCAATGCAAGATCAAATTTTTGTTTGTAAAGAAGTTATTTTAAAATAAAAGATGACAATCAACTATACATAACTTAATTAACTTCATTTTAATGGTGGTAGGTAGGTGGAGGGAATAAATAACTAGTTCCTCCTGCAGTAGGCTCAAGAGATCGGTTACAGGTACATGAGTAAACAGCGGCTTTAGATCAAAACTAATCAATCTAACTTCTTCTTTCATTTTGACGCTTTTAATTTACTGATTAAATCTAATTTTAATATGGCTGTCTGAAATTTAATAAATTAATGGGTTCAAAAGACTAACTAACCATTTCAATAAGACACAAAAAGCCAAACCAACTGAACTGACAATTAATCATATAGGGAAATTATTTCTATGTTACTGTATCAACCCGTACATATATGACAATCAAGGGTATTTTGATAGAAATTTAGTAATTAGTTTGGGTTGATTTTTCGAAATAGTTGCTCATTATTTTATTAAAAAAAATATTGACCCTTTCTAAATGATTAACTTAGTATGAACATTGTTATCGTTACCTTGGTTTCGATTTTTTCTACGCTGGGTTTTTTTTATGTCATAGTTATTTTTAATTTGTCAGCTTTTTTTTTGATGAAAACACTTACCATATACAGATCTTAAACTCTAAAGCAAGGGCTACTACTTGTGAAGAAAATGTCGTTCTCGGCCTTAATGGCTTACGTATGAGCAGGATTTAGTCACAATCTAGTCTTTTACTTTTCCTGAAATTCATTTCTTTAGTACGTCCATTAAAAAACCATAATAGTTATCTAGGTATTTATTTTACTTATTTATTATTTTACAGAGAATCTTTTTTTTTTAGAATAAAAATGTAAATCCAAATGTGTAAATTTTTTGTGAGATCCAATTCAACGTGACAAGTTTATGTAGATACAAAGAGATTTAGGTTGGGTTGTATTGACGAAGAAGAGCTGAAGGGTTGGCAACACGGTTGTCATCACTTGGGCAAACAAGAATTGATTGTTTCCTGGTTACGTTCAAAAGAAATCGAGTTGTCAGGAGGGAGAACGGACTGAAACAAACTTCAAAGAAGCCTGTTTGATAGATTTACTGGTAGAGGATTGGATCAAATCAAAGAATCAGCCTGCCTTGATATATTCCCAAAAGAGCTTCAAGTCCTTCATAGATCAAAAGAAGCACAATGTTAATATTTCAGGGTTAAAAGAAAAGTTTTTATTGGTTTCAATGAAAGATCAATTTATATTGAAGAAAAAGTTGAGGTTTAGAATGTTTTAGAACTAGAGCTAATTTAGAACTTTGTTAATTCGATCACTAGACAGATAAATTACAACGAAATTGCTGTGCGTTCATTAAACTAGGCACCCCTTGCACTAGGGGTACTTAATAAAAAAATAATGACTCCCGTCACTCTTTGTTTCCTTTAAAAACAGTTTAATGCCGACAATCACTTGGGGCGTCTGACTACAAACTACTTACTACATCATTTTTCCCTTCAAGATGGTGTAAAAGTTAAATAAAATATATACATATTTAATAAATTTAACGACCAACAATATATTTTAGATATGGAATGAATGGTTTTTATGTAAATCATCACTTAAGAAATATTTAATTTAAAGTAAAAAAAAGGTTTATTATAAAAAAGCATCTTAAAATTATTATTTTACAGGTAATTTGTTTTGAAAACCATTTTTCTACAATTTATATTTTATTTAAGTAGCATTCGTCAGCATATTATCTTTAAAGTATGAAGTGACGCGTTCTTTCTATTTAACTATGAATCAGTCATTAATATATAATTCCCTAACGGTTAAGAATGAAACTGTTCAAAAAAAAAAAACTATCATAGTTCATCCAGAAACTACCATAAAAGTGCAGAATGAATATACTGAAAATTCATTTTAAACAATTTATATTAATAAACTTATAGTTCTAGAGATATTAATTAAAGGAATAACAAAATAAATTATTATCATAAATTATTATTATTTAATCAAACTAGTAAATTAAAATTAGAAAAATTTGGAAGTTAGTGTGTCAACTTTCATAGCGACCACATGAGTTCAATGAGTTCGGTGTCATTTTCAATAATGTGTTATATATATATATATGCAGAAGACCACAATAAACACATGAAGCAATAAATGAAGTTTAAACCACAATGAAAAAGGAAAGCAATAGAAAGAAATGCTTTCAGTGCTTTCAATTTATGCCATCAGAGAGGAAACGAAGTAAAACTAGATATACATTAGAAATAGTTGCCTTGGAAACACATCTCTATATTGCACATAAAGTTCTGTAACATAATCGGAAGTAACGCTAATGAACTCTGTCGATCAATACAAAAGAAAAATGGAACTTAATTTATTTGGGAAGTAAATAACATTGGGTATACTGTGAGTGGGTGAAAAACAATTTTTAATTTCGGCTGACTATTAATCGGTTCCGCTTCTCTTGTTATTTAATTATCAAAGCTGCGCAAACAATCTGCTGTCTTTTGTATCGTTCGGTTCAATTAACAGCAACTGCTTCATGTTTTCACGACTAATATAAAAATTCTGACTGAAATAAGAAAAGAATAACAGATTAAGACAGTAACTTTTTAAGTAATACTCATGGGATAGATTTCCATAATAATTGTGGTTTCTTGCTTTGCATAATAATTGTGGTGTTCTTGCTCTCATCTATGGTACATATTATAAATTAATTAGTAAATAAATATGGTTTGTTAAATATTTTGGTAATTTTAATAGCAAATAGTTTTTCAGATCATAATATATAGAAAGGAACAAATTGAATAATGTTGAATAATTTTTGTATATATATTTTACATACGGCAGTGTTTATACATTTTATATTAGACGTGGACAGTCATATACCAAATATCATTTGCTAATTATCATTTTTAAGGCTTCAAGAAGATTTTTATACGCTTATTTTTGAGGGGTAAAACTTCATATAAATAAAATACTAAGAACTTGTAGACTTGCTATAACATTAAAGCTAACATTCTGATCTTGCGCCTATTAAGGATTTTTTCCTGCAAAAGGTGTATGTGTATGTGTAGTGTACAGCTAGTAGAGATTGAAATGACCTGGTGAGTTGTTTAAAACTTGCCAAACTTTTAAAAGCACTGCCAAAGTCGACTGAATATTTAAAAAACAAAAAAAGGAAAGATTATTGAAGTTATGTGAGAGCGAGTGTAAGGTTAATTTAGGAGCTTTGTTAAAGTTTGTTCGTTAATGGTGAAGGGAATATGCCTGACTCTTCAAGACTTTATAAAACACCTCTTCGAATATTCCGTTAGCTCTATTGAGTTTATCACTACTACCTTCTGATATACCATATTTTTTTTGAGTGACTACAATTTATATCAATGTTATAATCAAAAATATACTAACCTATTGTCATAGTTGAATATTTTGTAAGGAAAGAACAGGGGTGTATAATAGTTTCAGTTAAGACTCTGGGAAAAACTGTAGAACCAAGTTAGATTCCATGGCAAGCTGATAGTAGCATTAAACAGTGCAGTATGACAGCATTATTATTAGCAAAAAGTGGAGATTTTGCTCAAAGTGAAAAGGCCGGGATAAACTATAATAATGTTATTTGAATATATAACATTGCATGTAAGTAGTTCAGAACAATGAATCAAATCAATCTAATTCCTAAAAATCTGTTATAGACTTCAATAAAACATACCTACTCATTATATTAAATTTTATAAATGATTAATTTCCAATCTTTGAGATATATGCATTATATTAAACGTAAAAAAATAATTAAACTTAACTTCAAAAGAAATATAAAACTAACTGACATAATGTTTTAATAGCAGAACTATTTATTTGGTATAAGAAACTGTATGAATTCTTAGTTGTGCAATCCTTCGGTATGTCTTGAATTCTCTTAATTGAATTTTATTATTTCACTCTAATTTTGTAACTGATTAGATATAATTTGTATTATACTGTCTTCCTAATGATGAACACAAAGTGTTGCTGTTGAATAAAACTTCATTTGTGTGGAGACTTTTGTTTGTTTGTTTATCCATTTTACCTCAGAATGTTTGAATTCTCTTGTTGTATTGATGATTTTCGCTAAATATACGTACAAAAGTGGTAAGTTTGACGCAAATGACATATTAAATAAATTTGTTGAGTGCGGAATGTATCTACAGCTAATGTGATAACTATAGCAAATGCAGTGTAACCATAATTATTCAAACGAAATAACTTTTTAACCCATTTATTTTATTTCTTAATCAATATAATAATAATATAAGAATGTTTTATTTTTTTATAGCATTAGTCCAAATCTAACCAGTTTCCTGATCATATTTCCAAAATAAGTAGTATTAATAAACCAATTCTTTGATTATTGAGCAACTTTTGGAGAATTAATAATGTGAGATGAATAAGTTGTCCTATGTGTTTATTACTTTACTTTAGCTTTTATAATGAAATTACAAGTATTGTTTAAAATATATAATTAATAAAAATATGTAATTAAATTAAATCAATATTATTATAATGGCATATTCTGAATACGTCTGCCTGAGTTTAGTGAATTTCATATTTTTGCCGAGAGCACATTCCAAGGTAGCACGGTCAATAGAAGGAGATGAAAGGCGGCCTTGGTGAGATCTGCAAGTATAAGAGCTCAGTGGCAGAGGCAGTGATGCGACTGGTTTGAGAGGATTGTCGCGGAGAAGACTCATTTGCATGTCCAAGCTGCAGCTGCTTGAGCCAGATGTCCCTTCTGACGCGACCGCCATGCACGCCCTTTCACTCGTCAGAGTAAGTCGCGAGCAGCCTCCTCACACTACTGCTCAAGTCTACTTCATCATTCACACTCATTCACAGATGTCCCTTCAGACGCGACCGCCATGCCCGCCCTTTCACTCGTCAGAGTAAGTCGCAAACTGCCTCCTCACACTACTGCTCAAGTCTACTTCATCATTCACACTCATTCACAGATGTCCCTTCAGACGCGACCGCCATGCCCGCCCTTTCACTCGTCAGAGTAAGTCGCGAGCAGCCTCCTCACACTACTGCTCAAGTCTACTTCACCATTCACACTCATTCACAGATGTCCCTTCAGACGTGACCGCCATGCCCGCCCTTTCACTCGTCAGAGTAAGTCGCGAGCAGCCTCCTCACACTACTGCTCAAGTCTACTTCATCATTCACACTCATTCACAGATGTCCCTTCAGACGCGACCGCCATGCCCGCCCTTTCACTCGTCAGAGTAAGTCGCAAGCTGCCTCCTCACACTACTGCTCAAGTTTACTCCATCATTCACACTCATTCACTTACTTCTTCTGATCTTTGTCTTATACACATGAAAAAGTATTAAAGCAGCAGGGTATTCACATTATCTACTCATGACTGACGTATTTATGAGTGCGAAAAAGAAACTGTAGACAGGAATCATTTGACTCCCATAATGGTGTTATACTCATTATGTATGAAAATCACCAGGAAACCTTTCACACCCACGTGGTCTTTACTGAGGGTTATTTTGATATAAATATATTTGTTCATTTCTTTGGTGCTTTTAGTTATCAAAAAATCCTGTTTTAAATATGCGTCAACAATATAGATATATTTAGCAGTAGTTTTTACAGTTATAGAATATATGTATTACAAAATAAAAGGGCTTTAATCAATCTAAGCAATTCGTAAATTGTTGCTTCTACTATAAAAAAAAGAAAATAAATTAAAAGCAATACCAGTATGCATTTCTTGAAAAACAAATTCAATAGAGATACAAAAAAATGATATTAAATTAGCAAGCATAAAAAATAAAAGATAAACGTCAGAGCCAAAACCCAAATAAAACACAAGATGTTGAAACATCATGGCTAGGGATGAGAGGAGTGGGAGGGAAGAGAGGTATTTTAAAGGGTGTAAAGTGCAGGCAAGGACAATATTCCAGGGAGGGATGTTTAGGTAAACAGAGGTGTACAGTAAGAAAAAGTAAAAGAACTATCCGCCAGCTGTCAACCCTCTTAGATAGGGCTATTGCCCTCATAAAGAATGAAAAAAACATAAAAACTTTGAAAAGCCCGTTACTAATGTTTATAATATTAGATCTATTAAATTTAATCAGAAAGGATTCAATGATTTATCTTAACAATATTAACTTATTTATATTAATATTTCTTAACAGATTCCTCTCTAATTAAATTTAATAGATCTAACATTATTAACATTATTAACGGTTTTTTCAAACTTGTCTCAGTCGTGATTAGGGCAATAACCTCATCTAAGAGGGTGACAGCTAGCGGATAGTTTTCTACTTTTTCTGACTGTACTCCTTTGTTTACCTAAACATCTCTCTGTGGACTATTGTCATTTCCTGCATTTTACTCCCTTCATAATACTTCTCTTCCCTCCCACTCCTCTTGACCTCTAGGCATAATGTTTCTACATCTTGTTTTTTAGTTCGGTTTTGACTCTGACAAAGAATGCTTGATACAGTTGAAAGATCTTAGTCGGTTTTTTTTTAATTTCTTATTGTGATTTGAACATTAATTGCTGTTTCATTATAAACACGTGAAATAATCAATGATCAAACCACAATATGAAATGGGAAAACAAGACTAAGATCTTTCAACCGTAACAAGCGGTCTTCGTCAGAGTCGAAAATCCAACTGAAGTTTGGAAGTTTGGGGTTTTGATTCTGACGAAGACCTCTTTTTACAGTTGAAAGATCTCAGTCTTGTTTTCCCATTTCATATTGTAGTTTGATCATATATATATATATATATATATATATATATATATATATATATATATATATATATATCAGTGGCGATTTCTCAGGGAATGCAACACATGCATTGCATGCATAGAATTCATCTTTAAAGAAACCAAAATGTTCGAGACTCGAAATATTTAAAGGAACCCCTTTTTTTTATTCCACTACACGCTAAGGAACCATTTTCTATGATTGCGCTAAGCTTCCCATTGCAGCGGTTTACTCTTATCATTTCTGGTTAATGAAAATGGTCTTAATTGCCGAAAGAAACAAGAACAAAGTTTGCATACACTGCAACTCAGGCTTGCTGAGCTCCTCAAATACATACTGGAAAGTGATTTGCACACAGGTCTTCCGGAAATTTATAAACTCATGAATTTGGATATGACTATTCCCATAACAACAGCAAGTGTTGAGAGACCGTTTTCTGTCCTCAAAAGAATTAAAAGTTATTTATAAAGCTCCCAAAGTGAAGAGCGATTGTCTAATTTATCCCTAATTTCAATTGAAAGACATTTACTTAAAGATCTCATGGCAGATAGAGAGAAGTTTTACGGTTTTGTTATCGAAGAATTTTGCAAGAATTTTTTATTCAAATGATGTATTGTGTATCTCTTTCTTTAATAAAAACATTTTTTGTCTATTTTTATTGTATTGGTTAATAAAAGTTAATGTTAAAAGTATTTCCAAATAAAACCTGATTCAAATCCCCATAAAATGTTTTTAATATATCATTATCCTTTTGTGCAACATGAAAAGACTGAACATGAGAATTAGAAGGGTATTTCTCTGTATTTCTTTTATTCTTTGAAAATTGCATGCCTAAAGAAAAAGGTCAGGAGTCGCCACTGATATATATATATAAAGTTAAACTGAATGTATTTTCATTAAAAATATCAAGAATAAAAAAATATTTTGATCAGTTTTGAGTTCTATGGTATTAAGCTAATTATATAGTGTCGCATGTGACAGATGATTTCTGAAAGGAGTATTTAATAACATCACTAATTCATACTAATAAAACAAATAGAATTTAATGTTTCAATTAATTTAAGTGTGTAACCTCATACATGAGTTATTTATTTGTTTAAGTAATCAAAGACTATAAACGACTATATGAGATAACATTGCCATTTTACGTCATCCTTTTTATTCTCATTTTAATATGGGAACAACATGAATGAGTAGAATGCTATTAATTTCAGATCGCTGGTACGTTATCATCCTACATTTAATAATGCTAATTGTTACTTTTTAAAATTATTTCATAAGAATGAGTTACTTTATAACATTTTTTGATATATATTTATAATAGACTTTTTTGATGAAAATATGATTATTGAATCGGAAAAATAAAGTATAATGGAGGGACGAATATGTTGCCCACAGTGGCAACATCGCTAGTCTGTGAGCCAGTGCGCTTCATTTCTCTCTCTTATCTCTCCTGAAGACGGCTCAAACCGATATTTAGAGTTTTTAAGTGTGTGTTTTTAATTTCTCTATGTTTATTTACTTATATTAAACTTTATCTTTATAATCATATTGGTAGAACTATAGTTGATTAATCTTCTTTTTGTCGAGGATATTAAGAAATAAATAGGTGTAAGAATTGATTAGACAACTCTCTTTTTTTGGTTTTACATAAAGCAAAACATTTATTATTAAATCAAGAATGTTGATCCCCTGATACCTATGCACTGTTGTTGGTATCACTGGACCGGTTTCGAACACTACCCGGTTTTACGAACAACGCTCATTAGTCTAACAACAACATTTAATAAAGTATAACACTATGTTACTTTATGTAACATTACCTTTTTTATTGCCTACAATATTTAGTAGTTAACTTGATTGATTTATTGAATACAAACGAAATAGAAGTTGTCTCATCTAATGCCAAGAAAAGAAATTAAGTAGAATTACTGAGCAATTGACTTCTTATCAGCCTGCAAAAAATAATTAAGCAAATTTTTGAACTAACCAACCCGTTTGTCATCTGATATTGTACAACGTAAACAGTGCCGTATATAGCTTGTTTTTATTATTGTTTAGAGAGTAAATAGTGAAGAGATTAGAGAGTTAGAGACCATTCGACTTGTAAATAAAACAAAAAGGATACTCCCAACAATTTACAGGAAGGGAAAGAAAATGAAAACCTGAGGGATTCAACAGTGTTAAAGTTGATGTTTCTATTTGTAATATTGGCTGATTGTTTTTTAGGTATTCTCCAATCAAGTGTCATGGATATCAGATAACAGTTTTTTTTAAAAAAAGAGCATGTTTTGATATCATTTTAAACTTTTTTTTGTCGCTTTAAGAAAATATTTGTTAATCGAGAAATTGTGTTAAGTAATGTTTTGATATGATTCATGTAGAAACTATGGTTTGAGATAAATTATAAAACAATGTTAGATAAGAAATATAGTTGATTGAAAAAAAGGAACCTAAAATCAATAACAAAATATGTTGTAGGATATTATTAATATCTTTTTTAGATTCGAATGTTGTGATGTTATAATTACGGTTTTCATTTCGAGTTGCATAGATTTAGCAATGATGACCATCATTGGTGATTATGATTCGTGTTGGTCCCAACAGCGTTCCAAGGGATCTCGTGTAAATAACTGAGGTCTGCTAACACGGAGTTTTACCTGTTATATAAAGAAAAGTCCATTACATCAGTCAGCAGAATGGAACAAAACCACTCATATCATAAAATCCTGACCCTCCACTGGTACCTATGATAAGATCTCTAATTGTATTCCATCACTACATTTAACTTGAATCGATTACGTCAGCACTGCAAGTGACATTTGTGGAAACATTTTCAACTCGGGCTGCTTTTAAATTTGATTTTATCGCAAAGGTTGAAAAAAAGCATTGATTCATTATCAGTTGATTCATCTCATTTCACTCCGTACATTACAGGTTAAACTGAAGCTGTACAATTTTGTTTTAATTAATGTGAAATAAATAAATTTCACTCACTGACTAGTTAGTTTCAGTAGTAAAGCGTTACCAAAACAACTTTGTAAATAGATATCTTTTCTGTTCATTTAAATGACTATAAAACTATCCCAAGACCTTCTTGTAAATAACATGTCCTGCCTAGCTAATGATCAAATCCTGATTAATTTTGTTTCGCCTTTATGATAAACATTTATATATTTAGATTCCAGCACGATATTAGAATAAGCAGAAAAATTCTTCATGTAAACTATTTATTATCGTCCCTTGGAGAGGACGTTTAATCATTGGTCCCGAGCCTGTACTATGTCAGATACTCGTTAAAGATCCCAACTCGAAATGCACTTGAATTAGGCAAAATTTAGGACTCCCAAATTAAAATCACCGATCAAAAAAAAAAAAAGCCGGTAAACGGCTAACGTCATCTCCCGCTAGGGGATCGGTTTAAAGAACATAAAAAAATAAAAACCATTTATTTCCTTTATTGGACATATTTTTTTTTAAATAATCATGTTTTTCATTTTATGGAAAATGAAACTTGAAGGAAATTTATTACTAGAAATTAGTTGAATGCTTTCGTAAACAAATACTTATGCTTGATATTAATTGGTCAAACTTTATCGATGTAAGAAAAGTGTAAGGTACCTTTTGATTCACAGACAAAATTTACTCTTTTAAAAATTGTAAAGCATTTATAATATGTAGAATGCATTAATTGATCGTATATAATACATAGCTATTAGGAAAAACAATATTGCACTTTACTGACTTTAAACATTGTTTTAAATAATAACATTGATGCTTCAAAGTCAACATCACTAACATATTTTAATCAAGTAGCTTAATGGATAAAACAGAAAGGTACATTTACAATGCTATTACAAAACATTTTGAAAGAAATCAAGTATTTATGCTTTTACAATGCAGTAGATAATTGAAAACACTGAAATCATTGTAATCTTTAATTTCGAAACAAGTGATATTAAAGTAGGTTTAAAGAAAATAAACGTAATCAGTGTTTTTCAATCAATTACTTTGTTTTTTCCGTAAGTTACTGTGGATTTATAATTAAGGAAGGAAAACAATGAATGTTTTCTCGTGTTTCTAAACAACTATTTATTTCATGTTGAATTTAAAAAAAATAAATTGATTCATTACAGAGAAAGTTGAAATATAATTTTAATTTACGATGAAAATATTTTATTTACCCATTTTATTATAGCAACATGACTTCATGATCTATTATTGACTTTATTATAGTTGTATGACGATAATTTGAAAAACTAGAACTTTATTAAAATAGATGAAATGGAATGGAATATTAAATCATTTTTAAAATCATCAACATGGCTTTATGAATATACAACATAGCTATATTATCAAAAAGGGTTAGCATACATTGTTATTTACCAGGCTCGCATATGATATTAATTTTGTGTGGTATATTTTTATTTTAGAGTGTATATTTTAATGAAATATAATATTTTTCCCAAACGAAATATTGTCCTCACAGTTTTTTCCCAAGCAAACTCAAATTCAGCCAGTGAATTATTTTGCTCAAATCATATATGGTCAAGTGAATTAAACGTTTATACCGCTATATATTACATACATCATTTTATATATTTCATTAAACGGTAAACAGCAAATTGAATTTTGTGGAACAGTATGTTTTTTTGTAATATTCCTATTTAATGTTCAATTCACTCTACACTATTGGAATACAATTTTATGAACGTTTCATATCATCTACATCTATACCATCTTCATTTTAAATTTTAAGATGACTTTTTTATAAAATCTTGTCACATTATAGTTAATTGCTGTTCTTTTCCCTTGAGTAACTTATAAACTGACTTTTTTAAACATATGATGCTAAATATGCTCTAAATAAACAGGTAGTTACATTATATTAACGATAATTGATCCATTAATAAATTCAGCTTTTATGTAGTAAAGATTAAAGGATAACCTTCTGCCATTGTGAACCAAGCTTCACAGTCACAGTATCGATATTAATCTGTTATTCCTTTTTTTTCGTGACTTATTTTATAGTGTTTTATTCGTATATGTAAATTCATACATTAAAGATAGAATATTTTTCACTGTAAAATTGGTGTCTCAACAAGCTAACTCTTTTTATCTCACCATTCATGTAACACTGACATAGTACATGATGTAAATAAAAATTGTTCAAGACTCTACGTTATGAAGATGGCATATTTTACTGACCTCCAGTGGTGTGGGCTAACTAGTCTCAGGCTGCTTTTGGAGCATAGCATTCTAATACAAAAAATAATACGACAATTTTGAACTATCACTTTTGTGATAGAATCAAATTTTGGAAGATTTTTAATATGCCAACTCGCTTAAAGGAAGAAAAAAAAATGATCAGACACAGTATAAATGACAAAAATAAACATAGATTTATAACATTACATAGATTTTTCCATCTGAAAGAAACAGTGAAGGTTTAAGTCAGATATTTTCCTTAAAGAGGAAGGTTACAAAATGTATCAGTACTATAGGGGGCCCAGCATGTATTTTTATTTATTCTGGACAGGGCAAGTTTGCGTCAATAACGGATCTACTCGGCCGGCCTACTTGGTTTTTAATGTTTAAATGTGCTGATTTTTAAGAAAGTTAAATGGTGCTTATAAATCCTTATGTGTTTTTGTTCATATTTGGTTTCATTTATTTTATTTCGAGGACCTCTATTATCTGTGCCCCTTCCAGATAACAGTAATCAAATCTAACAAATATCTAAACTACATAGATTGAAATAAAATATTTTATTAAAACTGGTATTAATTGACGTGTACATATATCAAAAGGATGATAAACCTCCTTGGACTCAAACTGTATTATAATGGCATTAATCCATATCAGAATACAAACAGACCTTTAACTAATTGACCATATATAACCGCAGAAAATACAAAACAATTGCTACAAAATAAGTATTAGGTCAAATACAAAGATGATAAAGACAATTTAAATTGATTGCACTGAACGTAGTCTCGTAAAAATTTATCGTCTCATAATGATATTAATAACAATGACGGTATCAAAAATATAGAACAATTGGCTAAATTAACTCTGTAATACAGTTATTATAAACAACTAACCTAATGCCTAATGTTGTAAAAATTGGTATTTTTTTTGTTTCAGGTATAAACAATGCAGCAGTTTTGAGGCCTAACTGAACAGTAAGCATGTAATGTTACTTACTCACTTATATAGTAATTAAGTCTATTGTTGGAATATATTTTTTTTCACACCCAAAAAGTTTTGATAGTTTTTAACTTATTTAAATTTTCTAAAAATGCATTTAAATATTGTAACATTGTGTAAATAAGAGTTAGTTTAGTTATAGAATATGCTTTTGAGCTAAAGTCAACTGAATGCAATGATCTCAGATAACCTTTCATATAGGAAGTGAAAAACTCATATCTGTGTACGTTTATAAGTAGCGGAAAAATGAATTTATAAGTAAAAAGTAGGCATGTTATTCATATATATATTATAATGCACTATATTAAATTAAACTGATTGAACAAAATGAGAAATTTAGTTTAAAAGTTCTTCTATTAATATGATTCACATTGTGTTTTTAATGTCAAACAATAAAATGAAGGAAAAATAATAAAGTTGAAGAAAGAAAAAGGAAACAATCAGTAAAGTAGCAGAATAAAAATTTCTAGGTAACATTTTACTGAAATATTTTTGAAAATAATAATGTATTTAAAGAAAGGATTTCAAGAGAATTTCCTTTGGCTTGAAAGTTAGTAGACAGTGAAGTATTAAGCATTGCCTGTTTCTATCTATTGAAAGCAAAAGCGGGTAATGTTTATGCTCAGATATCTTTTATCTTGATACAACTTCTTATTGATGTAGATGGAGGAGGAGGTGGGGGTTCTCTAAGGGAAATAACAAGGAATGCGACCTCGATGGAAGCCACGCGAACATTTAGCGCCTTGCTGGTGGCCCAGTTACTCCCGTCCTGGTATTAGTCCCCAATAAGTCACCCTTCCCTTTCCCAACCTTAAACACTGTTATAACTTCCATCTATTATTTCTTCTAGAGTTAAGAAAAATATAAACGATCGGTAGTTACTATAAAAAAAACTGGAGCGAGTCAGGTTGTTAGATAATTGCTTCAACCCCTCCTGAAAATAGGTAAACTGCTAAGGGGTGCCCTCAAGGGATTTAATAGGACCAAAATTAGTTAATGGCTCCTTCACTATTTATTTGACCCTATTTCTACAAATTAGAAAATTGCCCTCTTACTAATGCTACCATTGGGTTTTTTATTGACAGTTTTTCTAATAAAAGGTGACTAGACAATTTAGACGTATTTAAGCAAGAAATGAATTTTTATAAGTTACAGTTTTTGTTTATTTATTAAACTTTTATTACATAAGACATATAAGAGGAACATAATTTGATAAATATCATATAGTACTTTTATATAATATATTGAAGAAAGTAAGAGAATGTTTTTCCAGAATTGAATACTTAAAGAGCTGTAATGCAACCAACAATTCAACAACGGCGACAAGTATTACATGGTGTTATTACAAGTAGTAGCAGACTATAATGATCAAAATATAATCACACACAGTTTAAATTGTTATTATTATTATCGCATGAAAGTAGTAATTCCGTTGATTGGAGTACGGTAAAAAATATTATACAGTAATATTATATAGATCATAACATGTACAATAACTACGAGTCTATTGTTTCCACAAATATATGAAATATTAAGAAATATTAAAACAAGCAATTAATAATTTAAACTAAGACACTAATATGCTAACAGCTAGACAATATAGACATATATGAATTTTATATCTATCTTTATTAGAAATTAATAATCCTTATGTATACAAGAATCAGATTTCAAGTATAAATCTCTCCACAAATGTAAAACTACTGTTTTTGTTTAAATAAATGTGAAAATAATTTTCTATTTTCTATAACAAAATCAATGATAAATATAGTAATAATACCTGTGCAGTGTAGTATGAGTTAAATTTATCATTAAATATTATGCTCATAACAGGAAAGTGTACTTGTTACTCATCTCCGATATATCTGGTAAAAGTCAGTTTAATGAATGTTATATTTTCAAGGCGTTAAAGTGAGGCAACAGAATACCTCTAGAATGGCCATTGTATTGAGATAATAGTTGATAGACTCAAACCATGGCAGGAGGTTATCAATTGCTATGATGAACGACATAATTTTAACTCATAAACAGAGACCTGACTCCAAGAAAGTGGAAACAAAAACTGTGATGCTTATAATAAAAGCATGAGGAGAAATGTTGGCCCATTTGGACTTTGCTAACGACAACAATCATCAACCTTTGCCGCAACTAAGAAATATTAATAATTCAATGGAAAACAATGAAGTAGTAACGAGTTGCTTTGCCGTTACATTAAGTGAGACTTTGCCATTCGATCATACAATTAGTACCAACAATGAAGGTAGTATGTTGTACGTGATAACTCAATTTTTCAATGATTGAGCTACAAACTATCACAAAAACTAGCAGTCGCAATTGATATCCAAACAAAGGGATATGATCAGGAAATCAGGACATTTTCTACAATTCTGAATTATTCTTTTACAAAAGAAGAAATTAAACATTTCTGGTTATAGTAATCAGGGAATAGCCAATGTAATCATGAATTGCAGGCAAGTGTTATTAATAGAATAATAATTAAGAACAATTGTGTAATTTATGTAAATCTGAAATAATTTTCGCAATAAAGTAAAGCAAATTTTAAATTTTGTAAAAAAGCAAAGTGAAGGGAATTCTCACTATTTAAGGTTATCAGTTACTATTACGAAGGTTATAAATTTGGAATACCTAATATATAACGAGACAGTTGACAACTGATTAGGTCGTCACCATAAAGTCGAAGCTATTGATGAGATATAATCTGGACTAATTTAACATAAAAAATCTAATATAAACAATAACTCATTTATAAATTTCCGGTTTTAGTCGGCGTAGTGTCTTCAAATTTTTTGATATGTTGGTATTCTACTAATTAGTTTTCATATTTAAGTTATTCTTAGTCCTGAGAGGCAAATTAGTCCCGAAATATGCAGATATTCTACATAAAAAAATGACAAAACAGGAATACAGCACAAAAAAAACCGCCTGTTATATCAATTATTATTATTTGTTCTGAAAACAATGTGTAGGTAACAGGATTATAGTGAGGTGAATCAATGAATGATTTTGCGATAATGAATAAATTTTGGGTAATATTAAATTTAATGAGAATCCTGAACCGCCTCATATCAATTTCTTTCTGTTGCTACTTTTTGTGTTCTCGCTATGATATAACATTGACATTAACTTAATAATTTATATCTTATGTTAATTCTGCATTGAAATATAATAGTTCAGTCAGTTGAAAGCATTAGAAGTATTTCAAATCAAAAGTAAAAATGAAGATAACCATTTTGACAATTTGCAGTTGTTCTAAGATATTTTGAATTTGAAAGAAAATTTTGCTATATCGGTGAATGGAATCAAACTTGTTTAAGGTGTACTTGAATAATGTGAACAAGAATAATGTGATTAAATGCAAGACGGCATAGTCCTGTTGTAATCTTGCAAGGCGAGACATTGCAATGGGAGGCCATTAAAGCAGCAGGTTTTGTACAATCCTCACACATTAAGTCTTATTACTGCCTGCCTCAAGTATGTTAATGTCTTCTGCAATCCCTGTCTTTTTAATTACATCGAGTATTCAATCTGTCTTTTTCAAAATTATTAACAAAATTTCATTGAGGTTTTTAATATTAACATTTAACATTATCCTTGATACATCTTTTATTTTAATTTCTCCACTTTTTTAACTTTACTAAAGAAAGAACTATAAGTATTTAAAAATTTAAGTATATTAACATTACAGGAACTTATTCGCATGACAACGAGTGAGAGATTATGCAGGCTTGGATAGGTTCTAATGTTCCAGGTTGTCTATCAATGATAAATAATAGCACTAAACACTTTCAGTTTCATACATAATCAGGGTTGTGAGTGGGTTGTGTTTTTGCATGAAGTTTTAAAACTTTTGAAAAGTTTGCGGACTGATATTTCTGGTTCCGTTTGTTCTATCTTATGTACAGGACTTCCAAAATTTATATCGCCTCTGGTAATGTATATATATATATATATATATATATATATAAAGATTTCACATAAACACGTGAAACAACAATCAATGATCAAACCACAATAAGAAATGGGAAAACAAGACTAAGATCTTTCAACCGTAACAAGCGGTCTTCGTCAGAGTCAAAAACCCAACCCTATCTTAGTCTTGTTTTCCCATTTCTTATTGTGGTTTGATCATATATATATTGATAAAAGTATCGACCGTGGAATAGAAACAAAACTATAGTTTATAGGGACTCGGCCAGTTCTTCAGGTTCAAATTAAACTCTCATTGCCAACGTTTTGGTCTTTATTTAAAACCTTTTTCATAGGCAGAAGTATAAATTTTGAAACAGAAAAACTAAGTATTACATTACAAATTATTTTACAAAGAAAAATCCACATACTATTTTTCTTTGTAAAATAATTTGTAATGTAATACTTAGTTTTTCTGTTTCAAAATTTATACTTCTGCCTATGAAAAATGTTTTAAATAAAGACCGAAACGTTAGCAATGAGAGTTTAATCTGAACCTGAAGAACCCGACAAACTATAGTTTTGTATATATATATATATATATATATATATACTTTTTCGTTGGAAATACGATCCAAAACGGTCAAATATAGTTCAATATACACAAAGAAACATAGAGAAATCAAAATAACAAACTTACAGTCTCTAATTTTTGGTTTGAACCGTCTTCAGGAGAGATAAGAGAGGGAAACCAAGCGCACTGGTTTCCCTCTCTTATCTTTCCTGAAGACGGTTCAAACCGAAAATTAGAGACTGTAGTGTGTTATTTTGATTTCTCTATGTTTCTTTGTCTATATTGAAATATAGATATATATATTGATAAAAGTATCGACCGTGGAATAGAAACAAAACTGAAGTTTATCGGGACCCTATCAGTTCTTCAGGTTCAAATTAAACTCTTATTGCCAACGTTTCGGTTTTTATTTAAAACCTTTTTCATAGGCAGAAGTATACATTTTGAAACAGAAAAAATAAGGATTATATTACAAATTATTTTTCTTTTTAACATAATTTGTAATATAATAATTAGTTCTTCTGTTTTAAAATTTATATTTCTGCCTATGAAAATGGTTTTAAATAAAAACCGAAATGTTGGCAATGAGAGTTTAATTTGAACCTGAAGAACTTACCGATTTCTGATAAACTTTAGTTTTGTATATATATATATATATATATTGCTATCACTGTTCATCTCAAAATAGTTGTTCCTTCTTCTAAGATCTTACGTGTTAAAGCCATACCATGGGCTTCTCTTGCAGTGGTTCTTGGGGGCTCCATTCACTAAATGCATGCTCAATCGCTCTTGAAGTTTAGTATTGTCATCCCAATATAATAATTTGAGGGCAGGTTGCGCAGTCCCTGTATTGCATGTAATTTATATATTAGGTGACATTGTACCAGATTGAGAGGTTCACCTAATATATAAATTACATGCAATACGGGGACTGCGCAACCCTGCCCTCAAATTTTATATTGGGATGACAAATCTAAAACTTTCAGACGATTGACATGCATTTAGTGAATGGAGCCCCAAAACCATGCAAGAGAAGCCCATGGTATGGCTTTAACACGAAGATCTTAGAAGAAGGAAAATATTTTGCAGTGAACAGTGAAGCAATAGATTAAAAATAAATTGAAGCTCTCTATATTAAAGATTTGTCTTTCTAAATTCACAAATAAGTGATATATTATATAATATATATATTTATATATAATAATATTATATATATATAATTGATAAATAGGCGCAGATTTCTTTTAAACAATAGATCTTCTTTAAAATATCAGTCAATGCTTGAGAAGTGTATGGCACTACAGAGAAAAAGATGCCTCAGAGGAGAGGCATCAAGTAATACGCTTGTATTACAGGGCATACTGAGCAGCCAGTAAACCAAGATGAACAAGCGGCGAAATATCGTCTCTAAGCACGTTTCAACGACGACGGAGGAGGATAAGCTTAAATTAACAATATTCTATAAGAACAATAAGACCAGTAATGTTGTTCTTAAGAACAGCCCCCAGTGTGTCACCCCAGAGCTCCAGAAAAGTCATCTCGTGTATGAATAGTTTGTAATTCAGGAACTGTGCACCCTGCCTTCTACATACTCGGATGACAAACACGAACTCTCAGGCGTCTTACCCAATCTGTCTGCTGGTGGACCAAAACAGCATGAACAAGAAGTCCATGGTACTCGTCTCACTAGGGAGAAGTTAGGAAGGAACCAAAGTCCTTCAACTGCAAAGTGACCCTAACCGCCTGAAAATCCTGGAAGCGCTCTACATTGGTCTAAGAAGCCTTCCCTTAACTGCCAGATGGTGACATGTTCGTATTCCAGCATGAGGAGTATGGTAGTAAGCGGTGAAGTGCAGCGGGATACCGGACGGTGTAGCGCCACTATGCTGCTGTAAAGTGGCTCGGTTGATCTGGTGACTCGGACTGGTGGACCGGAGAGGGTTGAGGGCGGGCGCTCGGCCTGCGTCGGTATTCCCAGGCTGCTCGGCGCGAGTCGGCCTCCGGCATCAGGTGATCTGCAGCTGTTCTCCAGTTGGGTCCCCCACTCCCCTTACCCCCACCCCCTTAACTCCCCCCCACTACTTGCCTGCTTTCCCTTCCCTATGCCTTTTGGTCCTGGATCTCCAGGAACAACTTGCCCGTCGATGACATCTGTGATGTCGAAAGCTTGCGCACTCAATACGTTTACTTTTCTTATATTTATTATTATTATTCTTTTCGTTATAACTAACTAACTATAAACCTTTCTTTTTTCAACTAACTAACCTTCCCTTTTAATTTTACTCTCTTTCAACTCGTTATTTAAATTTATCTTTTCTAGTTTACTATTAATCTTAATTATTATTATTATTAATTATTATTAACATTATTATTATTTTATTATTATTAATTTTTCTTAATCTATTTATTCTCTATTAGTCCAGTTATACCGTTGACCTTTAACCTTCTCTTTATATTAACCTGTACTATCCTTTTAATCTATTTTTACAATGTAAGCATGAGTCATCGTTTTAATCTATTTATAGCAATGACTAAGCATGAGTCATCGGATAGGTTCTGATGTTCCAGGTTGTCTATCAATGATAAATAATAGCACTAAACACTTTCAGTTTCATACATAATCAGGGTTGTGAGTGGGTTGTGTTTTTGCATGAAGTTTTAAAACTTTTGAAAAGTTTGCGGACTGATATTTCTGGTTCCGTTTGTTCTATCTTATGTACAGGGCTTCCAAAATTTATACCCCCTCTGGTAATGTATATATATATATATATATATATTGATAAAAGTATCGACCATGGAATAGAAACAAAACTATAGTTTATCGGGACTCGGCCAGTTATTCAGGTTCAAATTAAACTCTCATTGCCAACGTTTTGGTCTTTATTTAAAACCTTTTTCATAGGCAGAAGTATAATTTTGAAACAGAAAAACTAAGTATTACATTACAAATTATTTTACAAAGAAAACTCCACATACTATTTTTCTTTCTATGTTCAATATAGACAAAGAAACATAGAGAAATCAAAATAACACACTTACAGTCTCTAATTTTCGGTTTGGACCGTCTTCAGGAGAGATAAGAGAGGGAAACCAAGCGCACTGGTTTCCCTTTCTTATCTTTCCTGAAGACGGTCTTATCATGAACCTGAAGACGGCTCAAACCAAAAATTAGAGACTGTAGGTGTGTTATTTTGATTTCTCTATGTTTCTTTGTCTATATTGAACTATATATATATATATATATTTATATTGATAAAAGTATCGACCGTGGAATAGAAACAAAACTGAAGTTTATCGGGACCCTATCAGTTCTTCAGGTTCAAATTAAACTCTTATTGCCAACGTTTCGGTTTTTATTTAAAACCTTTTTCATAGTCAGAAGTATAAATTTTGAAACAGAAAAAATAAGGATTATATTACAAATTATTTTTCGTTGTATATAATAATTAGTTCTTCTGTTTCAAAATTTATACTTCTGCCTATAAAAATGGTTTTAAATAAAAACCGAAATGTTGGCAATGAGAGTTTAATTTGAACCTGAAGAACTTACCGATTCCCGATAAACTTTGGTTTTGTATACATATATATATATTATCAACAGGAATACGATGCACAAAGGATAACAAACTTTTCACAGTGAGCTGTTTATATATATATATATATATATATATATATATTGGTATATATTGGCAGCAGATCTTCTCTCAAGCATATTTTATTGAAAATGATCGCAGTTTCTGCGTTAATTACCTTTTTGTTAACTGATTCTAACCTCCTGGCTATTTTCCTTATTGTAGTAGGTAAACTATAAATCAGGTAACCAATGACATTTCTAAGTAAAAGGGTCAAATTAAGAAAGAAATTTAAAAACATGATCTAAATCTACCTGAATAACCTGATTAACATGAATAACCTGAAGATGACATATGAATGTTGAACCTCTCCCCCCACCCCTCCATCCATCCATACCTTCAGTTGTCAATGGAACTTAGACCTATTAGTATTTGTAACTTTCTTTATTTAGTTTATTTATTTAGTTGATGTTTATTTTGTATTAACCTGAAGATGACATATGAATGTTGAAAGCTCGTTTATAAGTGTAAAGTGATTATAGATTTAGATCATGTTTTTAAATTTCTTTCTTAATTTGACTTTTTTACTTGGAAATGTCATTGGCGAACCTGACATTACTACAACAAGGAAAATAGCCAGGAGGTTAGAATCAGTTAACAAAAATGTCGTTAACGCAGAAACTGCGATCATTTTCAATAATATATATATATATATATATATATATATATATATATATATATATACTTATTGTAATGAAAACCGTAGAACTAGTCAATAGGTTCTAATTTTCAGATCTAACAATTATTTCTGAATTATGTAGATAACAACTACTCAAAATGTCTCGTGGTAAAAGATGAATTGAAATATCGTGTGCAAAGAAATAGAGATAGAGCCTTTTCAAGTATTATCTTTGTATTGGAAAGAACTGATAGTTATTAACACCAAGGTCAATCTGACGTAAGTAAAGAGAAACTAACCTTCCTCTTTTTCCTCAGGGTCTATGTAGTCAATTATTCTTTTCTAGCTTATCTATATGCTTATCTATAAGCATTTGGTGTTCCTCTTTTACCTCCTCATGATTTTACAGAATCCACTCCAGTAATGTCAAAAGAACATCAAATAGTTTTGTCAACATTATTAAATCTTTAAAAGGGAATCATATACATGCAGAAAATATATGTGTAATGTGGAAGGGTTCCAGAAAGGAGGACAAATAAACTATTGTTAGTTTTTATTAATACTAGACAATTGATTAATTGTCCTCTCTCTCATTTACAATAAAGACACTCACTGCCATACACTGCACACTGACAAGTCAACGGTTCAATCACAGGTCAACCAACCAGCCAGTTCTTCGAGCAAAGATTCAAATTTACATATGCACTGTTGATGACATATATAATAACAGTTTTTTTAATATAATAGCTCAGAGATTAGCATAGCATTCAGGACATGAATTTCTAATTGGTGATCCAGTAGCAATAGGCACACGTTATTGCTATAATCTAGTCACTACTAGTTGTTTAAGGGTATGTGACTAAATTTTGAACCTAAAATAATTTCTAATTAAGGGATTAGGAATGATAACTAAGAATTATTTATAAAATGAATTTACCTTAGACAGCACCAGTAGTTTACTTGTTTATCTTATCCATTTATGAATTGCATTCAAAATAATTTTTGTTGCTCTACTCATCGGCTCTTTTCAGAAATCAGGAAAAGAATATTTTTTACTTTTGTTTTGTTACTATCAAGCAGCCAATGCTACGTTTGACGATAAATTATAGTGAATTAATTCGCTATATATTTGTAGATCACCTAAGGTAAGATCACATAAGATAATTTTTAGAAATGAGAAAGTCACTATGTAGTACTGTAACTTGCCCAAAAACGTATGAAATTCAACCCCTTCAATGTGCAATATGCCAATCAGCTTACACCATATCTCGTATGCTCCAAGGTAAAATCTTCAGTTGAGAGCATCAATTTACCAGTAATATACCTAGAATCATCTGTAAGGCTTGAGCACACACCGATTGTTTATAGATTGTGCACAATGTTTGGATGAATCCATGAAAAACGTTGATGGTAGAAAGATGTACGAGTGTGTGGAAGCCAGCCATGTAATATACAGCATGTTGGGACAGGTCAGTATTCAACTGGTCATTAGTTTATATTACGAAATCTTCTAGTCAATGACAGCTGATTATATTTTCTTTGTAAATAAAAAATGCAGGAAAAACATCGATAAGATGGTTAAATAAAATTGTATGGAATATTAATTCCATAAAAATAATGCAAACTTTAATTTTGATCCACACTGCTATGTTAAAAACGTTGACCAGTTTTCAAAGAGTAATCAATTTTGAGAGCACATTCATTGTTTACTTCTTACTTGTGTATAACATATAAACTATATGAAATAATGAAAATAAAGCTAGTTCAATGTTGATACGATGTATCAGTTCAAACATTGTTTTCAATAAAACAATAACAATAGAGAAAAAAAACTCTTCAGAAAGATAAATGATAGCCGACCAAAGACTTAGCTCTCTATTTGTTTACTATATATGTTATAATGGCTGAAACACTGCGTTACTGTACTATCTGATCATAACGCAGCTAGAATTTTAGTAATCGTACAACACACTTGAATGCCGGCTACGAAAACTAATATAATAAAAAATGTTTAAAATTGTGCATTTTATTTTAGAATTAGAAAACAACTAGTTTTAGTTTAAAACTACTTACTTGCTAGTTGATAGTTATAAAACTTCTTATTTTCCTTATCAAATTTTTGACGTCTCTGGTACTTAAAAATTATGTGCG
This sequence comes from Hermatobates lingyangjiaoensis, assembly GCA_026182355.1. Lineage (NCBI taxonomy): Eukaryota > Metazoa > Arthropoda > Insecta > Hemiptera > Hermatobatidae > Hermatobates > Hermatobates lingyangjiaoensis. The sequence goes on from JAPFBL010000329.1 coordinate 1,402,463, forward strand.
AAAAGATCAGATAAGAGTGGAATAAACTTTCCAGGAGACAGAGCAACAAAATGAAAACAGAAGAACGGCTTAGCGAGAAACTGTATTGGAGTATTCACATTTGCAACTGATAAAATAACAATGCCAGAATTAGTTTTCAATCTTTAAAACGTGAATGATAAATAACACATCATTATACATCAGGGAAATTGTTTTGTGAAGAACAGTACAATGAAAACACAATAATGAAACAGAGATGTAATTAGTTATGAACTGTTATCAATGGCCAGACTGCCGAAACCGAATATTGTATTTCTGATGGATAAATATTGCTTAAAGTTTAGCGTAGTATGCAGTAATATTCATTATGCCTACATTCCTAAGAAAAAAAAATAAAGCATAACAATTACTGAGCGCGTAATAAATACGGTAGAAAGGGAAGTAGAGAAATAGTTTTGTTGATTGGGTGGGCGAGAATTGTGATGGAGCTATCGCGGCCAAGGGTGAAATGCAGTTGGTTGAATTCCAGCCTAGGTGTGAAGGGTTAGCAATATATGGCCAAGGTTCGCTGACGCGGGAAAAGTCCGTGGATTCCCTCGACCGAATTTCACTCCCTGTGATTTTTCAAAAGCCTCCAGCATTCCTAACCCACCCCACCCCCCCATAACCCTTAATTTATTTGGCGCAATATACCATTAGGGTAATTTTTAAGGCCTGTCGGTAGGAGGCCTAACCTGCAGGCAGTTGGAAGGGCTTAATAGAACCAGCTCAACCCCAAGGGCTTCCCACCTCACCCTTTTTTCAGTCTACAGCCATCGAAGGGCAATTAATAAGGACCATGCCTACCAACCTGTTCCCTATCACCCTCCTCAGCCTCATCCGAGCTTCCGTGACAAAAAATGCCAACTCACTCTCCCTAACCTCTTTAGCTCTTTCAGTTAACTAGCCAACAAATCTAACGGAACAATCTAGACCACTGCACGAAAAATGCTTGGCCCAGCACGATATCCGGCATCTCGTAAGGTCTGAGACACGCAATGCCCCCTCCCAGCCTGGTGACAAATAATCAATTTTAATGCATCCTGTATAGTTATCAGTAAAAGATCGGATCACAAGCACTTCACGATTGGATCAACATTTCATTTGTGAAAGTAAAACAAACAGGAAAAATCATCACTTGTTTTCTCACCCACTACTTTAACTGTTCCTTGAATAATGGAGTGACCCTCACGAACATGTCCACTGACACCAATCTACCTTAGTATGCCAGATACTGTTCTATTTTAATAAAGGAAATACTAAAATTTAAAAACCATTTCCTCATGCTGCACCTGTTTTCCATCAATCCAAATTATATAAATTGTATTATATTTAATCATTTATTCAATACTTTAAATAAAATTGTACATAAAATTGACAGCAATTATTTTCGTCAAGGAAAACTGTGGTTATATAAGTAAAATAAAACACCTATATATTTAATTTATTTGCTTCACAAGCAATCAAAATAAATGAAATCAATTTATTTATCAACTATTATAAACACTCAAATATTTTCATTAAGCAAAGAAGTTCCCTTTATTTTGAATAACCAACTATTTACTAGTCATATAATGGTTTATATTTTGTTACATATGACTTGAATGGTATTGTTTTATTATTTCATTTTTTCATCAAAAAAATCTATGTTAAAAACATATTTTAAACAAACTTGGATTTCTGGGAATTTATTCAAACTATCATGTTTGATGTTTATACATCAGGGAATTCTTTTATGAATAACAATACATATAAAATACAATAATGAAACAGAGATGTAATTACTCTTTTAAACTATCACGAGTAAAAAAGCTGTTTAATTGATAAATTGTTATTCAAGACTTTATCGGTACCCATACTTTGTGCTTTTTGAAAAAAAAAGTGTGGCCTACAATCAACTTTACTATTAGTAAACATAATACAAAACTTTTTGACAACCAATTGATTTTTTGTTTTATTTTTATCTAATTATCATTATGCATTAGATGCATTCAATTGATTCAACCATTTCTGTGGAAACAGTTGCAAATTGAACTTCCCGTTCTACTAGTTCAATATCAAGTATACAGGTTTATTTAGTATTACATAGATTTGTTTGGGATGTAAAATTAGTAGTTTAGGCAATAAAAAAAAGTTTTTTTTAACACATTTTTGCAAAAATGTGACTTTTCTATCATGTATAATTGTTTCTAAACAGTAGGGTTCATCTACACTTTGAGACCCATATTTGTGTAAAATATTACTTTGATACATCAGATATTGTGGACTGCAGAGTGCACATGAACTTTTGGATATGCATCCCCCCCCACCCCCCCCACACACACACATACACATACAAACGTCATCAAAAAATGTCATACAACGACTTTGTGGACCTCAAAGCAATAAAAGCAGTCAAAATTTTAAGTTCAATTTTTTCACCATTACTACACGTAGTAAATAAATATCGAAGTGTCGTTGGTTTAGTTTAATTTTATTTCAGTTACATTATTTAATAATTTTGATTATTAAGATAAATTAATGAAATGAAAGGTAGATATTGCTAAGATCATTTTTAATAAGCTTTATACCTATTTTTCCTACATTTATCAGCTCTTGAAAAAGCTAGAGGTCATTTTTTTATTGTTGATTTCTCGTCCAATAACAAACTGAGTACTAGTTAGTAATATATTCAATTCAAACAAGCCCTGAAAATAATACCCAAATGTTTCATCTTTATTAGTATTATATTGGTTTTAAAAAGAATGGAAATTTCAAACCTGCTGATTTAATAGAACTGCAGATTTATGGTGGTTATTCATACAACGTAATTTGATTGCAAACAATCTATCTTTTGCGATTTATTGCAAGGTAATTTTATCGTGATCCAATATTTTGATGTATGTTCACTTTTAAATTATTTATTAAAATGATACCCCCTAACATTATTAGTTAATGTTAAATTATGACCTAGCCTGTTTTATTTTTACGTAAATGTTGTTCTATATTTGTCGTTATTTTAAAGAGACAAAACTAGATAATTTTCAGTTATATCATGTATATTATATTTTTGTATCCAACAAATTCTCTGTTGAATAGCAAAAAGTAGTGATTAAAATGTAATTTATAAAAATTAACAGCAATCATAGTGAATGATGATGTATTATCTGCATTTGCGTATTTTAATAGCTATTAGTTTGCGTTTAGAAAACACAGAGACTTGGTTACAGTTAGTATAAAATTATACTTTAATCGTTTTTATTCTGTTTTGTACATAATATTATTTTGAGTTGGTGTTTTATGTTCCTTTTCACTTTTCATAATTCACTTTTCTGATTAAAAAAAAGACCAACATGTTTTTAGACAACTTGTTCTTCTCTTATCCTTATAATTCCAGAAGGATAGAATTTGGTGTATATTGAAACTAACAGGATATATAACTGGAAAAATCTAGTAATTTTTTAATAAACAAAACGGGAGAGGTACTTTTTTGCAACAATATGTATGCAAAATGTTTGACTCGTACTTGAATCTGAAAGCTTTCTTTATTCTGTGAACTTAATAAGGTTGACAAATTATAATAAAATTATAGCCAGTAATAGTACACCTTTTCAGAGAATGAGTTTAATACTTTATATTAGGATAAACTTTTGCATTACATGGATGAAAAAATACTATGATGTATTTTGTGATTTCTAAAAGTACTATTTTTGCGCTGAACAGCTATACGTAGAGCAATGTCAATGGTAAAAAAAAAAAATTAAAATTAGTAAGGCAAAAAATATTGTTCATGAATTGGTCATATGAGTATAAAAATTGAAAACTCAGCATAGATTAATAGATATCCCGCAGTACTTGTTTGGTCTGTTTAGAGATTTAGTTTTTATTAGGGTTGAACAAAAAAGAAATGCACTTAATTATTAATAAAAAAATATGATTAATTTAATTAGTTCACATGATATGTAAATGAAACTAAGTCTCAAAAACTAAAACAGCAAATCAAATCCAATGTTTATTTTATGAAGTTTTCCAGAATGTCATAGACGGTTACCCAATGAATGTGTTGCTATCAATCTACTAGCTCCATCAATAAGAAATCTTAGTCTTCGGTATATAGTTCTCTGTATGTTTAATAACCACATTGATTATAGGAATTATTCAACAACAATTGCTACTTTGTTTCTTAAATTAGTACCTACCAACAATGATACTAATTTTAAACCAATTATCCGGTGATTTCATATGTTACAAAATTTTTAAGGTACTATCTCGCTAAACAAATTTTATGAGCTTACAATTTTAAAATAATGATATACATTAAAAATGATATATATAATGTCTATTTGTAGCAATTGAGAATTTTTTATTATCATAAAAAATAACAACTAATAAGGATGTTTCCAAGGGGCAATATTTGTTGCATATCAAAAGGAAAAGTTTATAAAATTAGCTACAACAAATATTGTTAAGAAAATATTAAAGTTTTTAAGTGATTTAAAAGTTCACTCTGGGCTGTTTCTTGGATATTGAAGGAACTTTTCATAACTTGTCACATAATCTATTAAATCAAAACTGATATATTTAACCTGGCAAAATGAATGGGTGCTTGTTTTTACACATTGTTTTTAAAATGTTTATACTTTTTATCTTATATATTCTATTAAGTTGATGTGTGATAGAGGGTCCCAAATATATGCAAATAAACATCCCATAGCAGTGGGGCAACAATTGGTAGATAATGACGCCATTGTTTTTCACAATACTGCACAAAAATACAGGTTACTATTGCCGTAGTAACTTTGTATTATCAATGTAATCTAAGTCTTATAGTGACCATTTTGTTCTGTATTAGATAAATAAGTATTAATGACTCGATATCATAGTTATGTAATCATAGTATAAATACTGTATTTTGTTTTCTTTTTAAAACTAAGTAAAAAAGCTAGATTGTTTAACTGAGGGTGTTCAAAAAAAAAAAAGAAAAAACGATGAAACAATGGCATAGAGTCTAGAATATAACCTTCAAAAATGGGGTTCAGAAAGGGAAAATTGTATTAATAACCAAATCTAATATAGTGGGAGTATGGGCTTTATGCACTAATCATAATTTCTAAAATCCAATATCTTAATGGAGAATAATGGGTCATATATCATAAGAAAGCATCAGGTAGAGCAATCAGAAAAGAATTATTGATTCTTTGCATGCACTAATGGGAAATATTGAGTAACCTTGTTTCCTTCTCCCAGTAGAAACCACTCCAATAATTTTAAGTCTTTAACTATTTGGTTTTTACTATCAATATAATTGAGGAACAAAACTATAGATAAAAGTCAAAATGAATTTATTACACTGTTATCAGTGACATTTAGTTGTTCAGTTTTCTAAGTCAATGATATATTATAGCATAATGATTAATGAATATAGTTTTAAAATATATCATAAAACCAAAAGAAATGTAGATAATTATTCAGAAGATAATTTACTTGATTCTTAAGCAAAATAAAAGAAGGCTTTGGAAAAGCTTTATTAAAAGATTAATCAATTTCTACAATGCTTTCAATGTTAAAATTCACAATGTTTTGTATAAACAATATAATAAAACAGAAATCTTGATAAAACAATGAAATAAGTAACGTGTGAACCAGTTGTGAAGTCTTTTATTCTGGGAATCTACTCATAGACTGATAATTAAACCTTCATATACATTCAGTTATGAAATCGCTGTCACTATTTAATAGCATTTTATCTTTCTATATGACTGGAATAAAATAAATATATTTTAACTTGTATTTACTGAAAATTTTTCAATTTAACTAAAATGACAATCAGAGAAGTATCTAGGCTGTATCCTGTTTGTTTTTACTTCAGTATGACTAATGTTTTAATTTAGTATTTCACCTAAGATAGAGAACAGGAACTTTCTTCTTAGTCTTGGAGAATATATTTTATCATAAAATTCTTGGATTGATTTTTTATTAGGCTTCTTGTCCATATATATATATATATATATATATATATATAACCCAAAAATAAATTGGGGGAATAAAAGACTTAAGATTTTTCGTCCGTATCAAGTAGTCTTTGTCAGAGTCTAAACCTAACTCATTGGGTTTGGACTCTGAGGAAGACCGCATGTTACGGTTGAAAAGTCTTAGTCTTATTTCCTCTTTCTTTTTGTAGTTTACACATGGATTGTTTATTGTGAAATCTCACGTGTTTACTAACAAATTTAAGCGAGTAATCCAAAAATGCTTCTGAGGGAAGTAGTTTGCACAGATATCAAAAAATTCGTCTCTAATCACGGAAAATAGCCGCTTATTCGAGACAAACAGTCAATAATGTGCAAATTAAAACATAAAAATTAAAACAAATTAAAAATCAACAGATATTATAATTATACTGCATGAAAGTTCTTTTTGCATAATTTTTTTACAAAGTTGAGTGACCAAAAATATATTAAATGCTTTATAATATAAATAATATAACCTCAGTATTGTGAATTGTTGAATTGTGTAAAACAAATAAATTACGTAATTTATAAAATTCATTGCACAGCCACTAATGTAAAAGTAATCAGCAGCATTCTCTTTAAAAATACCTCAGGTAAGACTAGTTAAATGAAAATTGGGATCTGGTTTTTGTTTCCTGCTTGTTTAAAAAGGAAAAGATAAAATTGGTGTCACGTGAAGAAATTTGTGAAATATGTGGGTTTTGTGCACCAGCAGTTGTCATTGTTTTCCAGAGGCGTATTATCTCCAGCACCCGTTACTACTCACTGAGGTCGTATCATCCCAGAATCAAATTCCCAACACCCCAAATTGACTTTTCTTCGTCCATTTGCTCATCTATTACCACGCTATATTCAAATAATTGACTTGCATTCTTCATTTCTTATTCCATTTATCCCCTTTACAGAGTATTGTTTATTTAATTTTAATACATTTTTTGTAACTCAACTTCTGCATCTGTCATACTAAATCGGGACTAATGATATTCAAACAGCTGTTATTCACTTAGACGTCTTCAATTAAGGTCAATTAAAATCATGTTTGGTTATTAACAGTTACTGAAACGAATTAATAGAATAATATATCATCATATTAATTAAATTATTTTATTACTTATAAGTCCTTATGTTTTCATATTAAAAATAATACAGAGTATTGACCTTATCCATGATACTGACTAAAGCATCACAAAACACAGATGTGCTGCATCTGGCCTCTGGCCTATAATTAAAATGACTAATGTTTGGACTATTCAGTTGCACTTGAAAAAGTAATGGTATATTTCTTTGATATTAACTTTTATATTTACTTGATTCATTTAAATAATAATAGAATGAAATATAAATAGATAACTGAGTTATCTATTCAATTTATATATATATATTTATAAATAGAAGCTGAATTTTCTTTAACTATGAACTAAAATCAAGAAAATTTCCGAAAGTGATTAAAACAAAATTAATTTGTTGTTATTCACAGAAAATTTAAAAAAAAAAAGCAGAAATAGTAATTAAAAAATTTGAGTCCATGACTCTGTGACCAAAGCAAGCTTCCTCAACGCTATTACGATTTAAATCATCATGGAATAGTTATTAAATGAGTGTTCCAGTGAGAACACACTGATAGCTAGTAATCGCAGAGCTTAAGTTGAATATATTCTTCTTATTTCTTTGAGAACAGTAACACAATGTATTCAATGCAGATGCAATATATTCAATATTTAACCCCTGCTATACGTGTATTAAATTATTATTATAATTATATAATTAATGTAATTATTAAATATTAACTATTATATATTTTAAAAGGAATGCTTCATTCACTTTTGATTTAATTAATGTTAAACTTATCATAGAATTTATTTAAAATGTTTCCAGAAAATCCATGAATTTTACAGAATGAATACCAGAGATACAACTAATTAGAGCACACACTTGGATGGAATGGAGTGCAGTGGTAATCGGCAGAAACAGTTTCTTCCCCACGCACTGACTTCCTCCAAGAAGAATTTCATTAGCCTGGAATGTGAAATAGAATTGTTTACTGAACAATTATTTAACATAATCATTAGAGAGAGGCGTGGTTGTTTTGAAAATAATAAAATAATATAATTTTCACTATTTTATATGAGTTTATTTATAACTCAATCCATTATATCTGGAAACTAATATATATACTGTCTCATAGTTTTGTACATTGTTTAAAACAAGCATTTGAAGAGTAGTGTATTTGAAAAACTCAGAATTATTGTGCAAAATAAATTTTTAAAACTCGATTAATCACATATAATGAATTAAAATGCATCACTGTATAAGGAATCTTTTAACAAATATCACTCAAAGTCACAAAAAGAAGAATGTTAAATGATTATCATTTAGAAAAAGTGAGTTTAATCGTAATAATTATTACAGTACATAATTTTCAAATTTAATTAATATGGGTTCAATTATATTTCTGAATAATATCAATTATTGATAACGATTGAACAATTGAATATTTATATTGATTGAGAAGAATTCTTATAACTAACCAGTGTTTGCTATGGTCATTTAAAAAAGCATGTTACAAAATGATTTATACTCTTCTGTACTCTAGTCTGTAACGAGTTTTTGATTATTTTTTTTTTGTCAACTAAATTTCTAACATGATTATGTAGAATAGAAGTTAACATTTTTGTTTACAAAAAATTATGTATAAATTACTTTTGAAATTTATAAAAAATAAATACATCAAGTTACGTAGTTTTGGTATTATGAGGAAATATGCCACTGTCCAAAACTGAATAAATAAACTATCTTTTTCACTAAGTTAAATTCATTTGTGCCAATGGCATTTATGTTTTATGAGGATGTATGGAGAGTTACTTAAAGAAACCTCTTAAAATGAAGGTATGGCAACTACTAAGAGTGAGCCATTGCTACCTTCTTATTGTTGTTCAATCAATTTATGAAAACTATCTAATTTTTCACAGTTAAAAAAAGGAACACAAAAAATTAAAAAAAGAATACACAATATCTAATTTTTGTTTTTAACCGTCCTAAGGCGGACAGAGAACTTACAATAGAGTGACTGTTGAAAACTATTGAAAACATCACTTCAAAGAGAGACCCGAGTTCAAAATCGAACATATGGTAAACAGACATGGGGTAACTTGCTGTTGCGTCTAACGGATTACCCCAAAATTTGAGTTCTCTTTATCGATTTGAAACTCGTATTGTGTCCAGAATAATGTATATATATATATATATATATATATATATATATATATATATATGAAAATGGGAAAACAAGACTAAGATCTTTCAACCGTCACAAGCGGTCTTCGTCAGAGTCAAAAATCCAACTCAATTCTTATTGTGGTTTGATCATTGATTGTTATTTCACGTGTTTATGTGAAATCTTTTTACATATATATATATATATTATATATAAATGATCAAACCACAATAAGAAATGGGAAAACAAGACTAAGATCTTTCAACCGTAACAAGCGGTCTTCTTCAGAGTCAAAAACCCAACTGAGTTGAAAGATCTTAGTCTTGTTTTCCCATTTCTTATTGTGGTTTGATCATTGATTGTTATTTCACGTGTTTATGTGAAATCCTTATATATATATATATATATATATATATATATATATATATATATATCAATGATCAAACCACAACATAAAATGGGAAAACCAGACTAAGATATTTCAACTGTAACAAGCGGTCTTCATCAGAGTCAAAAACGAAGACCGCTTGTTACGGTTGAAAGATCTTAGTCTTGTTTTCCCATTTCATATTGTGGTTTGATCATTGATTGTTATTTCACGTGTTTATGTGAAATATTTACATATATATAATATTAAAATAAAGTAAAGAATCGGTCAGTTTTTCATGTTCAAATAAAATTCTCCTTTTATTAAACCATAATAAACCTTGTGGTAGCCATTAGACAGTCTACTACTCTTGTTTGTTTTTATAGAAAACCCATCTCTGTACTTGTTTATGTCCAGTTTTATTCTCGCTATGCCTGAAATATTTAACTATTTTATTTTATGCATATGTTCTTTAGGATGTATTTATGTATTATTAATATTAATTGTTATATATTTTTCACCGTTTGAATATCCTACATCCAATAATAAAACGAGTATTATCGTTTTAATGTCAAATGATACAAAATATAATGAGTCATTTGACGCATTTTCCACGATTGCTAGTAATTTCTAATTAAACATTATTTTTTCCTAGTGGTAATCGGGAATGTAATTTGTTAACTAAATACTTTGGAAAAAGAATTCTATTGGTAATAATATAATTTCAGTAAACTGTTTTCATAAAATAAAATTAGATTAAACTGTATACCATTGGAGTAACGTGCAAAAAATCATCAATACTCTATTGTTTGGGACGAACGAAGTAATATCTTGTTTCTGTATATAAATTATGAGAGTCATATTTGGAATGAGAATTTTATTAGAAAACAAGTCGGACGGAAGCTAGAACGATCTTTTGAAACATCAATGTAAAGAAATATTATTGATTCTTATTAATTACAATTGGCAAACTAAATACTATAAACATTAGTTTATTTAAATTAGACGGGGTATTAACGAGAGAAATAGCCTTGTTTACCAGGGTAAATCAGGGATAAAGTTTTATATATTTCTCCTTGAACTTCTTTGTCTGCCTACACCAGTCCAGCCTTCTGTTTTATTCCTTGAATTATTCTCCCCTTCTTCTTTCTTTTTTTGAATACCCCACAAGATATCTGATTTCTTTCATTCAGTTTAAATTGGACGCTGGCAGAGATCAGTTGCTTAGGCGAAATATCTATGTTCTACATCTGAATCTCTTTTTGTGTCTTTGGCAGTGATCTTTATTCATGTGTTTTGTTATTTGTTCATTGTGTTATTGTATATCTACAATAAAAGTAAAGATATTAAATGAAGAATTTAATGTATATTTATACAGATGTGATCACAAAAAAAGACAAATACATGTCTTAACAAACAATTCTTGTTATTTACATTTAATTTATTGATTATATAAATTTATTTAGATTTTAATGAGGACTGAAAAAACCATTAAACATGGATAAGATCTTAGGAATAGGCCATCAAGTGAAGAGTTGATGTTATCTACAGGAATGTCTGGTACTTTGGAATTTTTAAGCAATTGCGCAACTCATTAGAAAACTTCAAGTTATAATACTAATTGCTTCGCCTGTATGTCATCAACTGCATTGTATAAAGCTTTGAAATAATTCAGCTTTATATTTTCACCACACTGCCTGTTTAATGTTTTTGCTGGTTTAAAGTAAAATCCATTTAAAGTCATAATAACAAAGAATTATTTTATAAATATTTTACTTTGTCTTTCTCTCAATGTATGATTCTGACCTCTATTTTTTTTTATAAAATCAGAATTACAGGCATAAAAACACTAAAATAATGAAGGTTAATACTCATTTTTTACCTACTATTTAGTTTTTTCTTTTATTTATGATTTATTTGTTTTTTTTTTATATATAACTGTAGAAGAAAAAAGAAATTTATATAGTGGCTTGAAATATATAGTCCAGAATAGTTATTAATACTAAGAAAAATTTAAAAATAAAAGAAATTTTTTCCATTCAAGTTTTTTTCGGAATGAATTTAAAATATGTATTTATAGACTGGTAATATCATCATTTAGTTTTCTTCGACATGTTTATATTATTTATAAGTACTCAAGATCATAGTATTTAGGAATGGATACCTGTCATTTTTAAGTATTTTATTTGGAATATAGTAATATTCTTGTGTTTTATCTTTACTGGATAATACCTTCTGTGTTGAGCAATTACTTTTTTTAGCTGTACAAAGAGATTGTGGTGACCTTAACGGTCACATACCTCATTTAAAATAACTGACTATATTTCTATAGTTTAACAGTTGAAATATATATTTGTTATTCATTTTCCTATTGAATGTAAACGATTTCATAAATAAAAAAAAAACGGCACTAATAAATATTCAAATCTGAAAGATATTTTGAAAACAAAACATGATCGTAGTGTTAAATACGAATTCTATGAATTGTATGTCAAAATATTCAGTTAAAAACATTTAGCAAGCAGTTGATTTCAGTAAAAAATCTGGAAACACATAATTGATCAGAAATTGACTCTCTACCTCATGGTCTCAACGAACTCTACACGTGTAAGGCTGGCGTCTCCCCTCTATTGAAATGCCTTGCCTTTGACCTGCCAGTGATACACAAGTCCTTCCCAATCAGTCTTGCTGTATTGATTTCTGTTCAGTTTAAGATTGAAATAATAAAATTCATGATTTTACTCCTTTGAATTTTTTTCCATTTGCTGAAATTATAAATTGAGAGTTAATTACTAGTGAGTGTTAAAAAACGCTGTCTGGAATCATATACTTATACTCATTTGCATAGATCACCTATTATGTATTAGTACAGCTGTGTTTATAATAAAAAAAATTTTTTTTTCTTCTTTTTGAATGGCTTGTGTCTTGAATGAAATCTGTCTTGAATGAAATTTAGGACACCACATCCGAAATATAAACATGATTACCAGTGTTTTAAACCTGCCAAATAACAATAATCCTCTATGTTAATATGCTAGTAATTACCTACCTACATATGTCACGCTTTGTCATAAACAATAATATAAATGATCATATTGATATTTGGGCATATGTAATTGCTGTTATTAAACTACGGCTACAAATCAAAACCATCATAATTAGGCAGCATTATAATTCATTATAAAATGAATGGGCATCACGATAGCACATATTCACTTGTTACACCTGAAAATAGTGCATTATATCAGGTTCAGTTCAGTAATTTTTTTCAAAATTACTTTAATAAGTGTTATAATTCCTTTTCTCGAATTCAGAATATACTTTTTTAACTCTAATCGGATAATTATATAACAATGAAATTTTGTTGCGAAATTGAACCTAAAAGTAGTAATTCATAACAAAAAAATCCATAGAACTAGGATTTTAGCATAGGACATTTGCAAAAGAATCCACTCAGTCCAATAATTTGTTTTACTTCAATAGATGATCACATAAAAAAAAGAGAAAAATTTCTTCACTCAAACTCTTCAAAATTAACAGAATATGTGGTAAGAAAAAAACAAAAATTTAAAAATATATTGATTGAATAAGCGGAGTATATTTCTTGGAATGTTGAAGACTGTTTGATTGATTTAAAATAGACACAAAACAGATTAAAAAAATAATTACAACACGAATAAAAGCCTTGCACAATGAAACGCACTAGGAAATAGTTGATATGAAATTCTTCGTTTGAAATTCAATCAACATAAAAACTTGTAATTTTTATGAAGTACTTCAAAAGGTTTGCGATGAGGATATCTCTGAATAAGGACTGAATATCTCATACTATGAATGATGCCATGAGCCACTTGTTATTACCCACAGTCACAGAGTATTCATGATGGTGTGTTTATTTTTTTTTTCGTTAACTACTTTTTAACACAAACTAATCATTGTATTTATGAGCACGTTATTTTTACTATCCACCTCTCAATATGATGGCGGCATCATGAAATGGAATTTATTTAGCAAAGCAAAGGCATTTCAAAATTATTTAAGATACAAGTCATTTCTTTAAAATAAGAAGGGTGGTTTGGTAAGACAGAAGTGAGTGGAGGTTGGATTTGAATATAAATAGGGGTTGTAATGAGCGTGGTCGAGGGTTGATTTCACGGCCAGTGGTCATAGGCATCTTGTTAACGCTGACCCACCCCTCGTGTTCCGTCCTCTGTCAAACACTTTGAATTGCCTCCATTATGCGGCATCCCTTTAAACAAGGCAGTCTCTTTTTGTTAAGCAATAGACTTTTCAAATTAATTTTCTTTCCTTTTTTTTTTTTTTTTTAAATGTAGCTTTAATTGTGAATTAGAAGCTTCTTTCAGGAATGAGAATTATAGAGACCTTTGAGTATCGCTCTTCAACGTCTCTGTTGTTACAGTTGAATAAATTACTTTGTGTTCCTCTATTTTAACTAATTTCCTGTTATATTTCCATGTTCATTCAATTGTCTTTTTGGTTCTTTACTTTTCTCTTAACAAATTTCATTATTATTTGTTTTCAAGAAATATACATTATTCCACAACACTGAAATACCATTACTGTTACATTTCTATCAATATTGTGTTCTAGTTAGAAACAACAAAATTACTAAGAACATCTATAGTAAATACATATATCCAAACTTTTAACATAAAGACTGAGTTTAACAAATTTGTATTAAAAAAAATCTGGAGTGACCTACACTCAACTTTACTATAAGTAACTTAATAACAAATTTCTTGAGTATATAACACATAACGTCTCATTTAAGCATAACATAAACATCTAAATGGGATGCAAAAACAGCTGATGCAAATAATTTCATTTGTATAACTACAGCAGTAATAACATTTTTGAAAAACCAAAGTAAACATTTCTTGAAACGATTTATTCTCCTACAAGAGAATGGCTTTCATTCAAACAGCCAGTGGATTTCTTACATCGTTTACTTGACATCATTCTACATTGATTATTAAAGTAAAATTTTCAAATTTAAAACAGGAAAATACCCTTTTTTCTCTAAAAAATATCATAAACAGCGAAGAAAATGTTGTTTTAAGGTGATTTATAATTAAATATGTTCCATAATTACATTTTTTAATCTCTTAACGAAAGATTTCAATTTTGAATTATCTTATACATTTTTGGTCTTTTACAGAATTATTATACTGGGAATTTTATGGCTTCTTAGTATCTAATAAGATCATTTTCCTTCCCCTTTGTCAAATAACATATATAAGAATTTTTTCTGAGTGAGTGTTATCATTTTCCTGCACAATAATATTCCTCTTACATCTCATATAAGTCAATAAACATTTTAAATTGTTCCTTTATAAATATCAATTTTATATCAGTGGATTTGCTCAAAAAATTTCTAAGTCAATGTAAACAATGTAAAAAAATACAAAAAATTCGACAAGTATAGCAGGTGATCTCTTAGTCTAGGATAAACAAACAGTTTTTATAGCGTTACTGCTCTTTCCCGTAATTGAAACTTCATGAATTTTTTTTATGAATTGCTAATTTTTTGTTCCATGTTTGGTCAAATTTTGGAATATTTTTTAATGAGCCGTTTAGCGTCAAAAAATCATTTTCTGAAAACAGAAATCGTTCTGTAACGCCCCTTTAGCGAATGTATTTTAAAAAACAATCTTTCAACTCATTCTTCACATAATGTTCTATTTGTAGGCATAGTTTCATTTTGATCCGTCAAACAGTATGGCTTGTATCCCTCTCACAAGGTTTGAGATTGAATTAAAAGTAAAAATTTTTACATTTTATTGAAAAAAAATATTTCCTGTTGTTTTAAAATTCTGAATATATTTTTCGTTTGTTGCATTTGTATCGTCAAAGATAATGTCAAAACTCTAGTGTTATCAGTTTAGGAGAAATAAATGTTTTAAAAAAAACGGTTTTTGGCAAAAAAAGTGACTTTCCCATCATGCATAATTCTTCCCAAACAATGGGGCCCTTTTTGTGTAAAATATCAACTTGATCCATCTAAGATTCTGGACCGTAGCATGGTAACAAGCAATGATAACACACTCACCCACCCACCCACCAGATTATGTATGTAGATACAGAAATCTGAGATGAGGTTTCTTACTGGGTGATACCGCATAAGTGTTGTAGTCGTTGTGCCCACATCCCCACACTCTCTTTTCCCTCATTTGCTGCTATATCTAGAATAATACAATGCTTCTCTTCATAATTTACAAAGTAAACATATATAGGAGATAAACTGGTTATATTCAATTATATGTATAAATAAAGTACTCTATAACAAGTGCTTAGTTGTCAGTAATCCGTAAGACGCTCTCTCTCTCTCTCTCTCTCTCTCTCTCTCTCTCTCTCTCTCTCTCTCTCTGTCTTCCCCTGATGCATATCGTCCATAATGACTTTTCTCAACATCATTTTCTTTTAATATATTTTTTCTTAAATTGACCAACCTTTTTATAGAAATTCTAAAACATTTCAACCTATTTAGCATGCAGAATAATTTTCATAAATTAGTGTAAGTCTATTTTCTTTTAAAGAAATTAAAATTACCAATTATATATATTTTTTTTGTTATTCAGATCATTTTAACAGGATTAGGTTCCCACCTGTAGTTATATCTGATAATAAAATGATGATGGAGCACATTTAAAACACCTTCATGATTTCAAATAGAGTTAAATACACCTTATAAAAACCTGACTTCTATTATTCATTCAGCACTTAATTTTATTCCTCCAATTTTTTCCTCTCAATAGAAAATATCAGTATATAAAACTGCTTATGAAAATATTCATATTTTGTGAAATAAAACAATAATACCTGTATGGTTAGTTCACATATAAATTTTTGTTTGAATTTATGTGGTCTAACGTTGTGAATAAAACCTTATTTACTTTTATATAGTACAAAACATGCAGTATAGATAACATTAATTAAAAGTTTGCTTTTATAACTTTGTGTCACTGCGTATTGCTGTAAAGTGTTTATTGTCTTTGTGGTCTGGAGTGGGAGGGGGGGGACAATGTATAAATAAAGCATATAAAACATAACATATGATGCAAAAAAGTATTTCGCTATTTAAATCTAGCGTCTCTTTTTACAGCACCCAAAATACAGAAAAAAGAAATAAGTTAGAGATGCGATTTCTGTGTAGGAGTATACAAAGAAAGAGAGAGACTTACTAGTGTTTATAACGTTAATCAGCTTCACCAAGAGCATTTAGAACTTTTCTTTTCACTATACCAGAGCGACGGTCATTCTGTCTAAGTGAACAAGAATGATATTCCATGCAAAAATGTTAAAGATACTAAAAAGAAGTTTCATTTTACTACAGTTTTCACATATCCTGTTATTCAATTTTTCTTTTAAAGCATTACCTCCAGCCGATTAGGTAAATGAAATGATATTACACAAAAATTGAAATACATGCCTTGAATGCACATGGGCAACTTTAAAACAAACTGCCAAAGAAGATAGTTACACACTTTTTATAAGCTACATGCATAAATAACTAATCACAAGGTTGAATAGTCTTTATATATTTTTTTTTACAGAATAAATCGCAAGTAAATGAAATACTTGCGGAAGATACCCCTTAGTTGAGAGAATGAATGACCAGGAAGTTATTGCATTCATACAACACTGGATGACAAAGAAGTCGTATGGCGCTCATTATTATCTCTGGAGACTATGGGGAAAAAAATCAGTAGATGTTGTATGATTACTTCACGGAAACACATGAGTCTATAATAAATAGATCGCATTGCTGTCCTAAAATTAACATATTCTGCGGATACATTATGGATATGAAATCGTGTGATATAAGGTCGTACGATTTATTTCGGTGTGACGCAGAAAGACTATTCATAAGGGATGTATGATTGATTGACTTGAAATCATGTAACTAGTAACATAAACTAGGGTAATATTTGACTAATGCAGGATTTAGTGACAGGCGGCGTATGGTTGTTTTCAATTAGACACTCTCTCTCTGGAGAAGGTAGATGAAGGAAGCTGTTTAAGTGACAGAGAGATCTGATTCCTTTCTTTATTAAGATAAATTTTATAGACACATCATGGCTGTATGAGAGAGTGACAGATAGGTCATTCAAAACAAATTCGTCATAAACCAAGTGCGTGTTTTCCGGCTTCTATGCTGTTAAATAAATAACTTGGTGACACTATTGTAACCTGATTGAAATCAACTCTTCAAACAGCCTTGTATTTGCATATGCAAAGGATCTGCCAACAACAGTGTTTTCGTGTTTGCCCTCCTCCAATAGCAACCTACTGTATTAAATTATTTCCCGCTTTACTGTACATTCATACAGGACTCTCATATTTGAATAGGAACATTTTTTATTAGAGATTTATTGACAGTTACTAGAACAAAATGCTATAACACTCACTTCTAAATCAATATTACTGGTATATTATAACCACAAATTCGTCACAAAAATGTATAAACGTACTACTATTGAAAATATTCTGCATGTGTTTAGCAAAATTGTTGTCTACAAATTTCACATTTAAACGTATCAGCAATATTAATTTAACTCAAAGTTTATCCTAGATCATTTAATGTGGCACATTTACACTGTCTTTTTATTTTATTTAAATAGTCCATGCAAATGTTTAATTTTTTTACTTTACTATAAGTAAAGTATAGTGATCGTGAAAAAGTTCGATCTCGAGATTTTCACGGAATTACATGTTTTGAGGTCCCAGAAGTCGTTTTATGACGTTTTTACGATGATGTCTGTGTGTGTGTGTGTGGGTGGGTGGGTGGGTGGGTGCGTGGGTGGGTGGGTCCGTGTGTTAGCATTGCTTGTTACCACGCTACGGTCCAGAATCTTTGATGGATTAAGTTGATATGTTACACAAAAATGGGCCTCATAAAGACAAAGATCCCTATTGTTTAGGAAGAATTATGCATGATGGGAAAGTCACTTTTTTTGCCAAAAACAGTTTTTTTTTAAACATTTATTTCTCCTAAACTGATAACCCTAGAGTTTTGAAATTTTACATTATCTTTGAAGTTACAAATGCAACAAATGAAAAATATATTCAGAATTTTAAAACAACAGAAAATAATTTTTTTTCAATAAAATGTACAAATTTTGACTTATAATTCAATCTCAAACCTTGTGAGAGCGATACAAGCCATACTGTTTGACGGACAAGAATGAAACTATGCCTATAAATAGAACATTATGTGTAGAATGAGTTCAGATATTTTTTTTCAAAATTACATTCGCTAATGGGGCGTTACAGTACGATTTCTGTTTTCAGAAAATGTTTTTTTGACGCCAACCAGCTCATTAAAAAAAAAATGAAAAATTGACCAAAAATGAAACATAAAATTAGCAATTCACAAAAAAAAAATCATGAAGTTTCAATTACGGGAAAGAGCAATAACGATATAAAAACTCTTTGTTTACCCTAGACTAAGAGATCACCTGCTATACTTGTCGAATTTTTTGTATTTTTTTACATTGTTTACATTGTTACATTAAAAATTTTTTGAGCGAATCCATTGAGATAAAATTGATTTTATAAAGGAACAGTTTAAATTGTTTATTGAATTATATGAGATGTAAGAGGAATAATATTGTGCAGGAAAATGATAACACTCACTCAGAAAAAAATCGTATATATGTTATTTGACAAAGGGGAAGAAAATGATCTTATTAAATACTAAGAAGCTTATTATTATTATTATTTTAAAGATTAAAATTCCCAGTATGATAATTCTATAAGAGATCAAAAATGTAAATGATAATTCATAATCTGAATCTTTCGTTTAGAGATTAATACATGTAATTATCGTACATCTTTTATTAACAAATCACCTTAAAACAACATTTTCTTCGCAGTTAAAGATGTTTTTCAGAGAAAAAAAGGGTATTTTCCTGTTTTAAATTTAAAAATTTTACTTTAATATTCAAAGTAGAAGGATGTCAAGTAAACGATGTAAGAAATCTACTGGCTGTTTGAACGGAAGCCATTCTCTTGTAGGAGAATAAATCGTTTCAGGAAATGTTCACTTTGGTTTTTCAAAAATGTTATTACTGGTGTAGTTATGCTAATGAAATTATTTGCAAATAATAAATTATTTGTGATGTACAAAAATAAGCTTATAAATTGATATGTCCTTCAATCAATATCTGTACTACTTCACGAATGAAATGCTAATAATTATATCCCATTTAGATATATATGTTATGGTTAAATGAGACGTTATGTTTTATATACTCAAGAAATTTGACATTAAGTTACTTATAGTAAAGTAGAGTGTAGGCCACTCCAGATTTTTAATTCCTTTCTTTGAAGTAATAAATTATAATTTTTCTTAGAACATGAATGTGACTGTTTAGAAACATTTTATATGCATATGATTCTTGTTTTATATGCATATTAGTGAGATTTTATCATAACATAATATATATATATATATATATATATACCTATGGGATCTCCAATTTCACCAATCCTTGCTAATATAGTTATGATTGAGTTATTAGAAGACTGTATTAATAAATTAGGTACGAAGGTGAAATTTATTAAATTATATGTAGACGATTTATTTTTAATTATTGAAAGAGGAGAAGAAGAGTATGTATTAAATACGTTTAATTCTTTTCATAATCGTCTACAATTTACCTATGAAATAGAAAAAGACGGAAATCTGCCATTTTTAGATGTAAAAGTTATAAGAGGTGAAAATGGCATTATTTTAACGGATTGGTATAGAAAGCCTACCAGTGCAGGAAGAATACTGAACTATCACTCCTCTCATTCTATAAACCAAAAATTGAATTGCGTTCAAAATTTAGTTAAGAAGGTTGTTGAAATTAGTAGTCCATGTTTTCTAAAAGAAAATAAGAAAAGGGTAAAGTCATTGTTGCAGAAAAATTGTTATCCAAACAACTTAATTGAACGTTATTGGTTTAAATATACAAGAGAACAACCAGAACATTCCAATAAAAATCATGCTGAACTTGAAGTTTTAAATAAAAAGTATTTCAAATTTCCGTATGTTGAGGGCTTATCACAATCAATCAGAAAAGTTTTCAAACGAAATGTACCTGAAGTTACATTGGCATTTTATAACAAAAGAAAAGTCAAGTCTTTATTTTCAAATTTGAAACAAAAAATACCAAAGGAGTTACAAAGTAACCTCATTTATGCGATCAAATGTAAAGACTGCGACAAGCGTTATTACGGAGAAACAAGTCGTTTTTTAAAAGAAAGACTTTATCAACATTCTTATTCAATAAGAACTAATAAAAGTAACGCCACTGCTTTAGCATTCCATGCCTTAAACGAAGGTCACATGTTCGATTTTGAAGAAGCAATTATAGTAGATAAAGAAC
This sequence comes from Hermatobates lingyangjiaoensis, assembly GCA_026182355.1. Lineage (NCBI taxonomy): Eukaryota > Metazoa > Arthropoda > Insecta > Hemiptera > Hermatobatidae > Hermatobates > Hermatobates lingyangjiaoensis. Next base: position 1,423,448 of record JAPFBL010000329.1, read on the forward strand.
AAGATGAGCAAAGAAGAAAGACCCTCGAAATGCTATATATTAAAAAAGATCTAAGTTCAGTTAATCATAGAAGTGACATTACCAATTTGAACACTATTTATTCAGGAGTGTTAAGTTGATTTTAGTGAAATTTAATTTCCTTAGTTCCTTTTTGTGTTCTTTGAGTGAACAGTGTTTCGGTTTACATGTAATTGTAATCAGTTAGTCTGGTCCAAGTTTTTGACCAGTTAAGATGTTAGTTCACTAACTATCTATTGTTACTTCATTTTATATAATGTAAATTTCATCATTTTTCTAATTCAAAAATTCTGACTTCTGTAAGTTCATAAAAATGTTTATTGCTTTTCTATTACTTCTACTTGTATATATATTTTTGTTTTTTCACAACTGTAATATTCCATTTTGATGTTAGTTATATGTTGATGTTTATATATGATTTCTTGTCATCCTTTGTTTGTAGGCCTATGAAAAAGGTTTTAAATAAAACCGAAACGTCGGCATTGAGAGTTTGATTTTGATCCTGGAAAATTGACCGAATCCCGATTACATTATACACCTATATATATATATATATATAATTAAAGTTACAGATACAGAACACAAGAAAAAGGACGAACACTCACGAATATCGATAATTTCGGCGTCTTGCCGTCTTCAGGAGAGTAGAAAGAAAGAAAATAAAAGGAAAAAGAATGAAGGAACGGAGACGTAAATGCGTCCACTGGCCGATGTAAACAACGGCTATATATATATATATATATATATATATATATATATATATATATATATAATAATATATATTGTTAAATAACAGAGCAGATTCTGCATTCTCGATTTTTTCAGCAATTGTTCATTTTATCTAATCATTTTTCTATACTACAATGGCAATAAAAACAACAAATTTCCCAGGGACATACTGGAGGCAATAACGGTCCAGTAACTGATAACATATATTAAGGACTAACTATAAATTATAGAAGAAAATACAAGCTTTCGACCTCGTAGATCATCTTCAAGCATCCTTTGTAATAAAGATCACTAATGTTCTTACGATTACATAACATTAATTGAAATAGCAATTCAATTAATTGGATTTAACATCTGCAAAGAACCAACAACTGTTTCACACTTAGCTCTTTATACTGGTAGAGGAAATCTTACTGGCATAATATCGACGACACATTTACTATTGTGAAACAAGTAACTAGATTGATTGTGTAAACAGTTGGATGCAGAAAACAAAACAAGTAAGAAAATGAAAGCATTTTCTACTAAAGAGGTGAGTTGAGTTAATTCAAAAGAGGACAGATTAAGTGAGTGGAGGGTCAAAGACTATTGGGCAGGCTGGCGGTGCCTGGAGTCCTCTACAAGCAAACGCACTTAGGCCTCTCCAAGAAGGCGCACTATCTCTCATATCTTCCAGCTCACCAGCAGCCAGCTGAAATTACATTTCTTCTGTAAGCACCTTCTGCCGCTCTAGTCAAACCACTACCTTCCCCTTCCATATTAAAAATTATTCCAAAAAAAACCTAGTGTCATGGTAGGTTGGAACAATTCCAAATAAATTCATCTATTCCGTTTCCTTTCTTTTTAATGTCCATTTTGTCATGTGCATATCTACTATACTATTAAAGTACATAACATATCATAAAATAATAAATTTTTTCTTTTCATAAGATTTGTGATCATTCCTTCGTTAATTTTGAAACAAATATACACAAGCTCTTTAGGTGCAATTATCAATCAAATCTATTTATCTCTCTTGCTATATCTGAAAATCCTAAGTGCAGAAAAGTAAACCTGCCAACATAATTAGGAACACACGTCTATACTATCAATACTCATCAGATAGTTTGAAATCTTTGTTTGTTTTTCTAATAGGAGGATTTTTTTTATAAATTAAAGGTAGATCTGTTAAATAAATGCACCTTAGCAATTTTCAAATTGGCATATTCTTCAATTGCATAAAATAATGGAAAAATTCCGCTAAGTTTATTAGAGATAACTGCAGGAACAGTGGGTAGCAAACTCATTTAGTTAAATAAAAACTGTACACACCTCCTTAATATTGTTACAGGAGAATCATAAACATAACCCGCAATAAAATAACAAAGTGGACGCGGTATTATAAGAAAACAAGGTAGATAATATTGTTCATGTAACTGCTTTAATATACCTCAATTTTAATTAGAACTATGTTTTTTAGAATTTAAACTTAGAGAGAAACATTTTAACCTACACCTCATAATAATAACAAGTTTTTTTTCATAATTTATCTGTTTTTTTCTCTACAACAAAAACAAAAGAAGGCTGATAAATAAATGATATTAAAAAAAAAACAGATCTAAGTTGATAGAATGAATCCCGCTCAGGGTATTATAATGTTAAAAATAAAGGAGACTGTATGCATATGAAAAGGGTCTTAGGACCACAAGTTATGATCAAGCCATGAAATGAGGCTCTGTCAAATTTTTTACCGCTTAAAATCCTTGACAAATTCCTTTGGGTGTCAACCCTGCTGTCTGGAATCCCTGAGATCCGCTTAGGGATCCTTGTGTGGCCTCCTCACCAGGAGATTGTTTTTCTGATAACCCAACTCCTTCCAGTCCGCATTTAGGTCGAACGTCAAGTATCTTATTTATATGCTTATTCTTTGATTAAATACTATATATTAATTTTTTTCATCTTTGAAACAGAAATATTTATGAAATCGTATAAATATAACACAAGTTAGTAACGACTGGCAAACACGAAGATCCATGCATTGAGAAAGAAAGAAACAATGTAAGAGAAGCAAGAACATGAAAGAGTGAACTCACTTCTAAATACATGAACCATTGCAGCGAGGGCCATGAAGTGGAGTGATAAGTGGATATGGCGAATGGATGTGTCCTTATGACACCAGTCACAATTTATGTATCCCATAAATGTCCTATGAACTATGAGAATGGAATCTAAAAAGAACGCAAACAAATTAACACACGTACAGACAAAAAATAAGGAAAATTAACACTTATTGTTTGGAATATTTGGTTTTAAGTATCATCAGCAGAAAGAATAGAGAATGTCGAAGTAAACCATTTGTAGAGAAATTTGTAAGCCACTAATGCACCTTTGTGACACACCATTGAAATAAGGGGAGAAATAATGAGAAGAATTAAGGATGATAACATAATATGATGAAAACAGAAAATATAAAATATGGAGTGAAAGAACTTATAAAAATAAGTGAAAAAAATCTACAGAAGGTGACAGAAATACAAGTTGGGGAATTTGAAAAATTACGTCTCCACATAAAAGAGTTTTATGTCAAAACAAACAAAGCGTTTCGAGCACTTAGTGTTCTTCTTCAGGTTTACTTCAGCACTGTTGAGGGTGTTATCGCACCAGAGCAAATGCAATTTTTGAAATCCCTATCATGAGTAAATACCATGGTATAATAGATTGCACAAGTAAGGAACTAAAAGATATAGCCTCATTTAAACAATATATAATAGGTAATTTTAAATTAACAGAATGTTTGTTTTATAAAAAATATATAAATAATATAAAATGTAGCACACATTAAGAGAGTAAAAAATAGAAATAACTTTGCACGCATGCAAGATAAAGAAGCAGGAATATCAATAGAATAAATAAAACATACATAATATAAAAATACGTATAACAACAAATAAATTTTATAAAATCCTTAAAACTCCATTACAACTTTCCTATTCATTTAAGACATAATTTTGACCCATAATATTTACAGTAATTAAATCGCCTTTTAAGATGCAAAGTTGTTGTCCACTTGTCTCATTAACTCTCTCTCTCTCTCTCTCTCTCGCTCTCCTTGTTTATAGTTTTCATGCTTATACCATTCAAATTATACATGTGTTTGTTACTCTTAATTAAAAAGATTAGAAAAAGTATACTTGTATTTGTACATTACTATTCCTACATTTGTATTCATATCACAGAAGTACGAAAGAAACAGTCTCTCTGTTTTACAGATTAGAAAAACAAAAAAGTTTTTTGTAATAGAAATTATTAAACATAAAGCTTGGATGATCAAAAAGGAAATAACTATTTCTCAAGAATAAAGTTCAAATTATAATTTGAATTTTTCTTTAAAGAAAATTGCTAGAGAATAAACTATTTTTTTCTAACATTTAATCATCTGTTTTCAAAGATAAAACAGATCTTTATGTAGGAATATATATAAATTAATAATCAACAATAACTCTTGATATAATATATTAATTAAATACTACAAGAAACAAATATATATTAATTAAAATCCTCTAAGGCCTTTCGATACAACATCATCAGAGAGCTAATGATGTTGTAATAAGCTGACGTTGTAACAAATAGCCTTAGAGCATTTTAATTAATATATATTTATTTACTGTGGTATTTAATTCATATATATATATATATATATAACAAGATTTCACATTACACGTAAAACAACAATAAATGATTACGGTTGAAAGATCTTAGTCTTGTTTTCCCATTTCTTATTGTGGTTTAATCATTTATATATATATATATATATATATATATATATATATGTATATATCAGTATACCGCTTTTACAATGATAATTTCTTGTGAGTTCATTGAAATATTGAAAAACATTGTACTTATTAAGCATGCCTTAAAAAAGAGTAATGCAATATGCTTATAAATCTGCTATATTACGGAGTGTAATATGAAACAAGCAAAATTATAACAGAGAGTTTTAGGTTTGCAACGAAATATTAATTTTGTATCAACCTTATGTTAATTTTGAAAGAAAAGACAATGTTTGTATAAAGACTGGATTCGGAGTGAAAGTAGTATTGTGTTGCACATCAAATGTGTTTATTCATTAACAGAAATGCAAAAGGAAAGTTTGGAGGCGCTGTAATAATAATTGCAATTATTTTCTTGAAAAGGGTTTATAAAGAGCTAAAAGCAAGGTTAGGGCTGAAGGGGAAGCGTTTAATAGAGTTGGTGTTGCGGAATGGATCCAGAGAGTGAAGTAAAGGCGAGCAAGGGTGTAAATAATTCAGAGTAATGTCGGTTTGGCTGAGGGAGGAGTGCGAAACAAAGCCGCAGTGAGGAGAGGGAAATAACTTGCAGTGCTACTTAGAGCTGTCTGGCATCAGTCAAGCCTGCCCCTGTCTTATATATAGGCTTGTGATCGTGACTGATGCAGGTTATTATCAGGGCAAAGAAGTGAAACGTCGCGCCGCTTGCTATCTGTCAGCCGGCGTGAAGCCGGTGGGGGCCTTCGCCTCCTACATCAAGCCACTCTACCATTTCATTTCAAAGTCTCCCTAGAAAACATAAAACACAGCCGACAGGAGGGTTGCAACCTCAACACGATCTAGAGCGACATTATCGAAATAACCTTGGTGTTTCATAGCAACCGGCCTACACACCATCTTTCTACAAACGACCTTCACTGGAATATGTCTCAACCCTTGGATAAACCGTCCTCACTACTGAGAGATTTTAATGAAAGAGATTATAGTTGAATGTCTTTATTGATTATACAATGCTTCAATTAGCAAAATGTGCTATTCTATATGCCACACGCATAGAAAAACCATTCAAGCATTAAGTTTGTTATTACCAATCCTCTTTTTTTGCAATTGATGTATGTTAAAAATAATGGAAATATATTTTTTATTTTACATCAACTAAAAAAAAAATCAGCTGAATTTCCAATTCAAAGAATATATTTTATTCTTAAATAATTTTTTGTTTGGTTATACATCGAAAAAAAATTTAACTTTACCGAGATACATGAAATATAGTTCTTTCGAATGAAGGAAATGTATAAAATTATGCGTGCAATAACAAACCAACCGTAGCTGATTTTAGCTATAAAGAAAAAAAATATCGTTGACAATGAGATGAAATGTCAGTGAACTTCTGTATCTCCCACTACGATTTCAATGAGATCAGTATACATGTAATTTGGACTCCTTCGAAGTAAATAGTAGCAGCATATTGAATGAACAACCTTGTTTACTCTCAACGTCTAAAGAGAAGATTATCTGCAGCAATGCTGCCTTTAGAATTAGAACAGAATTCTTTATTTTCAATTAACAAAAGTATTTCAAGAATTCTAAAAAAATCTCTAAGTAATGAAATAATTCAAATTAAATAAAACAATTTAATTCTTCATCAGAAGTTTTATATGACTCCTGAAAACTGAAAATTTTTCTTAGTAAAATAAATTCCAAATTACCATGACATTAATGTTAATAAAATTATAAGCACACAATGTCATTATAAGTTATTCAACAAATGAGTAATAAAAAATTATCACAGCCATTATTCATTTGTAATCAGTGACCAGAATACAAATTTAATGTCAATTATATTATAATTGTAAACCCTAATTTAAAAAAAAAGGACCATTTATGTTTTATTTATTAGACTAGGATATAACTACATTTTATTTAACAATTTAAGTATGTTTGTTAGACATGACAATCGTATGTTTTCGTCTATCTAAATCAGTGTTTCCCAAAGTGGGCGGTACCACCCCCCTGGGGGCGTTGCTTTGATATTGGGGGCCGGTAATGCAAAAAGGAGCGGGGATTCTATTTTCATAAATTGAAATGTTCATGATATATAATTTCTAAATTTAAGTGAAAACACATGTAAACTTCTAGGAAACAGTTTCTTAAAATTATTTGTTTTGATAATTCATTTTTATGTTAAAAATATATTCTCACCTAAGTTTGTTTTAGATTATTATTCAAGGGTGTTGAGTTATAGGTTTATGGACCGAAGGGGGCGGTCACTCGAAAAAGTTTGGGAAACAGTGAATCTAAATCTTACCTGAAGTAGTTTCTTCCTGAAGAAAATGTAACCTGTCTTAAAAAAAAGTTTGCAGTGTTATCACAGCTTAGTTAATCAACGTAAGTAGATATTATAACAAAACATAAAAAAAAATCGTTATTCAGCTTCTCCACATATTTATTTAGAACCAGGTAATATAATTGCAACCATAATAATATTCAAAAGAATTCAATAGTCTTGAAAAGTCAATTGAAACAATAAAATGCACTATCTGTAATGCGATAGTACGAGTAGTGTTTCAAAATACTTCTTGAATTACACTTACTCGTAACTTTGGATACTACTTTCTACATTATTCTGATTTTTTTTTTCTAAGGACAAACTTGAACTCAACAAAGATAAGTCTAATTAAAAGTTTTCAAGTCAAAATAATAAGTAATTGTAATGCCTTTGTCACAGTTATTATTCATTTGTAATCAGTGACCAGAATACAAATTTAATGTCAATTATATTACAATTGTAAACCGTAATTTCAAATAAAAAAAAAAGAGAAACATTTATGTTTTATTTATTAGACTAGAATAAAACTGTTTTTTATTTAACAATTTAAGTATGTTTGTAAGACGTGACAATCGTATGTTGTCGTCGTTTTTTGCAAGTTACAAAAAAAATGTCTTTCACTTTAATAAAGTGAATTAAAGTTATAACTGTACTTACTCGTTAGGACAGACACTTGCACCATTACTCCAATGTATAGTAAACAATGTAATTTTTTTTTCTTTTCATAGCTGTGAAATATAGGTTAGTGGTATTTCAGAGTATAGATTAGTAATATTCAGCTGTGCAGTAATAGTAGAATATAGCAGTTTGGTAGTAGTTAGGTAGTAGAAGGAGATGGTTTGAGCCGTCCTTCTCCTGGGTTGTTTTAAAAAGTTAAGCAAAGTATGAATCTTCACCATATGGCATTTCATGCTAACAATTTTACTCAAATTGCAATATATTAACCATGAACAAAATTTACCGCAGTTTTCAACGTATTTACACTCGTCAACTTTCTTTAATTTATTGTTTATTGTATATTTCTGCGTGAAGCGGAGTAGGTGTTATCGATATTGTTGAAAACAATCCGCAATTACCGCGTTTAAATTCTAAGTACCGTCTTAATATGAATATGCCAAGGTAAACATTGTCATGAATTTAATTTACATTTGACGAGGTAATCTTAAACTAATAAGTAAAAATATTAGGTTCTACTGCAGTCATTTGTTAGGTCGTACTGTAACAAGAATTATATTTTCGGTAAAATGACAATTTTGACATATTTTATTAAAAGAAATGAATATATTTTCAATTAAATTTAGAATACATTTATCAATAAGTTTTAGTTTATGATTACATGCAGTTATATTAAAAGAAATCAAACAATTAAATTTATTATCAGTGTCTTGATAATACGTTCACTTATAGGAAATGTGAGCGTAAACCAATCTGATTTTTTACTCTATCAAGTTTTTAACTTAGTTGGTTAACCAGATTTCCTTTCAGAAAAAGTTCTCTTTCATTATTGTTTTACAAGGATTTATAGTAGGTTGATTATATTTTATTACAACCTTATGCTATCTACGGTATTCGTTTCATTCTGCAATACTTTATAAATAGCTTGGTGAATATTAGTTTAATAAACATTGACGATAATGCCATGAAATTCATTTAGCAATTCATTCTCAGAAATATTTTGTTGATGTGATCATGTCATATTATGTATCATTTTCACAGTATCACATCCATGGAATAACGTAAGCACATATAAAGAAATATGAATAATCCTCTCCTGGCTAGTTATGACCATTAACTCTATCTTTTTAAGTTGAAAAAAGAAAATACTCTACTTTGGAGCAAGAACTTCCACTAGAAGATGTAGTAATACACTTTTTTTATTTAACCTTAAAGAAAATGTCAGTCATTAATATAATAGTAGAAGAGAATAAACAAATTTGTTTTGGTTAAAAAAATGTGACTTACTTAAACCATACCAATTAAAGTCTATTTTTAAAGTTTGACTCACCTTGTTTAATCAGTAGGACTCTTCTAAATGCAAGATTTTTATAGTCCAGCTAGTTGTCTCTCCTCATGATTCCATGATTTTATATTGTTAAAAGCTACGGAAGTTGAATTGCTAAGAGGTATAGATAAGATTTATTGAAAGTAATTTTCTTCGTATTGTGACTAACAACAAAAGGAATTTAATCGTCTTGGTCAAATGTTTGACGAAGTTATTTATTATTGTCACCGGTTTGTTTTATATGAAAGAAGTTCTGCTATTTCCTTCCTTTAATTGGCTGTCAGCAGTAGACTGACAAAGCTGAAGCACGGCACCACCACCCAACTCTCTGACTAAGCCGGGAGGGGCTCGTAGGCGCTGTTTCTCTGCGATTCGTCACCGGCGATTGGATGCCCGCCTGAGGCACGATCTAGTTGCGTCAGTGAGTGTTCCGTTAGCAAGGCTTGCCAAGGTCTGCCACTGGGCTGTTTGTTTTTTACATTCACCCAATCAGACCTCCATCTGTTCAAACCACTTTAAACAACATTACTAACTTATCAATGCCTTCACCTTTTACATTTCCAATCCCAGGGACACATCAGGACTGTGTGAGACCTTTGCATAGATGTCTGTTTCGTAATCAAGGCCATTTGCCTTTGTTTATTAAACAAATGAAAACACAGTGCGGTAAAAGTTTCACTTTGGAACGAAATACGTCCATCAGTTCGCCTAACCGGCTTGATTCTTCTAGATGCACGCGAACTCCGCATTAGCTGCAGCGTTCAATTATCCCTGGCCTCCGGCCGGCCACTTCTGATCTTCCCGATAATTCATGACAATCAGCTAATTTCAGCGTGATGTTTTAATTTTCCAACTCTCTTAATAAGGGTCCCCCCAAAAAACATTCATTACTTTAAATGTTTACATTTGTTTTATTCGAATAAAAACTCTTCTCCTCTTGAAAATGGCTTTATTAGACACAGTGCGCATTGCTATCTCAGAGAAAAAAAAAACTGTATTTATTCCACCCTATCGCATTAGCAGAAACATTAATTAACCACCACTTTACATCTAATGGCATACCACAACTTGGGAAGAAATTAACACGACACAATGTACTCAACAGTTACTATATTTACATAAGTGTAAGAGACCATCAATATACTCACCTTAATCATCATTGAGTTTATTAGTTATTATATTTCTTCGATCTTAATAGTGCATATCCAATTATTGATAATCTGCGTGTTTTTTCTATACACTTAGAAATCCTTCAACTTAACTCAAGAACCTATTGAGTTCTTTTTAACCTTCTTCCCCATTTGGTTGTTTGAGAAATCATTTGTTTTAATAATTGATTATGATTGTTTTATATAACGTTGGACATTTTATTAAATCAGTAAATGGGTAATTTCGTATGAGAGTATTTAATATAAAAGCAGCAAACCTTCTAGGTGCTAGAAGACTCTGGTATTGACCTTTAATGGTAGTATACATTTAATCAGTTAAACAGATAGTTTTATTATTGCATATTATCTATGTAACTGATATTATCTGTAGTAAATAGCAACAAGTCCATATAAACTTCGATATAATTAGGTGTGGAATACTATGGTACTGCAGTATATATACTCCACATTCAAAACGTATATAAAAACGGTAAAAATGTTGGAAATTATATTAAATATATTAAATTAAATTGCAAATATAAGGCTTGTCTTCTTGATGTCTTCTTGAAGGTGTCCACAATTATAGACGTAGCCTTGGCCTAAGTTAGTTTGATAATGTTTCACACTTGACAAATTAGATCAAAGACAGTTAAAACCAAGACTGAATACGATATTACAACAAACATCGTCTTTAGGTAAAACTGACTGCTGCAGAAAATTGAATTAAGAACAGTGGAGCATGAAGGTTTTTGTCAGAGTTATCGGATATCATTGTCATTTTGTGATACTAACGAGCTCTGTTGCTCTTAGAAATGTATTGATCTCTTCAATGAAACTGATATTTGATTTACATGTTTATGTTTATTTGAACTTTATTGAGAAATAATAATTTAATAGATACATGTTTTGTGTTGAAAGCACACGGTAGGGTATAATAATATTAAAGCATAACGACAAAGAACCCCATCAGAATAAACAGAACTACTAGGGAGAAAATTAATATATTAAATAATTTTTTTCAACCATATTGTGCTTAAGAAAAGTTTAATAATAAGTGAAGCATGTTTGCTGTTTAAGGAGTTGAGAGACTTTCCATATTTGTTTATGTGTACATTTGTTAATATTTGTGTATTTTTTTTTATTTCCTCTCATTTGTTGGCTTATAGAAAAGGTTTTAAATTAAAATGGGTCACAGTATTTCAGAGTTTGATTTGAACTTCAAAATTTGTGTCACATGGGGCATATAAATATAAATATGTCCTTTACATTTAAAATTGAAATATAAGTCGAATATATGATGGAATAATATTAAAATAATGTGAGAGATTGGCCAGTTTTTGAAATTCAAATCAAACTCATAAGTACTGCGAATTATTTTAATTTAAAACCTTTTCTTCAAGCCAGCAAATGATAGAGAATAAAAAAAATATCAACAAATATGAACTGAAACAAAAATGGACTGTTTTTCAACTTTTTAAATAAGAAATATTAATGCTAATGATAAATATCTACTAATAATTAAATGATGTTATTTAAGATTTGCATACAGCGCTGTTTCTAAAGCGAAGCGCATAAAAGAAAGTACATAAGTAACAATATGAAAGAGCTGAAATGATTATTACCGCAAAATTGTGATAAGAAAATTTTAATTGGTAATTATTGGTCTGGACATTTAAGGAAACAACCAGAAAATTCCAGAATTAATCATATTAGTGAAGAAGTTTTGAATAAAAGTATTTCAATTTTCCATTTTATTCAGACCTTATTAAATAAGATTAGAAAAGTGTTCAAACAAAATGTACTATAAAAAAGTGTAAAATTCTATAATAAAAGAAAAGTTAAATAATTCTTTTCTGGCTTAAGAGAAAAAGTCAGAAAGGAGTTACAAACTGATTTGACTTATGCTATAAAAGATTTTTAACAACGGTACTATAGAGAGAGGAAAGCCATCTTCTGAAAAAATGATTATCTCACCATCATATTCAATATATTCAATAAAATTATGCAGCAGTCTTTGAATGTCAAGAATTATCATAAGGCACGCTGATAGTTGTGGACTACTATAAAACTTGATTATAGTAGACAAATTTATAGATTAAAAAAAAAACAAGAAAAATAGAAACTCGGTTTATTAAAAAGTATGTATCTTTAGTTAATTACAGAAGCGATATATTGAATTTAAATAAACATTTATTTTAGTGCATAAGTTGGTTTATGTAACATGTTATATAAAATATGACTATTAATATATACGTTTGTTAAAGCATAATGAATTTACTTTCTTGTTTGCGAAATGTATGAATCAAGAGTTACAAACATATGCAGGAACAAGAATAGAAAAGACTGAAAATAAAGAAAAAAAAAAATTAAATAAAGATAATAAAAATTCATATAAAATTAAAGTAAACATAAACATATCTAGGGAATGGACACTAATGACGGTTAATAATAAATTTCTAAATGAAATAAAGAAGTAGAAAGAATGAGAAAAGAAATTAAAATCTTAAATACAGGTTTTAATGAAGAATCAAAATAGAAATGAATTGGTTCATTTTATGAAAGTTTTTCCTTGGCTTTCAACTTTCAGATTGTTGCTTCTTCCCATCGGTTGATATAAAACCTGCCAGCACCCTTCAGTACCATACATTTCAGAGATAATATATACTTTATTAAGGAAAACAATATATATATCACTCTAACTGAATTTCATAAAATTAACAGTAAATCTGTAGTCGACACAACGATAATTGCTTGAAATATATAGCTTCTGAGCGTAGCTATCCTTCTAAATAAGCAATTGGGTTTAATCGCTACTCAATGCCGTTCTAAATTTTAAGAGGACAGCTATGATTCTACTTCCTTCTGAAATATGCTTTCTACTTTACTAAAAGTAAAGTATTGCGATTATGAAAAAATTTATCGCAAAATGTCGACTGATTGACATGTATGATGTCCGTGTGCGGGTGTGTTTTCAAAAGTTTGTGAAAACTATGCTGTCAATATCATTTGATGGATCAAAGCAATATTATTAAAAAAAAAAAATGCATCTTCTACTATAGATGTGGCTAATTGTTCGGAAGCTATAATACATGATGGGAAAGTCACTTCTTGGTACTAAATGTGATTTTTAACAATATTATAATTCTCCTCTACTACTAGATCTAAGGTCATCAAATATTGGCATTATCATGGAACTGAATAACTTAAAAAAAAATCATGAGAATTTTAAAACAATTCAAAAGATTTTATTTTCTGTAAAATGTGTAACATTTAGCTTATAATTCAATCTGAAAGATTGTGAAGGAGTTTGTTTGTTTTTTTTTTTTTTAAACCTATCCTCTAGAGGTTGATAACGTCAGCCGTTTACCGGTTTTATATTTGATCGGTGAATTCTACAGATTCTACATTGGGAATCCTATTTTAGCCTAACTCAAGTGCATTTCGAGTAGGGGTCTTTACTTAATTAGATTTATTCACCTCTCGCGTGAATAAATCGAGGGCCAGGTGGCGATAGAACCCTGGGCTACCGGCCCAGAGGCGAGTTAACCATTGAACTAACTTGACTCTTGTGAGGGTGTTGCAAGTAGAACCTATGTCTGTTAAATCAGAATGACATTGTACCTAAAAATAGCGCTTTATATGAGCATGAGTTGTAGTTTTTTAACATTACATTAACAAAAAGGGGCGTTGCGGTAAATTTAATGTATTCAGAAAATGTTTTTTTAACGTTGGATGCCTAATTAAAAAACAATGAGATCTTCCCAACAATTTAAAAATAAAATTAACATTGATGATAACATTGATTGTTTACATTGACTTAAGAATATTTTAACTGAATCGTATGGGATGTAAAATAGTTTAGAGGTTTAATAAAAAACTTTTACTCTTTTATTGAGTTAATATGCTATGAAAGAAGATTAAAATTCCTAAATGTAAAAAATTAAGACGAATCAAACATATATTTTCTGATACTTTCCATGGTTGAAGGGATGACTGTTTAACAAGGTGTTCTAATAAACTACATGTCGCACAATTGAAAAATCCCTTACTTCAGATATGGTTCTTAGTGTGTCTATGAAACCAATTGTCTTGGGGTGATAATGGAATATAGTAAATGTACTATAATATAGTAAATGTATAATGTTACAAAACAGATACCAATTTTGACCTACTTCCTTACTGAGTCGACGAACTTTACATTTATTCTTATATTTTGCTCATATGTTTTAACGAAATATAAAAAAACTATGAAATATTAATGGAATAATGTTGACTTGATCCTTGAATATAGAAGGAGCTCATAATAGACTCCTTCGAATATATGAATGGTACTATTCAATATATAATACAATAGTCTCGGTTTTAATGACTCTTTCTGTGCTTAAATTCTGCTTGCTTTTTTGCAGCTAGATTACCTCCTGGACTCGACCTCTATAATTCTTCTTTTTAATTTATTTTTTTTTTTTTTTTTGTAAGAGACTTGTATTATTGTAAATTACTGGCTGAACGGCGAACTTTCTACCGTCTAACAGTCAAATGAATGTTTTGTCAATTTTTGCTAAATTAATTTAGTATTTAATTATTAACAAAATTGCTGACCCAGCTGACGTTCAATGACCCAGGCTTAGATGAGTGCTGTCATTGTAATTAGTGTCGCAATGGACTGCACTGTGATTGTAATCCACGTTAGTGGCTCCTCTGGATCAAGTAATGCTCACTGAAATGGTTTGCAGTCTGGATTTTCGTGCTCACATGAACAGGATCAGAATGGAGTTCTCAGTCGTGTTTCAATCTTGCTCCTTGTTGCTCGTTTGTTTTAGATGAAAGGGCTGGAACATTATATTCTCAATTGGATTCCAATCTTGCATCTCGTCGCTCGTTTATTTCTGGGGCTCATGTTGCCTTTTTCTTTTATCTCGAAACGTAAAACGTCTGATCGCAAGTTTTTTGTGAAGCATTAAGCTGAAACGTACTTGGCATTAATTTGTTGACCGTTGAACAGCAATAATAGTTTAGAATGAATTATTTCTATATAAAGAAAACTATTATTACGTAGAAAACAACTTTGTACCAAAGTTTAAAAATATTCAAGTATTAAAGAAATAATTTAAAATTAATGAATTTAGGAACAAAACTGTGTTTTTTATCAGTATAGTTTGATGAACTCATAAACCTTTCTTCTATAAACCGCAAATAAAGATATAAACATGAAACAGACTATTTAAATGGTCATGTTCTATTAAATGTTACTAAGTATATACATGCCATCCTATGACGATTCATATAATGTGTTATGTGCTGCCTAATTATGACGACTTTGATTTGTAGCTGCAATTTAATTAAAGCAATGGGGTATGCCAACTTATCAATTTGAGTCAGCTCATCTACTAAGTATATCTACTAGACCGTAAATATTGTTATCATTTTACATTTCTCTGCACGAGTTAAATATCATCGTCAAAGTCACACAATATAAATTTCAATGAATATAAACAATAATTTTGGAAGCAATATGCTTGTTTAGATAATATAATATTGAATGATTTTTATTACAGTAGCATGGGTTGAACAGACTGATTTTTTCCTATAAAAATAGGATAGAATGGTGTTTTGTTTGAGTGATTGGTTTTAGGAAGGCAGGTGGCAATTTGAACTGAGGGTAGGAATAATTCAAACACTGCAATGAGACCAAGCAGTGGCAAAGGCAATCATGCAGTCAGCAAACTGGGTCATCGAAAGACCTCGCACATTTGGACCAACAGACATGGGCAGAGTGTACTTTACGAGCATTCCTGGAATTGAGTGGTGAGATATGGAGAAGGGTCCTATTGACTACTGACTCCTGATAACTGTCCGTAGAGTCAGTGAAGCTGACACAAAACCAGCTTCCTGAATATTCTTGGTTTCGAGAAAAAAAATACATCCAATATACCTTAAGGCACGCACAGAGCGTGCATTTTAATGTCAGCCGAGAAGTCCACTGAGTCTTTACTTCATTAGACATACTTTATTTTCTTTAGCAAAGGAAAGAAAATTGCATACAATAGAACTGGATAATCTGTGTAACATTTTTATCAAAATATGAACATTAATATGTGATGTGTCTATTTTGATATTATAAATGTATTACGTGTTTTAATTTATTACCCGGTTATAACCTCAAAAATACTTCTAACCGTATTGATTTAATGCTAAACTAACTATAATATTAAACTAACTAATGACAAGTGAATATTATTAAGAAATTTGTTTCATAGAACTTCGAAACAAAACTCTTTGTTTTATACAAAGATATTACATACCAAGTGATAGGAGAACATTAATATGTAATTAAGGAATTCTTAAGGTGATTCAAAAAATCAGCAGTAATCTATCAAACCGTAGAAAGCAATAGAACTTATACGTATGATTGATGTTGATTTTTTACATAAAAAAATGTTATCCTACTTACATCTCACATTTTGTCAAAATTTTAAGAAAAATAAAAAAGCATAAATATCGGGGGGGGGGGGGGAGAATAATAAATAAAAAATGGGTATAAAAAGATAAGACTGTTCCTAAAAGAACAACTTTAAACTAATCATTTCAATTTTTTTCATTAAATATCTTAACATCAATTTTCTTTTAGTCGGTTTACTTAAAAAAATCTAAACCAATGTAAACAATAAAAAATGTAATTAGATTTTTAAAATTTGATTAAAAGAATATAATAAATTTATATTATTTTAAAATAATGAGATTGAAAAGAACAGTTATTATATTATAATAACTTCATATTATAATTATTATTACAATAATAATTATAACAATTCTTATTATATTCTTCAATTACTATAATTGATCATATGATAAGTAAGGCCAGCAAAGGTACTGATAGGTATGAGAAAGCAAAAACTATTGAACGACTCACTCCTCTTAAAGTGACGAAAGTATTCTCGAGTAACAGGATTGTGATTGAAACACCTTGGACTAACTGATTGTAACTCGAAGGAAGGAAAACCATCAGACGGAATGTTGCTACTTGGGTAGTTCTTGTTCAGTATTCAAGAATGAATAAATTATTCTCCTCCGGAATGTAGAAAGGACGGCGAAGGGCTATTGAAAGAACTACATGTTGAGGGCTTCTATACTCCAAGAATAAAAACACCTTCTGTTTGCAATAAACCAATGTTAAAGTCTAGATAGACAATTCTATTAAATGTATATTAGCATATTAATTATAATTAACATGTCCATTAATCAGGCTTCAATTTTCCATAATGCAACTTCATTAAAATATGTGTATTCGACAAGTATTTAATTCTATTTCCAAGATATCCATGATGCAATACATGATATAACACATAAGCTGATTTATCTATGAAATGAAAGATTTGAGGTATTATCACTTGCGGCAAGCACGATAGCAGTGAAATATGACAGTGTTATACAATAGTAATCTGTTTGCTTTTTATTAATTTTGATAATTAGTACAGGATTCCTACGAAGCAAGTCCCTATTGATGTATTCAATGAACTGCCTTGGTACAAAATCTAAGTTTTATTTCTAAAAAAAAAAGATAATTTTTCTATCCAAGATACGTCAAGTGTACTGTTATATGTAAAACCTTATTGATAAGACTTTGGGCTTGTTTTGAAAATTACAGATGATTTAAATAAAACCAAACAAAGACAGTGAAAAGAGAATGCAGTGAAAAGGCGAGTTTGATTCATTGATTGCAGGCGAGTGGTGGACATTGGGCACTGGGTAATAGCAGCTCCGCAGAGTGGCTTGCGGCCCATTAGCTCGCAGGTGGTGCGCTCGTATGATAAACACCCTCTCTCCCAATGCCAACCTCTTTGTTCGACTCTTTATTTCTGGCACATTTACCCCCGCAACCAAAACTTAATTTCCCCCGTTATTTACTTTCCACCACGTGTCCCCATCCCTCTAATGTCATCATTTATTCCTAACTATAAATCCTTTTTCTCTTCTGACTTTGTTAAAAACATTCTTTTAATCCATTTCTACTCTAGTGAAAACAAACCCTATTAAATAACTGCAACTAAATCTACAATTTACCAATATATTAAACAGTTATTAATATGGTGTATGAATTTGTATGATATAAAAAAATTGTTATGGTCTTCAACTCAACTTTACTATAAGTTAACCTTCCAACTATTAACAGGCTTATTGACACTAAATTATATGCTTTATTACTTCACAATAAGTTATTTGTACTGATCATGAAAAAAATCGTTTGGGGGATTTTGACGGATTTACATGTTTTGTGGTTCTCAAAGTCCTTTTTTCTCGATGATGGCTGTGTGTGTATGTGTGTTTGTGGCGAGTATCAAAAAGTTTGTGGGCACGCTGCAATCCAATCCATTTGATGGATTGATTTCATATTTTACACAAAGGGAGGCCATATAGTGTAGATGTTCCCTATTATTAGGGAGCTACATTGCATAATGGAAAAGTTATTTTTTTATCCGAAATATGTTTCTGGACATTTATTTCTGTTGAACATTTAACTCGACGATCCTAAAATTTTCAGTTTATCGTAAAATTGATAATAGCTTAACTGATAAATTCCAGATTTTTAAAACAACTGTAAATAATTCTCTTTCAATAAAGTGTAAAAATTTTGACAAATGATTGAATCTGAAAGTTTATAATATGGATAAAAGTCATGCCGTTTGAATGAAATTATAACTAGTTTTATAACTAAAACAATTTTCCAGAATTTGATAACTAAGGAGAGCAACTTGTATGAAGATAAGTTGAGGAGTTTTATCAATATTAGTTTACAAAGAATGGGAGTTAAGGTACATTTTATAATCTTAGAAAGATTTTTTCACGCTAAAAGGCTAATAAGAAAACATTATCTTTTTATTTTGAAAAAATAGATTTTACGTTAGCAATTTGAAGAAAAAAATTAAATTCCCGAAAGAATTTATCACAGTTGTGAAGAGTAAGAAAGGTTCTCAGGGAAGTGTGCTATCAATGTTATTCATGTGGTTATTGATGGATTATCTACTGAATACTGTATATAATGATGGGTATGATTCACAAGGATATAAATAAGACCTTTCAATAGCAGAACATTAATGAATGTTCATTAATTGTCTTTCAGAAGATGCAGCATGCTATCCACAAATTGTTTATAGATGAATAAAAGTCCTTATACCATTCTGAATGAGAAAAAAGGTTATCCTCAAACTATCAAAGTTATATACATACTCTTTGGTGTTCTTTAGATCAAAGATTAAATTGGTAAAGCCATGCAAAAATTGCTAAGTGAGCAAAAGCAATGTTATGCTATAAGATATTATCTCATAGAGCATGGGTCTTTACATAAATCTTTGCTTTGGCTTTACAAAAGTATTAATACTGCTGTATGATACTAATGATACCATGTGCATTGGTTATGTGGTATATCACTGTATTTGCTACCTCCAGGATTGAAAGGATCAATCCTCTCTCACCAGGATCAATACACCTCTCTCACTTAGACGTTTATATCAAAGATAAGTAATTGTCTGTTTATTATACAAAATGAAATGGCCTCTATGTCAGATTAAATATAAAAAGAAAAACGTTTTCTTGTATTTTATCTGAATGCGAGCCAACCGAATTGGAGAGGATTAAGATATTTGTCCGACTGTACCTAAAACTATAGAAGTGATAGACTCATCTCGAAACACATTTATGAAAGTCATTAAAGGATTTATTATCTGAAGTTCAATTTAGTTACATCAATGGGATGTACAATATGACTGGTATGAGTGCGGAGTTTATGAGTCTGATGAGATTTAGCCTATCAGTTTAATAATTTTAATAACATATCAGATTACTCAATGATTACAAGCTTCTTTAACTGATAAAAGGATTAAAGCCACTTGTAAACAACTGATGCCTAATTGATTAATATGTTACTGTTAAAAATTATTACAACATCAAAAAAACTTCAAGAATCTTACAACAAAACAAAAATAGTTTGTTGTCAGTGAAAATTATGTTTAGTTACAATTAAGTGAACATAAGGTTGAGTATATGTTACTGGAGAATCTTTTGATTGGTTATCGCGTGAATTCGATGCGATAACAGGTTGGTTAGTACATATGGTGATAAATCAAATAAGTTATCGCATAAACGTGGCAGTGCGGTACTGCTACACTTTCCGTTTGTATCAAAACTATCACAATCAATTGAATTACTTGATTCATTTTAATGTAAAATCTACATTTTCTTTAATATACTGATAATGTAATCACTGTTATATAGCTCAATGTGACTAGGGACTAACGGTGGAAAAGTAACTGACTTCTTTTTATGGCACCAATTTTACTTTTAATATTTTAAAATTTATCGAATTTTTGTATGCAATTTAAATTTTACGGAAACATGACAACAGTTAATGAATTTAGTGCTCATTTTGACCTAATATATTGCTTCTGTATTGACCAACCGCAATAAGCTTCCTAGTACTGTTTAACAGTGCACAATGCACCAATTAACACATTCTCTACCAGGCCAAAATATTAAAAACGCTACCAATGTACCAGAGGCATTTTGAAAAATGAATAACACCATTTTTTACAATAATTTCCCAAATTTTTTAAAATTGACGTATTAACACAAAATACGTCATTTTTCA
Source organism: Hermatobates lingyangjiaoensis (assembly GCA_026182355.1). Classification (NCBI taxonomy): domain Eukaryota; kingdom Metazoa; phylum Arthropoda; class Insecta; order Hemiptera; family Hermatobatidae; genus Hermatobates; species Hermatobates lingyangjiaoensis. The sequence goes on from JAPFBL010000329.1 coordinate 1,444,086, forward strand.
TTCTACTGCATCATATTTCAATCTATTGCTCATTATTCCATCACTTTTTCTAAAACTGAGTATTTCTTGTTATAAATTATGTAACTTTTTATGCAAAAGAGATGCAATATTACACGATGTTACATAATTGATTAAAATACAAAGAATTGTTTCATGATTTTGATTCATCTTACACTCGCCCTTCAAGATGGCAGCGTTAAACTAAAAAGAAATAGAAGATTATCTTGTTATAAGTGACAATTCTGTTATATATCAAATTATAGTTCTGATGACTAAACTCGACATCACACAGTGATGAAGAACAAGATATTCAACATCTTCTTGCTAAAATGGTTATTCAAGAAGATGGAGAAAATAAAATATCCCAAGATTCTACAAATGAAAATATAAACAGAACACTGAACTAAATTTTAAAATTGAACTGAAAATTTTTCATATACTGGAAATGACGGTTTCAGAAGAACAATACCCAGTTTTTATTGCTCCTGCTCAAGTATACCATGTATTCACTTTCGGTGGATGAGGAAAATATCACTAAGATTGTATGCGAAACAAAGACATATCCTCTACAGTGCATCTCAAATAAACTATCTTTAGGAAATTTGAAACCTCCCAATAAAAAATAATTCTAAATTATCTTGTAATTATCATGTCGACGGGATTGGTAAATGTCAAAATGCCGACGAACTATTGATCAACAAATCCTCTTTACACAAATTCTGTTTCTTCTTATACCATGTCCCGGAACAGAGATTTCAGACAATTCTTAGTCATATATATTTTTCAAACAATGGAAAAATTGAACCTACTGACAGACATGGAAAATTAAATTCTTCAAAACTAGTAGCCTTCTGAGAAGAATAATTATCTAATAACTAATATAATTAGTTATCTGATTACTTAATTATAATAATATATTCTTATTATAATTATCTATAAGGATATGAAATTATACTATTCTCTTTGTCATATAGTAACAATATTATTGTTTAGCAAAAACCTCTCATGAGACGAAATTTGAACAAAAAAAGTCGGCTTGAGTTTAAAACACATTTTTGCTCAAAAACTTAATGATGTGCCAATAATGTTTGGCTAGTAAAAGTGTTGGCACCAAAGATGAGTATTAGCTAAATAAATTAAAACAACTGTGACTCATAAATGAGTGATACGGCTCTTCCAAAAATGTAGCTGTCACTCACATATGAGTGACATGATAGAAAATGTATTATGGTAATATAATAATTCAGTGTTATAATTAACAATAGTGAAAATTACATTCATCAAATATTGATGCTTCAAAAATACTATTGCCGGAAAAAATCAACTATTTAACCGAACAATCTGATTAGAAAATTTGAACTGTTTGAAAAAAAAATATTTCCAAATTTTTCCAATAATAACAACACTGCTATTGACTGACTAAAGCCCATAGAGGCAGCATTACTCTGTATCAATGTCATTATTTTAGCTGGGGTTACGAGCTCTTCTTACTCAATTCGTGGATACATTCTCTAGACTTTGTTATTCAATAATTGATTAATACCACAATTTTTTTTTAATTCATTGGGTAATAATAAATAATAATGATATTATGAAAAAAATATTGTTATAACTTATATTAATGATACAGCATACTTTTCATTTTGATTAATATGGTGGATATAAAAGGTTGCAAATTATATATAAGCATTAAATAACGAATTTAAGAGTTGTTTTTTTATTTCTTTTGAGTTTAGTGTCATTTATTTTTGCATATTAATTTAAGTTGATAAAGAATGCTGAACTCCTGACGTAGTATTGGGCTGGTATGTGCGAGGACAGGTCACGCAAGGCTCAGAATGTAGAACAAGTCTCAACTGATCAAATTAGTCTCATGTATTGAGAAAGGATTTGCCAGTCGGCTCGTCGATTGAACTGTTTTTTTTTTCCACAACAGTTATGTTATAAGTCGTTATCGCTAACAATAAAACAATGCCGAAGGATCCCAGCACTGAAGGGGCCAAATTAAATACGCCCCACTCTAGTTGAAGCTCTATTTTACATAAAAGCATTAATTAAAGCCCATTTGTACGGGCTCGGCCAGGCTGTGTATTAATTCAAGGCGGAAATCATTGGGCTTGCGTTTTATCACCAGCACACAAGCATGGGCACTTGACTCCCCTGGCAACCCATGTATTGTATCTCCGGCCTACTCTGGCGCATTCACCGCACCAGTAACCAACTCAAGTCAATTAGCACGAGCTACCATTCAGAAATATCTCCTCAAAATTATTCTTTAGACGAACTCTATAAATAAATAGAATTTAATATTTCGGATTTTGTTGAATAAGATATCTTTTAACGACATTTGACTTTAAAAGGATTTTTGTTACAGCATTGAAGCGCGTTCCTGTAGCACCCTTTAAGGCTTTGTCCATAAAAGAGGTGGAGTGTTTGAATGAGTGAGCAATAAAAGTAATGTTATTAGTTTCATCATTAACAAATTCAGAGGAGCAAACTCTTAACACCCTCAAAAACATATGTCTAAAAAGGATATATTTTAAAACAACAAAGTCTATTGTACCTTAGATCTGTGAACAATGGTGCATATCTAACCAAATTATTTCCATTACTGTCAATAATTCATGTGACATTGAAAGAAGAAGAAGTATATTGGAAATTATCCTTCCCAGTTGTCATTATCAATAGATTTCATAAAAAGTAACATTATAGTGTATGTAACATCCACTAATGTGCTTTCATATGTCCATTTTGACTCTTCCCATCCTACAAATTAACAGTAAAGTATTTAATTTTCACAACAAAGCAGTTTTTTTCATAAAGAAGCACAATATATCATCAATATATCCCATTGTTGTAATACCTCTTTTTACACATGTGTTTTTCAGCGTTTAAGATTTTTATCCTTAATTATGAAATGAATAGCTTAGCTAAAGTCAAGTGAATAATTTTACAACTGCTGTCCACTCGTTAAAATCCTCGTCTCTTATTGACAAAGTTTTAAGGTGTGCTAAAAAAACTGTTCTGTGATACTCTAATAGGAATGCCGTTAACGTCAGTATAGTTAAGTTTTTACAATATCATAGAGTAATTGGAACCATATTAGAAATTTGCCCAAAATTTTCAATGTAACATAGTTACATTGGAATAAAATTTGTTCTTTTATAAATGATCCAAAGCGATATAAAAAATTTACTGTTTTAGAAACAAAACAGTCGGGAACATCTATAAAAAACCGAATTGTTATAAATCATTAGTTGTGCAATTCGTAATAGTGTGGTATTTACTCATTCTGAGGTAAAATGGATAAACAAACAAAAGTCTCCACACAAATGAAGTTTTATTCAACTCGTTTCGAACACTTTGTGTTCATCATCAGGATGACACCAAGGATGTGGTGCTGATGGGTTGGTGCAGTGAAAAAAACCAGTATCTTTCTGATGATTTTTCAACATTTTTCAAGGAGTATTTCGTAGTGCCAGTATTTTTCTTTACTATCCAGTATTTATTTATTATTTTTCATTATTATCCTTGTCTCTACTCTCTCCATAAGTTGGCTACACTAATTTAATTTCTCTTGAATGATGTGACTGCAGTCGTCGGTAGTCTTTCGATATACCCAGTTCTATATCTCTCTAACTGATGATGACACGATCAAAATATTGTGTAGTAAGTTTCTGTGATCCATTTGTTCTGTATTTTTTCTGAAAATCTAGTGAATATATATATAAAACAGAGAGGGTGAGTTGATGGGAGTGGTTGAGAGAGAATGATTACATAGCATTGGGGTGGCACTTGCCTCACTTTCATTTCGATAATTGCAGTATACAGCTACATGAACATTTCAATCCAACTGACTAATTTAGTTACTTCTTCAATTTTAATAATCTCTTGATTGTCATTTCTCTATTTCATAGCAATCCTATTTTTGTCACTATTTAAGCAACAGATACTAACCTTTGTTTTGTTTGTTTCAGGAGAGTCTGGCTTTTCAAAAATGTAAGGATGGACCTCTTTCAAAAATATTTAAATTGTTCTTTGAAAACATCAGTACTATTGTGAGTTCCTTGTGAATTGTATGCATGTTAGAGTATCTAGAGTTAGACATGAACTTTGTTAAAAAGTGGCTTTGAGATACAAAAAAACTAGAATTACTACTATTCAGTAGTATTCAGAGTTTGACGTTTGTATTTTTAATTAATAAGTTTATAAAACCTTCTTTTGTTTTTCTTCAGTAGTTGTTAGGAATGTTTCAGCTAAATTTATATCTTTCTTCTTTTTAATGTAGTGCAATCAGTTATTATGTGGTATTTACTCATTGTAGGGTAAAAATCTCATGAAATGGTCTCCACATATAAAAATTTTAATGATATAAACAACGCGTTTCGAACACGTAGTGTTCTTCCTCAGGCATTAACTAAAAAAATACAATGACACCAGAGAGTTATCTATAGCACAAAGTAAATAAGTACAAAAATTAATATAAAATAAAATAAGGCAGAAAGTACGAACCTAGGGATGAGTGCCTCTGAATAAGACTGACTGGTAATGGAATGGACATGGGTGGGGGTATAGGGTACATCTGTTTCTTATTAGAAGGCAGGTACTAGGCTGAGCCTTTACCTGCTCTCTTAGACTAAGTGTAGGAAACATATTGAAAAACTAACACACAGAGCTATAACGAAATATAAACCAAATATATGTATAAGGAGAAAGTAGAACTTTTTTTTTATTATTATTATTTTTATATAAATAAATTAAGAAAAGTTGTACATTTGGGAATTTGCTCATTGAGGCAAGTAGAAGAATTATCTTTCTTCTTTATCCATATTTCAACAATTTGAGAGAGTGTAGCGGATGACTTCAAAGGTAATACTGTCAAGAATTCTTCTTCTTATAATAACAAAGTAATCAGTATACTCTTTCATATCATAAAAAAAATTAAGGGTGTCGAGTTGGCAATCTACGATTAACTTCTACAATAAGAGACACCTCCCTGAATACAGCTTTTGGTGGTCACAATTTCAGTTGCTATAGATGATTTACTTACACTAATTATTTTGTATAGGTTGTTGTAATATATTCTAAAGTTATGGATGTAGTAATACAGCTCTAAATTAATTCTGATTCAATCGAATAATGTTGAAACAAATTATTATTTGTTATCTTTAAGCCTTAAATATTTTACTATTATCTAAATAAACATGTTTAGAATTGGTTTTGTTGATTTTCTTCTTGTGGCAATATTCATGATATTCCAATTATAACATGAATATTTGTCAATATTAATATATTACTTTACTCATATTGCAAGTTCATGTAATATTTATGCTAAGACAAAATCTAATTCGATATTTTCTTAAATCACTGCAGAAGTAGAATAAATAATATAGTAGCTGCATATGAACCATATAGCTGCAACATAACAATATAGTACCTTTATTATGCTTGAATCAACGGGGTTCTTAAAACACCAAGATATACGAGTATATGTCTAACAGTTATAATTGCTGAAGAGTGCAGTATATAGATTGATTGCAATACATTCGTTAGGCAAATATCCGTCACTGTCGAAAATATCACAAAACATGTGGTTGTTTGGCGTTAAGGTACTTTTATAATTTTAAGAACTTTATGGTTCAATATTAACTCTTTAAACATTTCCAAATTTCTTTTAGTAATCCTTAAAAAAGAATTTTTTTACTCAATTTATTTAAAAAAAATTCGAAGACAATGTAAATAAATCCAACAAATACAGTTGGTTATTAATTATTCAAAGTTGAGTTTTCAGTTTTTAAAGTTACTCCTTTTGCTAATAGGTATCAAAAGTTCACTAAAACTGTTTTTAAAACATACTATTTTGAAATAGACTGTTTTAACAAATTCATTCTTCTATTCTTAGCTGTTAAAGTAAAATTAATTTTCCTTTAACTTTAATTTGTTTAAAAGCTGTTATCATAAAATCTATCATAATGCCCTTATGCTACAGATAACTTAGATAAATGTATTGAGATCATAACCTTAAGAAGTGCTATTTTTGGGTTTAATTGCATTAAGATATGTAATCTGTGTGACACGTAACATGTTCACAATCATTTAGAATAATACAAATCAGAAGTCAATAATCTTTGTATTTTATTGCAAAACTCATTTTTCCAGTATTGAAAAAAAAAAAATTTTTTTAAATTAATTCTGTTATTAGTTTCATAAGAACCCAAAAATTTAATATTCTAATGTTGGTTTTTTAGGAGAAGAAAAATGTTGCCAGCCATATAGTAACCTTCACAAGATTTTACATTGCTCAAAAACAGTATGACCATAACAGTGATGCCCAGACACTATAGGGCCAGCATTGGATACATATTAATTTGATCCATCTAACAGTGTTGTTTGTAAAGGGTCGTTAACTTTTGGATACACATTAAGATTTACATTTGCAGACTCTGATTTACATTTACATGTTGCTATCCAAAAACCTACAATTAGATAATTGTATAAGCACACTTTAGCGAAAAATTTTATAGATTTTAAGAAACATACATCGATTTAAAAGTAACTATTAATTAGGTCGTCGAATATTGAATAGGTATTTTCTATAGTATGCTTTTTAAGTCAATACCAAACCTACATTAGTCGATACCTGCAATGTCATTATCAGTTATAGGTTAGGAGTGTGCGATTTTAATATGGAATGGGTTAGTGCGCTAGAAGCGTATAAAAGTGAAGAGTTGCAAAGGAGTGAAGTGCCGTTAGGGTCGACACGGGGTCTGTGCGAGAAAGTGACTCTGCTATGCAGAGATCAGGCGGGCTGCTTTGTTTGTGGAGTTGTTTTCTTATCGGCCCACCGACTAATACCCTTCTCGTTGGTCGGATGAAGGAGGAGATAGCAGGCTGTGTTTTGAGGCTCGCCTGTCAAGAGAAGGATGCAAATCAGGCTGGATTTATCTCGGGTCGAGCTCCGATAGTGGGCTGTAAATCCTGCCACCTTCTCTCCACATGTCCTATTGACAGAAATAATTACCATACCCAACTTAATTGAAAAACCATTACAGGCACGCAGACAAGCGTGGGATGAAAAAAAACAGCCCCTTTTAAAGGCACTTTTTAATTTTCTTTTAACAGGATAATGGAAATAGTCCGTTTTGAATAATATTAGGTGTTATCGTAGTCGTCAGTTATCTTGTTAGCTTCTCCTGTGCCCTCCTCAGGACAGGCTCGTCCTGACTAATTCTCTCACATGCGGGTCACTTATGTAGTCGTTTTCAACATACAACTTGTCACTCAGATACCATTAAGCTTGATCTCGTCCAAAACTTACTATTCTAACGAACCGAACATTATTCGACTCAACTGTTGAAATAAAAAATGTATTTGAAAATATACGAACCTATGAGTAGAGAAATGTGTTTCATCAATGATTTAAAAAAAAGTTATCAACGATACAAGATACCAATGAACTGTGTAAAAGGTATAGTTCAATATAAATACAAGTATTTACAAAAGCTTTACTTAGAAGTATTGAATTCATGAAGTGGAAAATAGAGATATTCTTTAGTTCTATAGTCATTATAGTTGTTTGTTCATAGTCATAAAATAATAAAGGCCTGTAATAATGTTTTAAAATAATAATTACTGATCATAGTAACAGGTTGCTGTGTGTAGCCTAGGATTAAGAGTAGGGTCTGTAGAACTGCGTTTTGGTTCTATCTGACTTAAACAATCACAGATAAATCACTAAATAACATAAATCACTTTGTTGCATTGATTTTTGATAGCAATATTATTTACAAAAAACTTGTCAATTTACTATAAATAGAACCAAATAGTTCACATTTTTAAAGTAATATTACTCTTCCAATATTAAAAGGTCATAATTTATTTATAGTAGGAGAATAACTAAACAAAATTTTAAGTTTAATAATTAACTGGTAAAGTAGTCAGTGAAAATTAGGGGACTGTTTTGTCACGACGGTAGAAAAAGTACAAATCTTATGTTTTTTGCATGACTCCACCAATGGAGTCTTTAAGTATACCGAGAACTACTGCTATTGATGACTCTACTAAGCTGATTCCTGCTTCTTAACAAGTCTCTCAAATTTCCTAAATACCACTCTCATTACTTCGTATACTCAGTATAGCATATTCTCTATAGTAGAATGTTGCAAATTATGACTATTCATCTTTAGGATATGAATAACGTCTTGTATGAATTTATCGTTTATACAAGCAAAGTAAAGACAGTGGGGTTGTTTTTCATTAGTTCACAATAAACTGTTTGTTAATCCTGTGGAGTTAAAAGGCATTGAGGTTTGATTCAGATTCAGTTTTGACTCTGACGAAGACGGCCTGATAATACAGATGAGAGATCTTTGTCTTTTTTTTTCAGATTTATTTCTGTTGATGTTTATTGTGAAACCTTGTTATATATATATATATATATATATATATATATATAATTAGTAATATATATACGCATGTAGTAATGCTACTTATGCAGCACCACTTTGACAGTTGAACGCTGCCATTATTTGAACTGTGCAAATATATATTATTGTTTATTTTTGTTAATGTTTTAATTGTTTCGTTTTATTGTTTACCGTTTACCTGATGAAGGCTAATGTGGTCGAAAGCTTGCATTTCTTTAGTTTTCTAACTCAGTTAGAACAAACTAATATAGTTTGTTTCAAGGTTGTTTTCCTATTTTCATTATGACATTAGGTAGATTAATTTATGAGCTACCAGTGGATTACAAGAAAATTATAAGGCAAAAAGAACATCTTTCTAAGAAGATAATGCCGAAGCCGCTGTGCTTTTCAATAACATCTGTTTAAAAGAAGACTTGCTGCCAGTATACACCAATAATTAGAAAATGAATATTATTTCCTCAACAGTTCTTTATACAATTGTGGATTATCTGTATGATGAGCTGTAATGTAAAATTAACTTGCTGATATAAATTTTAGAAAGCTAACGTACCTTCAAAATCAAAGTAGGGCTCACTATTTTACCTTCAGTGTAAGTATTTATTAGATAAAACTTTTGTGCTAAAATTTGAAAAATGTCTGTACTGATGTGTTAAACCCACAAGTCTAGATTTTCTTGGAGGCCGCGATTTACAATTCTCAATTTAGAAAATATATTTGGATAATTATTTAAGTTAAAAAATGTCTGATAAGTTTTCAAACCAAATGCTGATTAGTAATAATATTTAGGATTTGTATTCTTTGTGGCATATATATTCTTTTTTATTTGTATTTTAACACCCTTAATAACTGGTTTTATGTTTAATTCAGAAGGATTAAAATTCAACGTTCTTTTTAATTGAATATTGCGTACAATTTAGTCAAGTGAATATTTCACTTTTGAAAGTTTCTAAGTCCAATTTTCAATTTTTTTTTTTGTAAGCTGAAGGGTTTTAGGTTGCATTCACCTTGGTAGATTTGTTTAATATTCATTAAAATGAATTGGAACAAGGCCAGATTAACATCTACAATCATAGCGTCTTCTTAACTTCCATCATTTCCATACCTTTTAGTTATAAAATAGAAACACTAAATCCATTTATCAACTAAAAAATATATTTTGATAATTTATATTTAGGATTTTGAAATTAAATTACAATTTTTGATAATTATTTATTTCTTAAACTTCATTTATCCCCTACATTGAATTTAGCTTATTTTCATTGTTATGCTTTAACCATTTATGAATTTGTGAATTCATTCTGACTGACCTGGAGATAAATTTCTCATTGGGGTTATCTCTGCCTAGAGCGCAGTATATCACTTGAAACTTTGCCAAACCCTTCAATATATGCATGCTCGCTTCTTCCTCTCCCAATGATTCATACCTTTCGCGATGTGGACATCATCACCATGTACGTGACTTATGCAAAAGTCACTCGTGCAGCATCAACTATCCCTATGTTTTAAATTTATTATCAGTTTTCCATTATAAACTCAACCGTTGTGAATAACTATTCATTAGTAGTATATAACAAATTTTATATAATACTATATATATATATATATATATATATTGCCTTTCAGTGGTTTCCTTTCTATGTGTTCTTTTTTAAATTCTAGTTTATATATATATATATATAAACCAATTAAAAAAAGATAGCACATAGACAGACACAGGAATAACTCACTTCCATATTTCGACCATCATCGTAATCAGGAAGCGAAGAGAGCCGTAGGAAGAAGAGCGGCGACTGCCATTATTTGAAAGTCCGTTGAATTGTTTTACTTAATTATTGTATATATATATATATATATATATATATATATATATATATATATATATATATATATATATATATAGTTCACACAGGAAAGAGAAAAACAAATAAAGACACACACAAAAGACTCACAACGATATTTCGACAGTCGTCGTCATCGGGCAGTTATAAAAAGATTTCACATAAACACGTGAAATAACAATCAATGATCAAACCACAATAATAAATGGGAAAATCTTTTTTTAGTCTTGACCAAAGTCAGTTGGGCTTTTGACTCTGACGAAGACCGCTTGTTACGGTTGAAAGATCTTAGTCTTGTTTTCCCATTTCTTATTGCAGTTTGATCATTTATATATATTTATATAAAACAAGATTTTACAATAAGCACGTAAAATAAGAATCAATGATGAAACCACAATATGAAATATGAAATATTTTCATATTGTTGGGAAAAAAGTCAGTTGGGTTTTTTACTCTGAGGAAGACCACTTCATACTGTTGAAAGGTATTAGTCTTTGTGTTCCCTCCCCCATTTCATATTGTGGTTTGATCATTGATATATATATAACATTTCACATAAACACGTGAAACAACAATCAATGATCAAACTACAATATGAAATGGGAAATCAAGACTAGAATCATTCAGCCGTAACAAGCTGTCTTCGTCAGAGTCAAAAATCCAACTGATTGAACAGCTGAGTTTTTGACTCTCAGCTGTTCTTGTTATTGCTTGTTATTGCTGAAAGATCTTAGTCTTGTTTTTCTATTTCATATTGTAGTTTGATCATATATATATAATAAAAACAACTATTATAAAATGATTGATACATATGGTTAATTTCTCCCACAAGAACTATATACCTTATACTGGACTATTATACTATTGGAAGGATACAGTTCTAGAGAGATTTGGTCACACTGATACATTTTTGCGGACGCTTCGCAAAAGCAGCTGTACACATTAAAATATAAATTAAATGTGCTACCTTAAGTCTAGTCGAATTATTTCAAAGCCATAACGTAAACTCACTGAAAATGATACAAACCTTTTTAATTTCAATGGTAAAAATTCTCTGGTAAAAGATAAATATTTAACTTTTAGTAACCATGATCACTAAAGTAAGGTTTTTGATGGTGTTTCGGCATACGTTTGTCCGATATATAATAACGGAGTGACCTTTCGACTTCACTAAAACAAAAAAAAACTATCCATAAATAATGCACTTGGCACAAGAGATGATTCAGGGCAAAGCATTATAGATTTATAGTATTGTGTAACTTGCTTCGGTGGATTGAAATATATTACTTAGTCGGGCTATATTTTCCTCTTCTTGGGGAATACAGTTCTTTTATAATTTGAACCGGAAAGTTTTGTTTCTATTAGCTTTATTAATATTCCTGTAATAATAGTTTACAACTTCTCTTCTTTTATTACAAATATTTTTTCGTTCGGTTTAGATGTATCTACAAAGTAGAACAGATATTTTAACAGGTAAATTTCGAATATATTAGATTAATCCTTCAAGTAGTTGTTATCTCTGATGTGCATATGTATACATATATAACATGATTTTACATAAACACGTAAAATAACAATACATGATCAAACTACAATATGAAATGGGAATAAAGAATAAGATCTTAGTCTTTTTTTTCCACTTAATATTGTGGTTTGATCATATATACATACATATATGCATACATAACATATATATAGTCAACAAGAAAACAACCCACAAAAGACAACAAACATTTCACAGTAATCTACAGCCACATAGTAAATATACGAACACATTTAGAGTATCCAACTTTTGGCTGAAATGTCATCAGGAAAGCAGAGATAGGGACAACAAGTGTATATTTACACTTGGACACTAATATGTTGGTATATTTACTATGTGGCTATAGTTTACTGTGAAACGTATAAATTCATATAAATTATATACATAATACATAATTATAATGTATATACATTTATATTGATGCATATGCAATCAATATTCGGTCAATTTTCGATGATCACATTCAAACTCTCATTGATTAAAACATTTTTATTGGCTGAATTAAGAATTATTGGAAGATTATTTGGTTATATAAAGATTTCACATAAACACGTGAAATAACAATCAATGATCAAACCACAATAAGAAAATGGGAAAACAGTAAAAGATCTTTCAACCGTAACAAGCGGTCTTCGTCAGAGTCAAAAACCCAAGATCTTAGTCTTGTTTTCCCATTTTCTTATTGTGGTTTGATCATTGATATATATATATATATATATATATATATATATATATATACTCGTATATATATACAATTAAATGATGAATAAACTCTCCAGCTAGAGTTCAAAATAAACAACGATACATATATTAGTTAAAAACACTCACTTGGTCTCTAATTTTTTAACTTGAAATTGTATCAGGAAAAAGAATTGAATAAAAGAAAAACAATCACTTAGTTGCTAATTTTTAACTTGAACCCTTATCAGGAAAGATAAAAGAGGGAGACCAGCGCACTCACGAAGAGATGTTTGGAAAACAACGTTGCCGCATATGCGGCAAGTCACAAAGAATGATGTAGAGGAGAATCAATTTAAAATTAAATATCAAATAAGGAATAAATCAAAAATAGATAAAAGGAAAAGAGTGTTGAACAAAGGATGTCATAAATAAATAAAAGGTAAAAAGTATAAGCTTTAATAGAAGTTAAATATAAAATAAAATGAATATAAATCATAAAGTAATATCAATGGTAATAAATAAAATAATTACGTGATAACAAATAAAATAAATGACAAAATCAAAATCACAATAAATCATCATTTTTTTGATATCCAATGAGAGAAAGGTTTAATTTAATTTGCATTAATGTTTATATTTATTACATAATTATTTTATATATTTATATATATTACTATTGTTATTTTAAAAATTAACTATATTATATTTTTAACTTTTATTAAAGCTTAGCCTCTTACTTTTTATTTAATGACCACATAAATTGTCCAATATTCTGTTTTACTTTTATTTATTATTTCTCTTTTCTATGTTTTCCTATGCAAATATAAAGTTGGTCCTTGTGTACCTTATTCATTGTGACCATAAGCTCGTGTGCCGACATGCAGGGCCAGAACAACCTCTCCATGTATCCCCTCTCTTATATTTATCTTGTTGACGGTACAATTAAAAATAAAACAGTGTAAGTGCACACTTTAATTTGTTTATGTGGCTTGTTTATTTTGAGTCTGATATATAATATATATATGATATGAAAACAAACCACAAGGAAAAAAAAGGAAAACAGATAGAAAAAATGCTCTGAGGCCTTTCAATTTATGTCATCAGAGAGCAAACAAGGTAAGAACTAGAAGGTAACATCAAAGGTGTGTACAAGGAAGGTACCTTCCTTGTACACACCTTTGATGTTACCTTCTAGTTCTTACCTTGTTTGCTCTCTGATGACATAAATTGAAAGGCCTCAGAGCATTTTTTCTATCTGTTTTCCTTTTTTTTCCTTGTGGTTTGTTTTCATTGATTGTATCACGTGTTTATTGTGATTCATCTGCATATATATGATATATATATATATATATCAGACTACTCAAAGAAGTCTGATATATTAAATCATTTATATTTGATATATATATAATATATTAATAACCTTCAGAGGTTATTTATCTCTGAAGATAACCAGAGAATGGTTGAAACATGTCGCAGACACCACCACCAGGTCAACAATGCAAAATTTTCCACATTCAACCAGACAACCAGCAATAGCAGTAGCAGTATCAACAACCGACCGAAGGGGAAACATAGTAACAAAATATTTTGCTTGTTTGAGTAACCAGTGTTTTTTTTTAGGGGGACTAACACATGAAGATTAGGCAAACCCAGTAAAAAATAAAAAAAGAAAAAAAATATATAAAAAAACACTGGGTACTCAAACAAGCAAAAGTGAAACATAACCGTAAAGAAACCTCCCAGAAAACACATAGTAGCCATCATGAAACAGTAGTAAATAAGTATGCTGCTACATAAACAGGTTTCCAAGGTAATCAAACAGTGATCTTTATACTTATGCAATAATTTCAAAGCAATAGAATAATTATAACAATATCCTTATGTCAATGTATAACAAAATAATCCATAGTCGAAATAACTGATTTATCAATAAATTCCTCTTTGTTACTGTACATTTTAAAATGTAATAAATTACCAAATAGTAGTAATAGTAGTGCTAATTGTAAAACAATCATGTTGTAGCCCTGAAGATGACATAAATATATGTCGAAACGTTGGCAAAAGGACTAGTTTAAAATCATTGCACCTCAACGCTCAAAAAAATTACATCATATATATATATATATATATATATATGTGATCATAAAATTGTTGGGTCTAAAGCTGGAATTTACATGAATTAAGAAAGCAATCATAATGTTTCTTATTTATTCAAGGATTTGAGACTATGATATGTGAATCTTGAATTTATTTTGGGTAACGGAATATTGAGTATCTTCATGAATTGAGGAGTCAGAGAATGTGACAATCCCCTTTGGTTAGATTAGAAAAGACCATGGGCTTTTCCATGGAACAGGAGCTTTTAGTAATCGGATTCAATAGTCAACAAGGTGACTAAACTCTGATAATTGCTTCTACATGTCCGTGAAACTTGTTACTTGGCAAAAGTTGTCGGGAAACTTCAGACTTTCTTGAACTCTACTAAAAAGAGAAGAACTCAATAAGGCTAACAGACTTGTTTTATATGTTTCACAGAGGATAATAGAAAGATAACATTGAAGAATTATGTTGACATATAATAGGGACATTACAACATGTGATACTATTTCGGTAATGTATTACAAATATTCTAACATACAATAATATTTGCTCTCTCTACATAAAACAATTTTTAAAAATTTAGGATAATTCAATAAAAAAACTTATCAATTATTCTTAAATTTGAATCCTATAATTAAATTATAGTTACAATTTAAATACTAGTGTACATAAAAATGTTTTACGAAGTAAACCGATTTAGCTCATGGGTTAAGACAGAGGTTTCCAAAGTACGAGTAGGTTGCGGGAACCCGGGGGGGTTCCTCAACAGACTGCTTGGGTTTCCTCGAAAAACATTTAGAAAAAACCTTTTTCTAAATTTTATTTAGTTGGTATAGATTTATTCGGTGTTTCTTGTGAATTATGAAAACGAATCATGTGTCTATCTACTTATTTTATATAAGTAGAAGTGGTCAAAATTTCACCCATATTTAGGATGAATCACTAGTCAGTTTTTGGAGCTTTCTCATGCCCAAATTTCCTGCTATTGCAAAGAAAGCACTTCACACATTGCTGCCACTTCCCGCTGACTACTTATATAAAACCGGTTTATCCTTTTATACTGCCATAGAAACCAAATACAGAAGTAGACATAATGCTGCAACTGACTTTGGAATCAAACTCTCAACGATAAAACCAAACATTGAAGAATGGTCTGATTATATTAAACAAAATTATTATGCTCAATAAACCTTACTAAATTGTTGTAATTATATGATATGTTTAGTACATGATTACATGATGATTAAAAAATAAACATAGTGTTAGAATTGCTAGTAATTCTGTTTTATGTGTTATGTAATTGAGGGAAATATGTAAATTCAAATATTTTAGTTTTAAATTTTTATTTAGTTATGAAAAACGAAAATTTCTGTGTTATTATTTTTTAATTGTTTTTAGACGTACATACTATTTATGAATTCATATGATATTATTTACATTATGAACGTACAGAATCACTAGTATTTGGGCTTCCCGGGAGAGTTACTGTACCAAAAAGGGTTCCACGTCTAAAAAAGTTTGAGAAACTCTGGATTAAGAGATAATGTACGTTGATACTAATCTATCATTAGATTATTGATCTACCTATCTATTATTATTATTTGTAATTATGAGTATAAAAAATAATATATCCATATGTAAGTCTATTGAAAAGTTTAGGATATCGAATATATTCGTAAATTTCATTCATTAGTTAAATGTGTTCAAGTTGTTCAGATTTCTGCAATAAACTCAGATGTTCAAGGTATTCATATTGAGGGCTTCTGACTCAAAAACCATCTGTTATCTGGTCTTATCTCTTTTTATTATCTCTTGAAACTTCTTTATCTCTCACCTAACATTTTTATTCACAAGATAACCACAAACAGGTTACTTCAGTTATGAAATTTTAAAGGAAACATGGATCCTGATTTATTAAAGACATATTGTTTACACTATACTCGTATTAGAGAAAACTATTCGAAGTTTGGATTTATGTATTGAGAAACTGACGTTGAACTCGAAAGAAATTTTAAGTTTGGGGGAAAATTATTTTTAAAATTTGTCATTTTGTAATACCAAAACTGTAGATTTATAAGTATCTATTTTACATATAGATGATTAATTGTATTCCAATGTTAATGATTCGACAAGCCTTAGAGCTGTGGCGATGAGAAAACCAATAATTAAAATAGTGCATGCTCCTATTCCGTAGAGATTTATTCATACTTTGATTGGCTTAAGTCTGCGCAAAGCAATCACAGTGAATAAGACCTCTGTGGGAATGGCCCCATTTGCATAAGAAGCTATGGAAGAGATATTATTTCAGTAATGGTTCTGGTGATGGGTCAAAAACAGTGAAAAGTAACAGAGACGTTGTTACATGAACAAGTGGAACCAGAAAAGACTAAATGATTGGGTGGCTGGATAGTAATGAAATGGTCTTGTGGGAAACTGGAAAGCATTACAGAGCTGTCTTTAATGAGAGCAAGATGTGAAATTATCCGCGTGTTTGTGGCTAATTATCGCGCGCTTGATGGAATGCCCGGTGTCGCTCTACCTCTAATTACTACCTTCTTTAGCCAGTTCGCGTGTCCACCTGCATCAACTTATTGGACACTATCTCACTAGAAAACGCAGTCACTGTCTCATGCATCAGAATAGAATAACATTTTATGAAAAAGAACGCTTCTTATGCATTCCTTGTAAATTCAACTAAATAAATCACCAAATTTAAAGAATTTCAGAGATTATAAACCTCCCCATGTTCATAGTGAGGAAATGAACAAAAGTTATCATGAATTAATTCAAAACGATCATATAATGCATTTATGTGGAGAACGACTAAACACTCAATCACACACCAAAACACACCCAGACTTACCCCTCCAACACACACACTTCTGTGTTACATTAAAAACCGAAAAAAGACAGGAATAAAAATAAAACTCTGCCATTAACTTTTAATATTTCTGCCCAATTAGCGGTCATCGACTGTAGAGGAAGTGGTGCAGTGGGAAGACGTCAAAATATAAGAAAAAATTACTTTTATGAGAAAAAAAAATGGTACATACAATAACATCACATTTCATACTAACTACTAACAGTTTGGCTGTAGCTATGGTGCTCATTACGAAAATAAATCATACTTTTTGCACGTGACAGACAACGCTGTCTTCTATTGACGGTTGATACTGCAGAGGAGAAAAATAAAACAGAGCAAACTATGGGGAATAGTCATTATCAGAGAACAAAACAGTCATACTGAATGTAGGTTTGGTATAGAACAAAGTTGGTAAGTTGGATCGTCTCAAACTAAATCTCATAACCATTTAACAAAAACATGGAAAACTGAAGAGAAATTTGATGTGAATGTCAAGCAACTGTCATTTATTTTATGATAAAGTAGCTAGCCAGTAGCTAGTTGACCCCCGATAACTTCTAGTCTAGAACTTAATGAATGTCGTGTTAAGTTAAGCTAAACTTAATTTAGTACTTAAGTATTAACATAATAGCTAGCCCGTCAGACGTCTTACCTATAAATATTCAATTCTAACAAGAATAAAACATGAAAAAAAAATATTTGCAAACCATAATGTTTATTATAATTTATAACGATATTAAATTAATTTTAGATTAGATAGTGTATATTTTTAATCGTTTTATCGATAAAAGTGTACCAATGCAACTTGTTAATTGAGTTGTATTTATTGATGTGTACTTGAGAAAACTTTTTGTGTTTCCTACTAGTGCATACGCAAATAAATCAAAAGGATTTCCAATGCACGAGGAAGCCAAATACAGCTTTTGATGCAAGAAGCATGGATTTTCCAAATTCAGTCTAAAAAGTTACAGAAATTGTTGGCAAAGTGTAACATTGTGTTGATTCATCGATGACCATTTTTCTATTATCAATATCTAAGAATTGCTGTACGAGAGGATAATCAGGTGCATGATTTTGTACTTTTACATGCATACTAGTTTTCAAGTTCAATTTATATACTTGTTTAGCAATTTATTTGTACATGGTCAATAAAACTAACGGTGTCAGATATATTGAGCTAGCTCATCAACAAGTGTTGGACATGATATAATTGGTAGAGTTTGTCGAAGATTACCAGACAATGAAATGATTGCGCCATTAAAGAACTGTTTATTTACTCTTAGTTTACTAATTTACAATAAAATATTATATTTCTTTAAAAGTATATAGCTTCTGAATTTAAAATACATGGCGTAAGTTAAATGTTACTATTATTTCCTTAAACATATGATGTTTTGAAATGAAAACTTTATTTTTACACACCTCTCAGATCTTTTGCATTTTACTCATAGAGATAACAAATTAAGGTGCATGAATATTAAAGACTGAAGAGCTAAACGTCTAATATAAACAAAAATATGGTGAATTGAAAAAAAAAAGAATAATATCTTTTATTCTTTTATTTTTAAGAATAAATGAATAAAAAAAAGAAAGCTTATTTCATTGGTTTACAACGTAACTAATCATTAAACCCCTTGTTTATATTATGAATACCTTAATTATAGTAAACATTTTTTCAACCCAGTAGCAGTACAGCATAAAACAAGTATTAATTCAATAATAGACGATGCATTTAGTTACATATCATTAATACTGTATTGAGAAATTTAATCTTGAAATAATTTACAGTGTTCTTAATTTTATGATAACATAAAACAATAAAATACTACTAATTTAAATTATTGGTGTTTTGGTATATTCGTATTCAAAAATATGATTATAATTATATTAATATCGACAACAAGATTTCACATAAACACGTGAAATAACAATCAATGATCAAACTACAATATGAAATGGGGAAAAAAGATGAAGATCTCTCAACTGCAACAAGCGGTCTTCGTCAGAGTCAAAAACCCAACTGCGGGTTTTTGACCCAACTCAGTTGGATTTCTGGCTCTGAACAAAGATCTACATCTTTTTTCCTGTTTTCATATTGTGGTTTCATCATTAATTATATTAATATATTTAATATAGTTATGTAAGTTTTTAGCTTAAATTACATAACCATTTATTGGTATAGTTCCTCTGATACTTGGGATATCACTATAATAGTGTATTTATTTGTTTTACATCTCCATTCTATTAGTATAAAAGTGCATGGTAATCTTAAATCATTAGACATGGCTAGTGTTTTCGTAATTTTTGCAAATGCAATCTGGTTTGATTTGGAGGTCATGGTAAGAGGTAGTTTGAGCGGAGGCTGATTGTTGCCAAAGAGTAAAGGTTTATTAAAGCCCTTCCATCCATCCCAGTCATTGCCAGTTCGTCTCTGTCTGTGCGATTTATTGATACTGAACAACAGATTTTATCTTGTTCAGCCAGACTTATAAATTACAAATCACTCTACTCAGCTGAAGAAGATCAGTTATAAATTCAGTTAAATATACGTATCTTTACAATAAGGAATTGGTTAATCATTTCTGTCCAATCACAACACATAGTTAAGATATAATAAATAATGGAGATTCCAAAATAAATTTGAGAAATGGAAAGCAACATGTAAACCATAGTAAGAGATTCCGAAATTAAATGGTTATTTTACGACCAAGATAACTGTCCCTTGACAGAATCACACGATCTGTATCAAGAACCTATGTTTGACCATGATGAAGACTAGTTTTTATAGTAGAAAGATCCTAAATTTTAGTAACATTCCTAAATTATTTACTTCAGTAATATACTTATCAGGTCATATATAAATACATATCGAAAAGAAAGCTTTCATATATTTACCAGCAGACGCGAAAGTCATTGAAGGGTATTTTAGACATACATGTTTATATATATATATATATATATATATATATATATATATATATATATATATACATATATAACGAATTTTATTTATAAGAAATTGGTTAGTTTTCCAGGTTCAAATCAAACTCTCAAAGCCAACGTTCTGATTTAAAATTCGTATTTGGAACTTTTGAATTAAACAAATGTATGCAATTACTTAAGTATATATAATAATCCGTTACATCAGGGGTTTAAAATGAATAATTTTAGGAATACAAACATAAACACAAATGTTAGTTTAAATACCATTATTCTAAGGTAATATTATAAAGACACATCCCTGCCATTAATGTTCAAAATTATTATGTAAGATAAAATAATATATCAATTTATCAATTTACAGGTTTTGTTTGTTTTAAATATTATTGACGATGTATATAACTTGAATTGATGTGTAATTTATTTATATAATAAAATACATGGTATTTATTACTTTTAAATATTTTGTTTGATTTAATAATAAACTTATTGCGTATATATCTTGATTCATGTTAAGAATACTATATCAAGAGCTTGGGCCATATAAGAATATTTGTTTTCATAGCTTAATAACAAGAAACAACTATAACAGTTATTCCTGTCAATCACATTCAGTGATTGTATATTATTAACTGTTGCTATAATTTCTTAACACTGAGTAACACAAGGGGTCATGGGTCGTCTAGTAAAATATATTTATATTAAAAATGTGCAGGTATTTTTAGGTGCCTGATACTGTAGCAAGTAGGTATTGTTAATTGACATACCTGTGTAGCTAACCAAACACAGCTTATAAGTCTATAACTTCGTTTTTACATTGAATTTCAAATGTATTCAAGCTTTAGCTTTTAAGTTAGACATACAAAAAAATACTGTCGCGCGAAAAAAAATTTCAGCGCGCTCTGACATGTGGTGGCTGAGTTGACTTCTGACAAAATCCTTGGATAAAAAATCAGATAACAATTTTTTCAAGGGTGTATTCGATTACTGTAATGAATAAAATGTAACGATAACTGGAATTAAGTCAGTTCTAAGCAATAAACGGACAACACGTTTATTTTATATAAATCTGTATATATATACTTCAAATCTGAAAAAAATACGTATTGGTAAAATAAATTCATTATTGTTAAGAAAACATAGATAAATTTAAAAAAAACACACACTTAAAGTCTCTAATATCTAGTTTCAACCATTATCAAAAGAGATAAGAGAGATAAGCAAGCTCACTGGTGCAGAGACGGTTAGAGACCAACAATGATACCGTATACGCCACCTGTTGAAAAGAATAAGGTAGACAAGAATCTATTTGAAATTAAGAACAGATAGATAATAAGGAAAAAGGTAATAAATAAATTTAAAATAAATGCATGAGCAAAGGCTGAGGTACTTAAATAAAAGTTAATGACCAAGCGTTAATAATAAATAAAAATATAATACAACAAATAATAATAATATTATTATTTTAATACAGTCGTTACAAAAGTAATAACCGAATTCATAAAAAAAGATTTATACATGAAAGAATAACAGTAGAAATGATTTAAATTAAATCAAGGTATGAGCCTTGAACAGCTATGCATCTCTGACAACGATCTACTCGATTATTTATTCTTCGTTAATAAAATGTTATTGGCTGTGATTTAACAAAATCTTTGAATGCTGATTCTACCTCTTCTTTAAATCAGAAAGTTTTGCCATTTAAAGCTGTGCTTAAAGCTTAAAGAAATGATGATGAGTAGGCGAGAGATCTCTCGCACTGAAGGTGTCTAAAGAAGATTTCCAATAGAGACAGAAACTTGCCTGAGTGTTGATTGTGTAACATCTGACGACCAAGAGGAAACCATGAACTACGCGATGGAGTTTATTAACTCTCTTACACCTTCTGGAATGCTTCCACATCGTTGGAACCTTAAGCTTGGATCCATAATCCAACACTGGGACTTTGCAATGGAACACGCTTAGAGGTACTCGAGCTCCACGACCACATCATTCTAGCCTCCATTAGCAGTGGATCTCATATGCATAATCCAGTATTAATTCCAAGAATCAATCTCAATCCAAGTGATTTAAAAATCCCATTCGTTCCACAATGCAATCATATCCCATGACAATCAATAAATCTCAGGGACAAACTTTCGATAAGGTCGGCATCTTCCTGCCGCAGCCTGTATTCACTCATGGAGATTTTTATGTTTCTTTTTCAAGATGAGAGCCATGAATATTGTTCGAGTTGAGGTCCACAAAATGATTCCACTCATGGAGAAGGAGAAGAAATATTTCCACAATGAATATTGTTTAAATTATCTTTAAATTGTATTTCAACTTGTTTTCAAACTTTTTTTCCACGTATACCTTAATATACTTAGGTACTAAATGCTACAGATCTATGAAATATTTATTAAAACCTCTCAAATTATCTCTAAACACATCTTTGATAGCTGTATTTGGATCGCTGCCTTCAGGAATCACTGAACTCACTACTATGGTATATTCCTGACGACGAGGACATCGAAATATAGTAGTGAGTTCAGTGATTTCTTTTCTGTGTGTTCTTTTGAAAATTCTTGTTTATTCAGTTCGAAGAATCGTTTCATCTAATTGGTTGCAGATATATATATATATATATATATATATATATATATATATATATATATATATAAGAGAGAGAGAGAGAGAGAGAGAGAGCCGGTGGAAGAGCGATATGAGAGACAGAAGAATAGAATGAGAATGGTAGAGGGAGGTAAAACTCACATTGCTTCAAATTCTTTAATATATATTAAGACAAATTAAAAAGTTTTATTTTTACTGTTGTTAGAAAACTGATCTTAGCAAGAGAAAACAATGATGAGTAAGAGACGAAGGGAAGGAGCGGTTGAGCCAGCAGTAGTGAGAGGATGCGGAGAACTAGGATTAATGATTGAGGATACTAAGCCCACCTCAAACCTATTAATTATTGCATCAGCTCTGCTTCTCAATTGTTCTCCGTCTTACTCGCTTAAGCCTTCAAAATAACAAATTAATTTCTGCTTAAGAACTCCCATATCTGCCAAAACATTTAGCGGTTCAGTCACTTTGTTATATTTAGGAGACTTCATCCGTTGCATTTTTTGATTTTACAAAACATATTAAATACATAATTAGCATTTTAAGATTATGGAATCAAGGGTAATATTTTAAGGCTGAGCCTGAACCCATCAGATGAAATATATTTGAATATTTCTTATAAACAGATATTTATATGGTAAATGTATTAAAAGTGTATGAATATTTAAAATAAGGAGTACCTGTTATAATTAATATAGTACTATATTAATTTAGATAAAACAGAGCACAAAGATTTGCTTGGCTACATGAGAATACATTCCATTATACGAATTCCTCGTATACCCATCAATATATTGAGACAGAATTTTTTCAGTATCACTCTACTTTACTTATAGTGAAGTAAAAATCATCCTGATCTACCTATGCAAAATTAAATATAATACTATACAGACTACCAGCAATCCACTCTACTCACCAGGGAGGAAAATAATATTAATATAATTAACACTTTTTGTTTATAAAACCTATATGCTCTTTGTAATTTATGAGTTATAAGGAATGTTTTCATTTTGAAGGTTAAATGAAATATAATAATGGGAAAATCAACTAATATGATTTATACTAGTAGATGAAGGTATTCTATGAAATTGTGACTATTGCACGAATAGAGATATTATATTTTTTCATAATTACTATGGTTCTAGTAATATGACTTACTCATAACTCAAATAACAAATAGACCAATATTACCGTTTCTGGATCATCAATAATGTATTAATTTCACCACCAGAATAAATTACAAATGATTGAAGCATTATCATGTTTTAAACTAAAAAAAAATTGGAACGATCTATGCTTCAATTTACTAAAAGTAAACATATGTATTGTCAAACTCATTCTTAACCAAAGTATCCAATTGTTTTATTTTAACGTATTTAATCAATTTTAATAATTAAAAAGATTTTAATATGGGCAATATAATATGCTGCTACAGCTACAATTGAATAGGTGTTCTTCCTTTTGCAACATTTAAAAATAAAAAAAATACATTATTCTTAACAAAAATTACTTTGATCTTAAAAAAAATTAAAACAATAAACTGAAACAATATTTAATACAAACATCAAAGTTTCTAAAAATACTAGAATAGAGTTAAAATCAATAATTGAGTATCAATTATTGATTCAATTATTGAATTTTTATTTAATCAAATAATTTTACTATTTATTATTAATAAATAATTATTTATTAATAAACAATAATTATTTATTACAATTATAATTTAAAGTATTGATTAAAATCAATATGTATTTAATAATAAGGTACAATAAGAAAGTATTCCATGTTTCTGACCGAATACCATATTATCAAATTTATGAAGATTTTTCAAACGTTTGAACTTGTATAGTGTTCACCAAATTTCATATAGACACCCAATCAATCAAAATGCTTTCAGTTGATGACGTACATATAAATTTTTAATAATAATCTTCCAATATATATTATCTTATTTACTGCAATTAATAGTGCAAAAAAATATAACTATGCTAAGAAGACATGAAAAACTATGTTTATACAATAAAGGTTTATTATAGCATAATAATAGATGATGTCGTCTATATTCATATACTACAGACATATTTCAAACTAAAAACATATGTATCAACTATTTTGATAATTACTCTACTATTATTTAACTAACTACGTAAGATGCAGTAAATAACGTTGGTGTCTTCATTCAATATTACATATATTCCAGAATCGTATATGTACTGAAAAATGTAATTTCACGTAATATTCCCATAAATAGTATACAAATATCATACATTTTAGATATAAAATAAACTTATTTGAAGTAGATGGGGATTGTATTTATAAAAATATTGACGTTTTCTTAATTTTTTTTGGTTGGAGTTTTTTTTTAATTAACCCTGGTTTTGTTATTTTTTTGGCAAAATGTTGTTGTTTTTAATGAGCAGTTTAGCATCAAAAAACATTTTCGAAAAACATAATATTAACTCTAACGCTTTTTTGGTTAATGTAATTTTGAAAAACTTAACTTATCCGACACATAATGCTTTACTTTAAGAAATAATTTAATTTTGATCCCTCAACTGTGTGGCTTTCATCCTCTTCGTAAGCTTTCAGATCAAGTCAAAATTTCTACATCTCATTAAATATATATATATACAGTTATTTTAAAAATCTGAAATTTGTTTCCATTATTCCTATTGTAACTTCAACGATTATGCCAAAAATTTCAAGATTTTAGAGTTAGTACTCTAAGAGAAACAAAAAAGTTGGGCAAAAAACATATTTAAAAAAGTGGCTTTCCCATAGTGCATAGTTATTTTCAAAAAATCGGGTTCATCTAAACTATGGGAACCATTTTAGTATAAAATATAAATTTGGTCTATCAAAGATTGTGGACTGTAGCGTCCCCACAAACTTTTGGATAAACACCCACCTTACACAGACATCTTCGAAAATATCATAAATCGACTTAAGAGACTTTAAACACTTCATTGATTTAATAATAATTAAAATGTGATTAATTGGATAAGATGCAATGATTTCAAACACCATTATATTGGATAAACAGTCAGAACTCTAAGAAAGTAATATTAGTACACATTCATGATTTATACAGATAAGGGTTAAAATAAAGAAATTTACACATTTTTAATACAACAAAAAATGCATTTTTTTCCATGAAATGTAGAAACATTGACTTAAGATAGAATGCGATAGCTTTTGGGGAGACAAACATTATGTTTGATATTCTTTTACTTATAGTAAAGTAGAGTGTAGTAAGCCACTCCAGATGTTTCTTATCAATATGAGTCTAATTTTATTACAGAGAATGAAATAGTGTCAGTAATTATATATGGTTTAAATAATTCATAGTGGTGATTATTATTTTCTCAATATTATCTGCAATGTTAAAAGTACGAAAGATCATTTTCAGCTAATATAGCTAACCAGTTTAAATATCGATCAAAGTACATTTTTTATTTCTCTGAGAATGAATGACCAAGTAAAGGGCAGAAAGAAACCATACTGATAAGAATGATAATACAATTTTTATAAAACACCAGCATTTTCTATCTCGTAAAGATACACTTGTTAAGTAGGTCAGGCACTGATAGGGCCATTTAGGAGCCTGTTTTTTTTGTCGTTACTTTTTTAAGTAGAAAAAAAATGCAGACAATAATTTATGTGCAATGGGATGTAATGAACGGATAATAATTGTGGCATTAGCGAATGTGTATTCAGCGGAGCGAGGTACTTGACAGATAAGAAATGAAATAACCGCTTTATCGATTCCACCAGTCAGCCTGTGCTTTAACCTTTTTTTTTTTTTCAAACTCCATGGCGTTTAACTGGAAGGGAACAAAATGGAATATCGGAATATTATTTAATTTATTTTGAGAGTAGACTATTGCCGGATATCGATTGACATTTAATTTAGTGAAAGTATAAAGGGTTGAATTGTGGGAAGTGAGGTCGACATGCAACTCGGCGATATAGCCTCCGAACACACCACTGACGTGGAGAAATATCAACTCTTTGCCGATTATTAAAATCCAGCAGTAATTCTGCTAGAATGTTTTTAGCAGTCGTAACGAACCCTGCCAATAATGTCATAACAGTCACAGACACATTTCCCCTAACCTTAATAATACTTCTTACCTTATTATAAATAAACGAGACGTGACACAAGCAAATTTATTCTAACTGCAAATAAACTACTCTATAATTGACTACAAAAGAATATCATTATGTTCTTTATTTTAGTCTACAGTGATTAAGCAATTCAAACTCTCATAAATCAGGAAGGAAATATAACTACTGACTTTTGTCTCGTTTTGTGCAATTTATTTCCGCTAGCCTCTTTGCGTGTAATGCTAACATTAGCAGAAGGACTTTACAAAACTGTACCAGCAGTGAACACTAACTGACGAACTAAAAGAAAACCGTTATTTCTTTATATAAAGGGTATCATTCTTTGAAAGCTTTCCAGATTTTAATCGGAAATATACATAACTAACTGAACACAAAACACACTAGATGAAATCCTCTAATGAATACTAGACACCACTCGTTCTTATAACATCTCATTGAAAACTTCTGCATCATCTTGCAGGTCATTGTGACTGAGTTTAAATATTTTTAGCAAAGTGTTGACAATTTTAGTGACTCTGAATGGTACAAAGAAAGCACAATTTTTATAAATATGAAATTGACAATCATATCCAGAAATACAACAATCGAAAGGATATGGTTTGTGAGAGATACATTAGGGAACTCTGTAAACTGTAGAGAAGAGTGAAGTTAAACCCAAAAAAACGATGCTTGTTTATAAGCCTCTTATGTAAATATCAAATAAAACAACAATTACAATAACTTGTTTATTTATTTTATCACTATCCTACTAAAACCGGACCATCCTTATGTACAGCGCAATTCTGTTTCATTGCATCATAATATCCTTTAATAATAATAACAATAATAATATTAAGAGTTATTATTAGGTAATATCAGTTTACCAATTACTATTTACTAACTTTCAACATAGTACGTACCTCAAACATTTAAATGATTATTTTTGTTCTATTAGCAGTTGTAAAAGAACGGACACTGCTTCATAAGTCTATCGATAATTACAAAGTACTATCAGTAATTTCCAATAGTATTTGAAAGTTTTGACTCACGGAATCATTTCATATTATTATCTATATAGGAAATGATCAAATTGTTGAGAAAAACCCATTTTTCTAGGAATGCCCAAGGATCCTAAAATTACGTAATTATTAAGAACCTTTTTGAAGAAATTAATATATTTATTGAATGCCATTTAATTTGTATTACTATATGAATAGATTATAGAATAGATAATGACTTGAAAATACGAACATTTATATTTTAGAAATGAACGTTATATTAGATGATAAAATGTTGGCAATGGTTATTAATCAGTACACATATATATATTTTGTTGTTCTTTTTTTTATTGTTTAAACCGATCCCTTAGCGGGTAATAGCGTCAGCCGTTTACCAGCTTTGTTTGATCGGTGATTCTACAGATTCTATATTGGAAGTCCAAAATTTTGCTTGACTCAAGTGCATTTCGAGTAGGGATCTTTAACGAGTATCTGAATTCGTACAGGCTCGGGAGCGACGGCTTAACGTCCTCTCCAAGGGACGACGTACTCAGATCTATTCACCTCTCGCTTGAATAAATCGAGGGCCAGGTAGGGATTGAACCCCGGACTAGCAGCCTAGAGACCAGTATGTTAACCACTGAGGTAACCTAGCCCTCCTACTTTTGGTTACATCGACAACAATTTCATGCATTTAGAAGTAATTTTGTTTCAAGGTTTTTCCTTTAGTTGTTTGATTTTGTAGCGGAAATCGGGTGGTAACTCAATGGTGGCACTCCGTAACTATATTTAATCTTTATAATGACAGATGGCATGTGGCCACTGTCATTTTAGCCGATTTGAGGGGTTTGTGGGGACTACTAGTAAGGAATGATTTTGAGCAAGTGGGTTCAGATGAGTTGAGGGTACTTTAGGACCCCGGTGAATGATTATGTTTGGAACGTAAAATGGGAGGTGTAAGAGTTTTACAAATATTTTTGATTCAATTGCTTGTATATATCATTTAATATACACTTATGAAGGAAAAATAATATAGTTCGTCAACAAACTATTAATGATGAACTTAATAACAATGTTAGTATTAAACTTATCATATGATTGAAGTAGCGACATTTTGAAGTTGTAAAACTGATATCTTACATTGAATGATGAACTTATTAAGAGCAATGAATGTGCTGATTGAATGCCAATATCATTTAGCAATGGTGATACTGGAGTAAGCAAGTCTAAGCTAGCTCCAGTCATGTCTACCGTTTACTACTTCTACAAGCAAATATTAATCGACTTGAAATTTTCATTACACATATTTATGTCTAAGTTAAATATAACAGAATAAGAAAATAAAGGGAATTTATAAATAATGCACTGTATAAGTAATCTCTCTCTCTCTCTCTCTCTCTCTCTCTCTCTCTCTCTCTCTCTCTCTCTCTCTCTCTCTCTCTCTCTCTCTCTCTCTCTCTTCTGTCTGTCTGTCTGTCTCTCTCATAGAAGAAATGATAATAATAATAATAATAATAATTTATAATTAGTGCTTTATAATTAGCCCTTACAGCCCCTTTAGTATTCGCAATATAGACAATTAAAGTTTCTGCGTTTACTCATAAATAAGAAAAATTACAATATTTTTGAAAAAAGAACTAAAGTGATCCGTATTTTAAATAAATGATCAAAATTCGTGTAAAGTATTATCAAATACCCGTTAATTAATTTTATCATATCGAATATACAATCATTAGTAATGGTTTTTCGAACTGGAATGAATATTATTAACAGGAGTAATAGTTAGTGGATTCACATTAACTGACAACTAATGTTCCGCTGATTTCCACCATACCTCCTTTCATTACCTTATCTATGCCCATTTAAGGCATCCACGTTCAGTTCAAACCATCCATTCTATTTCTGACTGACGACGGTTGTTGGTTAGTTGAATATATCTAAGTTAAATTCATGCTGTCCTGAAATAGATTTATTGAAACGTTTACTTAAACATAAAACAGAAAATTTTAAAAGGAAATTTATTTTGACTTATAATGATTAGAAGGAATTAAAGTTAAGAAATTTGATTATATCATAGTATAATCTTGTGCAAAAGTAGTATACGGTTTCTTAATGACTGATGAACTATGACTGAGACTCCAGTGAAGCGATCGGACCGGTGAGGTTTTATTGTGTTGGTAATACACCAGTCTAAGTTAATCAGCATTATCTCATGCATTCAGTCAAGTACTCGATCTCTAGAGTGATGCACGCCTTGGGGAATTAATGCTCTGAGCTTTAGGGTTCTTCCTCCTTTCTGGTATTAACCTTGTTTTTCTTATTAGTTTTTTCGAAGAACTCGTTTTTTCTTCTGAAAAAGTAGCTGAGACTACAAATCAGATCAAAGCATAAGACTATTGAAAGTTTACTTTTACATACATACACATTTTAGTTGTTTAGTTCATACTCAGTTTAGGTTTTTCTACATATTAAATTGGATTGAGATCATTGAGATATAATAATGTTACCTTCAAGGTATTATTGGTTTTACACTGGACTTCAAGGATAACTGCGTATCCGGTAAGAGCTTGCATTGTACAATGAACTTTTAAATGAAATTCAATTTCTTTTATAAGTAAGATATGTCTTATTATTGTTGATTATTATTAACACCTTATTGTTGATAACGAAAATACATTGAATTAGCATTGATTCATTACTATTATCATTATTAATTAGTACCATTCCTGGCTCCATAAACACTCTTAGATGCTGATTTATTTGTGATAATATTTTAAACCGTTTCACTTTAATTTATATAAGAGTGGAGTTTACCATGATTTAAAATGTTTTACTCACATTTTCCAACATGAAGTAGTTAAAGTTTTTCTCAACACAGATACAACTCATCCTTTGCGCATATCCCATCCAATGCTACGGTCCTACTCACGGGTTTAAAGAAAATATTTTGATTTAAAAATTATGATTATTAAGTTATTCTTTGTGTTACAATCGATAATAAATGAACCAGTTAAACAATTATTTTGATTTAATGTTATACCTATGATTACTATTGTTCTATTCTACAATTTACATTGGTTCAATATTTAAAGTATTTTCAAACCATAATTCACCTAGTGGATTAAATTACATTATATTTTTGATCTCTTCAGATAATTGATACGACTTAATATGATTATATTTTGCGGATGAAGCTCTTTTGGAAGCATTTTAGAATAATTATATCATGTTTTCTAATGGAAGCTCCCCTACTAATGACTCTTTTTTTGGTTTTATTAAAGGAAAGCGTTCAGCATGCGATAACTAAATGGCACTGATGATGCTAAGATGCGGTGTTAGCAAAACTCAAAGCCTTCTCCTTCTTCTCTAGTCTATTTAGACTTTACAAATCCATTGTAATATTTTACTTGATTCCTTATTAAGTGCATTAGTAAAATTGTTTCTTGCCTTTTCACAATAATGTTATTTAATGCACTGAATACTTTTATAACAATTAGTGCTGTTTATACATACATTGTATAATATTATTTATATATATATATATATATATATATATATATATAAACACATACCGTAGAAAAGAAGACAGAAAATCACTACAGAACTTACTTCTTACTTCTTCCTGATGACAACGGATGTCAAAATATTGAAGGGAGTTCTCTTGTGATTTTCTGTGTTCTTCTTTATGTGTAAATGTGTTTATTGTCCATACACA
Source organism: Hermatobates lingyangjiaoensis (assembly GCA_026182355.1). Taxonomy (NCBI): domain Eukaryota; kingdom Metazoa; phylum Arthropoda; class Insecta; order Hemiptera; family Hermatobatidae; genus Hermatobates; species Hermatobates lingyangjiaoensis. The sequence continues at coordinate 1,475,904 of JAPFBL010000329.1, forward strand.
CCTTTTATTTTATTTGAAATAATATTCAAATATATATATTTGATATATATAAAATATATGTTTGATATACAATATAGTAGAAGGTTTTGTCCAGTTAACATTGTTGTTCCTTGAAATAATGTAAATTTCATTTTCTTAGTTAAAAAATTCTTACTTCTGCCTATGAAAAAGGTTTTAAATAAAACCGAAACTTTGGCAACGAGAGTTTGATTTTTTATGATAGAAAATTGACCAAATCCCGATTAGAGAACACACCTATATATATATATATAACTTTAAATTACACAAAACACAACACAGAAGAAAGATAAATACACACTTACTAAATTAAATATTTCTGTTATTCACCATCAGGAGAAAACTAGAAGACGTTCCTTCCTTCGACTTGAGGAGATCTCTCTCACTTCGTCCCCTCTTCTAGTCTTCTCCTTATTAAGAACAGAAGTTTTTTTTTTTTTTTATTTATTTTACATAGTCACAACAATGCAAATGTAACATTACCAGTTACAATGATGAAGGAAATATATACATTACACTAGGAGGCAGGAGGGAAGAAATAATTCAGTAATTATACTTCCTGGCGTGAGAAATAAGATATGAAACTTAGATTAAATTTACAAGTCACTAGAGTAATTCACACTAATAAGTCTCTTGGCCAGTTTCTCTTCAGGCGCCTTTGGGAATTTCCTGGGATATTTGTTGAGGAGATGTTTTGGACTATGGGATTGTTATTGCTACAAAGATTTTTATGGAAGGCTTTGTAGCGAGATATTGCTACTTGATGAACTGTTGAAATCCTGAGGTCTGAATAGATTGTTTGATTTGGTATGTAAAAGGGACAATGAAGAATTTTTCTAAGAATTTTTGACTGAAGAGCTTGTATCCTCTGGGTATTGCTAGATTTTGTTGCTCCCCATATTTCAATTCCGTAAGTCCAAATAGGCATAATCATAGATTTATATAGTAATAGTTTATTGACAGTTGTTAATTTTGAACGATTATCAAGTAAGTGAATTAAAAGTCTATATCGTCTGTTTAGTTCTGTTCTTTTCATTTTGGTATGGGGAGCCCAAGTAAGACGTCTGTCAAGGTGCAGTCCTAAGTATTTGGTGGTAGTAGCTTGAGGGATAGGAATTTTGTTAAGAAAGACAGGAGCACATGTACCCTGCCTCAATGTGAATGTTACATGAACACTTTTCTGTTCATTGATACGTATTCTCCAACTCTTTAACCAGGAAGAACAAAAGTTCGAAACATAAATTTAGTAAGTGCGTATTTGTTTTTTTTTTGACTCTTTTTGGTGTAATTTAAAGTTTTATTGTCCGTGTGGACATTCTTCAATTTAGCATATATGTATATATATATATATATATATATATATATATATATGTGTGTGTGTGTGTGTGTGTATATTGATAAAGTATTCATAGTGAAATAGAAATAAAATACAATTTTTTCGGAACTCTGCCAGTTATTCAGGTTGAAATTAAAGACTAATTGGAAGTTACTGGTTTATATTTAAAACTTTTTTAATAGGCAGATGTATAAAATTTTGATTAGAGATGGTTTTCTTTTTAAATAAAAACCCTAATGTTATTTTTAAGTTTTTCCGTTTCGAAATTTTAAACAACAGCCTTTTAAAAAAGTTTAAATATAAACCAGAAAGTCAGCAATGAGAGTTTAATTTGAACCTTAAGAACTAAGCGAATCTTGATAAAAATTTTAAATTGTTTATATATGAATATATTTATTCATTTTGTAAAAATAGCATCTCATTCACTGATACCTGTTCTCTAGCAAGATTCTCACGTTTCTTAAATAACACTCTTGTTATTTCGTCTACAAAGTAAGTATATTTCTCATAGTCGACATGTTTCGAGTGATCAACCTAATATCCTGGGTGAATACGTTTATATAAGCAAGGTGAGGACAGTGGTATATGTTCTCCTTAAAGTCTAGATGAGCTTAATCTCCTGATATGAGTGACCGCACGGTTAGGGTAACTGATTGACGACCTCCGAGGGCCCGTCCCTCAGATTCTTAATCTGAATATTTAAATGTAGTTCCCTTTCATGAATAAGAATGGCTCCCAAAATTTTCTGTCTGTAGTGGTTACTTTCTTCCTTAATTATTTCTGTATGTGTATGTAACCAACACCTCTAGAGAGTGTCATTTAAGAAATTTAAAAGCTTGTTAAGAAACAGATATGTGCCAATTTTGATGTTATTTTCAATAATGTATGTCTTAAAGAAGGACTGTAACCAAAATTTATACAGATATAAATATAAAAATAATTACAATAAAACTCAAGATAAATATTAATGAAACAACCAGCTAATAGTAAAAATCAAAACAGAGAAATATATGTTCCGAAGACTTTTAAATTATGCCATCAGAGAGCAACAACAAAATAAATACAAAAAAAGTTAAAAAAAAAGAAAAAAAACATATAGAAATGTAACGAAAGAGATAAAGAAAGTATAGGGAACAATAAAGATTAACATTTACAAATAAAAAAGACATTAAACTTTAGGTTAGAGAAAGAATCCATATTATTCAGCTCTACATTACCAAGAGGTCCACTTTGTTTAACTACGCCATATATTAAAATTTTATCTAACTTAAGGAGCATTAGTCTGCTTTTGAGGAGAGCTTGAGCATTATTTTTAATCAAGGCACTTTCAACTGTACTTCTTTCAAGATCTGAAGATAGAAAAATCAGTTCCTACTGTCTTCTCATTTCATTATATAACTCTTGTTCTTCATATACTGAAGCTATGAATTTGATTCTCTTGTTCCCTTACAGCGTATTTATATTGCTTCACAAGGGGAAACAAAATTTTTGCTGTTTTCCCATTCTTATGTTAACCAAAAATGCCCAGAATGAATCTTGTAAACACATCATTCTCACTTTATATATTTTAATTGTTCACTAGTCTCATTAGTAAATTTCAAAGACAGCTTAATATTTGTAATTCAATGTAGTTACAACAATATGATAGTTATATCTAAGGAGCCTACAAGTCAAAGAAGATTCAAGCCCTCAGTTTGATAAATATAATATCTTGTCTGATTGATCAAAATATAAAATTTCTTATAACTGATAAAATGATTGTAGCCACTAAATATTAAATAAATAAAATAAATAAATAAGTAAATAAATGATACATTCGTTATTAATATATATGCATAGCCACATTAAATTTAAACAAAAATCACTGATTAGTTGTGAAATCAGTAATTGTGTGGTTTTTACTTATATCAGGATAAAACGTAAATACAAAGACTCCCTACAAAAAAAAATTTTATTCAAACTACATGTTTCAAACACTTTGTGTTCATCATCAGGTAAACTCTTACAATACAAATTCCAAATTAAAAGTTACCACAATCTAGTTAAGTCTGGTTTGTTTTTCTAACTTTTAATTTGTAATTTGTATTGGAGTATTTTGTAATTTTGTGTCGAGACTTTTATTATCATTTTACTCCAGTATAAAAAAAAAACAAAAATCAGTTATTTGTGAACGAATTTGATATTATATTTACTTATAGACAAGTAGAGTCTAGGTCATACCAGATTTTTCCTTATGAAATATGTATATATCTATATATATGTAATGACTGAATAAATGAATAACTATGTCCTCTTCTGTTTAATCTAGACGTATTGTTTTGGAAAACAACAGTAACAAATATAAAATATATTCTGTTTGAAATAGTGTAATGAGTTTTGAGCACTAAACAAGGATATTCATGACTGGATAGTTACATTTGTTAGGGAGAAGAAACAAGAAGAGATAAGACCGCGTTGATACAGAGTGAGAGAGAGAGAGAGATCGAAGAAGAGTTGTTACGAAGAGGCAGTAATTTCCACACTAATATCAATCTGCAGTGATTAAGAGGGACGTTTATCACAATAAAATTTATTCCATGTTTTTACAATGGTGGAAAGCAAACAGTGGGCGGAGGCAGAAAGCAGTCGATTTACATTGGAATAGATTTTATTCAAATTAGGAAAGGCTAGTGGGCTACATTGAAATGTGCATTAGTTTTGAAGTAAGAAGGCGGCTTCTCTGTGAGTTATAGCCTGCCATAGAGTGGCTTATGGGAACCCTGTGAGACAGGCGGAAACAACAACCAACCTACTTCAAGTACCATTCTCTTGCAAACGAGACGTCACCCTGTCCACCATCCTTCACACCAATAGTATAACCATTTTTGGTTCATTTTTTAACTTAAATACTTAATTATTTATACTCATTACGTATGTTTCAGAGAAACGCATAATATCTTTCAAAGTGAAATCATTCATTTTTCACGAAATTAAATTTGTTAATTTAACCTTCAATAGAAAGGATTAATTGACTTCAAAAAACTTTAAGTTGACATAAAGAGAGAATTCTTAATTGTAAATGAATATTTTGAAGATATATGTAATTAATTCTTCCCAGTTATGGTTGATACCGTTCTCATTGGGGCATTATTGATATTTACTTAGTAAATTAATGTTGGTTTAACTTTTCTTTCATCCATTCAGTGATTTATATTACTTATATGCACGTCAGCATGTGTTAAGTCTACAAACTATAGCAGAGTTAATTAATGTCATTAATAACGATTTAAAAAAATTAACTAAATCAAATGAAATTAGTTTATTTACTATTTCATTTCAGTTATGAGGATATTCTAAAGTTTGATATATACGAGTATAATGGTGGAAAGTATATATATATACATATATACACAAAACAATGATCAAACTACTATATGAAATGGGGAAAAAAAGACCAAAATCTTGCAACCGTAACAAACGGTCTTCGTCACAGCCAAAACCCAACTGAAACACTAAATGTAGAAATATCATAGTGACATGTTGCAGTAGGGTTTTGACTCTGACGAAGATCGCTTGTTACGGTTGAAAGGTCTTAGTATTTTTTTTCTCATTTCATATTGTGGTTTGATCATTCATTGTTATTTCACGAGTTTGAGTGAAATCTTGTTATATGTATATATATATATATATATATATATATATATATATATATATATATATATGAATTATTTTGAAAATAAATTCAAAACGAAGGAAACACACAGAAAGACACAGATATAACTCACTCGATATTTCGACCATCGTCGTCATCACGAGGTGTGAAGGGCGAAGAGTCCCGCAGGAAGACAGGGCGGTGACTCATTATATATATATATATATATATATATATATATAATGTATTTATTAATATGTACGGTACTACCACTATATATATTATGAAATATAAAAATAATTAGTTGTAAAACTTGTAAATTATTCATTGTTTAGAGAAACCCTTTGTTAAGAGAAGAAGCAAGATGTTGTTTGGTGCAGATGAAATAGTTGGTGAGATAAAGTAGCTGACTTAGATGATTCTTAGAGCAAACTTGCCTGTTTTCAGCAGAACTCATATAGCATCGACCTCCTGGTATAGCTGAGCTCGCGCTTGGTCCAAGGCCGTGAGAGCTGCACACTATGCTCTTACGACAATCTCAACCTATTGTCTCACTTATCTCACTAACTGCTCAAATTGTACTAGTGCAAGCACTGATGGTCTTGTATTTAGCTTCGTCCTCATCACTATACATAAAAGTTGTACATTAGACTTTATTTAAGTTTATTCATGATACAGATTTAAATTTTATTGTATAATTTACACATGTATTTGTATTATCCAAACTTATTTACATGAATAGTAGTAGAATTAATAATGAGACTATAGACACAGAGGGCCAGGTTAGCTCAGTGGTTAAAGTACTCGCCTCTGGGCTAGAAGTCCGGGGTTCGATCTCCATCTGGTCCTCTATTTAATCACGTGGGTGATTTAAACAAATATGAGTACGTAGTCCTTCGGAGAGGGCGTTAAACCGTCGGTCCCGAGCCTGTATGATGTCAGCTACTTGTTAAAAATCCCTACTCGAAATGCACTTGAAGGAGACAAAATTCAGGAATCCCAATGTAGAATCTGTAGAATCACTGATCAAACAAAAAGCCAGTAAACGACTGAAGTTTTCACTCACTAAAAGGATCGGTTTAAACAATAAAAAAAAAATAGTTCTGCCAGGTGTGCTCTAGAGTGGGGTTATTACCTTTACAACTAAACCACAAAAGTTTCAGGACTCAATATTTAGTATTTTACAGAGAAAATGCTCATATTGGCTGTCCTTTGGAGGCATATAAAGCTCTATAATACCTCTAAGGCCTGTAACACGTCAGGTTCTATTCTAATAAACATGTTTCATGCAATGTTTTGAACTCGGGATTTAAAAGCTAACTAGGTAATATAGTTTGCTATGATTATTAAAGACTTCAAGTGAGGAGCGAACCTCACATAAACCTGTAGAGCGTTACTCAAGGTGAGACCTGATAATTATAATTCAAACAAACCAAGAATGTTATAAAAAACTACGACTTTTCAAAAAGGTATAAAATACAATAAAGGAACACCTGCATATCCCTTAAATATTGGTATGTGAAAGATGTACGTACATGCAAAATAATTATAAATAAACTGATACTTTACATAAAATAGAAAAAAATAAATGTAAAACATTTTTTAGTTAACTCATTAATAAATGAGTTTATTTACAACTCATACATACTTTAAATATTTACATACATACAAACAACATTACATACATACATACAACATTTACATACTTTACAAGTATGTTTTAAATAAAAAATATGTCATTATTTAAAATAAATATAAAACTTTGTTTAATGTCACTATCGCGCGATAAATAAAACATGTGAAGTAAATAAATTAAGTAATACTATGTAACTGTGTTGTTTAAATAGATTAGAATGTCATTACTAGTAACCTGTAGTCACAAGAAAAATTTTAATTACACTTGTGATTTCAGTCATAATCTTAGTATACTCATAAATTATAAATATACAAGATTATAAATCAATAAGAGTCATCATAAATCTACGGACATCCGTTGAATCGGCAGTTCTGAATTAATAATCAATTGTAATTTTTTTTCTCAGAAAGAATGAGTAATTAAACGAACATTTAACAAAAATGTGGTATAGAAAATGTGTTTGTTCGTTAAATAACTAAATAGTGTCGATAGGTATCAAATAATATTGTTATATATTGGAGGAAATAGATATAACTAGTATGAAAAGAAGAGCGATTTGGTTTTAGTAGCGCCATTAGTTAAGGGAAGGGCAAAGTTGAGAAGTTAGCGCGCGAGACCTGGGAGATGGTGAGCCATCATCTCTTCATCGCCCAATGGGCCGGAACAACCGCTCGCCTATTTATCTTAAGCAAATTACCAGCCCTTCATTCATAACTTTTTCCCTTCTATTCAGTAAAAAAAAAATACCCGCTTTATTAATTATAGGGGGGAGAATATATATAAATTTCTCGTTTAAGGGTAATAAACCACATGAGTATTATTTCTGGTGAATAGATACCACATTTGCATGATTTTCTAGAACTCATTATAAACTTATCAAACAATACTGGTTGAAGTATTAAATTTATTTTATTAATACCTATTTAAAAGTATACCTCCAGCTAGTGTATGCTGTCAGTCACCTAATGTTGTTAACTCACAATTTTGGCTTAAAATTTCACAAACTTCATGAAATGTCATCATCCCATGAAAGCTAAACATTGTTCACTATTATCAGGCGAAGATACTAGTATAGACATGATGGAGTATTATAAGTTGCATCAAGCTTTTACTTAAAAAGTGATGACTTGACTGATCTGAAATTCTAAAGTTGTCTACCCATTCTGTTCTAATTTAGAAGTTTATGCATTTTTTTTATACCTCTACACTTTGGAGATAAGTGGTGCTTATTTCAAATATTACTCTATGCCTTTCTTTTCAAATTTTATAGTAATTATTCTACAATATAGGTTAAGTTTAATTTATGTTATAATTTTTATTTAGCCTTTGAAACGATATTGTTAATATTATAAACTATTGTACGTTTTATCCTTGAATATAACAAAGTTGTTTAACAAAATAATGAAAAAAACGTGCAGATGCATACATTTTTAAAAAAAAATCTGTGGTGGCCTACACTCAGTTTCACTATAAATAAATATCATATGAAACTCATGAATTCATGGGTTTGCGTTGAGTGGTTCTCAACTTGATCCACGTGGGTTTGCGTTGAGTGGTTCTCGACTTGATCCACGTGGACCTCTAGACACCTGAGGTTTACGGATAAATAGAATTACCAGTTATATTAATAACTATAATAAACAAAGTCATATCCATACCCTTGCGTATCTACAGCTTGATTATCTAGAGTATCCAGTAGTTTATTCACAAAAGATCATTACAATAGAAGCTGACCAACGACCAACGACCGACGAATATAACCGCGCACTATAGTGCACGTCGTAACTAGCAGACCCAGACCAGAGGCCTTCTACTGCTTGATTACTGTGCTACTATAACATGGAATGTCAGTAATTCATGTCAGATATTAAGTTAGTCTGTACAGTAATGATGTCGCGGCCATTAATATTTGCCAATATGATTAATGAAAACACAGTACAAAGTAGCTTTGGTAATCTGGATAAGGATATTTGTAATTTTACTTTTTTTTGTAATTATTTAGAATGGGACAATGTAACTTGTGGAAGAGTTATTTAGTCTAGTAGTCACAAAACCACTTTACTGTTTGTGTGAGGCATGTACCTTCTTTCTCTGAGGATGCTAGTTTATCGTTTATGATATTTTTTTTTGTAAACAAGTGATGTTTTTCGTCAGTTTTCCCGCTGGGCGTGTGATTAGAGTGGAGTGACGAGTGCCTGGCTTACAGATGTTGCTCAAGCAAGTAGGTCTGATGGTCGCATAGTGGCCGGCGCGGCACGTCCACTCAACACTCTTCTCTTTCTGTAATAACTCAGCCCACCTCACTCTCGCTGTCTTCATTGTTCTGCTCGTCTCCTAATGAACCGGCACCACAATGGGGTATTACCTGTATTTTTTATATTTCCTTAGTCCATTCACCTCATCAACATGATGGCGTCTCTAAAACAATTAGAATATTAAACGACTCTTGTCTACGAAGTAAACACCAATACAATGACCCCTTATTAGCCTACAACTGTGAGAAACTTTATTTTCTTATTAGAGGTGCCTTAGATGGAATTTGAGTGGGACACATTTGCTATCTGATGCATTTACAATCATAGTTTTAACTTGAACATCATGCTAAAAAAATAAATATTATTGTCTTCATGCAGAAAAGTATAAACTCGTCCTGTTTGTGTTATATAATCTCCCTCATAGCTGGCTTGAAGAAACGTGTTTAAACATATTTTTATATCACATTTACAACAAACAAACAAAAATATTGACACATGGCTTCAAGTTATTCATATAATCTGCAGACTATTATATTACAGTGGGTAGTAATAATGCAAGTGCATGTCTACAGATATAAGTATATATTATACAACAATAACTTTAAAAAAAGATTTATAGCATTTTATAGAGAAAGTGTAACGCACAAATTAATAATTAATGTATACAAAAAATAAAACACACATTTAATAAATTAGTTATACAAATAAATTGACACTGAATTGCAATGTAACCCTATTGGACAATAATGATTGAGTTTGTCAATGGATCTGGGACTACGAGTAAGAAGAAGATTTTAAGAATACAATATAAACTTGTCTTTATATTTCCTATTGATCGTAATGAAGTTTCGTGTACCAAAATATTCATTTTAATTTTTATTAATCAAATTATGCGTCGTCATTTTTGAATGTTACTCCTTCTTTTTCCTACCCTCCTCCCACCACCCGAAAGTAATTACTTCAGTGAGATGTGTGTTTCTAGAAGCTACTTATAGTGATAGACCATGCATCTATACTAGCATCATATTATTCTCTATTTTCATATAAACATATATCTTACGGACATATTTCTCTTCATTATTCATAATAATACTCAAATATGACTTTATCAGTAATTTCAAATATCATATGACAATTTGTTCAAATAAAATAACAGAGTTATATCATATAGAGTCAGGCTGGTTTATGTAACTTAACTAAAATTGTTGGTATTGAAGAATGAAAAGAGTGAATAGATAAATGTTCAGTGTGTTGTTGATCGTTACTGAAATTGCATTCGCAAAGTTAATTCATTTGTATCAAACATTCGGATTTCACGTTTAAAGTATTTCTATTTCATAATAAAAAGTATAGAAAGTTTGCAAAAAAAATAGCATGTTTTTAAATAACCACAACCAATTTTACCAGAAAATAGTTTTACTCCACATTAGATGGACAAAGTTTTTATTAAGGATCTCTAAACTTACTTCAGTCCAATTACAGGTAAGAAAGAGACTTGCTTTAGGCCTTAATTTAATTTAAAGTTTTTTTTTATTATTACATTCAAACAAGCATTAAAGTTTGAACTTTCATTCCAAACAAATTATTATCACTATTTATCATTCAAGATTAAACGTAATCAACTGATGTCAATCAGATATTAGAACAACACCACCCTACCACCACCATAACCTATAAAAACAAAGAACACCATAACATTTATATATATCAAAGTTACTAAAGAAACACAAATCAAAAGAAAAACTAACATTTACAGTTTTCTAGTTTAAAAATTAGAAACTGTAATTGCCTTTTTCATTTTATTTGTGTTTCTTTACTAACTGCGATAACGCTCCACGTTATTTTCTTTTAATCGTTTGATATTTATGTTGTCCAAACGGATGTTTTATGTTTTAAATTATATGTATATTTACTTATTCATGTAAGCAGGCAGCATGGTAGTCCGGGGTTCGATCCCCACCTGGCCCTCGATTTATTTACGCTGGATGTAAAATAAATAGCTAAGTGAATAAATCCGACTACGTCGTCTCTCGGAGTGGACGTTAAGTCATCTTTCCCGAGCCTGTATGATAGCTATACGTTAAAGCTCCCTCAACTCAAAATTCACTTGAGTTAGTCAAAATTTAGGGCTCTGTAGGATCACCGATCAAACAAAAAGGCCGGTAAACGGCTGACGTTATCACTCGCTAGGGATCGGTTTAAACAATAAGTAGGTAGCAATTCTTCACGTAAGCACATTTCTTTAATAACACAGCACATGTTCACAGCAGTGAACTGATTACGATGCATATTTTAAACAATAATAATCATTATTGTTTAAAATCAACATATAATAATCAATAATATAACCATATAATAATCAATAATATCCCTAACTAGCCAAGTATCATCCCGATTCTCCGTATTGTCATTAACTTCCATCAAAACCAGTCCCATATCAGCAAACTTTAGGACATATTTATCTAATCAGACTGTACTACTCAGATTTGTTGGCAAATGCCTGACACATGATGTCACTCATTATCCCTAGAATTGGAGGAACTTCACCTAAAACAAGAGCCTACCCTTTTTCATTTCATGCTACCACCTTTTTTTATGGTGTTCATAAATTGAACAGAAACATTTGATTACTTTTCCCTCTACAATCATTTCTGCTCTCCAATAACTATAACTATTCATATCTATTTCAAAAAGTCTTAATATTTGAGAAATTATTTCCTGATAGGAGCCCCATTACCATCTGATTGATCAGGAGATGATGAGTTAGGAAGCTCTGTGGTGTAGAACCATAACCTACTTGCATAACTACTTATTCTGGACGTTCGTTTTGTTATGCTAGAAATGTCTACTAATTCCTTCCAGTATCACCTGCATATTTAACAAAAATGTCTTACTGATAGGTAACAAATGAAATTAAAGAGAGAGATTTAAAGAAAGAACTGGCATAACTCACTAAATATGTTGACATGGGTAAAGAAGTCATCGAACGTCATCAGAAGAGAAGTAGTCAACAAGCTGGCAAATGATAAATAGATACTCCATTAAAAAATCAGCTTCATGAGCGAATTAATATGTTGGATATATACAAAAAAACCAAAAATATAATGGTCACATTTGTTTGTTTGACTGATTGCTGTAGTAGATATACATAATGAAAACATTATAAAATTTTGTTTGTTAATTTGAAAATCAGTAGTTTAAAAATAACTTTCTAAGTTTTATTTTAGACCGTTTTTAGTTTCCCTTAGTAGTGGCCAGGTTACTTGAGCTGTTAACAGTTCTGCTACAGAATGTTACGCCCTTCCCAATGATTATATCACTCTAACATGCGTATTATTGAAACATAAAACAATTATTGCTGATTACCAATCATTTTACATATCCATTATTTTTAAAAATAATACTTCAATAGCTAAGTCTGTATATTTGCGTAGTGTAGATTTCAACTACACTAGGTTAACATTAAAATGAACTGCTTTAATAAGTTGTTTACAGGAAAGGTGAATAGCTAGGAATCACACAAGACACAAGAGTCCCTAATGAAGAGAGGATTGAGCCTAATGAAATTGACTCACTAGAAGATGTTTGACACCATGTTAGAAGCACAAGGAACACAGAGAGCGCTTTTGATAAAGACCAGCCTCTTCAAGGGAATTAATCAAAAAGGATAAGTTCCGCTCCCTTCCGCTTATCAGCCGTCCTTATCACTCCCATCTCCTCCCTCCTTCCCTTCAGCATTCATCTCCTTCACTATCCCTTTCTCTTTACTCTTTCTTGTCATCATCTGATAAATACTCATTCTGTCTTAACCATTATGTTGTTATCCATTTCTTTGGCTCATTAACAAGGCTTAATGTCTCCTCCAAATCATCAAGCTTTAGAAACAATTAATCTTCAGTATTTTCAATAACTATGTACCAAGTAAATAAATCTTTCACAATAATTTATAGTCAATTTTTAGTCTGAAAGTAGAACTTGAATGATTTATCCAAAACTAATTCAATTAGTGTGACCGAAAAATTGGAATAGTATACTAACGCATAACATACGAAATGCAGAAATTTGCAGCTCCCCATCTAAAACCATCAAATACAGAAAAAAAAAACACAAAAAGGGCAAACATATCAAAGTTGCATATTTCGATATACATCATAACCAGGTGATCAGGAGGCCAGCTTAATAACTCAAAGAAAAATCATAATGCTTAAAAGGGCACTTACTAGTATAACTTGGTAGACAAGCGGAAAAAAATTCTTCGAAAACACATAAAGAAAAACTGACATAAGTTATTCTAGCTTTTTCCCATCATTCACCAACATGAGGAGGAACAGTCAGTTAGGTATACTGAGTAGCAAAGGAACGATTGAGTGAGAATAATCAAAATAGCCATCAGGAAAGTTGTTAAGAACCGAAAAAGAGGTTAATAAAAGAAAGGAGACGTGATATGAAGATAAAATGAATCTTAAGAGTAATGAATAATATTATAATAGGAGTAAAAATAACTAAACAAGCAAATAATAAACTTGGAGATGTAAAAATTTACATGGATTGTAATAGAAAGTTTACTTATGTAACTAAAGAATTTTCTATGACACTGATTCATATGAATACTCTTCCTAGTTGAAGTCAATCAGACATAAAAGACATCACACTGAGTGCAACTCAGTCGATTAGAGCATTTCATAAAAGTTCAGAAAGCTTACCTTGGCTAGCAATTATGATTTAAAATAGAAGTGATGAATCAACTATGCTGATAGCAGAAGAAGGTTAGCAGAAGCAAAGCTCACTTCGTTCCATTTTATGGGGAGGGATTTGAGACGAAATACCCTTCAGGTTGAGAGGTTTTTGGTAGGAACAAAAGCTCATTGTGATTAGACAAAGTTTTGTAGAAGAAGATATTTATAGAAAAACTCCTTCATAGCAGTGCCAATTTTCAAAGAGTCAGAAAAAAGTTGCAATGAAAAAGGAAGACCATTTTGATCCTTCATCAGCTTAGACCGGTGGGAAAACATGGCTTTATATGAAAGAAGAGGAAAAACCCTCTGTTGAAAATCTGCCAATTAACAGGTTTAGAGTGAATCAAAAATTCTTAATATTATTATAAATTTAATGGTGGAGACAAAACAAAGATTTACGTGTAGTCTTCTAAACATGTGGAGGGTTCAACTATTATATTAGGTGTTATGGCCGGAAGGCTAGGGAGCACAGCGATCAAAACAGGTTCAACTATTATAACTTAGACGCTACTATGTATTTGCGGGTTTCAAGTTCAGAAATTCAAACGAATCGCTTGTAGAAGGGAGCATAAACGTTATGAAACCAAATACGACTCATATAAACATTTAAGAGTGAAGTGATGAAGGAGCAATAGCATAAGATCTAAACAGCTTCTCACTATTTCAATGAAACCAAGAGGAATGATAGAGGCTCACCAGGAAATGGATATGCTACCCTCTTGAGGAGTGACACAGGCTTAAGACCAGGCCTATTATACTGCTAAAAACAAAACTCATGAAAAAAAAACATAAGAAAAAAGAAAGTAATAAAAATAAATAGAATTATAATTAAAGAAAAAACAAGTAAATTGGGTTAACATTAATACAGATAAGAAACATATAATAATAAACATAGATTCTTTAATTTAAATATACATATGTCATTATGATTTAATAATTAATAAAATTATGGAATTAAATATACATTCAAATATTGCATTCGTAAAGAAGGTGTAAGTAAGAAAAGAGAAGTCAGCAGTTACAAAAATAAAGACAATAAACAAACAAAGAATCAAAAAGAATTAACAATTGCCGTTGAATCCAGAATTTAATGGATTATTCATGAGTTTTACTACGAACATATTAAGAGTTTGCCCAACAAAGTAATTTTTTTCATGTGTTGATTTTAAATCTCTTTATTTTTTATGAAAGATTTTAGTCTTTTTTTCCCCATTTCATATTGAACCTTCATTATTGATTGTTATTTCATGTGTTTATGTGAATTCTTTATATATATATATATATATATATATATATATATATATATATATATATATATTTAAATAAACACTTTAATATCAAAGTGAGGTCTGTAGTGAGTTTCTCTGTTCTTTCCTATGTATTAATGTTTATATGTAAATAAATGTACATGACTTCATAAGGAAAGCATTTTCTACTCAACAAAGAATAAATTATTGGACTCACTATGACTAATATAGGTGTTCTAGATAGTTAGTCAGAGGATACTAGGAATTCGTAGTGATGGATAAGAAAGCGCTGCATTGAGGTCGCTAAGCCCATTGAAATTCTGTTGCTGCCAACAGGAGGATGTTGTAGCACGTGGTTGAATTAAGATTTCATGTAAAGTGGCAGGAGGCAGCTACGAACATTAGTAAACAAGTGTGGTAGTCATGTGTGGGTTGCACTGCGAAGACTTGATGTCAAAGACTTCACAAAGCCAACCACAATTATTAACAGTATAAATGATATAATACATCAACAACATACACAACATAAATTCTAAGAATACAAAACTACTTTCATTTATTTTAATAACCAAATGATTTTATATCATTCATTAAATTTTAATTCTGATTTCAATGCTAAATCTACATTAATATTTGATATTAAAAGTTCACCTGATATATAAATCATTGCTAAGTGTTTCGGAAAAACCTACAATTGGGTATATTCATCCCTTTGATATTTATGGCAGTATTTTTGTTAGTTAGTTGTATTCTAAAAATAGACGTAGACAATCTTTTAACTCATACCTTCATTGGTGCCCTTAACATCAACCCTAAATTCCATTGTTCTAACAAATGTAGACTCCATTCTCAATTAACAATTTTCTTAATTTAAAAAAAAATACGTAAAACTACAATGTTTTTAAATTATTAATAATTATTTTGGTTTACCATGTTTTCAATGTTCTCACATTACATGAGAACATCAATAATAATTGTTCCTTCATAAGAACTACTAGATCTTACTGAAGATCTTACTTGAAGATATACTGGTTCGTTTTTAAATGAACATCTTATCTCTTTGATTTTACAGTACTGAGAAAGTACTTTTTCAGTAAAATTCTTCAATGATGATTACATGAACAGCTATGATTTCTAACGCTTTGGCTTGGAAGTACAAAATCATTAAGTCATGTGGCCATTTATCAATTAATAATTTTTTCATAAATTTCTTCCATTAAATTAGTTTATTCTTACAATAATGTATAATTAATTATACATTATATTTTATATTATTTTTTTAAAATGTAGAATAATATCTTAAATTAATAATTGATTATGATATTTTTTGTATATTATCTCAAAATTTGGTCAGTATGAAACTAATTACCCAGGCTCATTTATTATATTTTATGTAATCTATAAAACTGAAGTGCGAGGCAATGATTTACCAATAGGGTAAGATGAAAAAAGAACAGGGAGTGGTGGTTCAACCTGCTAGCGATCCTCCAGTGTATATGTTTTATCTGCACCACCAGTTTGAATTGAGTTGCTATAGGCTAAGTGGGTGATAGAGAAGGGTGTACACATGTATTCAACAACTCTCAATTATCATGTCAAATAGACAGCGTTATTATTAATTATGAAACAGTTTTTCCTGTTTTCAAAATCTACTATTTAAATAATTTATAAAACCTTACAACTACCAGACTTTCATATTTATACAACTCACTGAAGTGTTGATATTTGAATTTTAAATTCGCTACCATTAATTATAATCATTTATTTTATCATGTTAACACAATAACATATAATTTAGATCTGTAGTTTTGTTTCTATTCCACGGTCGATAGTTTTATCAATATATATATATATATATATATATATATATATATATATATATATATAAAATGTAATTTTTTTTTGAGGTTTGAGGTCCAATGATTAAAACTAGTCCTTTTGCCGACGTTTCGACATATATTTATGTCATCTTCAGGGCTACAACATGTCAAAACGTCGGCAAAAGGACTAGTTTTAATCATTGGACCTCAAACCTCAAAAAAAAATTACATCATATAAATATTGGATCAAGAAAACAAATCATGATGTATATATATTAATGTAAATGTATATATATATATATATATATATATATATATATATATATATATTAATTATGTAAATGTATATATATATATATATATATGTATATATATATATATATACGTTTCACGGTGAAACGTTTGTTGTCCTTTTGGATAGTTTTCCTGTTTACAAGATATATATATAACTTCATAAGTTGAAAACCTTTTTCAACACATATGCTACATAAATTAGAATACCACACTTGCTTCACGTGAGAAATATGCATACATTACTCTAAAAACATTATATTGATAGCATTTATTCATAAAGAAGTAACTAAACGAAACATGAATGACCGAAGGAAGACAATCAATACCAATAGAGAGTACACTATGATTTTACCGTTATAAGTAAGAATGTATAAATTAAAACAAATATGTGAAGTAAAGTTACTTCATGTGTAAAAATACTACCTTATATGACTGATGTTTTAACGACATGAGTAAGACTCAGTCCCCAATGGCATTCTGCTGGTTAGTTACGCTTAAAAGCGGATTAGCTACTACATGACTACTGGACGCCGTCCACTCTTGGTATACTCAAAGAGTGCATGGTGCTCAATTATTCAAATAACAATATTTCAAATTACAAATTGGGAAATAGTGGAAGTTAGAGAGGTCAGATACGGTCTAATGATAATTTACATTGTGGTTTCCATCTTGCTTAAAACACAAAAGTTTTTTTATTTGGAAAATAGGAAATGTAGTGTGCTCAGTACTTTAAAGAGTACTTAGAACTGTATCGACCGTGCAGAGCAGAACCCGTTTGATAACTCTTCTCAAGCCCTAATTTGTAACCTCATACATGCGTAATTATAATTGTAAATATGATCAACCGCACACAATTTAAACTTCATGAATAAATAACACAAATTGTAAAAAGAACGATAATGTTTATTCTTGTATTCATTCAGTTATATTTGATAAGATCTCTCCTGTGCTTTTTAAATGCTAAATCTTCTGTTAGACCTTCAAAATTGATTTTACGTACACCTCATCTTCAATAATTAATAAGGGTAAAGTGCCCAGACAACTTTGATACATCGTTGTTGTCATGGAATTCTGAACAGTGTGGATACACAATGAAATCATTTATCGGAATAACTAGCTCAGTTACTATCTCTACGATCTTCAATAGAAATTGAATGACTATTAATCATCTCCCACATTGTTATTTATATCAGAAATAATTACTTTTCTGTTTATTTTACAAAATAGAAAGTCTGAATGACAGATGAAATATCAAAGAGTTAATAGAATGGAACATTAATAGTTTGATTTGTATGTTGTTTAGATTCAAGCCCCTATGTAGATTATTTGACAGAGGGCCTTAAAGTAGAAGACAAATGATCACTTGGATTGAATGCTTTCTGATTTCAATAAATGGAGTCTTTTTTATTGAAGTGTGAGGAAGTGATTTAACAATAGCGTAAGATGAACAAATTTTCTTACTTTGAAAGAAAATTATTTTACTTAATAATATTTTTTATAAAATCTAGTCTCATATATTGGCGGGTAATAAATTAAAAAAGTGAAAAGATTCTTTGGCTTAATGTGAATACCAGGAAACTAAAAAATAGCTTGGAATGTTTGAGTTATCAATTTGCAAATCTTTCGATATACACATAACAAAGCTCAGCTTTCGAAGAATTGGAACTAATATATAGATAAAAAAGTTAACATTTCAACTCTATAGATAGAGTTGTTCCGATGGTGATAAGAAAACAGCTTCAGATGTTACTAACGTGGTCTCAGGCTTCAGATGAGTTTCTAACCACTTCTCCAAGCGTATCTGCAAATTGATTTTGATTTCAATTGTTCCTAAATATAGTGTTATCCTAAAAGGGCCAGGTTAGTTCAGTGGTTAACGCACTTCCCTCTAAACTGATAGGACTGAGGTTCGATCCCCACCTGGCTCTCGATTTATAAATGAGGGAAGTGAATAAATCTGAGCACTTTGTCCCTCGGAGAAGAACGTTAAACCGTCCGTTCCAAGCCTGTATGATGTCAGGTACTTGTTAATGATCTCTACTCTAAATACACTTGAGTTAGGCAAAATTTAGGGCTCTCACTGTAGAATCAATCTTCATTGTGTGGTATCACAAAGGGCCAATGCTCGTCCTACGTGTGTTCTCTTCTGCGACTACCATTGCAACCTAACCGAACCTACTGTTATCCTAAAAACACATGAATGATTAATCTGTGCAATATGTCCTTGCATATACCTGAGCACATTCATTTTTGTTTTAATAGTTAACCATATTGTGGCGTCAGGTCTCTTTGATGTCTGGTAGTTTTAAAAGTTTTCACCCTAATACACTTGTGTAACGGGTAATTTAGACAAAGTTGTAGAGTAAGCCTTGTAATACAGCACTTTAGTAATAATTATGTTGAAACTAATCAACAAATGAATTAGTTCCATTCATCATAATATAGGCTTAAAGTGATAGCCAGTATTTTTGGAATTTTTTTAAAAGGCTCTCTACTTTGGAAATTTTTTTAAATATTTAAGATGTAAAGAATTACAATTAAACTGCTACATGAGATATAATTGATTGTGACAGAGTACTGCTGATTCAATGCACACAGGGTGCACATAGGGATGATTTGGAGTTCAGTCAGTTGGCTCTCTTGATCCTGCCTCGCACCCACTCTCCCGATACCAAGTCGCTTCCCTTTTAATTAACTCTCCCACCCACTTATCCTCCCCTCCCCTCATTTAAATAACACCATCTTTTCATTATCAAAATCTCAGCTCACTCTTAAACCTTTTGCTTTTTTTATTATACTTTTCTTCTTCCAGCTCCTAATTAATCCTAATCTCATCATTCTTTACGTTTTGCCATAATATTATGAAATTACATTATTTAACAATTTATTTGCAGATGCCTGAAAACATTATTCTCTAATTAAGGAACTAGTTTCTTCATAACAAATTATTTGTAGTTAATTCATTCATGGTACACATTTATCTACAGTAAATATTCAGACATTAAATCTATTCAGCTCTTGATCTGGAGGCCATAGTCTTTTGGGAGGTATCAAAGTTGACACATTCATCTGTTTTGAGTACAACGACCTAGTTAATTTTAGATAAAGAAGAGCATCCCGCGTCTGCTGACACCAACCCCAGAAGTAAATTGAAGAAATTAATTTTAAATGGTCATGTTCAGATCTTTTCAAAACGTATTTCAAAACTTTATGACAGATGTAAACGAAAATTTTTGCTTTCATCTATTAAAACCAAAGGGCTTCTAATAAACGAGATATCCAAGGAGCAGTATAATAAAGCTATATTCCAATGATGGGAACTCTAATATAACACTTTCAATATCAAAATTAGACTTTCAGATCAGATATCGTCCCAAAAGTCGTTTTATAATGTTTATTCGATGATGTCTGTGTGTGTGTGGGGGGGGGGGGGGTGTGCATGTGTGCGTGTGTGTGTGGGTGGGTGGGTGAGTGTTAGCATTGTTTGTTACCACGCTACGGTTCAGAATCTTTAATGGATCAAGTTGATATTTTACACAAAAATATGCCCTATAGTGTAGATGATCTCTATTGTTTGGGAAGAATTATGCATGACGGGAAAGTCACTTTTTTTGCCAAAAACTTGTTATTAGAAACAATTTTTTTCTACTATACTGTTAACTCTAGAGTTTTGAAATTTGGGTATTATCTTTTTGGTTACAAATGGAATAAACGAAAAATATATTCAAAATTTTAAAACCAAGAAAAATATTTTTTATTCAATAAAATGTAAAAATTTTGACTTATAATTCAATCTCAAAGCTTGTGAGAGCAATACAAGCTATACTGTTTGACGGATCAAAATGAAAGTATGCCTAAAAACAGAACATTATGTGAGAAATGAGTTGAGATATTTTTTTCTAAAATTACATTCGCCATAGGGGTGTTAAAGTACGATATCTGTTTTCAGAAATTTTTTTTTTGACGCTAAACGGCTCATTAAAAAATCATGAAAATTCGTCCAAAAATGGAACACAAAATTACCAATTTATTGAAAAAAACTCATGAAATTTCAATTACGGCAAAGAGCAATAAAGCTATAAAAACTGTTTTTTTATCCTAGACTAAGGGATTACCTGCTATACTTGTCGAATTTTTGATATTTTTTACATTGTTTATATTGACATCTAATTTTTTTCAGTGAATTCACTAAAATATAATGTTTAGGGGTATAATGAAATTTTTTTAAATTGATTTAACGACTTATATGTGATGTAAGAAGAATAACATTCTTATATGTATAAAATCAACAATAGAGCATATGAAACATATATCATATATCATATAAATAGCTTTAAAATCTATTTTAAAGTTCTCTGATCCTTTTTATAGTATGATGGGTTTGTCCAACAAATTGTTCTGATCAATCTATATGTAGAACAATTCTACAAAGCTTAATATCAGATGCTGATTTTTTTACGTTTTTAAATAACATTATTATTATAATAAATATTATAAAATAAATATCAAGGGCACATTTATCCAGACTAAATTACACACAACTAACAATCTAAATTAAAGCTATGGTTGTTCAACTTATTCCCCATTGTATTACTCCAAATGGAATACATCCATTGTATTTCTTAAATTAAAGGTTTATTGTAAAGACATTAACTTGTTTATAATAACTGGAATGCCCTGAACTGACGAGATATCCGATTAATTCTATTATATTAGTTTTATTTTGACATGGTATTTACGTGTCTGAAACCAGAAGTCGCACTAGGGGTGCAAGAAGCATGACTGAAGAAATTTTCTTGGTTTAAGGAAATTTCAGCACTTTTAAGAATATGTTATTTTTTAAGGAATTTATCAAAGGTTTAGGTCGTAACGTCATAAAACTCCTAAGTTAATAGTACTTTCATTCTTGGTTAAAATCAAAAATTGATTCCTAGTGCTTGTAGAGAAATTATGGATTCTTTTGAAGTGCTTTGAACGTTATTTGATAGATATTTTGACCTAAGAATCCTTCAATCTTCGAAAGAATGAATAATGGATCCATATGCCTTCGACTTGAATACACAGTCAGATGATGTAGAGCTGAATGAACATCTTATAGAACTACATTTAAACCGTGATTTTGAGGTTTAATATGAATGGAAACCTTTGGTATCGGTGCTCGGCTATAGTTTCAACTCTAGGGATTCGTGGAACAGAACTGTCGGGGATGATTCCATTTACGAGAACAAATATGTTGATTGAACTATTATCATTTCATACTATATCATAAGAAATAATTTATAATACATTATATATCTTGCAGAAGTAATGAATGAATTTCTCTTTTTTGCAAATCACATGTTTACTTTTATGCAATGTAATAATATTTGTTTAATATTATCGAAGTTCGATGCAAGTCATTTATTATTTATTTATTTTTAATATAAAATGTATTTAATAATCATTATTAAATTAAATATTAAGTTATTTTGCTCCTAACTATATAACTCCTAAGATATTGTTTACAAAAATGACACTACTGTTCACATAGTTTAAAATCTATTTTAAAATTTCAATTTTAATATAGTTTTTAAGTAGAAATAATGTACTTCTTATAATATCTGTAATTTTATGTCAATATATAAAATCCACTACTGATGGCCTTCTTTAAAATAGGTTTAAAAACCCATGTTTCCTGGGTTTTTACATTTTCGAAGAAACTTTGCCCCATACCTTCCCTTCAATTAATGCCCATTAACATTTTCCCTGCATTTTAAGGTGAAGAAGTAAAATAGCGAATAACATATGCAGTAATATTCTATAAAATTTGGGCCGACCTAAATTAAGAGTCCTACAGTTTCTCTAATCAAAGTCTTGAGAGGAGGTTATCAATGGCAGTTAACTAAGAGAGGAATTCACCAATTTTCATTTCATCTTCGAAGTCAAGCAGCATTATTGAAATTAAATTTTTTATATGATGGTAATAGAAGTATATTAAATTAGTGTGCGTTATTACATTCTCTACTACTGGATTATTTAGCACCAGAAATACACTCTTCTGTAATGTTTGATTGCAATTTAATAAAATTAAATACATACTGAAATACTAAGAATATTGCATCTTACCTTTATTTATTTTTGTTGAATGCTATAACTCTAACAAAAAATACTTATTTAATGATATTTCCTACATATTTATAACAAAATACCAGTTATTTTTTTATCTTCTTCACTACTAGTCTCCACCAGATAGCGAAAATTTTTCAAAAATAAAAATGTAATAAGTACATAGCCTGATTAATTCTAGGTGCTGAATAATTGTTAATTGGAAAATACATTTGGAATACTATTACCATATTTTGAAACATAAATAAATAGTAGACAATTTAGTACAAAATTATAAGGGCACTAGGTTTTTTAAAATATATTCAATTATAAAATAAATAAAATAAACTATATATTTACAATCCAGTGTTTCAGAGCAAAAATAAGAATTTCACTACTGTCGTAATTTCCATTGAAAGCTAAAATGGATATTAATAGAGAAAATTGAAACGAATTTCAGGTTATTATGGCAACAATTTTAACGGGGCAGATAAAACAGTCGCTCATTTTCCTAAACAGGACTACAATAATCCCATTAGCATGTTCCTTTTGATAGCCATTCAAATTAAATTGTTAATTTGCTTCAAAAAGGTCATGTTTCCATTTAATCTGCTACAACTCTATTATGACACAATTGAAGCTTCGCCAAAGGGATAACTAATTTATACAATATCGCAGAAATTTATTAACTCCAAATTGTCAACCTACCTCTAATGCCCAAACAAGAAAATCACTCGAATACGATAAATAAGTGAATTTGCTCTATTATTACCTCATTACAGGTAGTTCCAATTTAAGGCTAGAGTATTAATACAAATTTACAATCATTTTCATACAAAATGACTCGTAATCTCTTCACACCAGTAATAGAAATTAGTCTTATAATAGAATTCCAAACTGTGGTAACTGTGGTGAAATATAAATTGCTAAAAAATAATACAGTTATACTTCAACAAGACAATTACACTCGTTTGCAAATCATGGAGATAATTTATATTTTGTAGAAACAACCGTTATTAATAATCAAGGTGGACGATTTGTAAGAATTATGAAATTATTTGAAGGTAGTTGAAGCCAAACCAGGATTATACAAATAAAAAATATAGTGAACTTGTGTACCTTGTTCCTAATATATGGAGATCCTATGTGAGTAAGAGGGACAAACACTTCCGCTTCGCAAGTGCTCTTGGTGTCCCTATGTTTTCTCTCCTGATCACGGTTAATCCAAAAATTAGAGACTTTATTTGTGTGTTTTTCTATTTACTGTGAATTTTTAGTTTACTCTGAGTATAGAATATGTAGTTTTTGTATATATATATATCAAAATATTAAAACGGTCCAAACAGGACAGATATATAAATGAAAAAAGACAACATATAGAAGAAGCGAGAAAACTTACTGGATCGGTATTTCGAACTGAAGTTCGTCGTTAGGGAGAGAGTAGAAAGGAAGAAGAAGAGGTACGTGCGTTCACTTGCACCGGCAGAGAGCAACTACGGGTTCCAGGCGGTTGGATCGATCCAGTAAGTTTTCTCGCTTCTTCTATATGTTGTCTTTTTTCATTATATATATATATATATATATATATATATATATATGAGAGAGAGAGAGAGAGAGAGAGAGAGAGAGAGAGGGAGAGAGAGAGAGATTTCACATATACACGTGAAATAACAATCAATGATCAAACCACAATAAGAAATGGGAAAACAAGACTAAGATCTTTCAACCGTAACAAACGCTCTTCGTCAGAGTCAAGAGTCTTAGTCTTGTTTTCCCATTAAAGGTTGCTTAGACCTCAATAAAGCTTATTGAACCTATTTGACATTTACATAGGTTACTTTGAGAGGACCGCAAGATATGTTAAACGCTATAATGAGCTGCAAAAAAAATTGAATACGGAGTGGTGAAGAAAAGATAACAAAAACTGATTGATTTTCATGTACTTAAAAAAATCTATTGCTTTTTTAATAAAAATGATGGTATTCAATCTGTTAAATTTTAGTAAAGATAAATTCCAAATATTTTCCAAGAATATGGATTTTTAATGTTGATCATGTTATCTTTTATTTATTTGATATACTGATTTTCATTATTAATACAAGGACTTGACAGATAATGAATTGGGTTGATGTAATTTATTTGCCGTATATTTATTGTGTTAACATTCATTTATATTGACTTTCAATTTGACAGATGAACATTTAATATAATTTTGATTAAATTTTCTGAATGCGAGTGCATTTGGGTTTACTAAAAGAGTTTTCATCTTTCTGTATTACCAACAGTATAATATAACTATGTTAACATCAAGATTATAAGACAGTCAATGATATATTTTCAATTGTCCTTATTTATCAAAACAGACCAATTCAAAGTTAAATCATCTTATTAGAGAATAACTTAGTACCTTTAATACACTGTCAATATAAGAAGAGGGGTATTTTTAGATGTAAATAGTACCAATTATTTTTTAATTTAATGAGTTAGAAATTTAGGGGAGTTTACTCTTATTACTGTGTCTAGGAAGTATATTTTATAATTTTTTGGGTGGTTGTCATAAAGAATAGTTAAGAAGTACAAAATGTTAATTGTTTTCCTATAAAAAGATTTCACATAAACACGTGAAATAACAATCAATGATCAAACCACAATAAGAAATGGGAAAACAAGACTAAGATCTTTCAACCGTAACAAGCGGTCTTCGTCAGAGTCAAAAACCCAAGTTGGGTTTTTGACTCTGACGAAGACCGCTTCAAGGATCAGACTTGAAGAAGACCAATTCAAAGACAGTTGAAAGATCTTAGTCTTGTTTTCCCATTTCTTATTGTGGTTTGATCATTAATTGTTTTCCTATATATAGTAAGTACTAGTGTGATTAATATCATTAGTAAAATATACCGTCTTACCTTGTATACTGTTGCTGTAGTCTTTCAAACTGAGTCATAACCTTAGCCAGACTGGCTATGTTAAATTCATGCATATTATTACTAATAATATTAATAATACTAACCTCAGTGGTATTAATAGTATACATGGATTTAACACATCCAGTCTGACTAAGGTTATGACTCAGTTTGAAAGACTACAGCAACAGTATACGGGGAAAGACGTATACTAACTAACCTCAGTTATATTAATAATAAGCATGAATTTAAATACTAGTGTGTTAGGGCGTTTACGGATAGGGGTATCTATGAATTCAGTTCACATTAAACTTTGTTTTCATTTTAAATTGTCACTATAAATTTGATATTGTAATAAATAAGATAGACTATTCTATAGAGTGCGAGAATTTATGCAGTGCGGGAAGAGACGTGGACTGATGCATGCAGCAGTGGGATATAACACTCTCACATGCTTTACTGTATCCTCTTGGCAGCATGGCAATCAATACCACAGTCCACAAAATGAAGCCATTGTCTAATTACCAAAATATATGCCATCAATCCTGTCGTTTGCTATCAGAATGGCGTATCTTTTTATTAAAGAATTCTTAATATTTTTTGTCGGATAAAAAACATTGTCTTGCATTGTGGATAACAGTAGATTCAAGTGCTTTGAATAAACAAAGAAGGTACATTTCTATGTCCACAGTGGTATCCATATCATACCTATTCGAATTCAGAAAGTAGTTCACAAAACATTTTGTAGATAGAATATTTCTTTCCAATACAAATTTCTTCTCTATACGTAGAAAATAAATTTTTAAAAACTATATATGTCACTATAAACTAATAATTATTTGAAACTTTCTTGTTATTCAAGAATATAAGCTCAATATGGAAAGAAAGTATTAGAAATTTAAAATAGTATTAAATATTACATTTTATAAAGTTACTGTATTTTCAAATTTACATTTCACAGTTGAAACAAGTTATATACTTGTAATATTATCTATGGTACCTTATACTTGCATTAAATCATTTGATTTTGCCGTAATACTATTAATGTAGGAAGGCTTGGAAGTCACTCATCCGAACTAACATCTGAGACCCAAAATTTTAAAGGAAAACCAAGGCTTTACAATCAGTAATGGACTTCATCTTGGCTTCAAAGGAAATGATGATAGGGAAAATCCAATATCTGTTGGAATATGTTGAGTTTGCAAGCAAAGTAAATCAAAAGGTTAAATTTAAAATTGTGAAGGATTTTATAATAAATTCGTGAATTGGATGAAAATTCTCAGCTAGTAACAGGTCAGAAATAAACTTCGCTGACATTGTTCTAGCATGTTTAATTTATTCAAACTTAAACTAATGTTTAAAGCCTTATTTAACAATACCATAGTCAGAATATTATAATACATTTATCTAGCTTATATTATTTGCTGATTATGTTTATACATATAAATACACATCTCAATACCCGAGTAAATATAACATGTAAAACTATGATTTAACTAAGGATTTAAAATATAGTTTTGGGTAAAACCGTGTAAGAAATCTTTTCTTGTTTCCAGAATGCTTATAGATACATTTATCCTGAATTACCTACCATTTAGTCCCATTTTAGTAATGAGCAAGTCAAATTCTTTGGTTACCCTTACATTAAAAGTGCCCAGTCCTACAACTGTCAAGTTAGAATACGTATCTTTTGACAGCATATGTCATCATGATGACTCAAAACTGAAAGCAGTACGCACTTTTCGAACGATGGCCTAGACAATATTTTTCACCTCCAACGTGATAAATATGGGATCATAGCAGCGATACAAGCCTTCATCTTCAGTTCTAACAGCACTATTCCCATCAAGTTACTACACATCAATTATATATATATAATTAAAGTTACAATTAGAGAACACAAAAAAGAGGACTAACACTCACGATTTTTTATAACTTCGACTGTCTTACCGTCTTCAGTAAGGAGAAGGAACGAAGGAGCGGAAATGTGAATACTTCCACCGACCGATATAAACACCTAAACTTGTCTATTGTTTTTTCTACCAACAGCTTTTAACTCAAAGATTAAATCACCATATTTCTTAACATTTTATATATCTTCTGACATGTTCTGGTGCATATATTCACCATATATCGGAATTAATTTAGATGTAACACTAAACTTAATAATATTAAGTTTAATATTATATCCTATAATTTAGTTTAGTGATATAACAACGAATCAAATTAAACATAATAATTAATTACTAGGAAATGGAACAAATTGTAAACGTTGTAACATTTTTGGAGGTTGCAAAGCGTAGTTTAACGTTCACAATATTGGTATCAGGTTATGTTGATATTCATACCTCTAGAAAGGGACCTATGCGTTTCTTCTATTATAGAGTCTGCATACAGTTGACTACAATTTAGTTTTGGTTCAGTATCGTGTCTTCTTTTTACTTGTCTGTGGTTTCCGAACAAGCGCAGATGGTTGCAAAAGTTGTCCTTCTGTTCGCTATATCTAAGAGTTTCTCGAAGATGCACAGTGCTCCTGCCTCCTACAAAGGGTAGTGATAGTTAACCCTATATTGGAGGAATTTAGGAATTTAGAGTTTCTTAATGGAAATGGGGACTCATATATTAGGTTCGTCTGTTTCAAAGGCTCTTTTCCCTCACGCAGGAAAAATGTGACGATTTCAGGGTTACTACAGCAATTATTAATGAAAATCTGTTTTAAATTGCCTACCGCTTTGTTGAATATGCTTCAATCTCCTGAGATTATAAAGGCTATATCTACTAATGTTTTATTTGCTTCGTGTATGTGTCTCGTGGGACATTCGCTTTTGCTATTCAGGTATATTACACTCTGTGTCGGTTTGAAATGCATTACTGTTGATAACTCGTTACCATTTAAAAGACAGATAACACAACAACAACAACAATGAAGGAATTACAGTGTACTGAGGGCACAGAATTGTAATAGTGTCCTTATTATTTTATCGCACCTCGCATCCTACCCTTCTCATTTATTTTAATAACTTAATCTTACATATCACTTGACTAACTCCTTTTCCAGTCGAACCTTGTTTGCAGGAAGTTAGTTCGTATTAACAAATCTCTTTGTTAAATGATTGTGAATGTCAATACCGCAGTTTACTATGAAAACATGGTATTACGGCAGTTTATTAATTAAACATGTTTAAAAGATGACGAAGACTGCTTGTGGAAAGATCTTAGTCTTTTTTTCTAATTTCATACTGGTTTGATCATTGATTGTTATTTCACGTGTTTATTGTGAAAACTTGTAATATATATATATATATATATATAAAACTATATTCACAAAAAGAAAACAGAGAAATGAAATCGAAACTCGCTACTATATTTCTATTACTTCGTCATCAGTATGATAGATGTGAATTGCTCCAAAGACTGGAGGGCCTGAAGAAGTATTCCAACAGTGTTGCCAACTTACAAAAGGAAGGAGACAAGAATAGATAAAGAAATTAAAGCAAACTAAATAATAAACGAATGAAAACATTTAAATAAAAACTATTAACACATTGTAAAAAACCCAAGTAAATGTAAAAAATAAGCAGGTAAACAAAAGGTAAATTAAGATAAAAAAATAAATCAAAGGAATAATTAATAATTGAGGTTAAGACCAGGAGTAGATCTAACTCCCAGAAGACTGAGAGATGCTTCTTCTGAAGCTCTCAGAGTGACTTTTGAATTAGTTTCTGTTATCTGCCTCAAAATATGTACACGAAAACAGTAATTAAGACTATGTCCGTGAGAACTGGCATGAGTAGTAACGAGTAGGTCATTGCGTTTGCCAACGGACGACCTGTGTGTTCGTTTCTTTGTTTTGTGTCTGGTTTACTATGAAACGTATATATATATATATATATTATATATATATATATAACAGATTCAATAATATATTGACCGTTTGATAGAATAGATGTGTTTTCTAATCGGGATTCGGTCAATTCTCTAGCATAAAAAATCAAACTCACGTTGTCGACGTTTTGAAAACAATTCAAATTTTTTTATGGTTGATTATGCATTTTTACATCTATTTAAATTTATTAACCACTGTACAGAGACAATAAACGTCAACTATATGAAAAGCTAAATGATTACAATGGTCTTTGAATTTTTAGTTAGGTGGTGGTGTTTATTACTGAAGTTAACTCTTCTGCTCCAAAACACGTGTGTTGCCTGCGTGTGTTGTTCTCCATACTCACATTGGAGCATACACGCATCGTGTGTGCTTCCCCTGTATGATTGTTGTTTCCTCATATTCCCTCTGTGAAATGCTAGCTCCCTTAGAATACCTTTTGTTCTCTGTTCGCAGTTAGCTCATGTTTCTCGCCTACTCGTTGCAAATTCGCTTGCCATAAAACACAGTTTAATTGGTTGTCTGCTTTAAGGGGGATGCCTGACCAGCGACCCACTCCTTCTTAATTGGCCAGACTGCCTATTGTTTGGGTCACTCTCTCTTTGATACATAGCTTTATATTTTGTTATTTCTGTTGGTGAATCTCTGCATAGCTCGTTAAGAAGGACATGCTATCCTTACAGTTCTCAACAATGGTATCATCGTAATTATACTTTTAATTTCCTTTAGTTATACTCGCATTAAAATGGTTCAATTATTAATAATCATCCTGATATCATTCTGTGTCAGTATTGAGTTTCTAAAAACTTCATACCACTCTACTTGTATTGTACGACAGATAGATCAAATTGTATGCCACTGAAATTAGTATGTATTCTTCATATATGATTATTATTATAGGCATTTAGCCTTGAAATATTTATGCATGACATATCTGTACAATATACTTATATCATCGGGTAACCGCGTTACAACTCGATTTCTTTTTGCTTGTGAAATAGAATAAACACATGTTTGTGAGATTTTTGGTTGTGGCAACAAGAATGTATGTACAACATGTATTCATGTTTGCATAGTGAATGAAATATTTCGTAACTGCTGTGGCATGTTTTGTTGTTGTTATTGCTAATCTCAGATTGATATTATTGTGTAATAAACCAATTAAAGAGTGATACTGTTTGCATCGCAACTGTAATTACTGCCATCGCGGTCTATGCAGTTAAGAAGGTTAAAATGAATAGCAGTAGATATGTTTATACCTAAAGGCAAAACAATGTTGGTCCTGTAGATCAATAACAATTCTACTGTTTTCGGTATTTCTACTTTTACTATATCAGAAGAAATGTTGTCTTAAGGGAAACGGGATTATTTGTACTAACGGTGCTTCTGTGCAGGGAACCGTTAGTCGTTGAATGAAGAGAATCTCGATTCTAGAACGATAACGGAATGACACGAAGAAATATACCAGACAAACTACATTTACTGTGTGACATATGACTGAACAAGTTATCAATGGATTTCTGGCACGGCATTTTTTTTTTTGTTAGAAGTTTTAATTTTACTAAGTTCTAATAAATGTGCATCGTCATATAAGAGAGTCGATATTACAATAGAATTCATTAAGAAAGTCTAAAGAGAATGCGTTCGGAACTAAAGAAGGCTGTTGGATGTAGGCGTGGCTGGACGTATGCAAATGCGCAAACTAAGTAATTACGAGCTTGGTTCGATTTTCATAACTCATCTGGAGCTATCGTGCTGGCCATAGGAGAGGATCAAACCTGGGGTCGATTTATAGCCCTCCCTCTATTGAGAGGACCCAAACCTCTTCTAATTAGAAACTGCTCTTTGACCGTCGCCCTCGTCAAATTGCCGCATTCTCTTAACGTATGCTAATCATTATTTTGATTTACCAATAGTTATTACATGTTCCAGAATAACATGGTTAACTACAGTTTTTTAATTCTTCTTGTTATCCTATTAGAACTGGATGGAAAGTGAGAACAGATTGATATAAAGAAACCAATGTTTATGATTAGGTCTCAAACATAAATGATAAATTAGTGATCTCCGTATCTTTCCAGAAAATTTTCATGCAACCTTTATTAGTTTCATTAATTGTTTATGATAATTTTATAAAACAAAATCTATTTATGCTTAAAAAGCTAACATCAAATGAACGCTAACGACTTTTGGCTAAAATTTATCTTTTGAACAGTTGTAAAGTAAGACAATTAAATTATTTTTAGCTCTTTCATATGAGACGTTGGTTATACGTTTCCATAAATATTTACGTAAACTATAAATAGTACAAATGGCCTAATGTAAAGATAAAATCAGTTTGTTGAGCCTAAGTATAACAGCAATGAGAAAGATGGATAACCGCAGGTCTGAAATTGTCTCTAAGTGCATTTTTAAATGAATATTAGGTATATTGCTCACAGCTAAGAAATTATAAAAATAAACATAAATCTAGATATTGTCTTTTAATATAGTTTGATTTATAACAAAATATAATTCCTTTTAATATATTAAAAAATTTCATCTATAAATACATCAAATTGTGTTACAATTAGTGTTTTATGAATGAGTTTCGTGGCTAAAGAAAAGTTTAAAATAATTGTAACTGACCGTAACTATTTATAAGTAACGTAGGTTACATTGTGATATGTTGGTTTATGAAAAAAAAAAGATCTAAGATTGTTGTTATATTTGTAAATTTGTAAACTTGGTAGACTCTGGGTTACAGTTGGCTAAAATGATGTTTTTTATATTTCCGGTTATTAAAAATCTCTTTAGATCCATGCAATGTAGAAAGGCCTACACTCACATGTACTGTAAGTAAACATAATATCAAACAATTTGATAAGGAATCGATTTATAGTTTTATTTCAATGTGATATAAAACATTATTAATATTTTATTAATGGATACATTAAATTAATGATGTGTTATTGCTTTCATCTGTCTACAATTATTTTATCAGTTATATGGAACGGGAAATCATTAATCAATCAGACATGTTAATAGAATTATAAACTGAGGGCCTGTTCCTTACCTGACCTGAAGTGCAAATCTCCTTATTGCTCCCAAATTCAATTTCAGAATTTTAGTTATTTCTTGACATATGTATGTTTCTATGTACATAGGGAAGTATATCTCACTTATATAGTTTTACGTATGATTTAACAAAAAGTATTATTCTCTCCAAGGCGACTGGGTCGCATTTAGATATAATGTGATCAAAGGTTTTCACGTCATCTAGGCAGAGAGTCTCCATTCTTTGCATGGTGCCAAATGCAGCTTTTATTCACAATAGTTAAAAGGACAAATTTATAATAAATGTTTCTCATATATTTTAAAATTCTCACGTTGAAGGGTGAGTATATAAGTTTGGTTTGAATAACCTTTTCAAAGTAACTTTTCAAATTAGAACCGGTTGTCCTCACCAACTTTTATTTACATCCTTCTCGATCTATTTATCAGTTCCGCTCCTGCAAAATCTGAGGAATACAGTGAAAAATTGCTGGCTACTGCAGAAAATTAATATGTACAATTCCAGATATTTTTAATTTGTTTACTACGATATATTCGTAATTCATTCTCAGGTAATCCCTTGTTTCCAGATTTCATAAATATTTACTCCTACGGAACTATTTACACTGATTTTGTTATTAATGAATGACAGAATAGAATCCTTTATATAAATAAGAAAGCAACCATCAAACACAGGTGATCAAATGTGTTCACTTCCACGACCATTGTGAAATATTCTATGAAACGTATTACATTTATAGATCAAATCATTAATGTTTCACGGTATTAATTTTTTTTGACACTTCATATTACATAAAGACTCTTTCGTAAATAATCAGAAATTATCATTTTTCATGTAAGTATCTATGTGGAAGATGTTTATTAGTCCGACAGGTACAACAGAAAATTCATTACTCCATGATAAATAATCACTTCAGATATTTATAAAAAAAATGTTCTCAACTTATAACTCAATGTTCAATTTTTTATCAAAATTTCATTGTTACTAATAGCTGTTTAGCGTTAAATACACATTTTATGTAATCATAAAATATAACATGACGTCATATTTTTGTTAATGTAATTTCAAAAAATAATCCTTTAACTATCTTCACATAAATTGTTAGTTTAGGCATAATTTCATTTTTACTAACATTCGGATTCGTTTTAAAAATCTAAGAATCTTTTTGTTAATTTCTATGACAATGCAACAATTTCAGAGCTAATATGGTATTAATCCAATTAAATCAAATCAATTTAATTTAATCAAATTAATTCAATACATTTAATTAAATCAATTTATCACTCAATTAATTAAATTAAATCAAAGTAATTCAATTTAGAACAATAAAATTAATCGATTCTTCAAAAGTGTGGATTCTGTCGATTTGCCCCTGTGATATCCAAATTCTCCGTTACAAAGATCCATCATGCCTAAAGATACTTTCCAGTTTAGTAGAATGCAAGGAATGACTGGCAGCAAATAGTAAAAAATATATGAAGAATGAAAAGTACCTTTCCGTTGATCCAATATTATTAAAAAAATATTGAGTTGTAAAACACACCAAGAATAGATGTTGATAATGCTGAAGGGTTGAACAGTTAGATTAGCTACTACATTTTCTAAAAAGAACCATCATTCAACCTGCACATCATCATAAAATATATATTCGTTGAGCGTGTGCTTGAATAATTTTAAGTACCTTATTTGTCTTATATATCTTCTATGTAATGTAAAAAATAAATTTTTTCAGATGATGCCCTCAAAAAATCTCATTTATGCTTACAATTTCATTTCTATTCGACAATTAGTGTGATCTTTGTCGTGTCAGAACTTTTCAAAATCACTCATCAGTCAACCGCTCACATTTTGTTCCAAAATACACCTTTTCTATCCTTTATATATATTTGTTTCTTTTTTTTATACATACAGCCTTTGTCAGTAATAACCCAATGTTTCAACTAACTAATGTTAGCATTTAAGGAAAAAAAAATATTGTTTAACGTCACAGTTGCGACAAAAACATGACTATCCTTTGATGCTGCATTTCTTAAAACAATAGGTCTCATCTACGCTACAGGCACACTTTTAAGATATCAACTCGAACAGTCAAACATTGTTTCGATAAGCATAAAAGTTTGGTGTTTTTTAAAACTTTTTGATAAACAAACACCCACCTACCCACACATACATACATACACACTTCCACCTCTCTCTCTCTCTCTCTCTCTCTCTCTCTCTCTCTCTCTCACACACACACACACGCGCGCACGCATATATATATATATATTGAATATTGTAGTTTTATTGGCCCTGGTTCTGGTCTAGAGCAGGTGACCAGATATATATATATAATTAAAAGAAACGGTCCAGCAGACTTTTTTAAATAAAATAAATTAAAAACGAAGGAAACACACAGAAAGACACAGACATAACTCACATCGATATTTCGACCATCGTCGTCGTCAGGAGGTGTGAAGAGCGAAGAGTCACTTCCTTGAGTCACCGCCCTGCCTTCCTGCGGGACTCTTCGTTCTTCACACCTCCTGATGACGACGATGGTCGAAATATCGATGTGAGTTATGTCTGTGTCTTTCTGTGTGTTTCCTTCGTTTTGAATTTATTGTATATATATATATATATATATATATATAAAGATTTCACATAAACACGTGAAATAACAATCAATGATCAAATCACAATATCAAATAAGAAAACAATGCCTGAGTGTTTCAGTTGAGTTTTTGACTCTGACGAAGACCGCTTGTTACGGTTGAAAGATCTTAGCCTTGCTTTCTTATCACACACATATATATATAACTAATAATAAATATATATATATAATAATATAGATATATTCGCGCTCCGTTCTTCGAGGTGGGGAGATCTCGCTCACTTCGTCCTCTCTTCTAGTCTACTCCTCATGACGAACAACAGTTCGAAATATTGAATTCTGTAAGTGTTCTCTTTAATCTTTTTTCTGTGCCGTTATTTGTGTAATTTAAAGTTATATATATATATATATATAACAAATTCAATAATATATCAACCGTTGGATAGAATAGGTTTTAGGATAGAATAGGATATGAAAAAGGTTTTAAATAAAACCGAAACGTCGGCATTGAGAGTTTGATTTTGATCCTGGAAAATTGACCGAATCCCGATTTTATTATACACCTATATATATATATAAAGTGTAGCAGTTTGCTTCTCAACGCGAGTACTTCGCACTTCTTCCCGATGACGACGGATGTCGAAATATCGAAGTGAGTTCTGTAGTGTCTTTCTGTGTTCTTTTCTATATGTTAAAGTGTATATATATATAGTACCTCATAAAATAAAAAATGAACTTCAAAATTGAACTGAAGCACCTCAAAACGTGTGAAGCAATGAAAATCTCGTACTATAATTATTCCATTTTATTTACTGAAGCTAAAGTATAGTTATTTATTGTTTATGTGCCCTAATTTGTCTAGTTGTCTAATTTCAGAGTCATTAGAAAATATTTATCACATACTTGAGGCTAAGAATATCATGATTCTGAGTCACAATGTACATCTCCCTTCTTCAAAGAAAAACTTAGGCTGAGGGCAAGTTCATATTGGGATTCATTAGCAAAGGTGTTCTGTTTTCTTGATCCAATATCGTAGTTTTGAGATTTAATATGTTGAAAACGTGTTATTGTTCAAACAGTGGCATTCATGTATTGATTGAGTTTGGTCCAAGTGGGAGATGGTTTCTACTTGTGGAAGTATAAACCATCTGGTGGAAGAGACAATTGGTACAAGCAGTGTCAATGGTTTCTATTGGCTCTATTTAACACTTCCTCCTTTTGACATGCGTATTACTAACCAGTATAACCTGACCTCTTCGAACTTTCCCTTCGCACCTAGTATTGCATGTCAAAATTAAATAAACACTAATTTTGTATTCCACTATTAGAGCAGGCAATTGAATTTTATGACCAATTTAAAAAAAAATAACTCCTATGTAATTATAATTTTGTGAAATTTATTGTTTAAAACTGTGGGTTTTAATTTATGACATCAGATATAAGATTAGCTTCAGAATACATGGCATTTATTAAAAAATAATATCTGGCAAATTAATTGCAATTGTCAAATTAGCTATAAAATATGCAACAATTATTTAACTTACTATATTACAAAAAATAGATTGAAAATA
Organism: Hermatobates lingyangjiaoensis; assembly: GCA_026182355.1. Lineage (NCBI taxonomy): Eukaryota > Metazoa > Arthropoda > Insecta > Hemiptera > Hermatobatidae > Hermatobates > Hermatobates lingyangjiaoensis. The sequence goes on from JAPFBL010000329.1 coordinate 1,512,969, forward strand.
ATATTGACTCATATTTTGATATCAATAAATCCTATTAATTCATGTTAGTTCAATTTTTTTATACGAACAATAGATTTATATTATGATATCTAATTAATGATCGGAATTTGTCATTGTAAGTTCGTTTATGATCATTTAAGTTCCTGAAATAATAATTTGTATTAGTGGTCCATTCATGTTGTTGTATTTTATGAATATAGTTAAATTGATGGATTACATATTTAGAACAGTGGGTAACTATGAAATTTATAGAAAATCATAAATTATGATGGCTGAGAAATATGCAATATTTCATTAATATTTGAAAAAAAATCACTAAGTGTAGATGTTCTCTAATTTCTGAACCACAGAGTTAAATGAAAAATTGTTCAAGTTTTGCCACGAATGAAGAATTATTAGTTATTGAATTGAGCCAGTAATAAAAAAGCTCAGTTTTCTTAAATTGTAATCATAATTTTTGTTCAATTTGTTTTACAATATAAGTCATTGATACATTAAAAGTTTACTTTTATTTTCATAGTCGAAATATAAAGGAAACTATACTAAAAATGAGGCATCAATATCGTAGACATTCTTCATCGTACACTTTGTAAAGACGGTAACTAGATTTGATTTGGGCATTTTAAGAATAGTTATGCGGAGGGGAAGAGTCTAAGCATTCTACACACATTGATGGGAATAAAAATAGATAGAAAAACACTTATTGATTCTAATGATTGAGGGTATTGACGCAAATGGAGGAGCTGCTAACATGCCGGACGGGATGAGGCGGCGGGATGCGCAAGCAGTGAGCTATGGACTGCATGTTTAATTGGGCGACCAGGTGCCAGTGTTGGCAGCCCGTCGACAATTATACGGTAGCAAAGTTGGATGCATACCAGCACGTATTGCTACTGCTTCGCAGGCACTCTCCTTCTAACCCTCGTACCAATTAACTCTATTGGCTAGCATCGTCCTAATGAGGGCCTCTTCATCATCCATAACGGCCTCACACCATACGCAACATGTCCAGACTTTTTCTTCCTTTTTTTCGATACTTTGGTATCTGACCGGCTACTATTAAATGGTCTTAGTCAAATGAAGGTTTAGTATTCAAAACTGCTATTAGTCTTCAGTTTTAAAGAAATATTTAAAAAAAATCAAGCTTCATATTTTGTTTTATTTAAACAACTCTAATTTAACTCCATTTAAACTCTTATTTAATTCCATTCAAATTCAATTCTATTCTACTCCGATTAACGCTGAAGGAAAAGCAATGAAACCCCTCGTTCATCGTTCGCAAACTAAGGGCTCTACTAGGGCCAGTTTATGATATGTGGCGGCTTCTTTGCTGGGACGCTGACTCCTAATCTAACCTAACCTATGGTGTCTACCACCTATTCACGTCCCATCTACATAGAATAAAGTTCTGACATATCACTATGTTTTCAATCTTCAATGAAGAGTACTCTAGGAAAGGAGGACACCATCCATCCTAACGGGAAATCAAGATAAATAATTACTGGTCTGCGAAAACCAAATGACAGAAATTCCAACGGTGTATTGGCTAACTTAGGCTAACCAGTGTTAAAATGCCAAATGGTAAACAACAGTTTTTAGACATTTACATTTCTTTGAGAACCTTGTTTTTTTAGTTCTATAGAAAAGAACTTGTAATCGACCATAGTTTTTGAATTTGTTTGCTAAACTGTATAAGCTACATCGAATCTTGATATGATAAGCACAATTAGGAATATTGTATGCTTGAAGTAATCTGTGACTAATTGATTTAGAATATTAGGCAGTAGCAACTGGAGCAACAAATATTAATGATTAAATTAAGAGTATCTAAACTAAATGTCAAGGAAGTAAGACGTAGATAAAATTGTCCAATCATATGAAAACAAATATAATTAATAAGTATAGAGAAATGGTTCTTTATGAATTTATGGTAACGAAAGAATTCAGAAAAGAATATTTTTTTACAATTATGATGCCAGAAATGCGGCTTGCCTAAAATGAGAATGGCTATCTCATTATAAGTGAGTAATATGTCTGATACTAAGACAGCGTCGAAATCAAAGCCTTAAGTGCGGACGTTAAAAACAACCATTAGTAATTAACTTACTGCTCTTAAATATACCGATGGGGTAAAATGACAACCAATTCAAATTTCTAAGGTCCAAAGATTAAAAAGTATTTACTTTTAAATTTTTTTAAATATATATGTGATGTATAAATAAATATCACATACTCGGAAACAACACCAGAAACAATGACATACCAGTGTTAAAATGTCAAATAGTAATCGTCACGTAATAGTAAGCCGTTTAACGGATCAGAATTAAATTCCATGTTTAAATATAATTTTTTTAAAGAATGATTTGGTTTTTGATTTTAAATTCCAGGAACAAACAGGGGCATTGCAGTATATTTTAGGATTTCAAAAGATGACCTTTTAACGCTAAGCTTCTAATTATAGGACAATAATATCTTATCAAAAAATAAATATACAAGTAAAAATTTACTCTACATAATAACATGAAATTAGAAGATTTCTGGATTAGAAGAGTTTTTCCATAAAAATATGGTCCGACACGGATAATTAAAGTTCAATATAAATAAAAAAACATAGGTAAACTAAAACACACACTTACAGTCTCTTACTTTTGGTTTGAACCACATTAAGGAGAGATACGAGAGGGAAACCAAGCGCTCTGGTACAGAGACGGTTGGAGACAAAACAGTGTTGCTCATACACGAATAAGTCACAGAGAATAAGGTATACAAGAATCAATTCAAAATTAAGTATAGAATAGGGAATATGGACAAATTATAGATAAAAGAAAAACGGAGGGATGAACAGAGGAAGTGACACATGAATAAAAGTAAAGCACTAAGTTTAATGAAAATATAAGAAAATCAAACTTGAGCTGATATTGATTGTAACAGTTTTTACACTTTTACATTTTGTTTGAAAACCTTAGATGACGTCATTGTAATTTTTTTTTTTTTAGTCTTATAGAATAGAACTTGTAATCGACCATGGTTTTTGGATTACCTCAAAGTTATTTGCTGTCAATGCATTTTAAACAACAATATTTTTATACCTGTAATCTCTTGTAACTTGTACAGACTTAAGCATAAACTTATCTTTACAGAACTTTTCAGGACCTAATTAAAGATGTTTATATTGTTTATTTTAGATTTACCACAGAGAGTAAGACGCGTTAATGTGGCAGAAAACTTCTCAGATTGTTATAAAAAATAGTGTAAATAACATTATCACATAATATTTACACAGATACGTAAATAAATCATTTAATTCCCAGTAGGAAATTCCAAATAAATTAGTCTACATATGGTTATGGGTGTTCTTAAAGTCATAGATCTTTCAAAATACTCAAACAAACACCATTAAAATTTAATTAGGTTATAATTTGAACAATCTATTTAGTTGCATTTTATTGTAAATATTTACTTTTTTTTGCAATTTTGACAAAAATGGGAATGTTAAGTTACAGGAAGGATTCAAATAATTGAATTTGATGAAATCTTTGGTAAAATTGCTATAAGTATTAACATGAATTTTAAATTATTGGCATAAATGGAGAAATGGTGAAAAATAATATTGACCTCTAACTTTTGATATGTTTATATTTGTTGAAGGAAATTATTAAGAGATTTCTGACAAACACTAAGAGTCTGTATTATCCCTACCAGCAAGTTGAACATCAAAGCAAATATTCAAGTGATCTCCAAAATTTAATGCAGTCACTATGTTTTACCGGGTTTCCAGTTTATATTTCTAACTACCTTCTTAGTCTTATAAGTTTTGTTAGCCAAATAAAACACGACAGCTGCTTTACAACCAATGAACATAAATATTCTCGTTTGTACTCTACTATAAGCAAATATACTGGTCATAAAAACAAGTGATATTAAGATTTTCACTACTTTACATGATTTAGATATCCCTGAAGATATTTTTTGACGTTTTTTTGATAACATCTATGTGTATGGGTAGGTGTGTGTATCCAAAAAGTTCGGAGAAAATCTGTAGCCCACACCGTTTGATGGATCCGTTTCACATATTACTCAAAATATATGAAACTAGACCTTACAGTAGTTGTAGATGGGTTACATTATTTTAAGAGTCAGCCAGAGTAGTAACTATCATGCAAATCAATGAATCAATAAATCAAAAAATTTTATGGAAGAATAGAATAGGCATTTTTTCAATCAAATATAAAAATTTTGACACATGATTGAATCTGAAAGCTTTTCAGGAGGATAAATACCGAGCCGTGTAACGGATCAGAACTAAATTCCACGTTTAAATATAACTTTTTGAAAGAATGATTTGATTTTTGTTTTTAAAAATTCCAGAAACAAACAGGGGCATTGAAGTATATTTTAGGAGTTCAAAACATGCCTTTTTAACGCTTAGCTTCTAATTATAGGACAATAATATTTTACCAAAAAATAAATATACAAGTAAAAATTTACCCTATAAAATAACATGAAATTCTTTATTAGACGAGTTATTCAATAAAAATACGATCCGACACAGATAGTTAAAGTTCAATATAAATAAAAAACCACAGAAAAACTAAAACGCACACTTACAGTCTCTTACTTTCGGTTTGAACCACATTAAGGAGAGATACGAGAGGGAAACCAAGCGCTCTGGTACAGAAACGGTTGGAGGCCCAACAGTGTTGCTCCATACACGAATAAGTCACAGAGAATAAATTATACAAGAATCAATTCAAAATTAAGTATAGAATAGGGAATATGGACAAATTATAGATAAAAGAAAAACGGAGGGATGAACAGAGGAAGTGACACATGAATAAAAGTAAAGCACTAAGTTTAATGAAAATATAATAAAATCAAACTTGAGCTAATATTGATAGTACAAATACTAATTTAATACAAAATAAATAAAATAATTGTTTATTAGATAGTAAAAAAATAGAAATAACATAAAAACTAAACGGAAAGGCAATGCACTAATGAATTAATTGAAGCATTACCTCTTTAGATGAAGGCCCGGTGCACTGCGTGCACTGAGCGTAAAAATTATTACCATTTTCATTGAATTTTTTATAAATTTTTTGTAATTTCATCATGAATCTTGTCAACATGATTTATAAGTGTCGTTGTAACATTGAATAATAAGTTCTTTTTGATGTTTATGGTAAGATAGTTTTTGAAATGTTTAATATAAGTTACCAACGACCAACGACTAACGAATATATCCGCGCACTATAGTGCACGTCGTAACTAGCAGTTCCAGACCACAGGCCTTTTACTGCTTGATTACTGTGCTACTATAACATGGAATGTCAGTAATTCATGTCGGACATTAAGTTAGTCTGTACAGTAATGATGTCGTATTCGCGGTCATGTGGTCTTGTTAGTCATAGTTTTCAATGCTTTTAGTCATGAACTGGAAAGGTAGTCAGATAGTCACTGGATGAAGTAATTATTCAGTGATGTTGAGGAAGGTTGGCGACAGGATTTAGAGTTTGTACAAGGAAGTTTGGATGACTAGATAGTTTCTTGTCTTCATTGGTAGTAAGTCGGGTGATGTAGCTATCTATGGATTCCATTTTCATATATGTTAGTAGGGTTAATACAAAATTAAATTAATTTTTTTTTGTTTTTTATTTTTTTTCATATGACTATTTTTGTCTGGTAACCCGAGGTAGTCTAGTTCCACTAATATATATGCAATAAAATGTAAGGCTTATTTTCTAAGCCCTAGTCAGTTGAGTAGCCATTACTGAAGTAACGCTCATACGCGGTGCTCTGAGCGGAGCACTTGACTACAGTTAGCCGACATCCTTTTTCGTTTAATTGCCTTTCTTCCAATAAGCAAAGCACACCTCGTGGCTCATTCGACTCAATCCCTTGAGCACAAAGCACCTTTCAGACCCCCAGGCTCAATGACTACCGTGTTTTACCCACGCATTTCAGTTACTTTTCCCTTTAGGCAGCACTTACTGGCTCTCGACCGGCTCTATTAGACCAAAGTGGATCAATTACATCCGAGAGCTGCCAGAGTCTCATGTTCCTAATCACGACTCGCCTACACGACCACGTCCCTTATTAGTCTTCTTTCTCATTTTCGAAAAAAAAATGTATCTTCTTTAATAATCTTATCTGTTTCATCAGAATTTCAAAGCTCTTCTGACTTCTAATAATTTTCGTTATTATTTAATCCCGTCGTAATGTCATCTAATATGATGCATTTTTTTCAAATTGACTATCATTTAAACAAAAGTATGCATTTCAAATCCCACATTCCTTAGTATTGTGTAATGTAAAATATAAAATACGTTTTAGTGAAGTTACAGAATTTGAACCATAAAAATGTAGGTTATTTTACTACCTTTCTAAAGTACCTTGAAATTAATTAGTGACATTACTTCAGGAACATAAGCGATATTTTTTTAAAAATGATTTACAGCGGCTTTTAAATGTCGTTGCTATTAACTTAATGCCAACTTTAATAATAGCAACTTTAAATTGAAATATATTCTTTGTCAAAATTTAAAAGTTCATGCCTTTTGATCAACTTAGGTTTAGATTCATGTAGTTGTGGTTCATAATATCACTTAGTGATTAAAATGAGTATCACTATTGCTGTAAGATAGCAAGGACTACAATTTACTAAAGTTTGCTGGTTAAAAATGTAAGAATGGGGAGTGCAGCCTGAATTGATATTAGGAATGGCTGGGCAGGATGCATTGACAAGTCAAAGGAACAACGTGGCCGGAATACTATGAAATACTTGGGAAACGTGCATAAGGATGGGTGCACGATTTTAGTTGCGTATTAAGGAGATGGAGTATATTTTCATAGGAAGCAAGGTAAGAAGTGAAAGGGAATAAGAAGTGGAGACGGGATTAATAAGGCAAGAGGTAGATCCATTAGTGGGCTGGGAGGAGCAGCCAACTGCATTATTCACTGGCCAGATCGGGTATAAATCAGCCCGAGTCCGGAGTCACCTGCCCATCCTCTATCTTCACTTCAACCCACACCGCTCAGTGCGCTAAATTCAAGCAATTATATTACCTCAAACTAATATCAATTCTTACTTACTATTAGATACGCAATCAGAATAATCATTCCCAAACATCATACTCTCACATTTCTTTTCTATATTTTAATTATAAAGCTTTAGTTCTTTGAAAATGTTATATTTTACTATACTTAAAACAATTACAGCTATAAAATGTTGCATTATTTATTACCAATGTTTCAAATGATATAAATTATGTTTATAATTATAAATCTTTTATAATGATAATAAAAATAGGTGGAATGTTTCCAACAAGTTTTAAATTACATAGTTGCTAAAAAAAGATAAACAGATATTTTACCTGAATACCATGGGACGGGTGTAAACACGTCCTCTTATTGATGACATGCAGAAAGCATGTCTGCTAAAGCCGTACATTAGTGGGAAGCTTCTACATGAAGAACACTTTGGAGCAGGTTTCCACTTGAATTATGATTAAAGACGAGCAGGAAAAATTGCAACAATATTGCTGAACAAATTTGGTAGTTATCAAACTTAGACTTCTTCTAGTTTCTGTCTTGATTGGTATTTTAAAGAACCTGGTATTTATAATTGATTTATTTCCTTCTCAAAGCATTTCGTTTATTCTAAACGTCTTTTATTATATCTGAATGTCTATTAAGATTAAGTTATCTTTCTTGTGCGTCTTAGAAAGAACGTTTACAATAAGTCAAAGGAAAAATTACTAAATATATATACTACTATTGCCATTGAATTTATTTTCCGTTGTTTCATAAAGTGTAGAACAAACGTTTTACCTTACAAATAAGATGTTGAGCTTGTGAGTTCTATTATACACGTATATCTAAAATTTAATGGTATTAGGCAATCAGAAACATAATGCTCTATCATTTTCCCTTATCAGGGGAATTTAGTCAAGTCAGTCTTGTAACAGTGTCGTGTACTAGGAACTATAGTGAAACCTAATTCCTAAGAAGGAGGTTGAATTTAATTTAGGAATAATATATGTATACACAGATATTAGATTCACAGAAAGAACACACCGAAAAGAAATCACAGGAACTCACAACTATATTTCGATGACCTTGTCATTATGAAGATAGATGTGAATCGCTCCAAAGATGGGAAACGACTGGATGGTGTTCTTGAAGAAGCACTCAAACAAAGTAGCCAACTTGTGGATGGAGGGAGAGACAAACAGAGATAAAGTAAATAATAAATTAATGAAAACATTTTAAATAAAATCAAATCACAAATTGAAAGAAAACAAACTAAAAATACAAGTAAGTAAGTAAACAAAAGATTAATTAAGAGACTAAAGCAAACAAAATGACCATTAAAGATTCAGATTGACAGCATGAGGAACTATTAGTCTTCTGCGAGGTATAACTGCTCCTGGGCTTAACCAGAATTGTAAATTGTTTATTTTATTTCTTTTAGTCTCTTAACTAATCTTTTGTTTACTTACTTATTTGTATTTTTTTTTTGCAATTTGTTAATAGATTTTATTAGCAATATGAGTAAAGGGTTTGAATCCACTCTGCTTCGCCTTGGAGGCCTTCCAAAACATGTGGAATTACTGTTTGAAATAAGTCAGGTAGAGCGACGTGGTTCTGGAGGCAGATATATTTGTGCTCAATGGGTCAATAAAGCTAACGTTAGCGAGGAGTTACAGCAAGTGTGTGGAGGCAGCAGGCAAGAGTAGTGTTATGCTAATGAGGAGAACCGGTCGGGGAATGCCTGCCATCCACTGCACATGATAGCAGTATCAGCGACATGTCGCCGCCTCGGTGCTGAGAGGGGTGAGCAAATTGTATCTGTCTTGAGTCACTTCTTCAAAGCAGTCTTCTCTGGAAGCAGTAAAAACCAGTCATCTTGCCGCTAATGTCTTCTTTAGCTAATCTGAATTGTTTTGATTCCTCCAGCAACGTCCCTGCGTACTCCCTAATACCACTTGCGCAACAAGTCTATTACAACTGATACTAAAAATGTAAGCATATTTAAATGTCTTCATTAGAAATTATTTCAAGTGTGTAGGAAGTAATAACACACTATTAAGAAAAAAAAACACGAATATCACAGTTTGATGAAAGACATTAATTGTACCTAGTTAGAACAGTGCTTTCTGTACTGTGACAGTTCAATTATAGAACTGAGTGTCTGTAGTTATTTATGTTTTTCTTTTTTGTTTTGTTCTTTATTCATTTCATTATTTTTGGTTGCATCGAGTTCAGTTAAAAAACTGTTTTCATAATATGAATATACGTTCAAAATGAAACGATCCACGAGAGCAAAGTTAAATTTCTGAGTAGTAACAACTGACAAAACAACTTTTGTATTAAGAAGCCCACTTAATAAGTGAAAACAATTGATTTTGATACTCAAGAAATTAAGACCTAGTTTCTCCCCCAAAAAATATTTTCTGTGTGTTGATTTCAGTTTTTTCTAAGTAAGAACGTATTGCTTTTGGGTACAGTTTCATTTTGAAAAAATATCTCTAAACAAAAAAGAAGACCTAACTGAAAAGTATAAAACTAAAATTGTTGTATATTTTAAAAAACAAGAAATAACACAGGATTACCAGAATATTACCGTTAGACAACAGAAACTTAGAAACATTGAAGTTTATAACTAATTTCCTCAAGTTCTTACAAATTCTTACACTTTGAATCAAACCATGTGGAACATATGTCAATGAGATGATGACTCACATTTCAAATATCTGTGGATTTATGTAATAACAAAATGGGCATTACCAGACTAAGTCATATATATTGCAATCCAATTCATTAGTAATTTTTGTCCACTCTGTTTTTAGTTTATTATAAATATTTACGTAATTATTATAATTTACAAGAAAGTCTTTATAACCTTGAAGATTTATTAAATTCTATTGTCTGATCTCATTTATAATAATATTATGTCATTTCTTTTGTTTTAAGACTATCTCTTAACCTACGTATTGATTTTTTTTATACATCCCTTCCAACCATCTTCAAAAATAAAATTATTATCATCCAACAAGTGTGTAAACATAACAGTAAGCGAAAAAAAAATGTTTACTAAAAAATAAATTTCACCATGTTTAATACTAGAAACATTAGGGTTTCAAAATTTTACAAGGATGGATAAAAAGATAAATTAAATTTAGGATGGGGGGATTGCTCACCCTAGTAGTTTGAGCTGACGTGTGCTGTTGGTTTAATTTAGGCTTATTATCCAGAATCAGAAGTGCTTCCAATAATTGCAACCTCTTTTGATCTTGTTCAAGTCTGAGTATTTTGGTGTTTTCCGTGAGCATCTTTCTAGAGAGTATATTTGATTAAGGTAATTCAGTTTAACACAATTAATATATATATATAAATATATAAAACACAATTAATATATATATATATATATATATATATATATATAATATGTATATTTGTATAATTATATGTCATGGTAAAAAAGATCAGTACTTGTGCCTTCATCAGAAAAATATAAGTCAAACTCAACTAGCGTGAAAAATTTCTATTAATTGTTAATGTATTTTTTCCGTTTTTTTATTAATTCTTAATATCAATATATCAACGTCAAAACTGTGGTATCAAATTCAGAAATAAGAAGTAAAATATTTAAGAATGACTGCTCTTAATTAGAACCTTTGTTTTTACATATATATATTATCACATCTGTTAATCTCCGAAATGTTATGGCTAATAGAAAGTGATATTTTTTTCTCCCGTTTTATGGTGAAGTGAGTCAAAAGCAAGGTTTATTTATCGATGCCAAGGTCTAATTGAAACGATCAAAGATATGGCCAGAAGGCACTAAACAGGGAATCGATAATTCGCAGGGAAACAATGGTGAGGCTCGTAAGTGGAACACGCAATAGCGGTTTTCAATAAACACAAGCACGAGGGTAATTGAATTGCAAGCACCGTCTGCAATTACTGCCTGCTGGCCACCGTTTCATTACTTTCAGCCAGTTTTCAAAAACATACACATTATAAAACAATAAATGTTTTTAAAGCAATATCTTGTCACTCAAACTGATAATAACTAGGACCCATTTTTATGAAATTTTTTCAACAAATCTTGTTTATTTAATGAAATATAACTTGTTATTTTGTTTTGGTATGGTAAATAATGTAATTAGCAATTAACAGGGATTTATGAAATAGAAACAACTCAATTAAGAACGAATTCTGGATTGTTATCACTTATCACTGATCAGAAAATATAACCATACGTATTCACAACATAGTATACGCAAACTTTCTAACAATGAAGCATGGTTTAGAATACATTTAATATATCTATGTAGCTCCTTAAACGTCTTTCTTTAAATAATTATTAAGTTCCACGGATAGCGTCACAAACAGTCCTTATATTCAAACAGTTCATAAATATTGCTATATCTTTAAGCTTTTGAAAGGCATTAGAAAATACAAAAAATTATTCATTATTACATTATCAAATAAATTATTATTCAATAATTTTGTTTCTTTTCAGGAGCTTCTGTTGTCAATTTTATACTAACATCTATTTTTCAACACACTTTTTTGTCTAAACAATTATTGTCTAAAATCATATTTTGCCCAAAAAAACTACTTTTCTATCATATAACCCTGTTATAAACAAAAAGCGCTTCTACTTGTATTTTAGAATAGGACCAATTTCTTGTTGGTCAAATACCAAATTTGATTCATCAAAACGTTGTGGCCTGTGCGGTTAATATCAACTAGTGTATGGATACACAGACACTCATACTCATAGACATATCATTGACATAATGTTATAAACGGATTTTACGAACCTCAGGACATGTAAATTAGTCAAAACATTGAACTAAATTTTCATGTTACTATACTTTACTTATCATAAAGAAAACATTGATGTTGATAATATGATTCCTTTTGTAGGATATAGAAAAGAAAATGTAGGAAATACCATAACTGAGCGACTACAGTGTCCCAATTCACTAGAGAATAAAACAATTATTTATCTTGTCATTATTGTTAATAAATAGAGAAGACAAGGTAACAAAAATACAGTACATGGAAAAGACGTTAAAATAAATAATTTATTATTTTTACTAACACTAAATCTGATGACTACGTATGCTATAAAAAGAGTCATTTTAATACTATAAAATGTGATATTTCTATTTTTAAGATATAAAAAAAACTAGAAAGAGAATGAAAACTGTTGAAAATATCAAGTTGAAAGAATTATGGGAATCAAAATAATTTTATTTTTAAGAAGTATAAAAAAGAAAATTTTATAAACTATGATCAATTTTTTATAACAGTAGGGCGGTCAAGTTCTTAGGAGAAGTGCGCAAAGATTCGCTTTGCAAATTTTAAGATATAATATTATCACCCATGGCAAGATATATTTAACACAATCTATGGAGTCAGATATGTGTATTACAATGCATACACACATTCAGACAGGTTAGAAAGTGTAGGATTAAGAGTTGAAACTCCTTACAGATGAACAGATATGTTCCTTGAAGAAGTCGACCATGTTTGGCACGTATGTAGGTTTTATAGAAGTTAGGAGTCCTCTGAGGTATTTTAATACTACATATTGGTAATTTCAATGTCATAGGACAAATTTGTGTTACAGGTATCTCTGATGAGATGAAGTTATTGATAATTATCATGAGGTTCATTACCGATAATCTTTCGATTCGTCAAATCTTACCAAATAGGCTAGGTACGTCCAAAATAGATAAAAATATGTCTTAGGTGAATTATTACGGAGAAAATAAAATATTAAGGAGAAATATTCTAAACTTTCTACTAAAAGTTAAAGTACATAAAGCTGATTTTCTTTTGTCGAAAAGGATCAAATATAGTCATAGAACCATGAACACTGGGCTTCGTGAGTAATAAATTTTACTTAGATATTTACCAAAATCATAAGGGAGTAAATGGATATTACAAAATATCCACACAAAAGAAGTTTCCCATTAATACTACGCGTTTCAAACAATTCGTGTACATCGTCAGGTAAACATACAATGGAAGAAGTACAGGACAGTCAAACGTCGAACATTGACTAAAAAAAAATTCATTTGTGTGGAATAATATTCATTTACCCCGGTATGAGTAAATACTACATAGTTATAGATCGAACAACTAATGTGTTATTTACAAAAATGCTAACGCAAACTAATAGGGTTAAATAACTTTTATGTATATTCAATGGCTCCAGTAGCTTATGAAATTATGAATTAATTGTAGTTAAAGGTGCATAAATAGCTAAGAATGCTCTTCATTCTAATTTAAAACACAGTCCACAGATATTAAAAAGAGTATTTATGTTGGAGTATTTTTTAAAGCCTGTATGGATGTGTGTATATGTTAGGAAGTGAGAGAATTTCATTATAACCTTGTAATAGAGTCTATACACTATTTAGAAAGAACACTAACTGTATTCATTCACCCAGGAAACATCTCTTCCTATAACTTATTATTTTAAAAGAGGGTTTGAGGAAGTGACTAGCTGTCAAAAACGTGTGGCTCCTCTTAAAAACATTTTAATTCTAAAATATACATTCCCTAAGATGCCATTTAATATATATATATATATATATATATATTAAATTTGCCATCTTCTTCATTGGGATATTAACAGTTTTATACTTTTTTTGCTCTACAGAATTAAGACATGTTTAATTTCCTTCAATAACAATCCTGGAATAATTTAAAATATGCAATTTAAACTATTACCTTAATGAGCTTATGCTTTTCCCAAACATATATTCTACTTCGAGAAAAGATGTTTAAGTTGTATTTTTCTAAAAGGTAAAATTTATTTAGTTTTACAGATATTATCACTTTAAACTTTTATAATAGTGTGTTTAGAAAAACACACAACTGTACTGTAAAATATTTAACAAAATAAATAATGGTTTTTAAAGCGGAAAATCATTAGTAGAAATAGGTTATAATTGATATATATATTTTATATAGAGAACTGTTAAATATTTTTTCTTTTATGTATACTTAAACATTATATTCCTTTCACACCTTGGTTAGGTCCATAACTATTCGAAACACTGAAGGCATCTTGGATATTCATAGGTAATATTTGTACAATATATACGACAGTTAAGAATATGGGATTAACTGGCTTACTGAACTATTTGAAATAGACAATTTATTTGTTTTTTAATTACAAGCAATATATATTTTTAAATTTATTATTAAGAAATTACACTACTTTACAGTTATAAAAGGAGAGATTTATGAAGTGTGTTATTGATTTCTTGATAAAATAAATATCATTAATATTCCTCCATAAATGTATATTCGTGAGCTATAATATAACTCAAAGAACAAATAAGTGTATTGGCGTATTTGAACGGAGTCTTTCATGTTGCATTAGGTTACATATCTCTTTGTCATGGAAGAGACATATACGAATGGAAGTGTATCGACTTTCCAATCTGCAGGCAACTATAGCCCGCAGAAATCTACAATTTAGCTAACTCTGCTAAAATGCTCACATCAATTCTATTTGTCACACTATCTGGATATAAGTAAGAAAATGTCGAAAAAACTGCGTCTTACTAGTTAGGGAAACATATTGCAGGCACTGATTTATATTTGAAAGTGATTAATAAGGAAATTATTTTAAAAACTAACCAATCTATGATTTGTAAAAAATAAATATTTAAAAAATATTTATTGAAAAATTAATTAATGGAACTATCTCGAAAAACTCAAGGTTTTGAGTAACAAGAGATCTTGTTGTCTATTACAAAAATTCCTAACATATTTTTTTATACCTGCTTCTTCAAAAGCCCATTTTTGCATAGTTTCATTGATTTATGAAATCTATAGGCTTCTGACATTACAATATTGCGACATCTATCCATATATAACCAATATGGTTCTATATTATATATATATATATATATATATATATATATATATATATATACATAATTATTCGTTTACAATTGGCTGTAATGATTTTATTAGTTAAAAGGATCGTGAAAATCAGTAATGTATCTGGTATCTTAATAAAATCATTAACTGATGGTTATGAGAATGATTTGAAAAAGCCTCTATCCATTTCAAGGAGATTGGCTTGCATACAAATATAACGTGATCAAAGATTCTAAAGTTCTAAACACAGAGTCTGACTTCTTCGTTTGATGTCAAATACAGCTTCCATAAATACTAAAGTAGGTAAATTTCTAACACAAGTTCTACGTGTATTTTTAGATATTTTCTTTGAAACTATACTGTTTTTTACAAATGTATGTTCAGTGGGAATGAGTATTTACAACACTAGTTGTCTATAGTAGGTCTTATACTTATACTGCTATTGTTTGATATTTAATTCATTTCTAAGTATCTACTGATTCACCAATGTGAAGGCGTCTACCATTAGTTCCTTCTATACTTAGGAATGCAAGTGAAATGATGCTTTTTTATTTCAATTTTTTTTTTTTTGTTAACCATAATATTTAAGGCACGTTGTCCCTTATGAAGATTTTTATATGCATAAAATCCTCATAGTACTATAGGATCAGCAGTTGTCATTTGTATACAATGTAGTCGTTGCTTATGAAATGTTAGTAGTATGACATAGCTAATAGACAATTTTATATTTGTTCAGTGACTGGAAATTTGTGCTTAAAATTAAAATTCATATTAACATTAGGAACGTTAAAGTTCCTTTCCCCTTGCTTCAATATTACCCAGAACAATGGCTTTCTTAAACTCTTTAAGAAGTTTTCGTTCGATAATTAGGTATGCTAAAGATTACCACATGTAGATTCATTGCAACATATTCACAAGACAACTATCCTGCACACTGGCGAACAACATATATATATTAATATATATATTATACACCGGTTTTCTGTTTATTTTTAGAGTTACAAGAATATTATTGCCATACATATAGTAACTGATTAAAGTATCTTCAATTTTATTTTAACAGACTGTATAAAAAGAATTATGACTTACATGATTTATCAAAAAAGTCAATATAAATAAATCTCACTAGTACAGCAGGTAGTCAAAGCAACAATTACATCACTAGTTCATGTCGAGTTGAAGTTTTTATAGCTTTAATGCTCTTTATTGTTATTGAACTTTATTGAAACCTTTTTTGAAGATTAATAATCTTGGTTAATTTTTAGTATCAAATTCTATTATTCTAAAAATTAGCGGTTTACTATTATTACAATATTTTCCTAAATCTTAAAATGTACAATAACGCCCATTTCTGACCATGTGATTTCAACAAAAGGCATTCAATCTATCCCTTTAAAACATGCAATTTCTGAGATATAATATTGTGATAGCGCAAATGGTATGACAACTATCACATCCACAAACTTTTTGAATAATGGAGCAGAAACACTGCAATCTATAGCAGCAATCTCGATAGCATCTTAAAATTTATGAATCTTGAGCATTTACTTAAATATTTTCTGATTTCTATTAGAAATAGGTAAAACCGTCATACCTCGTAAGACGATCTTGGTGTCGTTGGAGCGTTTTCGGATGTTGTCCATCTTCGATCGCTAACTAACCTACTCAAACCTACTAGCCTACTCCATCGAAGATGGACAACGTCCGAAAGCGATCCAACGGCTTCAAAATCATCTTACAAGTTGTGGCGGTTTTACCTATTTCTAATATAAATCATACTAACCTCAGTGGTATTAACAATATGCATGTATTTTACTGATGATATATATCATATCAAATAATTAAAACATCCTTTACTAAGAAAATGTCTCATTAAACTTTGGAAAAAGAATTGTATTTGATAAAATTATCAAAACAATTTTTTAAGTCCATGTAAACAAATGCAACATGTGTAACAAGTAAAGAATCCAAGTTAAGTATTCAGTTCTTATAGTAATATTATTTTTCCAAATTATCAATATTAATTGATATTTCTGTGTATATTACTAATTTATATTCTATTTTTTCAAGAAAATTTTATTATTCGCTGTTGAGCGAAAAGGAACAATTTCTGAAATAATAAAATATACAATTTCTTAGAGACATTGTCTAAAAAAACATTTTGACAAAGAAGTGAGTTTCTCATGATAAAATATTACTCCAAAACAATATCGAACATCGCCTAGTTTCGTGTAACATATGCATTTCATCCATGAAGGAGTGGACTGCACCGTACCTAGATACTTTTAGGAAACACATGCACCCACACAAACACACAGACACACATACATAAAGACACACACACACACACACACACACACACACACACACACACACACACACACACACACACACCCATTTATGAAACGTCAAAAAAGGACTTTGGGGGCCTAAATACATGTACTTCGTTAAAATCCCTATATCGATTTTTTTTGTGATCCATATACTTTACTTATAGTTGAGTAAAACCAGATGTGAAGAATGGTTAATTAATTTTTTTTGTAATATATTCATGTTTTGATCAATCTAGTTAATACACAAATAGTACAGAGCGGTCTTACATCTGTAAAGCTGTGTTAATGAAACGTTAATATTAATGAAGAGGGTCTTATTGCCATTGGAAGAAGACGCTGCTGGTTGGTAGAGTCAGGTCTGGTGTCATGTGTCGGTGAAGCGCTGTCGAGGTGCTTTAATTAATTCGTCGAGCTATGTTACTAATTATAATTAGGGTTCAAGCTTCTCCCAGCTATGTATATTGTTTCATTCTGTTGAAAAGGACCTGTTATAACCTTGTCCATCTCTTAACTTCTTATCGAATTAAAGTTGTATAATTGTACACAGATGTATGTTCCACCTCTAAGTAATTCAGTTATCTTTAAATAGTCTGGTGATTTCTTTTTTTATAACATGTTGCATACATATTTTTAACACATTTTTGCTATTTTATAAAAAGTTATGTATATTTATATTGCATATAATTTACCTTGGTTATATCAAAGAAATACTATGTACAACGAACCCATTTTTAATCAAACTTTGAAGGAAAGATGCTGAAAAGAATTCAAATTTACAACCACATTAGCAAAGGAGATGGCTCATAAGAATAAAAAAGTGTCTTTTATGGAAGGGTGAGGTGAATGATGCGGTCACTGGGGCACTCTTCAGAGAAGGGTATCAAGAGAGGAAAGTAATGAGATAACTTATAAAATTTTAGACAAGCCATTCATGTTTTGAAGCCTTCCTCCACTGACGAACAGTTGTTAGTCATTTACTATTTACTAATAGTAAAATATATTAGTCATTGTATATATTTACTCCATCACAAAGAAATTTGAAATTGGTATACAATAAGTTAACATACTTATACCCTCCAATTTTGAGCTGAATGTTTCAGCAGAATATTAAAAATGATTAGTTTGCTACTCTATTTCATTTAAATGACCAGCATATTTTTAAACCTTTGTACTCCATTCTGAATCGTTCCTTAATATCTAAAGTGTATCTCTTCTGGTACATAATACAGATGATATCATTTATGTAATTAAATGAATCACTCACTTAAAAAAAATGGAAAAATCATTTTACCATTTAATAGCTTGGCTTTTATATATCTAAATATATTTTCTGTTATTTTGATGATGTTTGTGTGTATAAGTGTATTGTTGGTTGTTTATCTTGAAGTTTCTGAAAACGCTATGGTCATACAGTCTGATGAATCAAATTAATATTTTACACAGAAATAGTCACTATAGTGTTGATCTACCCTACTATATTGGACATTACTCTAAATGTTAGAAAGTAAATATTTTGGACAACATGTGATTTTAGATAGCAGTTTTTTTTAAACTACTAATTCTAACATGGTAAAATGTTAGGGTTATTACTAAAGCAAGAAAAGCATTACCCGAAAAAAAAACTTTAAAATGCTATAGCTACCGCAAAAGTCAGTTTTACCATCAAAGCAAAGAAAAAAAACTTATTTGATTCTGGAACTTTGTGGACGCGATACAAGTCATGCCATCTGAATGGTCATAATGAATTATACACAAAAATTATACAGTTTAGGTGAATGAGTTGAACACCTTTATTTGAACTGATATGGACAGAAAGGAGCGTAAATGTCTATTCAACTATTTCTAAAGTGTATTTTTAAGTAAAACATTTAGGTATACAACAATGTAATGTTGTCAAAAAAATTCACTATAAAATTAAAATACCAAATAAAATATAGAAAATTCTGATTCCTGTTTATGACAGTATACCTATAAAATTTAAAATTGAACATGAAATAATGGCAAATTAGTGTACTTGCTGGATTTGTTTGCATTGTAATTGCATTGCATGTAAAGTATACATGAATACTTTAACAAAGTCTTTTAAAATATATTCCCTTTTCAAGCTCTAATCTAATGTATGGAACTTGAAGATATTTAAAGTGATAATATGATATGTAAGGACAATAATATTCTTAAAATAATAAATGCCAATGACCCGGAACTATCTATTTCATTATTTATGTAATCTTTTATAATATGTTATTTATTCCTGATGGGGAATTTCAAAAATTACGTCTCCACACAAAAGTGCTTTGTGTCAAAATTAACAACACCTTTCGAATATGTATTGTTCTTCTTCAGGTATACATTTGCACTGTTGAGGGTGTTACACAAACGCCTAAGAAAAACTGAAGAACACTACTCAGAGTTTTGACATAAAGCTCTCATGTGTAGAGACATAATTTTTGAAATTTCCCAACCATATATTTCATGATACTCTCCAGAACAAAAGGATGGTTGTCAATCAAAAGTATTGGAAGATATTTATGTAATGCACTGTTCAGCACATCAAGTTCTGAGGAATATACTTCTTGGTATGATTAAGAGATCCATTAGTTTCGGCCAATATTGCATGGAAAATCTTATATGAACTTTAAAAAAATACTTCAATATTTTTATTTCAAATTTCCAGTAATTGATGAAATATAAATTTTATGTTATATATAGTCTTGTAACCAATATTTAAAAACATTACAATCTTCGGGGTTTCATTTATATTAAAATGACAAATTACCAATCAGGTGAGTCATTACAATTTTAATGAGATAAAAAATATTGTAAGGGACTACCTACTTACTACCATGTATGTAATTCCGTTACATATAAGACAATGAGTAATATCTAATAGAAATTCTGCCTACTAATATTTCATTCATTAATAGACAGAATTGGTTTCACACATTTAAGTTGAAAAAATGTACCAATCCTAGGGACTTAAAGGTATTGATTTGGATTTCCTTTTGGAAATACATAGAATTCATGTTAACATCTTAAATTGATTGAATTAGTAAAAATATATAGTTAAATTAACCCAGGGTTATTGACTGGATTTCAATAATCTATTGCAACAATAATTAATTTATTAATTAGTTTAAAGCGAAACTGATATAAAACATTAAACATATCAAGTTTAATATTGCTATCGAAATGTATTTTACGTTATTTTGATGTGTGTTTGTGCGTGTGCGTGTGTGTTGTGGGGGGGGGGGGGGGGGGGGGGGCGCTTTCTTCATATACGCGAAGAATCCAAACCCTGTATGGAAAGCTCCGATAAACACATTCCAGGTGAATGCCATGTGATCGCGTTTAAGAGGTTAAGGATTTTTATATCTAAAACTAAATAATTTAGAAATAACAGAGGGATATACAAGGCGAATGATATGTCCACGGTGCGCACAGGTCCGACGAGATTCAAGACATTAGCTTAGTGATAACAACATATCATATTTTATATTAGAAATAGGTAAAACCGTCATGATCCTGGAGTTGGAGCGCTTTCGGACGATGTCCATCTTCGATCGCAACAAACGTACTGAGCTGTTATATAGGGGGTTTGTTGCGATCGAAGATGGACAACGTCCGAAAGCGCTCCAACTCCAGGATCATCTTAGGAGGTATAACGGTTTTACCTATTTCTAATATAAAACATACTAACCTCAGTGGTATTAACAATACGCATGTACATATCAGATTGTTGTAGATGAATGATTCCAAGTTTGGACAAGCCATTCATGTTTTGAAGCCTTCCTCCACAGACAAACAGTTGTTAATCATTTACTATTACTAATAGTAAAATATAATAGTCATTGTATATATTTTATCCATCACAAAGAAATTTGAGATTAGTATACAATAAGTTAACACACTTATATCCTCCAATTTTGAGCTGAATGTTTCAGCAGAATATTAAAAATGATTAGTTTGCTACTCTATTTCATTTAAATCACCAGAATATTTTTAAACCTAACTAATTATAACTAATATGTTATAAAACTAATATGTTATAACTAATAACATGAATGGAGCCAAATTAAAACAAAGAAATGATTATTTATTATCTATGAGTTTGTTATTATAAGTATTATAAAGTATAATAATAGTATTATAAGTCAATTTTCGAAATTTTCTTACGATTTCGCGTCGTGGCAATATTTAACCAGAGAATACTATACTACGAGTATATTAAAGCACAAGTCGAAATCCAGCATTTATTAAAGTGGCTTATTGTTTTTTTTTAATTATTGATTATAAAACATTTGTAATTTTAATTTTGCATATTATTTTCCAGTATTTTTGTGTGAAATAAAATAACAGAATTTTGTAGTCCTCAGTTCGATAATATCCGAATGGTGGATGACATGAAAGGAAAAATATAAAATACTTTACAATAGTATTCTTATGAACTATTTATAAGTCTATATATAATTTATATTAATTAAAAATGAGTGAATAGTTTATATCATATATGTATATCACATGTTAATCATACATCTGGTGTTCAAGATTGGTAAGTGTAGGTGTCCCATCATTTAACCTGCTCATCTGTGATAAAATCGACAGTTGTCTTATAAGAGGAATGCAAATTAAGTATAACATATAATTGGTTTTTGTTTCTTGAAAGCATCAATTACATTAAAACAATTGTTTCTCGAATGAAAGAAACTAAAGTCACTTTCCCTATCGGGTTATTTTCAACAGTTGCTAGCGGTTCCATAATGATAGGTCCCTGCTCTAATTGAACCTGTGGTTTCAGAAAACGGTTCGTTTGGCAGACAAAGAACAAAATAATATGTTTGGTTGGATAAAATGATACGATTATGTTTTTCAGTTATACATGATCAAAGTGATTGTAATTTCACAATGATATCATCTGGCTGACTAAGAATGTTTAGCCATCAGATTATCATCACATTCAAACGAATTTAATGTAAGTGTTATATTTTAGTGGTGAGAATTAAACCTGAAGTCAGTGCTTATCATGAGTAAAAGAGAAAGAATAGTTGTCGTAACTGTTCAAGAAATGAGAAGAAAGTAAAACGGTAGAAAGACCTGTTTATTGAGAGACCCCGAAACAAAAGAAAATGATGGGAGTTTTCTAGAGAATGAAACACTGAAAAGAAGACTATTACTGACCACATCATATCTTCTATTATCATCTTTATTTTAAAAAAATAAACTAGGTCTTGATAAGCTATATCATTGCACTATTATCTTCCTCAATCGGTTATAAATTTGACTAATAAATCCATGATGGTTTCTTTTAGTTCATGACCAACAAATTATCAACAAGGTCGGAACTAGTAACGCAACGGCTAGTAAGTGGGTTACTAGTCATTGCGTCTACAACGTGCTTGGTCTTCCTTTCTCTTTTCTCCTGAAGACGGATTGCACGAAAATTTGAGTTTGTAAGTGTGTTTCTTTACTTTGTGTGCTACTTATCTTCAAATTTGAACTGATACATGTATAAAACGAAGGAAACACACAGAAAGACACATACATAACTCACATCGATATTTCGACCATCGTCGTCATCAGGAGGTGTGAAGAGCGAAGAGCGAAGAGGGCGACTCTGCCACCCTGTCTTCCTGTGTGACTCTTCCCTCTTCGCTCTTCAGACCTCCTGATGACGACGATGGTCGAAATATCGATGTGAGTTATGTCTGTGTCTTTCTGTGTGTTTCCTTCGTTTTGAATTTATTTTATTTTAAAATGTCCGCTGGACCTTTTTTTTCTTTTAACAGTATATATATATAAATATATATATATATATTTTTTTTATCCTGGAAAATTGACCGAACCCCGATTAGAGAACACACCTCTATAAATATATATATATATATATATATATATATATATATATATATATAAGGTGTGTTCTCTAATCGGGGTTCGGTCAATTTTCCAGTATAAAAAATCAAACTCTCGTAGTTTGATTCGAGAGTTGGAGAGAAATTCGAGAGTTTGATTTTTTATCCTGGAAAATTGACCGAACCCTGATTAGAGAACAAAGCTATTCTATCAAACGGTCAATATATTATTGAATCTGTTATATATATATATATATATATATATATATATATATATAGTAGTTTGTAGCTACCATATACATATACATATATATATATATATTAGTTTGTAGCTACTATATACTATACATATATACTATATATTTATAGTAGCAGTTTGATAGACAACGCGAGTACTTAGCACTTGTTCCCGATGACGACACGGATGTCGAAATATCGAAGTAAGTTTCTGTAGTGTCTTTCTGTGTTCTTTCCTACGTGCTTAAGTTTATATATATATTTGTATAAACTGCTTGCACGTCTTTTTCTAAGTTTGTATTGTTAAGTAACAGAGCAGATTCTGCATTCACGATTTTTTCAACAATTATCCTTTTTTTCTAATCGATATAAAAAAAAAGAACAATTGCTGAAAAAAATCGTGAATGCAGAATCTGCTCAGCCATTTAACAATATATATGATCAAACCACAATAAGAAAATGCGAAAGCAAGACTAAGATCTTTCAACCGTAACAAGCGGTCTTCATAAGAGTCAAAAACCCAACTGAAACACTAGATGCAGAGAACATCTGGTGAGGGGTTGAGAAGAGTGGTATTTTAAAAGGGTGAAAGCGCAGGATAGGACTAATGTCCAGAAAGGGATGTTTGGGGAAAGAAAGGAGTACAGTAAGAAAGAGTAAAAAACTATCCGCTAGCTGTCAACCCTCTTGTTATTTCACGTGTTTATGTGAAATCTTTTTAACAATATATATATATATATATATATATATATATTGAAAAAGACGAGCCAATCCCTGTTACGTATTACTTTGGGCACTTCTTATTGGTTGTGGGTGTTTTTTCGTTAAACACGTTTCTCCTTAGCACACTCCGTCCGCTCGGCCGCCTCAGCCTTCACTCCAGGAGAGGGCTCGCAGTCCCTACTTAATTTTCCAATAGAGTTGGATGAAAGTCTTGGCGTCCTGGCATGGAAGTGTACCTCGTCGAACTCGGTGTTTACTATGGGCTTAGTGGATTTCATTAGATACTGGTTGTTGGTGTTTTCTGTAGATTCTATTGTTGTGGGTGTCTGTAGAACCTTTCCCCGTCGGTTTCCTAACACGCTTGGCCGCATCCGCCGTCCTTCCTGGAGAGGGCTCGCAGTCCCTACTTTAGTTTCACAGAGGGCAGGAATGGCATAGGCGTCCTCACGTAGAAGAATTCCTCGTAAGAACCTGGTCCGGGCTATGGGCATTATGAGTTGAAGTTGAGTGTGTGTGGCGTTTGTCATTAGACCCCTTTACTGCAGTGTTTTCTTGAAGAATGCATGGCGCCTTCCTCGTGTCGTTGCGACCGGTTTCGACCGTTCCTCGGTCATTCTCAAGCTGGTGGGTGTAGTTCCTGGCTGGATTGTGCGTTTATATATGTTGAATGCCAGATTAGATATTGAAAAAGACGAAACCGGTCGAAACCGGTCGCAACGACACGAGGAAGGCGCCATGCATTCTTCAAGAAAACACTGCAGTAAAGGGGTCTAATGACAAACGCCACACACACTCAACTTCAACTCATAATGCCCATAGCCCGGACCAGGTTCTTACGAGGAATTCTTCTACGTGAGGACGCCTATGCCATTCCTGCCCTCTGTGAAACTAAAGTAGGGACTGCGAGCCCTCTCCAGGAAGGACGGCGGATGCGGCCAAGCGTGTTAGGAAACCGACGGGGAAAGGTTCTACAGACACCCACAACAATAGAATCTACAGAAAACACCAACAACCAGTATCTAATGAAATCCACTAAGCCCATAGTAAACACCGAGTTCGACGAGGTACACTTCCATGCCAGGACGCCAAGACTTTCATCCAACTCTATTGGAAAATTAAGTAGGGACTGCGAGCCCTCTCCTGGAGTGAAGGCTGAGGCGGCCGAGCGGACGGAGTGTGCTAAGGAGAAACGTGTTTAACGAAAAAACACCCACAACCAATAAGAAGTGCCCAAAGTAATACGTAACAGGGATTGGCTCGTCTTTTTCAATATCTAATCTGGCATTCAACATATATATATATATATATATATATATCTGGGTACGGTGGCAGCAGGTCTTCCCTGAAGCATATGTTATTAAAAATGAACAGCAGCTTCTACATTGACCACATTCATACTAATTCATTCTAGCTTCCTTATCACTTTACGGTGAGACTGTGATGGCTTCCAAAGAATATTTGAGAAGGACGAGAACAACCTCAATAACCTTGAAGTGAATCTCTTTTAGAAGTTAGTGTAGTTTTATAACCTGTAGCTTTAGTAAGTACACTTATTCAACTAAATAAATTATACTAACAGAATAGTACTAACACTACTGGAAATTAGTAGTTAGTAGTGTTTTGTTAGTGTAATCTGTTTAGTTCAAGGTTATCCAAGGTGTTTCCGCTCAAGGTTATAGTGAATGTACACGTCCTTCGTTACTCTTCTCTTTGGAAGCTACCAGAGTCACACCACCGATTGATAAGAAAGCAGGAAAATTTCAGTGAGAACGTGGTCAATGCAGAAGCTGTTACTATATATATATATATATATATATATATATAAATTAAAATTAACTGCGACACATAGAAAAAAACATAACAAAGGACTCACTTTTCAAAATTTTACAATTTAAAAATTTTTCACAAGTAAGATTTCGTAACGTTTCTTTCTATGTGTCATAGTTTATTTTAATTGTTATCAGTCCTTTAGTGTTTTTCATATATGTATATATATATATAGCTTACGTCAGAAAAAGAAAGCCAAATAAATGCAAGAAAACACACACTCTATAACTTTTAGTTTTTAAAGGTGTAAATGACGCAGCTCACAGAGGAACATCGCAGCAGTAGTCCTACTTCTATTGCCACCGTTGAAACAACGAGCTTATAGTGCAGGCGTCCGGCCAAAATCAAAGACTGAACATTCGGAAAGCTGCAATAGAGAACAGCATCAACCAAATTTCGATTCCGCAGATGCATAAAAGATTGATAATGACCTGTCCATAACGACTAAAAGTTGTTCAACAACTTTAGTCAGAAGATTATGACGCTTGTTTAGAAATCTGTAAACCTCTCATCAACCATTAAAATTAAAAATTCTCTTCTCATAGAGAAGTGACCATATGGCTTTGAAACTTGATAATGGCTATAACCATTAAAACTGCAATTACTTCTTTACTGATATTTTACTTCTTTGACTTTTAAAAGAACTTTAAAACTCTATGTGACTTTGGAACACCCTGGTTATATACAAACGCACAATGCCGTATGTAATGTGAGATCGTATAGAATGAATTCAAATTCATTTTAGATTTAAAGTTTCTGAATAAGTCAAACAGAGCATTGTTTTTTGCTGAATTAGTCACGTGCTGCCAAAAATACAAACCTACAACATTCTTTCATTCTTTTTTAGAAACATTATTCTGGAATGTTAATTTATAGATTTTTTAAAGAACTGAGTTGTTTTATATTTGGTTTATAATTTTGAAAGAGTGAAATAGAATAATATAATGATATTTTTTAAATGATTTGTGAACATCTGACAGGGTGCTGTAGATTGAAGAAGAGACTAAAAAACAGTGAATTCAATCAGGGAACAATGAGGTTTATAGGGAGACCATTAGAAGCACCTGGTGCAGATAATTAAGATGTCATAGGACAGCTGCTATACTCACACTGTGGCTTTATTCTCTTCTATGTGAAACAAACATAACATAATGCAGATCTTTAGAGTCAGATTTAGAGCTTAACACCATGTTGTTTTATTTCTGGTTGGTAAAGCTAATCCAATAATTATTAAAAGAAATTATAAATTATATATGTAGTTAATGCATTTCTTGAAATTATGGTTTAATAAAATTTTTAGATTTTCAATATTCTAACGGTTAAAGAGTTTTATATCACAGAAACTGACTCTAGGAACCACATTAAATGAAAGTAACGACTATTTAAATAACAAAATGATTTATCTATTTTAATTAACAGTTAAACACAAAAAATAACCAAAAATGATGTAGCAATAAGAATTTAATGAGTCCTGTAGAATTTGTTAGGAAACAAATTTCTTTTAAAAAAAAAGGAATTTGTTAAGAAACAAATTTCATTGTAGGGTAAAAATCTAATGAATTGGTCTCCACATATAAAACTTTTAATGATATAAACAACGCGTTTCGAACACGTAGAAGAACAAGAAGAACACAAGAAGAACACTACGTGTTCGAAACGCGTTGTTTATATCATTAAAAGTTTTATATGTGGAGACCATTTCATTAGATTTTTACCCTACAATGAGTAAATACCACATAATAACAGATTGCACTACATTAGAAAGAAATTTCTTTTTAAAAAAAATTCAAACTATGAAACATAATTTGAAAATAAAAACCAGACCAAACTTAAGTGCATCTTTGTTATTTAGTCAAAATGGTAAATATTTTGTTTTTACCGTTTAACTAAATTATTTGTATTTACCGTTTTAATTTTACCGTAACGGTAAAAATTTTGTAAGTTTACGGTCAATCTTGTCTGATTATTAATATTAGTCCATATTCACTTCCGTGCTTGACCATAATATCTACCATACATCTCTTGAAGCTAACTGCAATCCCCATACCTTCGTTTACCAAGTGGATTCCATCCAAGGTGATGATTTTTCTGTTGGCTTGAAAAGTACTCTTACTCTTTTGTTGGCTTTCACTAACATTAGTGGTTGTCCCATTTGTCTCGGAGTTTCAGTTCCCCCGTTTAGAACTGGTTCATTGGCATAATCGCAAATTTATATGATCTTTGCTTATATTTTTTCCCATATAAAAATCATTAAACAGATACCTGACCAAGTTTTCCTGATTTGGCCAATCCAAATCAGAGAGCTTATTGTTCACTTGTCGCCTTATACAAATTATAGGTCTTAATACATTTTTAAATATCTCATATACCTCAGGGGGCAATTCTGGCCCTGATATTCCCACATTGTAGTGTGTTGTGTGACTTAATAGAATCCGTGTTTCAACAGACAGCTTGATTACAGATGGCTGGATTATTTATTGAATTTCAGTAAATTCCCAACAGTTTTGATATAACGAGTAACGAAATGTTGATCAGCTGGCAAAGAGGAGAACACAAAAAGAGAAATTACCATTGAATATAGTCCAATAAAACAACTGCTTAAAATTAGAAGGAAATAAATTTCAGATCTTATCAAATCAACAATCAGAAAAGAAACTGTGCCATACTGTAAGGGATATGGTATTACTCACACTCGATCTCTGTCTAGACGTGTGTATGTCACATGTTTCAGACTTCCTTAGTAAGCATTTCCATCTAGTAAGTGTTGTTGACGGTTACAGTGGTGTCTCACGTGGAAATTCCACAACAAATGGAGTACATCTTTATGACTGTTGAACTATCAGCAATTTTAGAATGGTCAATGCAGGTGAATGGTGTGACGAATCATCATATTATTAGGGATAAATTCTATTACTGCGTTAGTTATATTATGCAGTAAGTCTGGTAGCTAATCGCAAACAAGATTCTGGCATTGGGAAAAGATAAGATAAATCAAATATATACAATACAAGTACTTTGAAATATAATATATATATATATATACAGTCGTTATCAGCCTTTGGAGCAATTCACATCTTTTCCTGAAGACGAGGACGTCGAAATATAGTAGTGAGTTCAGTGATTTCTTTTCTATGTGTTCTTTTAAAAATTCTAGTTTATATATATATACCGAAACACAACAAAGACTCACTTTTCAATATTTCGACCGTAATGGCAGTCGTCCTCAGGAGAAGAAGTGAATTGACGGAGGGACGACAGTCAACTGAAGAACTCACTGGGTGAGGGCTAAAGCAGTGCTGCCGCAAAGGAGACAAATAAAAAAGGAACTAGGAAGTCGAGAGCAAAAATAAAAAAAAAAAATGTTTTTGAAAGGTAGAAAAAGGTTAAGAAAAGAAAAAATAAAGAAAATATATAAAACAATTAAAAATAAAAAAAAATAATAAATAAAAAAAAATTAAAAAATAAATAAATAAATAAATAAAAAACTAACGATTTAAATTCAAGCCAGGTTTAAACCTTTTTCTACCTTTCAAAAACATTTTTTTTTTATTTTTGCTCTCGACTTCCTAGTTCCTTTTTTATTTGTCTCCTTTGCAGCAGCACTGCTTTAGCCCTCACCCAGTGAGTTCTTCAGTTGACTGTCGTCCCTCCGTCAATTCACTTCTTCTCCTGAGGACGACCGCCATTACGGTCGAAATATTGAAAAGTGAGTCTTTGTTGTGTTTCTGTTTATGTGTCACTGCTTATTTTAATTGTTATTTGTCCTGCCGGACCGTTTTTCGTTTATCATGGTATATATATATATATATATATATATATATATATATATATTATATATATATCCATACATCTGTATATTTTGGTAGCAGTCCTTCTGTTATACATGTTTTGTTGTACACGACTGAATATTTTCTGTGAATGTTTCTCCTCATTAACTCCAATTTGCCTGAATATTGATTTTTTGTAGTGAGAACAACGGTTGAAGTGATTACTAATTCCTGTCGACGAGCTTTGATTGCTTCCTACAATCATTTTCAATAAAATAATGACTAGGGGATGTGGGTAAGATATACGGTGAAATTTCACACTGTTCACCGTATAAGCCACCTACATCCCTCTCTAATTTAGGTTTTGAAAATGATTGCAAGATCCAATCGAAATGCGTCAACAGGAATCAGTGATCACCTCAACCATTGTTCTTACAACGAAAAATCAATATGCAGGCATATTGAAATTAATGAGAAGAAACTTAATTTCAAAAAAAAATGTTCAGAAAATGTTCAGACTTGTTCAACAAAACAATCATATATAAATATATATTATGAGGCTCCAACCGTCCCTTCGCAAGCACACTTGGCATCTCTATCTCTTCTCTCCTGATGACAGTTAAACCATAATTAGGGACTGTAGGTGTGTTTTTCTATTTAAATTGTACCTGAGTTTACTCTGAAACGTGTGATGTCCTTTTGGTACCGCTTTATTTATTTATTTATTATTTTGTACGAATAATATTCAATTGAACAGTAAGTAGAGTGAATGGAGTGCTATATGCATGATAACCATCTTCTGTATGATAAATCTTTTATCCATTTGAGCCGTAGTTTTAATATTTATAGTGTCTAAGATCTCAATATTTGTTTTACATATGAATTTGGAGATATTTCATAACAACTACAGTTTTCTCAAGTAGCTTGGTTTGCTTACGTATGCCCTGATTCATTTCCGTTTATATTTTGCTATTGAATATTTCTAACTTCTAAATTGAAACAACTCAACTTGTTCGACAAAACAATCATATATAAATATATATTATGAGGCTCCAACCGTCCCTTCGCAAGTACACTTGGCATCCCTATCTCTTCTCTCCTGATGACGGTAAAACCATAATTAGGGACTGTAAGTGTGTTTTTGTATTTCAATGGTACCCAAGTTTTAACGTTCTATTTCAATGAACCATGTTGTTTGAGTTTTTTTTTTGTCTTTAAAATGCTTACTAGTAAATATTTGACTTGTTTCATTTCAAAACTTTTTCAAGCATACAGCATTACGGTCATTGCTAGCAGTTCTAGGTTATTACTAACCCAAGGAACTAGACTCTGCTTAATACTTGTCAAACATGCACCATTTTTCTTAACAAAAATATACTTCTATTTTTTTTTCTCTCTACGGATATTTCAAAATAGTGATCCTTATTTATTTCCTACTACTTATTCAACGATATCATGATAGGGTAGATGTTATCCTTATAAAAGTGGCGTACCTTTATCTAGATTATACCTCCTGTTTCTGTTATTGATTTGAACTCACTTCGTAATATTCAATCGCCCACATTAATTCTATTTCCCACTTCTTAACAAATGGCTAGCATTTTCTGCTGACAGTGAAGAAGCAGCCTCATATAATATACGCGGTTTCCCAATTGATACGCGTAGGTAATACCTAATTTATTTTACTTGGCACTTTTTTCAGCTTATTAGTGCTATATTGCTAGTTTCATATTGAACTTCAAATTGATGCTACATAGAACAGTACTGGAGAAATTGATAGAAATAAAAGCAATTCATGAATAAAGTTTAGTCGACTGTAAAAACAAGTTAATTAACTATTACATTTTTCTATATTTTGTCAACATTATTTTCAGATTATGTTTCAAGTCAAATAAGAAAATTTGAGGAAAAAGTGAGTGTATGAACCCTGCAGTCAGAAAAAAAACCATAGATCATACAACTCTGAGAGATATTTCTAGAAGTATAAATTACATTAATATCCATAAGTAGAACAATAATAAGTAGAAGTTTTGGAGAAAAAATAGACTATTGAGAAGTTGAAGGGAGAAAATTGTCATTAAACTAAAGATTGAATGAAAACAAGATGATTAGAACAAAATCAATCTGAAATGATTATGTTAGACAACAATAGCTAGCGAATTTTATTATTTGGGTAATAATTATCATTACTCTTTATCCAGGTAAAATATTTGTACATATCAGCGTCCAAACCTCAGTAAAATATTCAGAAGGAAAATAAAATGGAGTTTGAAGTGGCACGATGCATACCAAAGAGTTTTTATGTATTTATCAACAGAGTAGATTTAACGTCTGTACAAGTTCCTACACTGGTTAATAAAATAAGGAATACTGCACTGAGTATTTAAAAGGCAGTAGAATATCCTGTACTGGTGGTCCAGGGTAAGTTACCTCAGGATGGCTCACAAGAAGACAATTTCTCGACGAGAACCCCTGTTAAGAGCTCAAGATGAAGCAGGACTAGAAAGGGTCCTGACTGCCATCAAAAAAACAGCTAAACTGACAGTTTCCTAATCACGCTGACATATAAGTAACTACCCTTTAATAATGCAGCCATCGTTAATAAAGATAATTGTTACAATCTTAATTATAATTATTAATTTATTATTATTATTCATTTTATTTATTATTATTATTACTATTATTGTTATATTATTTTTATTATACTATCCAGTACCGTGATTGCTGATTAGTAGAATGTGGTATTTTAGTGTGTTGGGTCTCCAAACCCATATATCTGAAGTGGTGCGAAAAAAAAATTATATTGTCATTATAAAATTTGATAGTAGAAACAATAGTAGTAATATTTATATTATGCTAAAGAATAGTGTAAAATATTGAAAAAAAAGTCATATATTTATCATTAATCTTATTATTCTTATTGGTCATTATAATTTATTGTTATTATTATTTTATAATTACTATTGTATTATCCATATTTGGCTAATTTTTCCCAAGTTAATTATCATTTTGATTGTTGGTATAATTAAAATTTAGCTATACATAGATAATAATATACACATATAAATAGCAATAAATAACTTAAACCATTTTTTGAGTAATTGGAGAATTTGTGGATAATGTAATATTATCAATTATAATAATAATACAGATTCAGAAAATTTGTTACTTATGAGTGTTATATACATTAAAGATTTTATTTAGCGTAAGGAATTTTTAAAATGAATTATATAAGTGTATATGCGGGGACTATATTTGAAACTGGTTATCAATATAACAAGCATCATGCTGAACACCTCCTGTGCAATTTTGATATTGCTAAACGGTCGTGTTTCACAGAGGCTGGTTTTTAAAAATCAATACGTCACAATGGCGATTGCAGTGCAAGTATCAGCAATTCGTTTTATTCCTAACTTTCTTCAACTTCTCCTCCACTTTGCCTCCTATGAAGAAAGAAACATTTCTCCAGCTAAGGGTACTTATTATGAAGCAATATATATTCATGAGCAAAGAAGGATTCCAATAGAACCATACATTTGCAGTAAAGTATGCCTTCCAACTACTTTGCAACTTTGATATTAACAAAACTAATGCCCTTCTTCTTTCAGATCCCACTAAAATAACGTCATTTCAATTACTCGTCTATCAAAAGAGATTTACTCAACTAAACTAACAGTACTTCTTATTTCCAAAGCGATGTACTAAAATATTCTTATCACGCATAATAACTCTCTTGTTCCATTCAGTATGTGTTTCTTTTTTACCAGAAATACATAGAATCTCCATTGATTTCAAATTCGTGTTGTTCAGCTGTTTGGCCAATCCAATTCATATGTGACATATTATATTGCTATTTATTCAAATCGTTAAAGCTTCAGAGTGTATTTCGCCTCAATAGTCATAAATACTGATTATTGATAATCAGTCAAAGTAATAAATGCGATTGCGAAGACTGAAGAAGCTAGACTTTCTCTGTGTAAACCTGTTTTTATTGCTTGCTGCTTTTTTTATGGTATAACTATAAATGCATAGATAATTTTTAATCTATTAGTGCAAATACATTCATTTTGATTTGATAAGTTAATTTTAAAAAAATACTACATCAATTGCAATTTAGAGCAGGATTTCTCCTATATAGAAATAACGAAACGGGTACACGGCAATTCAAACAACGAAACTGTGAAAATAATAATATTTATTATTATCACTCATTATTATTATTATCATTAATTATTATTGTTATAATTGTTATAAGTATTCATAACAATTGTTCATTCCCGTGAAGCTATTAGTAATGAAGTAAATGAACGCCCTATTTTGCCGTACACTGGGGGTTTTTGTTATAATAATTAGTTTGTTCAATCTTGTTTATTTATTTATATGTCTTTGACTCTAGCTACGTTAGTCATGTTAGATAATATTTTAGAGAATAATTCTTTAACCGTATAAAATTAGCCTTCAGTTTGTCCTGGGAGTATAATATATTGTTGAAGAATATCTGTATAGTATTATACAACAATAGATAACCAATGTTCAACAGAAATACCTTGATATAACTAGCGCTACTCTAACGAAATCCAGAACTGTTTATGTTTGGTAAATGAATATCGTGGGATCACGACTTTTATCGTTACTTTTAAAGGTTTCATTTTGGCCTTTTCTTTGTGTGCCATACACATAGATTGTTGAAGTACATATACGTTATTGCAATACATAAGTTGAATTTTGACGAATTAATTATACTCATTGCATGTACCTTTCTGTGGACTGCAGCTACTGCAGAAAACAGCTTCGAAGAAGTTGTAAATGCTTTTTCGCTGAGGAGACAGCCTCAGTACAGCAAAAATACAGGGCTGAGAAAGTCAGATTATACTGCAGATTTCATAGTGTTTAGTTGCCTGAGTTATGCATAACTTCACCGGCTTGACCAAATACCACTGAAGACACCCAGGTAATAGACGCGGCTGAATGACAACAGCTTGGCCGAGCAGGTCCCATGACCTGCCGTGTCCTGAAGCCTGCCGCCAGCCGGCGGCCGAATGCTTGTCATTACTCCCTGATTAGCCGGCGCCTTCCCCATTACCTTCTAAATGTTTCCGTTTCTATCCCTTACCCTCATTACACCGCAATTTTCCTTTGTCTACCTCACCTTACGCCCGACATAACTGAAAAAATACCTGATTTCAGAAGCTCAATACAAAACAACTTGTTTACACTTCCGTCCTTTTTGGTGATAAACGAATTATTTTCTCTTTTTCCACTATCAAAAAAACACATGTTGTAGATTGTGTTCAAGCCTAAAAACAATCAATAGGACACATATACCAAAGCTGTTTGTAAACATTCAAGATTGTTTTGGAATTTATGATCAGAAATCATATACACAATGTGTGGACACAATCTGAGCAATCTCTCTAAGCAAATTCATACCTACTCCAGTTCTGCCATTATTCGCAATATTTCTTAAGTTTTGATTAATAAAATATTATTGAAAACCCTCTGAAATTCTTTTAGCTATTTACACCTTCAATACAAAGTCAAATAACTAAATATTTGTTTCCAAGTTCACTCAAAATTGGCAATTAAAGTCGATAAACAACTGCAATCGAATACACTATTTTTGCTGCGACGGTGACCTGAAATTAGTGTATACTAATTCTTACTAATATTTGAAAACTCAATGATATTCTATACAACATAACATTATTTATAAGAAGTAAAATGCTTATTTGTAGTGAATTTCTCAGTTGTTATACGTGATTATTTTTAATAACAGAAACCTACTATAATTATCCAATAAATATTTTCTAAATAAGGTGATTATAAAAGCTTTTAAAGTTGAGTTTATGTATATTTACTTGGACGTTGCGAAAACGACCTGTTGCTGATACCAAGAGTATAAAGTTGGTAAAGTAACATAAATAAAAGGAAAAATATACAATGTTTGACTTTTTGTTGCAACTGTCATAAGAACAGTAAAATGAAATATTGTGGTGGGGGGGGGGGGGGGGACGCAAGATACAGTGATAGTTGTTATAAAACATTAACAACTCTAAGTGTGTTTTCCTTTTTATTTATGTTTTATTAGTAACTAGCAACTAAAGAGACAAAATAGTAAGCAAATGTGACAAAATATGTTAAAAAAATTCTACACATTTTACAAAAGAATAAACTCATTCAAATAAGTTTAGAATGTTCTTTTTTAAAAAATTAAAAAAAAAATAAACAGAAAGCAGACTGAAACAAGGGAACAAAGCATATAAAATTCTAATAATTATTGGATGAAGAAGAAAATAAATAAAAAACATGATGTGGCAGGGATATACCTGCATCTAAATCATTTGCTCGGTTTTGTATTTTCTATAGTCGTTGGTTTCATAAAGCCATGGTATATATTAACGTTCAACCCATATTAATAAACTCAGAAATAGCATTAATATACATTGAATAAGTAACTGGTCGAATCATTTTATCCACAACTCTGAATTTCTACCAGTATTTTTTTATATGTTGATATTTATTCCACATGTTTATTGTGAACTCTCATTTAATACATCAAATCATACGACCAGTACATTAATAAATGCTTAAATGTCACAGTGAATACTGTTTATAATATTATTTTATAACCATTTAGTTATTATTTCTATTGTAATTACTAATTTACTTTTAGCAATAGTTTATACAATTTGATTAAACAATTAATAGAACTGACAACTTTACTCTGTATTAGAATATTATGACAAGAAATTATAATAATATCTAGTTTAGCATAAATAAACCCAATAGACACTAGTTGGTGTGATGTGTATAAATCGACGCTGCATCCCTGTCTAATAAACACGTCATCTCGGCTACTACACTGAAATTCATACATCAGAATAATATACATTGCTATATTTTTAAAAATCGTGTACTTTTTACATAATAAATAACAAATTACGTTAATTTAACTTTTTTTGTTTACTAAAGTATTAATACCTTAATACTAACAGCGATTAAGTACAATGCTAATATTTTAGAAGAAAATGTACAGTTAAAATTATAAATGAAATAATGAATTTATAGTATTTTGAATCAGTTTACAAGTATAAAACTTTCTGTTTGTCTGTCTGTCTGTTTGTTATACATTGTTAAATAGTTTTATTCACTGTTATAGAATTTTAGATGATCATTCAGGTTGCTCTGGAAAACCTTTTTGTAGGTCAGGTTGATTTTAGATCAAATAAGTAATACAGTAAAGGTATATCTTTCCCCTTTACCTGATGTGTGCTAATATTTTAGCACATATATGCCAGTAGAAGATTGCTTTAAAAGAATAGATTATGAATAAATTTTATTTGAATAGCGTAAATACGCAAGCCTTTATTTATCTCGTAAATCTCCAGAGTTTGTTTATTTAAAATTGTCATATGATAACTACGAAAAAAAAGGAAAGGTATTACAATACCCTCTTCTATTAAAAAAGACTTAATGCATGCTATTTTGTGTATTTTATTATGTTTTATAAATATATAAACTCATAATAGAGAAATTGTTCAGCACTTCATTTATAAACCATTAGGTTCATAAATGTAGTACTGAATAATTTTCATTATTTATTGAACTACACAACGATTTTTAGAGCTACTATTATTCCTTAACAGTCAATCTAATTTGAATTATTCCGTTCAAATGCAATATGTATATTGTATTTATGTTATAGTTATAAAAATTGGTACACAAGCAATAAAAGAAATCAATAAACCGAAGAAATCATGCTTAAAATGCTCAATAATTATTGTCAACAGCTTTTATAATACAGTTACAAAATAAAAAACTGAGTAGCTTAATCGAAATATGTTTATAATGATTAAGCTTATAATATCGTTATTATTAAAATATGATTAAAAATTCTAGTAAAGAAGATACAGCGTACTTTTCAACATAAAATTATCATCAACCTTGAATTGATGATAACATATTACTGAGCAAAAGCTAATGCTTACCTTTTCTCTGAAACTTCAAAATTGACGATACTTGGTTATATTAATTTAGCTACTCTTTTTCCCCAATATCCATCCTTAAGGTAGTTTGTTATTATGTTTTTTAAGTATTATTAATCTTATGATTAATATAACATTTGTTTAAAATGAAAATGTTTAAAGAAAAATGAAATTTTTATCGCTTTTTTTTTAAGAAAAAAATATCAATATAAGTCAGAAACAAAATTGGAGTTTTTTATTATGCTATACCATATAGAATGGTACTGTTTTTAGATGGTGTGGGTTCGAAGCGTTTCTCGGTAGATGATTCTGCAGGAATACAAGTCTAGCTAGCTTATTGATGCCTGAAACTTTGTCTGCTAGTCACTTAAAGTAAACCAAGTACTTAAGGCAAACAGTGCAAAGTTAGTTGTTCTGCAACGACCTCAGTATACACTGATCAAGCATTCATGAAGCATTGGCAATACACTCATTTCTGAGTAAGCAACCAACTGATTATTAACCCACTAATGAACACTTTTATTATACTCGTATAAGTCTGTTTTGTTAGAAATAGCCAGCAGTCAGAAAGCACTTTCACACCTTGGTTGTCTCTTTAGTTTCAATTGAGCAAGTTTCTATCTTGTCAGTGCTGATATAATTCAGATGTCCCAACATCAGGGAGATATTTGTGTGTGCTATTATACACTTAGCTTTTCTTTTTCTGAGTCATGTATAAGATCTCTAAATTTGCCACAGTTTGTTTCAACTGAACTGCATTTTTCTTTAATCATTAATTTTCAGAGTGTCTACACATCATTCCAGTGTTTATTGCAGTTGCACTAATTGGTCTGAAAGTCATTCATAGTAGCTTTTTAATAGTTATTGAAATATTTGATGATTATAATAATACATTTTCATTTAGATTTTTTTAAAAATCAATAAGCATCATTTGCTGTGTTCGATATTAATATAATATTATTATATGGATGTTCCAGCAATATTTTTTTCAAAAATCCAAGGTGGATAGACAACACCATCGACAGATAGTGAACAAACAGTATCGCTCTAATATTTGTTTACTATTGCAGTTTCATATTACTGAGCAACTCACAAATAGATGAAGTAACAAAAAGTCAAAATAAATAGATATGGATGACTTGATTTGAAGGAAGAAGGTTGAAGAGTGAGAATGCGTGTTTTAGTCGGGAGGCTGAGAGATTTGATTTCAATTCATCCAGATAAGAAAGAGCGGATTAAACTGATTGCAGCATAATGAAATATTCCGCTGGCACTCACTCCCCTGCACGGTACCCCTACTCCTTTCATTCAAATCCTATCCATTTTCATTGGAAAATTTCCTTGAAAATTAGAATAAGTTTTTTTTTGTTCCTTAATTTTAATAAGTTTTTTTTTTCATCATAAGGATATTATCTCCATTATATCATTACTTTAGCCACAAAATTATCTCCATTCAAATACCAATGATTGGCATGCAGAAATATATAGAAATATAGAGTTTAACAGACATGAAATATATATATATAATATATATATATATATATATATATATATATATATATGATCAAACCACAATAAGAAATGGGAAAACAAGACTAAGATCTTTCAACCGTAACAAGCGGTCTTCGTCAGAAAACCCAGCAGTTGGGTATTTGACTCTGACGAAGACCGCTTGTTACGGTTGAAAGATCTTAGTCTTGTTTTCCCATTTCTTATTGTGGTTTGATCATTGATAGTTATTTCACGTGTTTATGTGAAATCTTTATATATATGTATAAATGAAAAATTAAAAATCAAAATTAACTCTCGATATAAAATATGGATTAAATAACCACAACGAAAAAATAT
Organism: Hermatobates lingyangjiaoensis; assembly: GCA_026182355.1. Lineage (NCBI taxonomy): Eukaryota > Metazoa > Arthropoda > Insecta > Hemiptera > Hermatobatidae > Hermatobates > Hermatobates lingyangjiaoensis. The sequence goes on from JAPFBL010000329.1 coordinate 1,552,460, forward strand.
ACATCTGATACAATGGTCTTTTGAAGTCTGAATTCAATGAACCAAGTTAACTTATAATTATTTTTTTGTTTTAGTTCATTTAGCTCTCTGATGATGTTATAACGTAAGGCCTTAAAGCATTGTATCTAGTATACATTTTGTTCGTTGTGGTTATATATATATATAAATTATAACGGAATATATTCAAAATGACATGTATTACATCTTCAGAATACATATTGTAATATTATAGAAGACCATTTTAATATAATAACTTTAAGATCTATGTATTTATTGAGTTAAGTAAAAACTCAAAAATTAAACATCCTTTCCTTAAAGGTAAACCAATAAAATTTTAAAATCACTTCTAACTAAAAAAATTTTTTTTTTTTAAAAAAAATGGTCCAAAAATATTATTTGGTTTATTTTTGTTAACTGTATCAACTTATACTTGAAAATAGATTGAATAACTCTCTTAATATTTCAATCGATAGAAATGAAAATTTATGATGAAAAGTAACACTCTTGTAATTTTTATTGAGTGTTGTGTGTCCAAGTAGTTTCATGACCATATTATAAGTATCATTTTAAATAACTCATTGTTTAAGTTACATGTTAAACACAGAGGTATACTTAAGTTAAAATTACACAATTTGTTGCCATCTTTGACCGTGTTGATGAGAATGATACCTTTTTATTTTCATTATATAATTGGCTTAGTTAATGGAAAGTAAACACTGGGGAGAAGTGTGTGGGAGAGTGAGAGCATAACAAACTAGTCTAATCGTATCATGCTTCAAAAGCCGTATGCTTCCTTGCTATTACAGCCATCTACTTATTTCAATAAATTTAAAACTTTCTTTTATTAAAATAGTATAATTACTAGAATGATTGTTATTAATATACACACATATATATATATAATAAGAAAATGGGAAAACAAGACTAAGATCTTTCAACCGTAGCAAGCGGTCTTCATCAGAGTCAAAAACCCAACTGACGAACTGTCAGTTGGGTTTTTGACTCTGACGAAGACTGCTTGTTACGGTTGAAAGATCTTAGTCTTGTTTTCTCATTTTCTTATTGTGGTTTGATCATTGATTGTTGTTTCACGTGTTTATGTGAAATCTTTATATATATATATATATATATATATATATATATATAGCATATATATAATATATATATTATATAAAAAAGTATATCGATAATTTTATCAATCGTGGAATAGAAACAAAACTATTATTCGAACCTTATTCATAGGCCTACAAAAATAGAGGAAGTATAAGAAATAATACAATCATTCAAAAATCAAACATACATAAAAGTGCAATTAGTTACAATTAAGAAATTACTATAAAAAGTTTGAATATAGGTTAGTGACAAAACTTACAGAAGTATAAATTTTGAATCAGAAAAACTAGGTATACATTACAAATTATTTTACAAAGAAAAATAGTATGTGGATTTTAACAACTGTAGTCTGAATGAACACGTGACACTGAACTCAAATAACCAAGCGAGGTAACCAAATTTTTCATCTATCGACATTGTTGAATCTGAAGAACTGACCGAGTCCCAATGCATCGCGCCAGTTTGCATCGGCCAGTGGACGCATTTACGTCTCCGTTCCTTCATTCTTTCTCCTTTTATTTTCTTTCTTTCTATCTTCCTGAAGACGGCAAGACGCCGAAATTATCGAGATTCGTGAGTGTTCGTCCTTTTTCTTGTGTTCTCTAGCTGTAACTTTAATTATATATATATATATATATAAAATGAAAGGTCCGTGTGGACAATAAACACTTTAACACATAGAAAAGAACACAGAAAGACACTACAGAACTCACTTCGATATTTCGACATCCGTCGTCATCGGGAAGAAGTGCGAAGTACTCGCGTTGAGAAGCAAACTACTACTGTAGGAGTAGTAGTTTGCTTCTCAACGCGAGTACTTCGCACTTCTTCCCGATGACGACGGATGTCGAAATATCGAAGTGAGTTCTGTAGTGTCTTTCTGTGTTCTTTTCTATGTGTTAAAGTGTATATATATATATACAAGATTGATTTAACACGACTGATTATTTTGGGTCGATGAGATTATTTTTCAACTTCTCATGCTTGCGAAAGAAGCTCACCAATCGAAAAATTCCCTCATGTACAACTAATCTTGTATAAGAGAAGAACTGCTACCCAAGTACACTAATAAATACACAAGATATTCCATAAATATCTCTCTGCCATGTTCTATCATTATTAGAGCTCTAGAAGAAAAAATGTACAGCAATTAGTTATATTAATTTAAAATTTAATTTTGCCATCATATGTAGTGATAGTTAACTCCACTTCTATGGCAACCCTGGACAGTATATTATTTAGTGGTTAACTTATTTATAACACATGTTAATAAAATTTGAAATTCAGTATTCCTTGTTAAAAACTGAATTATATACCACTATTCTTGAACGGTAGCAAGAACAATGTCTTTTCTAAATTGGCAAAATGTACATATGATAAGATTTTCATTTCTCTGAAAATCTTACTTTCATTTCGCTGACGGTTAGGCAAGTCGATTCTACTCCACATAAGGATGAATCTAGAAGTAATCTGTTTTACTTCTCCACCAACGATAGTAGGGAAGTAATTCATGTTTGTTATTTTTCTATGTGCTGTTATTTAAAAATGTAAGCAACTGTTATTTAAATTTGACATAATAATAACAATGATTATAATAATATAATCATATAGTTTTATAACATCATATAATTATAATATTTATATACATAAGGTTTATATACATAGCGGAAAAACAATAATTGAACCTGTTGTCAGTTTCTTTTCTAAAGCACCGTTTTGATTCACATGTAAATGTGCCATAAACAAGGTTCTTATCTTGCCAATAGGATAATATCTTTTATCTGATGTTATACATTCAGGCAGTCACCATCATATTATGGGAAATTATAGCTTCAGGTGTATTGTATGAATTTGTAATGAGAACGATAAAAGTGTTTTCAAAATATGCAGCGAAAAAACAGCATTGAATTGAGAGCATGTTTAAGAAAAATGTAACGGTGTAAGAGTAGTTGTAGCTAGTAGTGGCGTAGAGACGTTTCGAGAGGAGGTCACTTCTTCAAGCTGGTATGTGGTTTTATCGATGGACCGGTCGACGGCCACTTGTTGCTCCACACAACCTTCTTCAGCCCCCATCTGCAGACTATCTGATTTTATCATTTCTATATCTTTTAAATTTTATTACTTACATTCAAACACTTTATCAGATCTTTGTCTGAGAGAAACAATTTAATAACGCATTCTATTCGCTGTACTCTCTCTGTTGGGCCCAATACTAAATTACCCAACCTTCTAGATTTGCATTTAGATAGTATCCACTGATGAAGGATACGGCATCAACTTTAATATATCTGTATTGCTGGATCATCCTTCCATGTTTCGTGCTTTCCTGTCACATATTTAAATGTCTTCTCTGTAGCTTGTAAATATTCTTGCACGCTAAAATAAAACTTATGAACGTATCATAAATTCACATATTAAACAGACATTGGTTATTTCTCTTTAAAAATAATATTTACATCATAACAGGACAGTATTTTCAAACATTTATCAAAATAAGTGTACTATAAAAATTTAAATCCTGTTATATTTCTTAAAAGTTATATTTATCCTGAAAGACTTACTTACAATCTCTCTCATGGTTTTTAAACTACTTCTTCAACATTTTGACTTCTACATACATTTCGACATCTCACCTTCACATTTGGTATATACATATACCAAACCAGGGGTAACATAAGAACAGATAACAAAAATAACAATGAATGGAAAAAAATACACTCATCAGAGCGACAGAAAATGAATTATGCAAGTTTTTGTATATATATATATACACAGGTTTTGAGATTTTTTGAGGGTTTTGGTCTGAATATTAAAAAACGCTTCTTCGCCAACGTTTCGACATATATTTATGTCATCCTCAGGGCTGGGAAGTCTGTTGTGTATCCTTGTTTTTTTCCAATTTGTATAAACTTGTCTACATATTAAATAAATAATGGATATATATATATATCACTGAAAAAAACACATAAGGAACAAAAACAGTCAATAGGATCCATATTTCGTAACTAAGTTCGTCGTCAGGAAGAGATTAGAAGGGAAGAAGAAGAGGTACTTTCGTTCAAAACGGACGTAACGTTCCACCAATGAAAGGATGGAACTATAATTGTGCCCATAGCGGTGCCCCTGATTTGAAGGTGATAATTACCAGCAAAATGCATGGCATTACGCCTAAGGACAAAATCAACCAACTGAACAATAACATTGGTGGATGAACTGATAGGTGGAGTTTTCCAATCTATGAAGTATTGGAGGGTATCCAAACTAAATTTGCCCAATATGTTATTTTCAAGGTGGCACATGCAATATTTAGCAAAACTCACATTACATAGTGATCTCATAGAGATGCCATCAATTTGTACATACATTGTTTAATCTACATGGGTAAAAGGGTTCTCCTCTGTGCATGCTAGTAGTAATTTATTCAAATGGTCTCTTTTAATGGTTTGTGATGGTGTATTGCTGTTAGAAAAGACGTAGTTGCATATTTGTAAAGTAGATTAAGAGTAAAGCGATTTCATTACGACAAATATGTCTACATTTAAAAAGCAATGCTTTGACCTCACCTGGTGTGACGATTTTTACGTTACTTCCATTATGTTAATCTGTATATCAATTTTAACAGGGCATCAAGTGAGCATAGACTCTCATTGCTGTTGCCCTTGCTAATCCCATGGATATAAATGGTTTCAGTGCCAACTCCTTACTAAAATCCTTATCTGATCCCCAAGATTTATAAAGATGCCACTCTCTATCTGGCCTCAACCTCTGCCGTTAATTTTTCACTTTAATTATTAATTATTTTTTTAATTTTATTTTAATTTTATCATTTATTTTTTAATATTTATTAATTTACTTATTCATTTTTTTATTTCTCTACAAATTGATAAATGAGGAAATTTAAAGACAATGCACAAGAAAGTCATAAATTCAATGTTTCCATGTAATTACAATATACTATAACATAATATCCCATAATACGCCAATAAATAAGTATATATACAAGGATCAAACCACAATATGAAATGGACAAAAATAGACTAAGATCTTTCAACCGTAACAAGCTGTCTTCGTCAGAGTCAAAAACACAACTGTATATATATATATACATACACAAAAACTTGAGAAACAAGTAATTGAAAGGAACACATCTCTAGTGTCCATACGTCGAAGTATTGACGTGAGTTTCGTCTATAGTTGTCTATATTGTTTCCTCATATCGTCACCATTATTGATGAGTAGGTTTATTTAATTTTGGAATTAAAACAAGTCCTCAGTCACAATTAATATGTCGCATTAATTTCTTCTAAAGAGGCTCAAATCTGGAGCTTGAGCTTCTGTCTATGTCATGTCTCAAGTTAAACTGTCAATTCATTTTTCTAGAAATTTTTTATCCTCTGTAGTTTAATTTTCTGTTAAATTATTTTTTTGTATTTTACGTGCATAAGACATCATTTCGTTTTAAGACATCATATCATCATATATTTTTTTCATGGTTTAGTTTACACCATGTAAACTATTCAGAAAAATGCTTTACATTTAAATGAAGATTGATGTGCGATTAATGATATGAACGAAACATAGCAACACTTCTAATGTAAAGTTTTAGGTTACGATAATAGTCGTATAAAATGAAATAAGTTAAGATTTATACTTTTATAAGTGCATATTCATATTGAGATTTTGTTTGATTTATGAGGATGTGAGGAAGTTGTTGGGGATGTGGTCACTGATACTTGGCTCGATGGTTTGTCTTGATTTGATATTAGAATGAGACTGATCAGTGTCTTAGTTAATCTGAGATTGTCACTACGAGAGCACAAAAGAGAGCCAAGTGGTGTCCATGAATCGTCTAGATCAGGACTGTTCGCTTTCAACTATTCTCGTTAGCTGAAATCGCTCATGCCAAGAATTAGTTATGTCTTCTGAAACCCTTACCGTTTATTTAGGCAGTCAACTCTAAAGGAACAAAGGAAAACTGTAAGTACTTTCAGAATAATGTCATTAAAAAGAACAATGATTTTTGAATGAGTCGTTTTGTATAGTATACTAAACTCAGAACATTCAGCCAACAGTCATGTGAGGAAAATGAATTTTGAAAATTATTAATGTTTAGTCAAATATTTACTTTATAAAACCCAGCATAAGCGTGTTGTTGTTCTATTTCTTTTCGTTTTCTTCTTGATTATCTAGTGATATGCCTGCGCAACTTATTGTGTCCTACACCCACATTCACAATTCTGACACGATTAACCAATGAGAATTAGATGTGACAAATGTTTCCTTCAGGTGTTTAAACATCTAGAACAAATAACTTCAAATGCACTGATATCAGAAATATTAAAAATCAAAAAGTTTGAACAGTTTTACGTTGACTGTACGAGTATATTGATATTAAAATGAATGATAACAAAACCAAAACTACTTATAAACAAAAAATTCTATAAGATTTAAAGTATCATCAGATAATTTTATAGCCATTGATAAGAAATTTGTTAAATAAATTCTTTTTACCACTATTAATGCTTAAATTATTTTATACATATTAAAAATAATATTTATATAATCATGTGCATTACCACTGATATTTATATGTTAATCATTATAGAATTTCAAGCATAGTATAGCAGGCATAAGATTACTAGATGTCTAAACGAAAAAGAAAATATGGAATAGTGGGGTCAAATTATCATGATATAAGAAGATAACTCCAGTCTGACTTGGTATTGATAATGAGTAAATGTTTAGAAGCACGGTTAGCAAACTGTTTTAATCACTTTAAATGTCAGCAGGCAAACTAGGGAGTAACATCGAAATTATGACTTATTCATAAAAATTTCTTCAGTGACGAATTAATATCGTATTTTGGAACTAGTTTAGATTTGGCAGTGATTATTTAAAATTGCTTAGTTTTTGAAATTAGGAAATGACATTTAATGTGATTTTAAATAAAAGTTAAAACTGATTTAATAGAATTATTTGAAATAGTAGAGTCATTTTAATGTTCATGGACTGATTCAACTATGAAGGAGAGGAAAACATTTGTTACAGTCATGTAATGAAATCGAGGTCTAAAAGGCTCAACTATTGTCGAATTGAAATGTAAGTGAAATGTATTTTTGTAAGTGGATGAGGCACAAGACTGAGCCGAATAGAAAGTGTGTTCAAGTGAGATGGAAGAAGCAAAAGAGGTCCCACTTAGAGTAATGGACTGCGAAGTCAGATTGCTTGGAGGCTGCAAAGTTTCCCGATTAGATCCAATGCCGACATATGTTCTCTAAGCATAATTATAATCCCTTTAGTGCTTTCAACTTGAACAAAGCTTCACGATTAAATTTATTTCAAACTCATCCCAAATGCATTCGTTTCAACTGTTCAATTCAATTCATCCAAACAAATTTCCATTTTGAAAATGTCAAAAGTTTGGATATAAAACTACATACAAAACATTATTTAGAATTATTAACGCACTGAATGTGTCATCAAATATTTTACTTGTAAATGTTAATAGAAAGTCACTTACAATAACAATTAATGAATAATTCTATTGTAAGTACAATAGAATTATTATATTGTATTGTATGTAGTCTTCTACATAGACTCGCAATTCAAGCATTTCACTGAAGTCTAACTGAAATAAAAAAAAACATTATGAAACTAGCTGACGGTTATTATTAACCAAATGAAGTCCAGTATTGATAAATTATGACCAAGTATATCTTAAATACGTTAGTGAGGAAAACAAAAGAACTCATTCCGATTGACAAGAAGTTTTAAGAACTTGAAAACATACATTAAAGATTATTGATTGATAAATGACAATGTCTGTAGTTTGTAGAAAAAAAAATGAATTCATGTATTAAATATAACAAAGGAGAGACATATAAATACACGAGAAGTTGGGTCTCCAACCATCGCTTCCCAAGTGCGCTTGGTCAACTTATCCCTTCTCTCCTGATAACCATTAAACCAAAAATTAGAGACTGCATGTGTTTTTCAATTTACCATGTATCTATAGTTAACTCTGAAACGATTATATATATTTATTTTCTTATTTTTAACTATTTGTGCATTTTATAAATGTTTGGTTTTTGAATGATTGTATTATTTCTTATATGTCCCCTGTTTTGTAGGCCTATGAAAAAGGTTTTAAATAAAAACCAAAACGTTGAGAATGATAGTTTAATTTTAAACTGAAAAACTGACAAGGGTCCTGATAAATGTTTATTTTCTTTCCACTTCACAGTCGATACTTATAGTGTTATATATATAACAAGGTTTCACAGTAAGCCCGTGAAGTAAATATCAAAGTTTAAACAATAGTAAGAAATACAGAAAAATGAGTCATAGCCTTCAACTAAAACAAGTTGTGTATGTTAAGGTCTCACGGAAACTGATGTCAGAAACTGATAAACTGATATGATAATGAAGCAGGTATCTGGAGTGGGATTGAGAAGGGATTGAGGCATGAGTGGTATTTTAAAGAGCGTAAAGTATAAGGAAGGGAACCAAATGGGTAGAAAGACAATTCAAGGTAAACAAATTAGTTCAAAAAGGATTTGTTTATAAAGAGGAATAAATAAAAATAAAGAGGAATAAGTTTTATTTTTTAGTAACACCAATGTTTTTTAGGAGAAACATTGGTTTTGTTGTGGGAAACATTTTACCTTCTGACTAATTCATATCATGATTCACATTATTTATCTGAAAGATTAAAGTTTAACTTTTCTTACGTTCAGTTACGTTTCACTGGTGTTGCTTAAAACAAATTTTTAATGACTTACCAGTTTGACCTATATAAATTGTATCACAAGGGAAAATTTACCCAGAACTTTATAAATACCGGTATTTTCCAATTCTTTTGGACAGTTTATAGTTAAAAAATTATACAAATTTATTACCTATTCATTACGTTAAAAATTATTTTTTACAATTAAAAAAAATTATATTAACAGTGAGATTTCAAACAAGCTTATAAGTCCGTTCAGTGACTTATGACATGTGACATTAAAGGAGTTAATGTCATTGGAGGCCATATTTTTAATGTTAACATCCTTTAGAATAAGCGCGTATATTGATAAATGGGTCAGTCACTATTTTGGCTATCTCTAGGGATGAAATACTCATAAACATTTCTTATTTAGACATTTATATTATGCCTAAATGGGAAATTATATATTATATGGCCAAGAAGTTTGATGTCATGTTTACATATAGTAAAGTTGAGTGTAGGCTACTCCAGTTTTTTTTTTCTAATAGAAGAAGGTATATTGCAGTTTCTTTTACTCTAGATATTTTTTCCCTTTGAAGAAAAATCTATTACAGTCATTTTTATCAGAGTAAGAAAAGATTGGTTTTACTCTAGATTTCATTTCCAATAGAAGAAATTATTCTACAGTTATTCTTCTGAGGATAAACAAATATGTATTGCTTTTACGGTATGTATTTATTTTTCTAGTAGATATATGACGGCCAACCTACGGGAATAAGTAAAAGTTATTATTTGAACCATGTACATCAGGCATTCCGCAATAACTTTATTATGCAGACGAGGTTGATGTCCTTTGTGTGAAGGTTTACATTATGAGATAAACAAACTAGTACGTTATATATAAATATTATGTTTTTTTTACAACAATTTATTTTAGGTTTTTATACCGCAATATTGCAATTGAATAATTAAAGAATTACATTTACATGGGTGAAATATGAAAATTTTATAATATATGCAACAATTATTTTTGAATTTAATATCTAAAATGTTTATTTCTTAGTCCTACACACCACTCATATACACATATAGAATACTCACCCTACACACACACGCGCACATACACATACATATAAACAAAACACTCAAACAATACCAACCTCATCATGGTACTACAATGATAGTTATTCCTTGATATTGGCGATATAACATACTACATGTATCAGGAGGTTTTTGTCACCAATATTCTTTGGATGAGATAGGAGTTCATTAATTGATATCTATTTTGGTAATGGGAGATTTAATTGTGTATCTTAAATATTACTTGACCCATGTTTTAGGAAGGATTTTAATCAGTATCTTGTATTGGATGAGTAAGAGACAGTACACACATCGCTAATAAGAAATTCATAGTTAACCAAGAATTCTGTCTTTTTTAACACAAATTGTAGTGAGCTGCTACTAGTACAAATTTGAAAATAAACTGCTCTATGATTAAAATCAATTTAAAGATGTGCTTAGTGACCTCTAGAATAAATGTGAATGTTAATCAACAAAATGAATGACACATTTCATCAAATAACCATACCGATAAAATGATTGTTAATAGTAGTAAACAAGCATTCTTTAGTACTATTTGTTAAAATAACAAGGCTTGGTTTCTTAAAAAAACTCATACTCAAAAAAAATGATACATTGAAACATTGTGGTATCCTTACTATAGAGCTATGCCAGATATATAACCTTGTTAATCTCTTACAATATTAAAATGCGGTGACACTTTTACAACAGAATTATTTTCCACACATATAGAGTCTAAGAACACTTGACATTTGTTTAAGCTTTGAGCCAACAGTCAAGTGCCGGGATACTCCAATTAGTAGGGGTCCTTTTTTCTACCTTCACTAATGATGCCCCGGCACCAACTGTAGCATTACCTCATCAATGTCTTCTTGTTACTGTCTTTTAACAAACTATTTAATATTTTTTTTATTATTATTATTTTAATTAAATTTTAAGTTTTGAACGCTTTTTTCCATAAAATAGAAGCATTATGGTTGTTAACAGATGATATGCAAACAGAAATGTCTTGATATAGAAATACCATGGTAGGTCTATCCTTGCTACATAATGACCTGATTATTTCAGTGTTCACTCCTTCATAATGATCAGGGCAATTATAATTAATCATTGACTGATTTAAATTTTAGTAATGAGAGATTTAGGGGGGGGCCAGGCTAGCTCAGTGGTTATGTGCTCGCCTCTGAACTGATAGGACTGGGGTTCCAATCCTCACCTGGCCCTCGATTTATTCACGCGGGAGGTGAATAAATCTGAGCGCGTCGTCACTCGGAGAAGGATGTTAAACTGTCGGTCCCGAGCCTGTACGATGTCAGGTACCCGTTAAAGATCCCTACTCTAAATAAACTTGAGTTAGGCAAAACTTAGGACTCCCACTGTAGAATCAATCTTTATTGTGTGTTATCACAAAGGGACAAGCTCGGCCTACGTGTGTTCCCTTGTGGGACTGCCACTGCAACCTAACCTAACCTAACCTAATGAGAGATTTAATTGTGAATCTCAAATATTACTTGACTCATGTTTTAGGAAGGATATTAATCAGTACCTTGTATTGGGTGAGTAAGAGACAGTATACAAATTCTTAATGAGAAATGCATAGTAAAACAAGAGTTTTGTTTTGTTTAACACAAATTGAAGTGAGCTGCTACTGGTATAAACCTGAGAATAAACTGTTCTATGATTGAAATCAACTTAAAGAGGTGGTTTATTATTTTATTTTTAAAGGCTTCTTTAACCACAGGAGAATGACAGAGTCTCCCCCTTCGGGTCAAGTTTATCCATTCATTTTGCAATCCACTCCTTTGGTATTCTTTCAATAACGAAGGTTGTCATGATAGATTAAATTTAATGTAAACAGTTCTAAATACAGTCCTATTGTATCCACACAAAAAAAATGAATATTTAGTTTACACAGAAACATACATGCATCTGTATGTATACTAAATCATATCACTAAATGATAAATGAAAATAAACATTTCTAATAAGAAACAAGTTAAAATAGTGCATGTATAGTTGGAGTTTGTATATAGGGATTGGAGGGTGACTTAATGTATTCATCTAGTGCAATACTCCTACAAACCTCATGTAACCCTTTATTTCTCGTATTCGTCCTTTCAATTGATCAAAATTCGTTACTTTGGAGAATTAAGATTAATTTCTTGTCAGAACACAATATAGACTAGCCGCAAGGGAATTAGTAAAGAACCGGAGCTCATACAAACAAACGCCGACTCATGTATCATCTACCTTTGGCAGATGTATTCAAACAGTAGTGTTGAGTGTTTCATATCACATGCAAACCAAATGATTTTCATTTTTAAAGAACTGAAAATGTACATGATTTTATCTTGCTGCATTGCGGCTTGATTTTTTTCGAACTATTGCAAAGTAAAAGACATTAGGGTTCAGAACTCTGCAAATAATTTTACACCAATACTTTGTGAGTCAGAAAAAAAAATTAATGTAATGTTCATGAGATAATTGAAATAAACTACAAACATATATGCACAAGATATATATATATATATATATTTTGGACAACTCATTTGGGAATTAATAGCTTATATTCGTAAGACTGTCAGGAGACTGGAACAGCTTAGTTTGAAAGTCGTTAATACCGAAGCTGCGGTACATTTCAACAATATATATATATATAACGATTTCACATAAACACATAAAATAACAATCAATGATCAAACCACAATAAGAAATGGGAAAACAAGACTAAGATCTTTCAACCGTAACAAACGGTTGGGTTTTTGACTCTGACGAAGGCTGCTTGTTACGATTGAAAGATCTTAGTCTTGTTTTCCCATTTCTTATTGTGGTTTGATCATTGATATATATATAATAAGTAGTTTTAAACATTTGAAAATTGATATTTATGGATCCAAATTACTGTTATATAATGCCATTGAATTCAAAATGAACTGTTGGCTACCTACATCTCTTAGAAATTATATAGTTATTAGGTTTTATTCAATATAAATTCATATTTTACTGCGAAAATTGATAATTCAAATATATTTATTTTTATAACAGTAAAGTATATATATTTGAATATAAATGATTAAATGTTTAGCAGTTAATATCTATTCAGCATAAGTTGAAACAAAATATTTTCATATAGTGGTTAAATAATATTATTTCTAGTATAAAGTAAGTAATGAAAGTTTTAGGTACATGTAATAAATTTGCATTGTCATAAGCAAAGAAAGAAAAGTATAAATTAATAATTAAGTAATATGCATGTGGAGGTGATAATTGTTTTCCGATTTTTTTTTGATGTATCTATTTTTATATAGAAAAATAGCCAAGAAGATAGTTGGCACAATTGAGTGTCAGTTGTGTCAAGTAATATCTAAAACAATATTGAATAAGAACAATTGATTTGCACAGGACAGAGGATGTTTCTGGCGACAGTGCTTTCCTAAAAGGTTCCATTCATTACTCTTTTCCTACATTAAAACGCCTGTTTTCTATTTTGCCCAGTGATGTAACTCACTCTAAAATAATATGAGAGATATTTAAAAAAAATAGGCCACCCTTTTTGACATTAAAACAGCATTAGTGGATGGAAAATTGTAAATGTTGAAAAAAAGAAATATGTTTTTGAACCAGTTTTTAACATTCAAACGCTTATGGCAGTTATTGAGAATTCTGTCTAAAATATCTGGACTGTTTACTAAAATCACTTTAAGTTAATGTAATATCAAACTCAGTGATAACAATCTGATGTTTTGTTGTATTTAATGTAGATATACATACATTTTAATTAATATATATCCTTTTTTTTTTAAGTGGTTATAGCTAAGAAAGTGAAATCTATCTATATCCGGTATGATATCTATATATCCGGTATGTTATTAAAATTTAAACTGAAGGCCTGTATCCCATCATAGGGCTCTCATGCTCCCCGGCCATACCTGACAAACTTTAAATCTTATTGTTGTAATTAAATTCAACTTCAATCATTAAGTCCTTCAATAACTTTGATATTTTTATGTGGAGGAGTATCATCCAATTCTACGGTTGTATGTATGCTTTGACATACAGCTTTATCCATTCTAACATGACTAGGTTCGAATACAGATGTAATACAGTCAAAGATTTCTAACTGTTCTAGACCGAAAGCTTGCGTTCTTTGTATGATCTCAAATACAGCTTCTATTCATGATAGTTTTTTTTTTTTTTGAATTATTCAAACCCTTCCCCTAGCTGGTGATAACGTCAGCCGTTTAACTGTTTTTTGTTTGATCGGTGGCTCTACAGATTCTATATACGAAGTATTTAAGTACATTTTGCTTAACTCAAATGCATTTCGAGTATCTGACATCGTAGAGATTCGGTACTGACGGATTAACGCCTTCTCCGTGGTACGACATACTCAGATTTACTCACCTCCCGCGTGAATAATTCGGAGGGCCAGGTGGGGATCGAACCCCGGACTACCTGCCCAGAGGCGAGTACGTTAACCACTGAGCTAACTATTCATGATAGTTAAATAATTAAATTTCTAATAGATGATCTACATATATTTCTAAATTCTCACTTTTAAGATGTGGTATTCTTTAAAGATGACCACATTGATAAATTGATAAGAAATCGCAATTTAAATGTACTCAAATATAATTGAGTACATTTAAAATATGATTTTTTTATTAAATTCCGCCTTATTCTGACAACATATTATATTAACTCATTAAACATATCAATTGTTTTTAGTAAACTTCTAAATTTAATTTTCTTTACTTAAAAATTTTCTAAATCAATATAAGCAAATTGATGAAATGTAAATAAATCCGACAAGTAGTGTAGCTGATCCATTATTACATGTCGAATTGTAGTTGTTATTGGTATATCAAACTAATCAGTAATCGGAATCTTTTGGATTTCTTTATTTTATTTTTTTTTTCTTTTTTGATAATAGGTCTATTTTTTGACACATTTTCATTGTTATAAAATTAACCTGCTTGCATTAAAAAACATTAACTGAAAATATAAAATGTGCTATAACGCTCCTTTTGTCTAATGTAATTTTAAAGAAAATCCCTCAGCCATCCCTGAATGTTCTGTTGTTAGGCATAATTTCATTTTGATCCGTCAAGCGTTATGGCTTTCATCTTTCTCAAAAGCCTTCAAATTCTATCATAAGTCAAACATTTTGCATTTTATTGAAAAAACAGTTGTTTAAAAATCTGAAAATTTTCTCAAGTATGCATCTGTTACTTTCCAGATAATACCAAAATTTCAAGAGTCTAGAATTAGGAAAAAAAAGAAGATTTTTTTATAGCAACAGGAAAACTAACTTTCTCATCATGCAACACTGCTCCCAAACAGTAGGTTACAACTACGTTATAATGCAAATTTTTTGTAAAATATGAATTTGTTCTATCAGACATTGTTTAGTGCAGTGTGTACACAAACGGTTTGATTCACACCCACCCACCCAGCCACATATACACCCACACACATACACACATACACACACACACACACACACACACACCACCACACTTTATTACTTTCAAAACTCAAAACCTTTCAAACCACAATGAATCATAGTCCATTTCTTAAGTGTAAATCTTTTAAAATAAAACAGGAAAAATAAAACAGCAATAATGACGCCAAATAAATATGCAAGTACAGTGGTATCTCGGGATACGAGTGCATCAACATACGAGTTATTTGAGATACGAGCTGTCAAAGGAGAGAAATTTTCTTTTAAAATACGAGTGAAATTTGAGATAGGAGGAACAGCCAACTGTAGTATCAGGTCATTTATAAATATGTACATTTTTTTTCTACAAGCCACCTACGGCCCACTCAGTTTTCTCTGTTTACCTTTGAAAATTGGAAGATCAATTCAATTGGAAGATCTTGGGAATGTGGGAGACTTTCAAAGTAAGTGGCAAAAAAAAAACCCCGAAAAAGTTGCAACTGGTCGTGCATAGAATCTATTTAATGAAACTTGCCTAACTCATTTCCGTAGCATTCTGAAAGGGAGGAAGAAACAAACCTCCTTGGACAGTTGTTTTTTTAATCCTGCGAAGCTACTGTATTTTTTTAATACAGTAGCATTCAAGTTATGTCTAAGTTAAGTTTAAATAACCAAAATACTAATTACATATGTACGTAAACATAATAAAACCAGTTTTTTAACCAGTTGTTTCTAACCACCTCTACATTCTCTTTTATTATGTTTTTATACAATATTTGTCATTTATAAATACATTTTTCTTACTCAAAATCACGTAACAAAAACAATTGGGGATAAGTATTTTAGGGGCTGGAACGAATTAATGGCATTGATTTCAATGGGGAAAATTGCTTTGAGATACGAGTAAATTGACATACGAGCAAGGTTACGGAACGAATTAAACTCGTATCCCGAGGTACCACTGTATTTCCAAATTAGTTTCAATAGTTTAATTAAATTGAATACGCAAACAACGGCTTTAGCATACTTGGCTTTTATCCTAGCTGACAAATAGTCTTACAACAATAATTAATAGTTATCACTTAGTCTATGATCTTAGTCATATTTCTCATTTTGTTATTGTAGTATAGATGTGTACATATAAGACAAGAGTTCACCGTAAAGTCATGAAATAAATATCAACGTCTATATCACAGTAATAAATCATAAAATGGCTAAGATCTTTTTACCATCATTTGAACTCGAATATTGTAGTGTATTATTTTACTGGTTATGTAATGGTGTTACAGAGCTGTTTGTGTTCTTCTACTATTATCTTTTCAGAAACTACTTGAAAAATTATAGTAGAACAAAGATCATTTTGAGTTAAAAATATGTCCTATTTAGTTAGGTATTTCCTGGTGGTTGAAATATTGGGATGACAGGTACAGAAGGGTAAATAACCTCCTTAGTGGAAGAGTGACGTGACTACCTGACTAAGGGTCACCTCTTGGACACCCATGTGGAAATCATAAAACATCCCATGACATGTATGCCTTTACCTCTAATGAGTGGCAAACCTTTCTTAAGTAGAAAAAAGGTTTCTGAAAAGTCAAACATGGACATTGTATGACTGCTAACCATGTGAGTTGGCTTAACAAACAATTCAGATGAAACCAGAAAAAGAAAACAGCATATCAAGTCTTATTCCCACGAATGGGCATTGTTTTCAAATAGTTGATCGCAACCACTTACCATCCACATCTGAAGTAACGGAACTACAGTTAAGCTCCTTTCCTGAGCTATCAAATTCATCAAAAGTTCTAAGTATATACAATTACATTCTAATAACAATTTCCAAACCACTGTTTATAACTAGATATGAGTAGATATCTCAATCACTCAATGTTCACATCTTCCCATTTCTTTATTATCAAAGACTTTGATTCCCCATTATTTATGCTTCTAATTAAATAAAGCAAGTTATTCCACAACCCAATTATATTTTATCAAAATGTAAATTTTTCTAAACTAGATGATTTAAAATTAAGTACCTATGGTTTCCTGTTGAAGATAGAGTACTAGACTATTACATTTCACGTTTTTGTTCATTAAATACATTCAATATTTCCACTAACTAGACATACAGAAGTTGATATTAAATTAATAACACGTCGTAATCACTTTCACAATTATTTTTTTTAATTAATATTATTTTAAATACAGTTTCAATAAAACTTTGAGTCGTTAATTTTTAATTACATTTATAAATAAGCTGGCTGGCATTTACGCCTCTAGAGTAGTAGATCCCAAGTTTGATTTCTTACCCTGGTCTCCGATTTCTTCACTCGAGAAGTGAACAAATCTGACAACATCGTCCCTTGGAGAGGATGTTAAATCATCGGTTTCAGGTCTGCGTGATATCACATAATTGTTAATAGATTTATATTTTAATGGCATTTGACTTAAATTTAGGACCCCATTGTAGAATAAAGTGGGCTATACAGGTCACCCATTACTAAAATGGGTGCCATATAATCAATGAAAACCACTTTAAACCCTAAAATATCACTAAAAGATGATAGACTGTCAGAGTGGGGATTGGAAAACAAACAATGTTTTGAAATCAAAAAAAAAACATATGAGGTTGAGATACTTAAAACGATTGACTGGTCTTTGAAATAAAACCATCCAATTAACAAATTTATTGTTATCTGTACCCTGTGTTATTCTTGTGTTTAATGATGAATGTAGAAAAACTTTTTTTTAAGGATATTTATTATAAGGTGTAACAATATACAAATGAAAGAATAATCCTTTCAAAACTGCAGCCAGCCAAGAGAAGAACCAATAAGAAAAATAGTTTTTCCGATTGAAAGAACTCAGTCCTGTTATCTGAATTTGTTAGTATGAGATAGATTTTGGTAATTTTTTCCATGTTTGTTTTACATAATTCAACTTTACTATAAGTGATATTGATCATGAAAAAATTGTATCAGGAAATTGTCACAAACTTACATGTTTTGATGTCCACAAACTAATTTATTGACATTTTTTGATAATGCCTGTGTGTCAGAGGAAGGGTGTATCTTCAAACAATTTTGGAAACTCTGCATTGCACACAGTTTGATTGATCAAATTCGTATTTTGAACAAAAAAGGTTTTATAATGCAGATGTACTATGTAGTGCGGGGACAATATTGCATGCTTAGAAAGAAACTTTTCAGCCAAAAGTGTTTCTAGGTAACATTTTTTATGTTCTAAACTACTGAGTCACAGACTTGAGGTTTTGGCGTTTCCAACAAAGTGACAGATGCAATGTTCATATGTATTTCTAAATTGACAACGAGTATATATCTATTTGTATCAGTAAAATCTAAAAGTTTGAACCTTTCCAGCAATAAAATCTGAAAGCTTGTGACCATGATAGAAGCCTTTCTGTTTGACGAATCAATATGAAAGCATACCTCAAAATAGAACATTTTGTGGGGATGAGAAAAGACACTTTTTTTTAATTGCATTATTCTGGAGGGGTGTTATGGTACATACTGTAATGTTAGAACATTTTTTTATAATGTCTAGAGACCAATTAGAGGAAAATTAAAATTAGTTGGAAAATTGAAGATAAAATTAAAAATTACTAAAAATAATTATTCAATTACTATCCCTGCAAAGCTATTACAGCAATAAATACGTATTGTAATAATAGATCACCTTCTGTACAAATTTGTTCACATTGTGATCATTGTAAGGCATTTTTTAAGAGAACAGTGTGAAATGAAATTATAATTTAGAGTTTCGATAAAAAAAAAATCAAATATTTTAATCCGTTAATCTGGTACATAAATAAAATAAATGTTAAAATCAATGGCAATCCCGCATATTTTTTACCTATTCTCTTCCTGGAGTGATGGGTTTACCTAGGACAGTGTTATAATCAAACAAGATGTATCACACTCGATCAAAACTTAATGCCAGATATGAAGGTTAATAAATTCCTTAAGGTTATTATTCGTTCTTTATTTCAAAACGGATAATAATATTAAGCTAGTTCTTCGTAGAAGAACTTTTTTTTTGTTATTTTAATTAAATTTTATGAAAGTTAAAATATACAAAACATACATATACATATCTTTAAAATTCATAGAATAGAATTTTATTTTGTGTCTGCTTTATTATATCTCCCTTTTCTATTTAGTTTTTTTTTTCTTTTTTTATATTCCGTGAGTTGTTCATTGATTGTTACGTTACGATCAAGGATATTTTATTACACGTTCTTTTATTTTATTTCAGTTTGTCAAGAGAATTATCTTCTTTTTTATTGAATGTTTTTTAAGCACTACTATACGGCAATTAGAGATTGTCATTGAATCTTTGATGTGTGGCTTTTGTAGCTCATTTCGGGGATTGATTATTGTCCCATGGGTATCATTGGTAGGTAGAAGTGATAATATCTCTCATTTAAGGTAGTTTTGTAATTTGTATTCAGACGGAAGTGCTGTCCTGCTGTTGACGGTTTTCTAGAAAACAGAACTGCTTTGAAGCACATGTCTACGAATCGCGTGTCACTCTCTACTAGACAATACTCTCAACCCCCTGAAAGCAATTTACCTGTTTTTTAACTCTTTTTTCCTCCTTTAGGCAAGACTATTCTACCATTTGACCGAAAGATTCTTTTATTTAAACAAACAGCTGGGAAACTACATCGTCATATGGTCGACCGCAGCCACCCCAAGCATTCCTAATCACGCTACGCCACTGATAGAGCTAAAGAAATCTACTTAAAATTCAAGAATACTCTCAACAAAACAAGCATGTTTTCATACAACTACAGAAGTAGACAAAAGAAAGGAATGTAGGTATTGAAGTGTTTTAGGTTGTTTGGTGGTCGATGTATTGACATATGCTCACCGGCTGAGCCCTATTTACAATCTGCTGGACCCAAGTCGTCAATTGCCATTTGCATACCTGTAATTGACATACGAACTCCTGGTTGTAACATATGTTTTTCCAAAAGATTTTTTTCTGAGGTATTCCATGATACATTGTCACCTCAAATTAAAATCTACATGAGAGCTTTCAGCTGGTTTTTTACATTAAATTTGTTTTACTTACATTATATTTCATATTTAAAAATAGTGTACAATGTGAGTGAACGATATTTAAGTATTTGTATTCTGTAGTTGTATTCATACAACTACAGAAGTAGACAAAAGAAAGGAATGTAGGTATTGAAGTGTTTTAGGTTGTTTGGTGGTCGATGTATTGACATATGCTCACCGGCTGAGCCCTATTTACAATCTGCTGGACCCAAGTCGTCAATTGCCATTTGCATACCTGTAATTGACATACGAACTCCTGGTTGTAACATATGTTTTTCCAAAAGATTTTTTTCTGAGGTATTCCATGATACATTGTCACCTCAAATTAAAATCTACATGAGAGCTTTCAGCTGGTTTTTTACATTAAATTTGTTTTACTTACATTATATTTCATATTTAAAAATAGTGTACAATGTGAGTGAACGATATTTAAGTATTTGTAACTAACAGACATACCCATATTTGATGGGTATTTTAAAAAATCAGTGATAATACGTGTATTTCAAAATATTATTAGAAATTATAAAATAGTAGAAAATATCATTATTAGTACAGTGTTAAGTAAATGTCTCTGTATAAACCACATTAGCTCTCTGACCTTCAGGTGCATGGAAAAACAGGGAGTTGAAACCACTGACTCTTGAGCAATTAACATACAGTTGACCGCATGAAAAACTCTTGGTCTCAGTTCAATTCCTGACGAAGATAGAATTTGCTCTTGCAACATATTTATCATCATTGCAAAACAGGCGCTGATGGAAAATTGTAATCGTTTGAATTAAAGCGGATAGTTGTTCATAATTAATGGTATGCTTGGTATAAACACAGACTCCCTAGTACCACACCAAATCATGTTAACCACCTCTACGACGTATCTGTTTTGATTTATTACCATACACCAAAGCCTTCCGACCATTATATGGAAAATATACTACGACGTATCTGTTCAGATCACGAATTCAAAGACGTGTCCCATTGAACATTTTTTAATGTTCCCACTAAAGTTTCGTAACAGCACGATTGGTAGCCTAAACGCCAATGAAATTAAAATCAACCAACAGTACCTACTTGTTAACAGTATCAAGGACCTAAAAATACCTGTATATTTGTAAAATAAAAATATCTGTTCAGCTAGCCAAACACAGCTTATACCATAATTCTACAATTCCGCTTTTACGTTGAATTTCCAATCCATTCAGTTTTAAACTTTTATATTAGACGTACAGAAATCTAGGGTCAATGTTTCAGCTCACTATGACTTATGGTGGCGAGTTGCTTGTGACAACATTTTTGAATGGTGAAAAACAAACAGGCAGAATTTTTTCTAAGATGGATTTGTGTTATCTATGTAAAAAACGTAAAGATAGTTTGAAATGAGTCAGTTATAAGCAATGATCAGATAAAACAATTCTTTTATTTGTGTACATTTAAAAAGATCTTTAGACAATTTATATATTAGTTTAATAAAAAAAGGCAGGTGAGAGTTTAGACGACGTGGTTTTTAACAGATATCTACTCCACAGTGACTTTCATACATTAAGTACAATACCTGTTTCATTTCTGTTAAGTGTAACGTTACTTATAACTTTCTTAAATTACGCTCACAGCATTAATCTGTGAATGCAATATTTAAAACAAAGTATATTTTGAAGGAAATATACTGGAATAATAATTACATAGAACCCTGAAGAAGTACGAAAAATGTTTCTTTTTCTTAAATATTCGATTAATTTACAAACTAAGTAATAATTAAATTATTATTCTAAATAAATAAATATATCGTTTCAATAATAAAAAAACCATAATTTTAGTATTTCATTGTTTTATTTTTCATTGTCAAAATAAATAGGAAAAGAAAAGAAATATGGATACCATGTAGGTAGGTGGTTCTGCGGCACTAAGAGCTTACTAAAGTGCCTTCTCTCTATTGATAGAGGTAAATAAGGTGTTAGTGGAGACATTATGACAGGGGCTGTAGGCTGGTTTGTTTGGGTGAAAACAGCAGGATGCGTAGGAGTCCCTGCAGGAGGTAAAAGCCTGCTTTGTCTGCTCTGTAGGGGTCATTTTGGCTGTGTTAAATGTTGAAAGGTGGTTTGAAATAATTTGACTTCAACAGACCTCACACAGGGCCTTATGCAGTTTCCATGAAATGTGCATACCACTTATAATTTCATACATCATTCAAACTTCTTTACACAGTATCAACGCATTATGCCTGATAAATAATGGCACTGTCACTGTTAAACAATTTATTTTGATTCCTTATATATTTTCTCCTTACCCATCGACCATATTACTGTTTTTTTTTTAAACCTAAAACATTCCATGCGAATCTCCCTTGTTTGAAACAATACTGGAAATCTTCTTCTGACAGCTCCTTCAGTACGTGAGACGATTTCTTTTCATAGCTTCAACGGACTCATATCTTGAAAGAAAAAAGTAAAAGTATTAATGTTGATTAATATTATGAACCCACCAGAAGCCTGATTAAGGTAAATGATCCCGTAAAAACATAGTGATTGCGTTATATTTTGATTTGCTTATTCCAACTTCTCTAGTCCTCGGTGAAGATGGACACTTTCAGTACATTCATAAATGATCCTTTCTTTCAGAACCACAAATAAAAAAAAACTAAAATTAATCACATATTATTACTATTTTCAATACTTTTGGGTCATTTCTAATTAAATTCAAAGTGTTTGTACGAATAATTTTTCATGCTTCTATCTATTCACACGTGAATATTCTGGGCACCATTTTGCCAGACACATTTTACATGTTACAATTGTTGTGTAAAGTTTCCAATAAAGGTTTTTATCAATTCTAAAGTTTCTGTAATGGTAAATCAGATTATCAATTATTTCAGTATTGTCTTCTGTGTTGGCCTTGAAGGGCAACCCAGGACGAGAATCATCATGAACGTTTCTACGACCATCTTGAAAACGCTAAAACACTGAAAGACACGTTCACAAAATTATCATAAACCCATTATAATTATTATAACATAAGCTATAAGTTACATGATCGGTTTCTCCAACTTCTATGTCAAATTTGAGAACAATTCATTACTCCTTTGTTATACTTTTCGCTAAACATAATAACAACTATAATGTGATTTCAAGTTATGATTGTAAAGATTTGTTTAGACAAGCGTAAAACACTACAATCAAAAGAGAATGTTTCACGATAAGCTGTCATCAGTCACTGGTATCGAACGCATGAACACTTCTCTGTACCAGTGTCAGTCGCATTATTTGTGATCCACATTTCCTATAGCAACCATGTGAGATATGCAATAATTAAGCGTTCATAATTCTGAATTATCTGACATCATATTTCGTCTATTGTATAAACGTTTTGATAAGATATGATATTACAAAGCAATAGCAGTAAGAGTTTGATTTTAATTTAAATACTGACCAAATTCCGATTAATTTTAATAATAATAATAATTATATACATGTGTATAAATATATATATATATATATATATATATTCAGTTGGGTTTTTGACTCTGACGAAGACCACTTGTTACGGTTGAAAGATCTTAGTCTTGTTTTCCCATTATATATATATATATATTATATATATATATAATATATATTATATATATATATATATATATATATATATATATATATCACGAATAAATAATTGAACATGAACAAACAACAACAAAACTCCGTTGAATATTTCAACCTCATCGTTGTCAGGAGTAGAAGAGCTCTTCACAATTTAAAATTCTGTAACATACCAAGAAGGAAAATAAACTGGGCTACAATGACTTCTAATACTAAGGCCTCAGAGCATTAATCAAATATATTTACTTCTGGTGAGATAGTTGAATAATATACACACACATATACTATATATATAGATAATATGTATATATATCTTAGGTGTTTTCTCTAATCTGGATTTGATCATTTTTTTAGGATAAAAAATGAAACTCTCGTTTCCAACGTTTCGGTTTTATAAAACCTTTCTCATAGTCAGAAGTACGAATTTTTTAACTAAGAAAATGAGATTTACATTATTTCAGGGAACAACAATGTTGCACGGACAAAACCTTCGACAAGACTGTCGGGTTTTTGTTTTGTTAGGGTAACATTGTTGCACCTTTTAATAATGTAAATTTCATTTTTTTAGTAAAAAAATTCTTACTTCTGCCTATGAAAAAGGTTTTAAATAAAACCGAAAAGTCGGGAACGAGAGTTTGATTTTTTATCCTAGAAAATTTACCGAATGACGATTACAGGACACACCTATTTTACCAAACGGTGAATGTATTATTGAATCTGTTTTATATATATATATATATTGGTATACTTTGGGAGTAGACCTTCTTTGAAACATATATCTTTAAATAACTAATGTTATTTTAAAACCAATGTAGTGTACAGACATAATTGCACTATAGGAGACTGTGAGCTCCTCAAATAGAGCTACATTGGTTTTACGATGACAACACTTTCACGCAGACTTTCCATGCACCTCGCAGCCGGAGCACCTAAAGAACATGCAATGATAATACATAAAAGTAAGCTAAATAGAAAAACACTGGAAAACAATATTGAAGTATTATATCGAGATAATCATACAATGTTGCATATAATTGAATCGTTATGTATTTCCTTGTCACAAGGAAATCTTTTGGTGATTTATTACACTTGGTACCAAATGAATGGAAGTGTGAGATCAGAAAACTCGAGAAGCTAAATCGAAAAACCATCCATAGAGAAATTGGCAAAAAATTTATTTGTGTATGTATTAATGAAGGTCTGCTACCTAAACAACAAAAAAACGCAATATACACGTAAAACAATAATCAATGTGAAACCCAATAAAAAAAAAAAAAAAAAACAAAGATCTTTCAGCAGTAAGAAGCGGTCTTCGTCAGAGTCAAAAACCCAAGAAAGTCAGTTGGGTTTTCATTAACCTCCCGACCAATAGTAAATGAATGACAAAAATAATGTCTACTAGATTATATACAGTGCTGGTATCAACCAAGGAGGTAATAGGAATAGGAAAGAAAAAGAAGTTAAAGAAAAAAAAGCAAGGATATCAAATCAATAAAAGTATAAAATAATGTGCATAACAAATAATAATTTAAATAAATGAGTAATACAAAAATGGAACATATTTAAATAAAAATAGTAAGTCAATAATCATATAAATTAAAAAAACATATTTAAAAAAAATATTGTGAATTGTCACCATAAAAAAGAGTAGTTACACAAAAGGAAGAGTCATTTGAATCGTTTGTCCTTTTGAGTCGTTTGTCTTTGTCCATGGTGATTAGGTATCACATTTTGTAGAAGGACGACTCGACAACCCTGTTCTGAAAACTTTTTTTTACGTTGCTTAGGCAATAAGTATGACTTCCAGATTGTATCAAATTTGATTTTTAATCACTAATGAAATTACCAAGCATGATGTCCATAAACTTGACACTGTTATTACAGAGATATCCCACTTCTGTTATAGGTATAACTTTTCTAAGAAATCTTTAACGACTTAACGGCGATGGCCTTACATTGACTTAGAATGTAAAAAGTTTCCGCCTCTTTAAGTTAATTATAGGTAGTAACAGTTTAAGAAACCCACTCAAAACATTACCGGGTTCAATCAAGTGCATATAAAAGGATGAAACTCTACAGTTTTCAATTTAAATAATGTAATAAACAGAGAGTGGTGATTTCAAGGCACTTCACTTGTTTTCTTATGCTTAATCTTGGTGGATTCCTATAAAAAATGTTTTCTTCAAAAGCCAATAGCATATCTCCCTCAGTTACTAGATTTCTAATGACTGAAAGATACATGATAGATAAGGTTCAAAGGTTTACATCATTCAACAGTGAAAGCATAATCTTTATCCCTTTCTACCTTAAAATTCCAGCTCTCATCATCTTGTTTTCATTTTTTTACAGTTTGAAGAGTCCATGTAGTTCTATCTCAGGAAAGGGAGTTCTTTAACGCCAATCAAGAACACATAGCAAAGACTGTTTGCATATTTTTGTGAATACCCTCAATGCTGCTACAAGATTATCTTTATCCTTTCTTAAACATTTATTATAACAATGAATGAAAGAAACTCCTTTTGCTCTAGTGCCTATATTACTTGAATAAAAGACATTTTTCTACCGGAATAAATATTGGAGGGATTATGATTTTCTTATTTATAATTTAAAAGAAAAAAACAAAATAAAAGTGGTATTTGAAAGGATAATATTCTAAGAGGAATGAAAAAAGTAAAAAATAAATAAAAGAATACTTCTTTTTTTCCTTTTTTTTAGGAAGATTGTCAGTTTACTTCAATGCTCTTCTCAGTTGATGGATGTAAATCTATCAGTCTCATTGGGGCAACTAAGACGCAAGCAATATGAGATTAAGAATTCTATTTTATACTTAACCTCTTCTTAATATAATAAGATTACGTCAGAATTTTTCTGTGATCGCTGTTCAATAGACTTTGAAGGTGTAATAATATGTGATCCAATGGTGTGCTAAATGCGTTAGCAGGCAGGTAGGATGAACCACTGAAGTCTGATAGGAGCCTCTGCTACCTGAATACCTCCCTTCTTTGCTCCCTCATAATAACATAAAAAACATGTTTTTTTTTGTTTTTTTTTTCTAACCCTTCAAATACCGCATCCCCTATCAATCGTTCCATAGTCTGACAATCCAATTTAAATGCATATCTCTTCATATGAATTATTCATTGAATTAGAGAAAAATGTCCAATCCATCTTTTAAAACACCTATGTCAAAGAGGACCCCTGCGTGTTCTTTGAAGATTTACACAACACTTGGTTCACAATGATGTCATGATGGGTTCTGCTAAGTGTATTTTTTTCCTTTTCTCTTATAAATTAAACATTTTAACTGTTTAATATCTTCTTAAATTGCATTCAACATAACTATTAAACTAGCGACTAATCGTTTCTTGTTTCATCTTTCCTGAATTATTCTAGCAG
This sequence comes from Hermatobates lingyangjiaoensis, assembly GCA_026182355.1. NCBI lineage: Eukaryota > Metazoa > Arthropoda > Insecta > Hemiptera > Hermatobatidae > Hermatobates > Hermatobates lingyangjiaoensis. The sequence continues at coordinate 1,579,861 of JAPFBL010000329.1, forward strand.
AAAGATATACGAAAACATTCAGTTTGACACTCTGATAAGAACTCACAATAACTAAAGACATTACTACAACTATTGAGTTCTATACTTTAATCGTGAATTATACATTATAATCGTATAATTTAATTCTGTTTTAGTATTACTGAGTACGATACATGTTCACCAGCAAACATATTAATTCATTTCTCAAACATAAACGAAGTGAATATATGTCTTATTCAAGTTAAATAACTGGCACGTCTAGGAAACATTGATTTTTCGGATACGATTAAATATATGGTGTGTAATTCAAAAATTATAATGAAGAATAAATTATTAATTACATTTATTCTTTAAAAGATTTTTTTTGTTTATTAGTACATACGAGTCCATATAGCGATATTCTCTCTTTATAACCACAACTTCATTTGAAATTGTCGTGAATACCAATGTTGTGAGTTTCCCATGACGTATGCGCTTGAGATAAGCATCACGCTGCCCTCGCACAGCGCTACCTCAGCTAATTTATGAAACCAATCTTTCCTTATTAATATTCGAAATTATACGTTATAATGGTTTTAATTTTTAACTAGATATATCTCTGAGATGGTGAAATAGAAGGTTATGATTAACTGACAGGAGTTAATTGTTTCATTGATTTGCCCAGATGATGAGGGCTTAGAAACGTGATTGCCACATGAGCCATCGTATTACTTGAAAGCTTTGTTATTCTAAATTAAAGTTTTATTCCCTTAAGACTGTTGATATACAGACGCAGGGCTTTAGCGAGAGCAGTCAACATCTGAGTCGTGTAGGCATTGCCTTAGAACACAATGCACAAATCTGGACCTATGCCAAAAACCTAACTCATTCCTCAAGATTCTGCTAGCATGTGTTCCTTGCAGCCCAATACATACAATGCAACAACTTTATTGTTACCAATTTTTCGTACGAAAAATTTTATAATTCATCACTGAAAGTTTATTGTTATAAGTAATCTTACAAACGATAACAATGGTTATTAATTTTAATAAACTGATACAGTAATGATGTATTAATACCTTCTTACTTCTGAATATATTTCAATGTGTATAGCATTGTATTTTATATCGATAAAAATATCCTAACTTCTTAAAACGACAGAATTGTTATAACTACTTCACTGACACAAATTTCTACCTCAAAACAATACGGCCAAAGTCTGATAAGCACTAATCAAATTTACTCTACATAGTAATTTTTTACTCTATGATCAAAAAGTTAACTTCTTTTTCCTTGGCAGAGAACTACATATGCTTCTATTTATATAGCGTGAACCTGATTGCCCTAAAGGTGTGTAACGTTGTATATCATTGACTGGCAGACACTTACGAGTATACAGTTTAAGGACTACTGATATCCTTCCGGATTTGGTTGTCCCCCTCCGAAGAGGGAATGTGCTGTTACCCTGGGACTAGGGCTTGCGCAACTAGTTAATCAACCCTTTTGGGGCGTCATTGTGAGGACTCATAGTACTAATGAAAGAAGACTCGTAAGAGGGATTGCAAATCTCTCGTTTGCTAAACACCACCTGTCCTGGAAAGTAGATGACTGTGATGGGGTGTATCTCATCGTCCCCACTCCGACTGCCCTTCAAGAGCTGACCCTACCAGGCAAGTATCAGTTGTCCAGTCCAATCAGCTGAGTTCAAGGCCCGTTCCCACTGGTGGGGTGTGGGGTCTAGCTTCCCTTGGTTGCTAAGCAGGCATCCCCCGAGAAGTTACTGCTTCTCACACAGCAACCACAATGCTCTACCTAACCTCACTGAGAACTACAGCCACTGCGAGTCCAACCTCAGATGTCGGAATAGAGAGACCCAAGCTGACTCCTCCATGTGCCTCCACCGCCCTCAATAACGACTTATGTTAAGATTTTCGGATCAAACTCCGGACCAGGTAGCCTATTTTGCCCCTGGTTCAAATGAACCTGTGGCGTAAATCAATGCAGCTTGTGGATAGCTGCACGGCGCCACCGGGGGCGTACGTTAAATATCATTGAATCTTTCTTTGAATCTAACACAGCAGCTCACCTGTAATTAATACCATGTGAAAAGTTATTTTTAGTGCTAGTCATTTTACGCAATTAAGATCCGTAATGATGTCAAATCATTCTACCAGGAATGCCCCGAAGGAATATATATTTCTGAATGTGGACAGTAAAGTACGCATATTATACAATGTATTTCTTAGAAATGAAAACTGAAAAATGAATAACATCTGGTTAACAACAAATTATTCTATCCCATTATCAAACTGCATCACTATTCATACGAGACAAAACCCACAAAAACTTAGTAGTGACGTGAATAATGATGATTCCTACATTGTTGCTACTATTGTTTATAATATTAGTATAAACATTTTTGGATGAAATCTACAAACACTGAAAACAAGTTTATTCTCTTTGAGAGTTCCAAAGGTCTTATCTCACTAGCCATGGGTGCGGAAAACGACCCAAGCCGCCCTTCAAACTACCGTGCACTCGGTCGAACTATAACTAACGACTACTTCCTGACGACAAAACGCGACGATCCAAGATAAAGTTGATTATAATTACCTCGAGTCATTACACGACCTGACCTCTTCTCTATTGAGTCATCACATTCGAATTAAGAACACAAAAGGGCAACGACAACTCTTGTAATGGCTGCCCCATTAAACTGCGATTCTTTAAAAAAAAATTCCTGCAATTATGCAATCCACTACTACTTCTGGTTCCCTAAAAATGTTTAATATATATATAGTTTAAAATAAAATTAGGAAACAGAAAAAAACAGGCTAACACTCACGATTATCAATAATTTTGTCAATCTGCTGTCTTTAGAAGAAGATAGAAGATAGAAGAAGATAAGTAAAATGGAATGTACATATGATACTCACTATATTTTTTTCTGTATCCGAAGTTTAGAACCTAGCCTTCAGAAAACATTCAGGAACTGCTACTTTAACCAAAAGTGGAGCAATTTCTACGTTGAGTATATTTTAAATAGGAACTAAAAGGTCCCCCACCATAAAGACGTAGATGTCTATTAATACACATATCTTGATAAATCTATTAATAAAAAAGAAAAGAATTATTTTAATAATTTTTATAGAAATATATGTTAGAATAAAGAAAAGATATTGTACCAAAAAAGTTAGTTTTTTTTTTAGTAATTATAGTATTTTATTGTGTAATATTATAAATTTTAATAATTTTTTGACAGGTTAACTTGTATAATTAGAACTTAAACCATAAGCTGTCAAATAGTTTCGTAACAGGTGCACTTTTCTTAATATTACATTTAGAAAAAAGGGACTAAATACAAGAGAGTGGTTATTTACCTGCATAAAAATTACAAATAAATACATCAATAATACAAAAATATTATAAAAAATAAAATTAATCGTATTTTTTAAATGATGCATGACTATTTAGTCAATTTTTCCAGTTATGTTTGTTTGCAATGAATTGAACTATCATAGATGTGAAACTCAAGATAACTTTACTTGCTTCTTTTATTTTATGATCGCAGTTATGTGTTTCCTATTTTCTCTAAATAAACAGTGATGACAACGACTTACTCTTTAGAATGACATTCCATCGTAAAATCATTAATTGTTTTCATGATTGCTAGCGATATTCAATGATTAACCAATACTTGTGTATAATATAATTCATAGCATTCAAAAATTACAATATTTTATGTTTCCTTTCTTAAGAGCTCAATATGTGTTCCCTGTAGCACAATACGTATAGTGTAACAACTTTATTCTTTCAAATTACTTGGAATTAGTATTCGTAGAAAAATGTTATAATACATCATTTTTTTATGGATTTTATTATTGTAAATAATTTTCCGAACGATAATAATCGTTATATTTTTAATAAAGTGTAACTTTAGATCATTTTTAATTAATGATCTATTAATATCTTCTCACTTTTGAATATATTTCAATGTGTGTAGCATTGTTTTATATATCGATAGAAATATCCTAACTTTTGAAAATGATAGCATTATCACAACTACATAACTGGCATAAATTTAGTATATCCAAAATGAAGAAATGTAGAAAACTGAGTCATAATTGAGAAAAGAGTGATAATAGATTTAAACTCTGTATTTGTGTTACGATACTTAATGGTTTTCGCTGAATGAGAAGATATTTACGGAGGAAATGTTATTAGTGGAGCTATTTGAAGAACACGTGTAGCTTGAGGTTCTCAGTCGATGAATCAATAGTATCTAGATAGAACTCTGTTGGAGTAGAACTCCTTATCAGGATCTACCAACGCGAGCTCCCAAACCTATCAGATAGCCTTAATTTGACGTTCACATGCACTCAAATTAATTATCACTCTTATCAATAAGACAATTAATGGCAATCAATAGCCTACAACTTTGACTAAGCAGTTATGGTAGGTTCTGGAAACAACGTCTTCAGTTTTTTTTTTTTTTTTTATTAATTTGAAATAAAACAGATTTATGTAGTAAAAGCGTCAGTACTTGTATGTTAGATGACTTCTCGATCAGGAGGATCATGTTGAGGAGCCGAAGTAGTAAAATAGAAACATGGTTACTGAGTTGGTACTACACATTTATTGCTACTAAAAGTCCATTATAAAGCATATGTGATGAATTTTTTATTGTGAAGAAATTACATATATATGTAATTGAATTAATTAATTAATTAATCTTAATATAAAGATTAATATATATATTAAGATCTTTCAACCGTAACAAGCGGTCTTCGTCAGAGTCAAAAACGCAACTGATAATCAGTTGGGTTTTTGACTCTGACGAAGACTGCTTGTTACGGTTGAATGATCTTAGTCTTGTTTTCCCATTTCTTATTGTGGTTTGAACTTTGATAATTATTTTACATGTTTATGTGAAATCTTGATATATATATATCACTCAAAGTTCGAAAAAAACGATCCAAACTGGACGCAAATCAGCTCAAAAATGAAGAAAAGCAACACACAGAGAACAAGCGAAGACCGCTTGTTACGGTTAAAAGATCATAATATAAATATATGTAATTTCTTCACAATAGAATGGTTGTGTTTACGGCGTGCTGGTTCTCAAAGATTCTTTAGTTTCTTTCAATACTTTGTTTATTAGGGATCTTGGATATCTTAATGTAATATCTTAATGAAACTAAAGAATCTTTGAGAACCAGAACTGAGAAAGAACCCTTTACAAATAGAAACCTTCTGGTTGTTCCCTTTAATCAAATCTTAAAAGACATCCCAGTATTCTTGAAAAAAATGGATATTTCAGTTGTTTTCAGTAGTGGTGGGAAATTATTAAACAGGCTTGTAAATAATTGTGAAAGAAAAGAAAAGGAAGGTTGTGTTTATAGGATTCCTTGTAGAGATTGTGATTTTTCATATGTTGGACAAACGGGAAAAAGTTTGCTTACTAGAGTGAAGCAACATAAATACACTATCAGGAGGAAAGAAGAATCAAGTGCCTTGTTCCAACATATTAATTCAAAAAATCATTCAATAAAATGGGAAGATTCCAAGGAATTGATATTTCTCTCATCTGATGTGGAAAGGAACTTAGTAGAAAGTGCCCTAATTAAGTATAATTTTGATAAACTAATAAATATAAGTCATGGGCTTTTTAGATTGGATGAAATTTTAATTGAAGGTATAGTTAGGCAAATTGGTCCTGTGGGTGACCTTCGGAATGTAATTGCAACGTTGAACATGAACTCTGACCAGATTGTGGATTCTAATAATAGAACATCATTTTTATTTGACTTATTTACTTTCTCATGTATTCTTGTTTTGTTAATCATTTATTATTGTTTATTTTTTGATATGGCATTAATTTAATTTGTATCTATTTGTTTATATTTATTATATATTGTTTATAGTTAGGAATTATATATAACACTTGTTTCTTATTCTATTTATATTTTTATTTTTTTAATTTAATTAATTTTCTTATTGTTCATTTTGCATTGTTTAATTGTATTGGGTATTTTTTGTTTTTCTCTTATTATGCCTCTTCGACTTTTGTTTTCCCAGCTGTTTAGTTACCTTCCTTGTACACACCTTTGATGTTACCTTCTAGTTCTTACCTTGTTTGCTCTCTGATGACATAAATTGAAAGGCCTCAGAGCATTTTTTCTATCTGTTTTCTTTTTTTTTCCTTGTGGTTTGTTTTCATTGATTGTATCACGTGTTTATTGTGATTCATCTGCATATATATATATATATATTATATATATATGTGTGTGTGTGTGTGTGTGTATGTGTGTATGGGTGTATGTCAAAACGGGACATATGTGTGTCTAAAATGGAAGAAGAGGAACACACAGAGTAAGAAACATGCTTGCTAACTCAATTCTTTACAGAATAATACGTGCATGAATATCATCATTAAACATTTTTTTTATATAGTAATATTATCATATTATATTGTATTTTGTAGTTTGTATTTTGAAGAAGACATTCAAGGAAAGAATCCCGTAACATTTTTAATCTAAAAAGAAATGCCTATTAATACTGTGGAAGAGATCAGAGACAGATATGAAAGGTAGTCCCTGCTGGTAGGAAAGCCGGGTCGGGTTTATTCTTTCTTCACTAAGCTTTGTCCAGTGACCCTCCGGCTTATCCGAAGCTTTGGCCCACTCAATATCCTCTATTCAGCTACGGTACTCATTCTATTGTTAACAACAACTGGCAAAATTGTAAGTGGTCAGACCCAACCCGCTTCGTTGGACTGCAACCTGTTCACACCTTACAATAATTCTATCGATTTTCCTATTTTGTACTTCACTTAAAAATATTAAAAATAAATAAAGAAGGAAATTATAAAAAAAAAATACGGGGAGGACATATTTCATTATTGAACGAAAGCTTTGATCAATGTTGATTAACATAAATTGAAATCTAAATCAGAAGTTCTTATCTTATCATAAGAATATACTGTTGGCAATCATAAGTAAATAAAACTACTATATGAGCCGCTTATTTTGAAAGTGGCCTAATTCCATTTATGTTAAAATCGAGATATTTAAGGGTTTGCGTTTTACAAAATTTAAAAATATTGTCATTTTATTTATCAACTAATTTTTGTTATAAAAATTCTTAGTAATTTTAAATAAATTTTGTACAATTTGCTGCAAAAGGTAAAGATAACGGAAAAATGTAATTATTTAAATAGCTAGCTAATTTTTTTTGGAAAATGGAATTAGGCCACTTTCAAAATAAACGGCTCATATAGTCTTTGAAATAAAGAACCGAAACAAAATAAATGGCATGACCAACACCGATTGAAACAAGAATGATTAAATTCGTTCAACGGAAGAAAAGGGACAAGGGATATAATCTGCATCCATTTTAATTAGCTGCAATATAGTTTACTCTGCTAATTATATTGCCAATGAACTTTTGTGGGCATTTAGTGCTTAATTTGAAATGTGATAGACGATTAATTAAGTTAAATTAAAATTAAAGCAGGTATCAATAATATATCACTCCATTCACAATAAAAGTGTCTGAATAGATTAAAACATGAAAAATATAATAAAGAAAATAGCAAGTTTTCTTTTTAGAATAATACATGTATTAAGTATCTCTGAAATATTCATGATATTAACGGAAAATATTATATATGTGTACGTTATTTTCATAGAAATTTATTTCTAATAAGAATTTTTTTTCCCTGTAGAATTAGTACTTTGGAACACATATGCACCAAGTGGCTACAAATAAAACTTAGCTCAACTGACTGTTAATATATGTCAAAGTTCAGGAATTATCTTATGAATAACTGACCCGATGAAAATTTCTATTTCTAGAATTGTTAGCAAATTAAGATGAAATTAATGTAAACTTTGAGAAAACGTATGAGAAAAAAATTATGACAAAAAGGTGTCAATTAATTAATAGATGTCAAATGAATATCAATTTTTACAAAAAGTATGGTCAAACAACAACTTCCATGCGTTCTGTTACAATAGTTTGACTCTTTGAGCGTTCATGAAAATATTATATAAATACTAAACACTCACCCACATAAACGCGTGTGCACACACACACACACACACACACACACACACACGAACACAAACACAAAGGCAACATCGAAAAGGGACCTAAATCACCAACATATCCTCTTTATAAGCAAAAACATTTCTTTTCCAATTCCTATAAACTAGCAAGTGTTACTGTGTAATATTAAAATGATTTTATTTCTAGAGTTATTGTTGTTAAATCAACATTTATTAATAAAGATACAATAATGAGTAAAAACTTATTTAAGAAAATAAATTAACTTGGTATACATTATTTTATTCTCCCTGCTTTTTGCGACAATTTCTGGGATTTTAGAAATAAAAGAGAGTTATTTAGCTAAAGTCACTGTAGTTACGTTGTTTTTTTTTCTCAACAGTACTTTGATAACAGGAGTTACAATGATTGAGATAAAGTATTTTGTATGATTTCTGATGTTTAGCTCATAATGTTCCGCAAGAAGAGAAACTAAAGCTACTTGCGGAAAGAATCATAGTGGAGCAGTTTTTCGAAAAAGGCTGTAATTGTACGGGAGTTATGGGTAATGTAGAAGGGGACTTGTGAAGAGATGGCCCATTAGAGGTAGTTATGTTAACCAGGTTCGTGGGACCGAGCCGCGTGACGAACCCGTGTCCAATCCACCCCCTGCCAGCGTTACAGATAAAGAAAACAATCCACCAGACGCCTCCTGACTCTCTTTTTTCCGGTTACTTCCCGACGTATCATCCAATATGACATTGACTAAAAAAACTGCCCCAACAACCGAAGCTAGATCTCACAACAGCTCTCCCATGACAAAAACTATGCTACAACTACTCCTAACATATTTTCACCTTGTCTCTTAACGCTTTGAAGAGGAACTATCATTAATTGATTACGAGAAAGAATCTTTAATACTACTAAAGACATTAGAATATATTTCAAACATGCTACATCATTAGACTCTCTTTATAGGTTCATGTACTTGGTCAAAATGTTTCAACACCACCATTAACAACTCCTGTTGTTGCGACAATTCTTTTGTTAAAACTACAGTTTTTCTTATTGAATCAAAATTTCTCCCTACTTGAGTAATGCCAACAATAATATGTTAATTCCACTTTTAACACGATTTTACAGCAGGTACCTTCTTTGTTATTTTGAACATAATACACATAGATTTGTAATGGATTAATGAATAATCTCTGATTCCACTTGAAAGATCTTAAGTATTTTTTAATCGGATCTAAAACATAATAGTATACCTCCCCCTATTTGCTAAGCCCATTACGAACAATACATTTACCCTCACTGACAATCTACCATCATACGCTCGGTTTGAACTCACTTACTGGAATCAGCAGCTAGGAGAGGTCGCAGCCATTGCTGGCTCCTTGTGTACTAGTCAGATAATATAAACGTAAGGACCAGACAATAGCCAATGTATTATATTCTAATGCCTACTGAGTTTTTCCCTATATATTTTATCTCCCAATTTTTTCTCGAACATGTTTTAAATAATTTTCATCCTTACAAAATATTCATAATAAAGAGTCCTATAAGACAAGAAGTAAAGACATGTCAATTAATTTAGTGAAAATTTAACCGGGTATATTTCTAAGTTATATGTTATATATATACTCAATATCTTCAAATTACTGCTGTACCAGTAACTGAGAACTCATTTTTAATATTTTAACTATTAGCTGAATCACACGAACGGTATATTCATAATAATTCCGCACATTGAAAACATCCATTTTTTAGATTAATAGAAGAAAGTATAAAGAACTCTAATATTTTTTTCTAAAACTCTAACATCGTTCTCAATTCATTAAATAATAAACCATAATTTATCTGATTAGTTTCTTAGTTACTCCTTCAGTATTCAGATATTTACATTTAGATATTTACATTGACTGCAATGTGGGGTATAAAACAAATTTTGTATGATCTGTGATTAGTTATACGTAAACTCAGCTTTGTTGAAGCCAAACTCACATAAAAACCGTTACATTGTGTGCAGTTCAGAAGATAAAACTAAATACAGGAAGTGTAGAAAGAATAGAGTAGATGCGACTGGGGAGGAAATACTTTAAGGAAGAAGCAGGGAAGAATAATGACAGGACAAGTTGAACATCAGCCACACTGAACACCCTCTACCAGTGAAAGTAAAGGTTTTTAGAAGAGATACATATAGAAAGATAGACCTGATGTTTAGAAGTTTCTGAGAAGAGATGAAAGCCACTTTCCTGAAGATAGTAGAAATGGATAAAAGAATGAGAAATTGTGATGGAAAATGTAGTATAACCACATCTCTCCTAGAACGAAACCTTCGATGTGCATTAGGCAATAAATCTGTGGAGATAGCTCGACTTTTTTAAGTGTTCTTAATTTAGAAGCTATGATCTTTAATATGATTACAAACTCAATGAAGGCATATGGTGACTGATATAGAGATAGCTTTCTTTCCTTGGGAAGAATGGTAATCATTAAAAGGAAGATGATATAAATAAAGGTGGGAGAGATCCATTTTCTGGAAAAGTGGAAAATATTCACTGTTAGGTAACGTAGACATCCAAGAAGGATATGAGGTTATTGGATATATTTTACTTAAAGGAAACAGAAAAACACAAGGTTTAAAAGGACATAATAAATAAGTCTAACATATGTTCATCAAGTGAACACATTCAAAACGTGTCGCTATGGCAAGATAAGGTATTTGAGTGGTATAAACTACGTAGACATAAGTTGAAGCTACTGCAAAAACTAATTTTAATCTTGAACTCGTTGCCTTTTTCTCATTAGAGTTTTCAGGTATTATAACACCTATAATACTTCTTATTTTAGTTTGTTATCTAAGATAACGCAAATCTTATTAATAAGTAGAAGAATTATTTACGACAGATAAAGTGTTTAAAATTTAGATTTATCTGAGTTGTGTTGCTGGATTATCAGGAAGATATACTTGTGTCAAAAGATATTAACAATAGATATGTGAATTGGTGAAAAAACGGCACAATGAACCACTGACCTTATTTCAAATATAATATTAGAAACTGGTCGAACATAATATTTTATTTTAAGAAAATATTTAACGTGAAATGAATAACTAATTTGTTTTCAAGGCTATTACTCCTGCTGACAAAATGGAGTTAATAATATGAAACATTCATATTTACTTTATAATGTCATTTTAGAATGATGTATGAATCTATTTACTAATATTGTCTTAAAAAACAAAAAGTGGATAAATTGAAGCTATTCGGAATATGTTCTTCGGAATATTCCTTATCAAATATTTCGTGACTTATTTAATTAAATGGAAGTAAAATAAAAACTGATTGCGTGCGGGTAAAGTAATTTTCTCAATCGAAAAAAGTTTGTTATTTTAAAAGTGACTTTCGTTTTAAAAAGGGAATAAGAAAAATTGACATTTATTTTCAAACAGCTATCTAAATTATTCACATCAAAATTGAATATGTCATTTTAAGTTAAAATATAATTAAAATGATATTTAACAATTATAGTTCATCGAAATTTATTTTCTCCATAGATGCTGAAAAAGCTATTATTATTTTTTATCTGTAGTATAGGAAAAATATGATTAGTAACAATAGTATTTGTAATGAATAAACTAAACTACAATAAAAAAATTCCACATAAACACGTGAAATAACAATCAATGATCAAAACACAATAAGAAATAAAAAAAAAAAGGCTGAGATCTTTCAACCGTAACGAGCGGTTTTCGTCAGAGTCAAAAACCCAACTGAAACACTAGATGCAAAAAACATCTGGTAAGGAGTTGGGAAGAGTGGGAGGGAAGAGTGGTATTTTAAAAGGGTGAAAGCACAGGAATGGACTTATGTCCAGAAAGGGATGTTTGGGGAAACAAAGGAGTACAGTAAGAAAGAGTAAAAAACTATCCGCTATCTGCCAACCCTCTTTGAAGAGGCTATTGCCCTCGTGACAATACGTTACTAATGTTTATAACATTTGATCTAGTTAAATTTAATTAGAGACGATTCAATAATATTTCTTAACAACATCGATTTTTCATAGGTAATTTAGCTTCTGTCCAATCAATATGATGATTTTAATTTTTTTTATGCAAGAATAAGGCACTACTTTTTTCCTGTCTACTTACGTTGTATTGGTGTTGTTTTAAACGTGTCCTTAATGATTTACCAGTTTGAACAATATAAATTTTAAGGCAACTTTTGCACGGAATTTTATAAATACTACCGGACTTCAATTCGCTGGGAGAGTTTTTTATTAAGATGTTGCCCACGTTATTACTATTAGAAAACACTATATTAAAATCAAGCTGTCTGGGTAATCTTAGAAGGGGGCCCAATGACTCATGATATGGCAAAACTATAGAATTTGACAATGAATGGGGCTCTGTTGAAGTATTTTCTCTAAACTTTCTCTAATACTTGTTACGGTTGAAAGATCTTAGTCATGTTTTCCTATTTCTTATTGTGGTTTGATCATTAAACTAGACTACGTTTGGAACAAAAAAAAACAGCCTACTATCCAATATATATATTATATAGTCATGATGTAGTTACCGAATAATATCAAAGAAATATAAATTACGCTTAACAATAACAAACATAACTTACGTCTGTGTTTTTATGCTCCAAATACTGTATGAGTAGTACTTCAACAACGAATAAACGATTACGATTTGTAAACAAGAGGTCAGAGTTAACTAATAGATTCATATAAAATAAAAAAAAACACAGTTTTATTTGCAACAGTGGGTAAATCGGCAGTCCCATTGCACCACGTTGCCTCAATTCTCTGCTGTCCATATCAATCCATCATACAGGTTATATATTATAGAGAAATTTCTGATTTTTTATTACGAAGTTTTTCAAGTTAATCTATGGGTAGTGTTATAAGTAGAAAAAGATTGTCTTACTATTTCAGCATTTGATTACTCGGAAATATGTATATCGTTACAAGAAACGAAAAAGCAATGGATTCAAGCTTAGCCTGATGGTGATAATTGATATAAATGCGTTTTAAATAGCCGTTAAATGTATCTGACAGAACTTCTCAATGACCCAACCGATCCTACTATCAATATTAAAAGACTAGCGTTGTTGAAAGTTACTGATAATTTGAATGCATAATTCAATTTATATGTATATATATAAAAAACTTTTACATAAACACGTGGAATAACAATCAATGATCAAACCACAATCAGAAAATAACAAGCGGTCTTCGTCAGAGTCAAAAACCCAACTGACCCAGTTGGGTTTTTGACTCTGACGAAGACCGCTTGTTACGGTTGAAAGATCTTAGTCTTGTTTTCCCATTTCTTATTGTGGTTTGATCATTGATGTATATATATATTATTCAAATGAAACCAAACTTAGCTGACATTTCTTTATTAACAAATTATGGTGGTCGTCCGCAGCGACAGAAGTGAATTGACGGAGGGACGACAGTCAACTATAGAACTCACTGGGTGAGGGCTAAAGCAGTGCTGCCGCAAAGGAGAAAAATAAAAAATGAACTAGGGGGTCGGATCAAGGAAAAAAAATGTTTTTAAAAAAGAAGAATAAAGGTGAAGAAAACAGAAAATAAAGAAAATATAAACAAAATTAATTTAAAAAAATATATAAAAAATAATTAAAAAAAATAAAGAAATAAAAAAAACTAACGGTTTAAATTCAAACCAGGTTTCGAGCGTACCCTTAGGAGCCAAATGTGGACTTCCTCAGAAGCTTTTAAAATAACTTGTCTGTTATCACCGGGGACTTGTTTGTTAACTTAGACTGTAAAACAATAATTGAAGCTGAGGTGGTGGAAATTAGAGTGAGTGGCGACAGGGAGACTGCTGCGTTTACCAACCGAAAGCCTATGATTATTCATCCGAAGATTCATCATCGTAGATACGATGATGAGATCGATTGCTGTGGCTGACCGCCATTACTAAACCAACGTAAAAAGCATCACATTGGGTGCATTTCAAGAGGTAATCACAGTCAGTGGAGATAAAGGAGGAGGGAGTGTGGATAGGGCCAGAATTAAGATTAAATTGAGACGTAAATGAAGACCCAGAATCAACAGTGGGACAGGTAAGACATCTCCGACGTCCACAACGTTGCAGGCCACCGCAGCTTTGGGGATTCTGAATAAGTTTGCCAGCCCGATGGGAGAAATTATTTGCGAGATTAGAGGCTCTTTTAAAGAAAATGCGGGTTAACTGGTTAAAAACTGAGACGGTAGAGGGGGAAATATATATTATATATATATATATATATATATATATATATATAACAGATTCAATAATCATTAGTTGTGCAATCCGTAATTGTGTGGTATTTACTCATTCTGAGGTAAAATGGATAAACCAACAAAACGCGTTGAATAAAACTTCATTTGTGTGGAGACTTTTGTTGGTTTATCCATTTTACCTCAGAATAAGATTCAATAATATATCGACCGTTTGATAGAATAGGTATGTTCTCTGATCGGGATTCGGTCAATTTTCTAGGATAAAAATCAAACTCTCGTTGCCAAGTTTCGTTTTTATTTAATACCTTTTTCATAGGCCTGCAAACAAAGAATAATAAAAAATCACATATCAACATCACACATATACACATTGTTGTTCCTTTAAATAATGTAAATTTCATTTTCTTAGTTAAAAAATTCTTACTTCTGTAAGTAATATTGTTTTATTTATCTCAGAAATACTTCTGCTTGTAATATTCATAAGTTGTAACAATCCATTTTCATATTGTGTATGTGTTTGATGTTGATATCTGATTTTTTATTATTCTTTGTTAGTAGGCCTATGAAAAAGGTTTTAAATAAAACCGAAACGTTGGCAACGAGATTTTGATTTTTTATCCTAGAAAATTGACCGAATCCCGATTAGAGAACATACTTATATATATATAAAATAAATTCAAAACAAAGGAAACACACAGAAAGACGCAGACATAACTCACATCAATATTTCGGCCATCGTTGTCATCAGGAGGTGTGAAGAGCGAAGAGTCTCGCAGGAAGGTAGGGTGGTGACAGAGTTTTGAATTTATTTTATTTAAAAAAGTCCGCTGGACCGTTTCTTTTATATATATATATATATATATATATATATATATATATATATATTATATATATATATCCCATAGTTGCATCATACATTCAGTATTATAATATTAATACGTTTATGAAATAGATGAGATTATTGTAATTTTGTAGGTTAAGATTTAAACTAAAAACACATGAATTCAAATTACATACTAAGACAAGAAAATTGGAAAAGGGTTTTGACTTTTTAGACAGGCTGGTGGAATAATGAAGGAGGTAGAACAAATTGGTGGTGGAGAGGAATAAGGGTTGGTTTTGGGGGAAGGGGAGCAAGGGAAGGAAGGTGCAGGTTTGAGGAACAATAGGGGTAGTAACGAGATTGGTTTGGCCTCCAGCATGTGCGACTAAGTCATGCTCACACTTACTTTATCAGACCTCACCTTTAGTTTCTTTTATTGTTAATTGCTCCGAACGCTAGAGTTATAAAATAAATAGCAAGTTTAACTTGGCAACAAAATTTACCATTTGTTGTTTTTTTTTACTCTAAAGTTTCAATAAAATATACAACAAAAAATGTCAACTTCTCTTCATTGACAACGAATTGAGTTGATTTTTATTTAAATGTAGCTTAGTGTAAATACAATATCAAACGATGAAGTATTATGACAATCATAGCTGATCAATTTAAAAGATCCATTAATTATAATGAAACATTTTTTTTTTTAGTAATAACAAAATTGAAACAATTGATTTAGAAGGATCTGATATATTATTATTAGTATTACTATTATTTCTCACATTTTGCTCGCTTTTAGGTGTGTTTTGTGAAATATCTTATTTCACAATATGAAAGCTCATAAAACCCATTGCCATCCATTCACATAAAATGTGATCAAACGAAAATCTCATCGATACAGAGTCTGCATTGTTTAAAAGCACAATGTTGAAATTCATACTTAAATACTTATTATCCATTTTTTTTAATGTTTATAAGCATTTATGTTCACTTAGAATGAGAGTTCTTAAACTAATTATATCAGCAACGTTTATCAATTTTTCTTTTCATCAATTCCTCATCTGCACTCTTACGAAAGCTAAGGTGTGAGATGCAAAAAGTTATCATACCTGAGAAGCTTTGTTTGACTCTAACCTCTTCTCATCCGTCCACTGCTTCATTACCCTGAACTCCCTTATGCTAAAGTGCACCTTAGGCTCCCTTCTACCTCACAGTGAACTGAAATAAGTTTAATAAGTGCAGGAAAGCATCCTGAATAATCCTATAGCCACATATTTTTTCTATCTATTCGTTGTATGAGAAAGATTGTTTATTTTAATAGCCATAGGTCAGTCATCTACAAATAATCTCCACAATCGTGGTGACGGGACGCCTTCTTGAGGAAACCCTTAGTAGTCAAACTTTCATCTGAGAAGGATACAATGCTTACATTAATTATTATTCCGTTCCAATGTTCCAATCCATTATACAGTTCCTGGAGTAATACATTAGTCCTAATTTCATGAATTCAAGGGAACTCTGCAATAATAAAATGTACCACAACGACCTAATTTCTTAAAGTAATTTTGAAAAAAAAATCTTCACCTGCATAATGGCTTCATCTCTACATAAGATGATATTTTTATATTCAATTTAATTTTGATCAGACAAACCGTATGGGCCTTATTCTGATTTCAAGCTTTCAGATTCAATCATAAGCAAAAATTGTAAGTGGAAAAAATATATTTTTAGTTCTTCGATAATCTGAGGTTTTGATCATTGCTTATTTAATATCCAGGATACCACTAAAGTTTTAAAACTCCAAAAATAATACTTAAGGACAAAAACTGTGGTCTATAAACACATTTTTGACAAAAAAATGACTCACCCATAATGAAATATTAGTCCCAAATAATTTAGCACATCCACACTATGAGGACTATTTTTATGTAAATCATGAATTAGATCCATCAAAATATGTGGGTTACATAGTGTCAACAACCTTTCGGAAACACACCCATATACAGAAATTATAGAAAAATCTTGAGTAGCCTAAATTCAACTTTACTATAAGCAACCATAATATCAATTTCGTTGACAACAAATTGATTTTGTTTTATTATAATCTGTCTATACATAAATATTAATCAACAACATACCATTCATTTACATGTGGATATCATCATTTCATCAGTTATAAGAAACTTAAAATTTCCATCAATCTTACATAGTATTACAACTATTACACTGAGTTCCGGAATTTTATTGGACTTGTACACTCTGCGGTGATCTATTAGTCCAGGATGAATTTTCAGTTGTTATAGACTTATTGCCTCTTGGAGTAATCAAAATTCATTGAATATTTTTTCAAATTCCTAATAGAAAAATTTCATTCTTCTATAAATAACTGTTTTTCGTCAAAAAAATATTTCCTGACATGATAAATTGTATCATAACTCTTATTTTTGTCCATTTAATTTTTTACAAAGAAATATTGAACACAATATCACAAAATCTGTCATTCATTAGTATATTTGTATAGTTATCTGTGAAACGGTAATACTTGTATCCTGCTCACAAACTTTCAGATCCCATCATAGGACAAAATTCTTACATTTAACTAAAATATGGCCTACCCAGTGTTTTAAAGTTCTGAGGATTTATTCTGTTATCGCATCTGGTAATTCCTCGATAATGGCAAAATTTCAAAACTTTTGAATAAATAGATTCAGATTAAAAAAATGTTATCTACAAACTGCTTTTGACCAAAAAAGGAACTTTTCTCTTCATGCAATATTCTATCAAACAATAGAGCACATCTGCACTATAAGGCTTATTTTCGAGAAAATATTAATATTTTGGATACTCTCCCAAGCACTCAAGTTGTAAATAAAGGTCTTTGGGAACCGTCAATAAAATATGACGGTCAATATCTGAAAATATGTCTATATCTCTTTTCAATTTTTTTCTTGATCACTGTGCTTTACTTAGAATAATGAAAAGAGAACTTATGGAAATCTTGGATTGTTATCCGTCAAAATTTGAGATAAAAATTTTTTCCTTACTATTTACTTGTAGTAAAGTAAAAAAGTATTTATGACAAAATAATATGTATATTATAAAATATGAATATTGTTAAAATCTTTACCACATAGAAATTTTTTTAGGTTATAATACCAAGTACCTATTAGCTAGACGATTAGTTTCTGGTTTGAATTCAGGCAAAAATCCACTGGAATACACCTCCGAATTACCAGCCCCTTTTTGCAAGGGACAATGTTTATAGTTATGATTAACCTGCATCATTTATTGCCAGGTTAACAAGTAGATTTGTATCACTTCCAATAATAAAGATATTCAAACCTGTGTCCAGTAATAATATAAATTATTACTATAATTAATTTATAGATAGTACTATAATTCAGTAATAACTTATCAATCATATAAGTTTTGTAATAATTGACAAAATAGGTATTTATTATTTTTTCGTGGCACATTAAATCCTTCTATATATATATGATCAAACCACAATAAGAAATGGGAAAACAAGACTAAGATCTTTCAACCATAACAAGCGGTCTTTGTCAGAGTCAAAAACCCAACTGGGTTTTTGACTCTGACGAAGACCGCTTGTTACGGTTGAAAGATCTTAGTCTTGTTTTCCCATTTCTTATTGTCGTTTGATCATTGATTGTTGTTTCACGTGTTTATGTGAAATCTATATATATATATATATATATGTCACACTTTTAAATATAAAATAATTAAATTGCTGTGAGTTCGTAACTTTTGTTATCTGGTATTTATATGAATATATTTTTACGCATATAAAGGCATACACAGAGAGAGAGAGAGAGTAAGAGGAGAGAGAGAGAGAGAGAGAGTGAGAGTGAGAGTGAGAGAGTGAGAGAAAGACCACCATCACTACCAAACCAACATGCATACACAAACACAAACACACACACACACACACACACACACACACAGCATATATATATATATATATATATATATTATAACGGAATGCATAGATATGAAAAATAGAGGGAACAAAACATCTGCAAAAGTAGGATGGTGTGAAATGATGGTGCCAGTTAATGAGGTTATGGTGAACTGTATTTTGTTTTTCTCAGTTTGAATGTCTAAGATGACTTTGTTTGTGAGATAGAAATGCGGTATTGAAAACTGCGTGGTGACAATGCGAAGTAAAAGCACAGCTAGAAGGGGATTTTGGAGGATTTTTAATGGGATTTGCGGTTGTCTCTAGAGCCGCTTATCTAACTCCTTGCTTCAACCAGCTGCTAGATAACATGCCTTTATCCAGCAGGAAATGAGCTCTTCCAACCCCCATTGTCTTAGGCCTTTGTCAATGCCCTTAGTGACGTTTCGTTATCAAGTCCTCTCACACGTGTTCCCCATTACGAGCGCATAAGTCTTCATTAGAGGGGTAACCAGTAGAAGAGATACACGTCTTGTCACATATGCACAACTTTCCAGCTCAGGACAGTTCAATAAATTTCCACTCATACATTATAGACGTGTGTCGAAAATTATTTATCTCAGGGTGCCAGTTATTTTTTAAAATAGTAGATTTTGTCACTATCGTCTATCACAACTTCTTCTTCATAACTTCCAAAATATTGAATTAATGATATAGCATAAGAGTTGTTAAACTTGAACTTTAATTTACTAAATAAAATTATTAAATAAAGTAATTTTAAATCAGTATACATTTTACAATAATACTAAATATTAGTGATAACTTGATAAAATATAAAATTAAATTTTTAAATTAGAAACACAACACTGAATATTGTTTATAAGTGGGTCAAGTAATGTGAACGCAGCCCGCTTAATCTATACTTTGGCATTAATTAATCGTGAGATATCCAACTTTTTTTTTCTTTTGATCTGAATGGCAAGCACTTAGTACCCCTTAAGCTTAAGTTTTCTCGTAATGTATTGACTTATTTAGATGGAGTTTGTGCAGAAATCTGGCTGCCGGCCAATTTAAAAGAATTAGTTTAAATGACCTAAGTCTTGTTGGAAATATTCTTTGTGCTTCCTCCCAGTCATAAATTAGTTTTATTAACCAATTTAAAGTAGATGATATAATATCTAGTAGACATATGAGATATTTGTTCAAGTTAAACACATTATTGAATTTTTATGCTTTAGTTAATTACTAGACTTACCCTTTAACCTTTGTGTCACTCAGAAATTATAGCAACATTATACTGAAATAAATTCACTGCACATGATTGACAGGGAATATTTTAACTGTTGTTTCTTGTTATTAAGGCACGGAACAAGATTTTTATATAGTCCAAGAATTTGATTTAGTATTCCTAACATGATTCAATATATATACACAGTAAGTAAATTTAACAAAATAAAAATCATTTAAAATAAAAAAAAATATTTTATGACATAAATAAATAGAACATCAACTCAACTTACATACATAATCAAATATATTTAAAACAAACAACACTTGTAAATTGGAATATTAATGAAAATTAACAATTAATTAATGTTGTAAAATAATATTAATGAAAGGAATGTGTCTTTATAATGTGCAATCTCCTTCTTTAACTTAAGTCTTCAATAGTAGATTGACACAAAACAATTGGTAAAAATCAGATTTAATTAAAAGGTAGTATAAATTATAAAAAAATAACATTCTGTCCAAGAGATACAATAAATCTACTTACCTAAAAATTGGAATTGAATCTAGTCAATTGACCATAAATTGAAACACTTTTAGTCACCTGCATAGTATTACCAACGTCACCCATAAAACAAAACCAATGAATACCTCATTGTGTTTTACAAATATTACCATAGAACATTCGTATTTTACCTGACAGTTGTGTTCATGTTGTTTCTGAAATTATTCATTTTTAAACTCTAATGTAATAGTTTGTTTTATACAATAGGCTAACCTGACCCCCAACGAGAAATATTATTAAAGAATATTGTAGAAAGTAGAGAAAGGCGAGTAAGCAAGCCACTGTACTACTCTGGCGCTATATCTCTACTTTATTACCAGTGTTTATTTTAAATTAAATTTTTTATTGTTACATTTATATATAACACATGATATATATATCACACATGATATATGTATATCACACATTATATATGTATATCACACATTTACACTGCTGTCATCGGCGAGCACGGAAGCTACTGGCTACCCTGGCTCTAATTTTTGAAAATTAATAATAATTTCATATATTTAACATTATTCTGGTAATAAATAATAAATATAGGTCTCCACCTCTACAGAAAATGGGCGAACAAACAAACAAACAAACAAACTCTCGAACTTTATTTATAGACGTGTGCAGGCTTCTGAAATCCTGCATATCAGGCAGGTACTCAATAAAGATTGATAAATTCATTCAATATATCCTTGACTATATTGAATACCAAACGGTTTACCTGACGAAGGCCGCTTATTTCAGTTGAAAGATCTTAGTGTTTTTTTCACATTTGTTATTGTTATTTGAACATTGATTGTTATATCATATATAATTGTTCTTTAATTGACCATTTTTATTTTCAAATCATGATCAATATATATAAATACTGAAACTACAAATTCCACTATATCTCTCACTCTCTCGATCTCCCACATTCTCTGTCTTTACCCTTGCACTCTGTAAATAATTTTATGATAAGCTAAAAAAACTTTCTACCTGAAAATTGAATTTTACTTGTTTACGATTAGTTTAATTTTACTTTATGAATAAATATCATTAAAAGTTTTCTATTCTGCATGAAATGGTAAAAGACAGCCCTTTTAAACATAAAGTTTTAATGAATCTTCTTTTCAGTAGTAATATTTCTTCGTTTGTTTTCAATCCCTCAATGATGGTTTGCTCATTACTTGTGTTCGGTCAATGATTTATTAAGATTTGCGCTATCTACAGCAATCCAGCGTGTGTAATATTTTAAATGTAAAAATGATGGAATACATCAAATATTGCTTATTTATTAATTTTTTTTTATTTTTTATTTAATTATGTTATGCACTTTTCTAGGTGTCATTTGAAAAGACAAATCTATCAAACCTTTGGTTTCTATCAAATCAGTTTTAATCACTTTGATCAATTTTCAAATTATATCGTCTTCATTTCAATTTATATAATATAAACTTGGTCAATTCCAATGTTTCTTAGTTTTGTATACTTAGTTTTGTGTATATTCTACTACATACACACAGACACACATATCATTTCGAATGCCTACTTAATTGGATTTTGGAGCCGTATAGAATTTTTTATTAGTGTGCCTTCCATATACCAGTCAAATGAAAGAAAAAATATCGCGACATAAAAGTTATAATTTTCCTTTTTTTTTTATATAGCTAGCTAAAACTGTATTATATTTTTTTCGTTCACAAATTGCTAGTTTAATCCCAAAGAAAGCAGTGGCACACGTAAACGAAAATGAAAGAAATCCATTTCATACTAATAACAATGGCATCAATGATTACCTTCGTATAATTATCTAGTCATTATCTACTTTTGCATTTACTACTTGATTGGTCCAATTATGTTTTAATGAATATGGAATAATAGATATCTTAAATAAGGAAATTTAAACAAATATATGAAAAATCTGTTATTAATAATTGATATATTTTCAGTATAGTTGCTATCCTGTAGGATAGCCTACATCGGTACTTCATCCTCCGATTCAACAAAGAAGAGAGCCATGTGTGTCCGAGATGCTATATAGATGGCTTAAGAAGGATGTATAGAATGTTTATAAGTTTACCTGTTCAGTGAGTACCTGGTCAGCCAAAATGAATGAAAAACCTCGCATCATATTCTTTTCCTCAAATAATAATTTTTTGGTTGTGCTCCAGTGGTCTATTTAATTTTCAACTTTGAATTCATCACTTATGATATCTGTTTATTGATTTAGATGTAAACAGTCCACTATTCAGTTATTATGTGTTCACTTGCAATTTGTACCAATGTGGCCTTTTCGTTGAATGGTTATTCATCATCTTTTAGTTATGTTACATCATTTTTTTTTTCTTATGATTCGTTATTCTATTGTATTTTGTTATATATTTGTTATTGTTAATTATTTATGATTTGTTTAGCCATTTAGTGCAGTGTCCATCAACTCTTGAGGTACAAGCCCATGGTTTTATGTTCCCTATTGGACGATACACCATGTTGATATAATTATGACTCGGTTACTTGTGATTTGGTGGCTTAGTGATCCCATCAAAATTCAAATACCTTTCTTTTATTAAAATGGTCCTATTTATAATTATAATTTATAATTTAACAAAACACGAACTTTTAAATTTGCTTGAATATTACCAGTAAAAGGAAACAATGAGTTACATTATACCTTCTCAATTTAGCATCTATCCTTTTCAAAACTTTTGGGTAAGAACCACATTTCCTGTTTATTGATTCTTGCACCGTCAGTATTAATTAATAAAATAATAAAAACATATTTTTCTCTAAAACATAAAAGTTTTTTAATATTTACACAATGCTTGTGTGCTATTTGGTAAAATAATTTACTCTTATATTGCTCGTACAAGCTATTAATTTTTATATGCACTAAAAATTAAAGCATTAAAATAGACCATAGTAGCCATGGTGGAAAGGGAATTGGTCCAGTCTGGTTTTCAAATGCCCTAGGCTGTTATTGATGCAAACACCTCGATGAGGACACTAGCACTCGCAACTCGGACAATTGGCAGTAAACAAGATGTCGCCTCTCAAGTCTTGCTTGATTGCCTTAACGAGCCTCAACTGTTGTTTCCTCGGGTTCCTGTTGAATCATCATTCTTGATTAAGATAAAGCATTTTTACGACAGCTTCCTCCTGAAGTGAAATCATCTAGAATTTCTATTAACATCTGTTACCACATTTAGAGGTCACCAATCCTGAGGTTAACTTCTTATTTCATAGTAAACATATCTATATACTCAGGAAAAGACACTCTGTTCCCCCTAATAAATCCTACATTATCTGGAATTAACACAAAAATTGAAGAGAAATGAGAAATTCATTCGAAGACTTTCACCAGAGTTTGAAGTGTTAAATATAAGAATGGTACAAGCACGCGAAATTAGACATCATTCTCTCTGTTTCTTTTGATTAATATACACTAATTTTTGAGGATTAAAATTAGAAAATTGTGCAATTGAACATTGTTAAACAGAACAGCATGCACTTGGTAGATTCATATCAACATTGCTTTACTGGTTACTTTGTTTAGTTTCTGTTGTTAGAATGCATATTAACCTACTAAAAAATGAAACTCAAGAAGAATAATTACACGATGGGACGATAAACACTCTATTGTGAAAGTACATCCGGTACTCATGTCTCAAAGGAATGACATGGGTAAAGTATTTTAATACCAAAAGAATTTCCAAGAATACCTTGGTACCAATGAAGGAATTAGGAAAAGAAGCAAAGAGTATATTGTACTCGTAGAATATGTGATACGATGGTATACAGATGGATCAAGGACAGCAAAAGGTACAGGAGCTGGAGTATTTGGGCCTAAGACACCCAGGAGTCTTGGTATGAAATGACTTTTGGAATTTGCTGAAGAGCCCAGCAAACTAAATTTGATGTCACAAATTCAAAATTACATTAATCTAAAATAATGTTCACGATCTAGTAAAAAATTCGTTTACAACGATTCATGATGTCCAATTATGCATCAAATTAGGAATAGAATAATAAAAAAAACAATACACATTTTAGTTATGGACTTCATATAATATTGCCCTGACATGCGCAATAAGAATATAATATACATATTCTAATGATCATTATAATTATATGATTATATAACAAGGATAAAGTGGCCAAAAATGAAGAAGAAAACAAATTTCTTAAAGATAGATTTCACAGCTACATAAATATATCGTAGTACTCGAGGTTTTAATTCCTAGTTGTGGTAATTGTATGGAAATATATGTCAAATTTTCCTGCAAGAAAATATTAAAAAATAATGAGTAATATATTGCATGAAGTTTGTGAACTAAACTTATATTAGTTTGAAACCGGGGTCAAGGTTTTCTGGCGGTGACGGTATCTGGAAGGAATTTACTACCAAAGTTTTGACAACTGAGGAAGCGAAGTAAGACTACTTACCAGTTATGGGAGACCATTCAAGAGGATAATGGCTAGTCCTTGGATCAACACATCTAGGTCAGAGAATCCCTGCAAAGGACTATTAATATAAACCATGATTTGATTTGACGAAGTTGTTGACCTTGGAAGGGCACTTTTCGGAATTTATTTGTATAATATAGCAAAGTCTATTATTTTATTAAAATGAAAATGAAATTATTACCTCAAAAGTGTGAAGATAGGAATATATGCTGCATTCATTACGTTTATAAATATATAAAAAGATTTCACATAGACACGTAAAATAACACTCAATGATCAAACCACAATAAGAAATGGAAATTCAAACCACAATTGTCGTTTGATCATTTATAAATATATGTAACCAGCTGTAAGCTATTACACTATTTCTCTCTCTCTCTCTCTCACGCTTTCTCTCTCTCTCTCTCTCACGCTTTCTCTCTCTCTCTCTCTCTCTCTCTCTCTCTCTCTCTCTCTCTCTCTCTCTCTCTTTCTCTCTCTCTATTTACCTATCAACTATCAACAGATTCAAATAACAATATATGTTCTTGTTTATGTGTTTTATAGATCTTCCTTTAGCTAATTGATATACGAGGAGTATTTACATGATCAACACTTAACAAGAAATGGGAAAATAAGATTACGATCTTTCAACTGTAACAAGCGGTCTTCGTCTGAGTTAAAAACCTAGTGATATATATATATATATATATATATAAACCCTAATATATATATTGTATTATATATATATATATATATATATATATATATATATATATTACGCCAACTGCATGCTTGGCTACCTTTTTTGAGAGTTTCGCTAGTGTCCTTCCTACAGGTTCTTCTCACTTCCTCGGGGAATAAAAAATCAACTGGCCCAAACTTTTCTTTTCATAACTACTCATTCTAACACTATTTAAGAACAACTAAATATTATATTCAATAAAACAACGACATGTTTCGGTCTCGTAGACCATCATCAGGCTAAGCATACGACAAAAGCATAGGGTGTATTACAATGTAATGTCACATCGTGTGAGAGTCAATGCACAATCAATGTATTACATTGTAATACACCCTATAATTTTGGCGTAAGCTTAGCCTGATGATTGCCTACGAGACCAAAACATGTCTTTTTTTTTATTGAAAATAATATTTAATTAGTTCTTAAATAGTGTTAGATATAAACAGTGTAAGAATGTGTAGTTATGAAAAGAAAAGATTGGCCAGTTGATTTTTTTATTCCCCGAGGAACTGAGAAGAGCCTGTAGGACATTAGAGAAACACTCAAAAAAGGTAACAAGCCTAAAATTGGCATACATTTTTTAGAAACATGTTTGCAAGAGGGATTGCTACCAACCTTCACTAATATATATATATATAAAGATTTCACATAAACCCGTAAAATAACAATCAATGATCAAACCATAATTATAAATGGGAAAACAAGACCAAGATCTTTCAACCGTAACAAGCGGTCTTCGTCAGAGTCAAAAACCCAACAGTTGGGTTTTTGACTCTGACGAAGACCGCTTGTTACGGTTGAAAGATCTTAGTCTTGTTTTCCCATTTCTTATTGTGGTTTGATCATATATATACTTATATGTATCTCTGTTTATCCCTCAAGACATAAAATATAATTATATATATTATATATTTGTAAATCCTCAAGCAGTTTTGCCTTAACACACATCATAGAAATGATAGAGAGCTTAGCTGATACCTATTTCTTAACAACCTTCTCAATATTTCTAAATAACAATATCGTTACTTCGTCTACACAATAAAGTACATTTTTTGTAGTCAACATGTTTCAAATGATCAACATTCGTCTTCAAGATGTGAATAACTTCTTGGGTGAATTTTCTGGTATATTATATATGCAAAGTATAAACAGTGGCTGTAGCTTTCTTCAAGTTAGGATGGGCTGGATGTTAATCCTGTGGGGTGAGTGGCCTCGCGTCCATTACCTGAGTTACTACCTGCAAGGGATCCTGTTGCCCTTCATGTCAGTTAAAGAGCATAGGATTTAGCTATTTTGAACCACTCTTGTTCAGTTCTAAAATGAGAATTTTCAGTAATAAATGAATGAAATAACTGGAGAAATACTCCGAAGCCTTTTAATAAATATCTTTGGAAAGTACGAATGAGAATCCTGTAGAAAATTAAGTTCAGGTTTTTACGATAAAAGAATTAGGATGTAGAAATGGTTGTAATGAGTACTACATCCATATTTGTCTGTAAAATTTTTAATAACAACTTTTTGTCTTTGATTATTTCTCAACCTGCTATGATGGAATAATTCAGTTATTCTGTTCCAGTTATTATTTCGATAACTGATATACAATGTAGTTAATCTCAGTCCTGAATTCAATAATTATATTTAGTTTTAAATTCCTGATGTTAATTCCTGATATTTCATTTACGTCCTTTACTTTGTGTAATTTAATCAGTTTTGTTGTTATTAATCTTATTTCATTGGATTGTTCAAGTATTAATTTCTCAAACTCCTATAGGTTCAGGGTATCATGAATTGATTCTAATATATTACTCTTGAAAGCATGTCTGAATACAACCTATTCCAATTACAACCAAAAGCAAACAAAAAGAAGGTAGCACACACATAGGCAAAGGAATAACTTACTTCTCTATTTCGACCATCGTCGTCATCAGGAGGCAAGGAGTCCCACAGGAAGGTAGAGCGGCGACTATATTATATATATCACACAAAGTTCGAAAAAAAACGATCCAAACTGGACGCAAATCAGCTCAAAAACGAAGAAAAGCAACACACAGAGAAAGAAACACACTTACAAACTGAAATTTTCGGATGATCCGTCTTCAGGAGAAAAAAGAAAGGGCGACCAAGGACGCCGGAAACACTACGGCAGGAAACCATCCCGGCAATCCATGGTCAACACAATGGGCAGAAAAATACGGTCTGAAACGGACAAATATAGTTCAATGTACATAAAGAAACATAGAGAAATTAAAGGCACTAATTTTCTATTTGGACGTCTACTGGACATATGTAACGATAACAAGATTTCACATGAACATATATTCACACACACACACACACACACACACACACACATATATATATATATATATATATATATATATATATATGATCAAACCACAACTTGGTCAGTTGGGTTTTTGACTCTGACGAAGACCGCTTGTTACGGTTCAAAGATCATAGTCTTGTTTTCCCATGTTCTTATTGTGGTTTGATCATTGATTGTTATTTCACGTGTTTATGTGAAATCTTTTTATATATTTATATATATAACAAACACTTTTTCTTCTCGGAATTTAGTCAGAGTTAATATACGGAATCACCTTTTTGCACGTACCTAAGGAAAAAAGGTGATTCCATATATTAACCCTGACCAAATTCCGAGAAGAAGTAAAAGTGTTTGTTATTAATTTGTGGTCAAGAAAACAATACTTTATTATATATAAATATGTATATATATATATATATATTTACCCCTTTGACACGTGAAATGCTGGTGGACGGCACGTCAATCCTTAGAAATGAAAGAGATGTTCACAAGCTCCACATATTAGAAGCTTTGTACATCAAAGATTTAAATCCCTCAATTAATGGCCAGACATGCGATATGGGTGTAATACCAAGCATGAGAATTTTTGAATGTAGTTATAAGAAAAATAGGGATGCTAATTGATTGGCCTACCAGAATAATAAAGCTTTTATTTTTGGTAACTTGTTAGTTCTTCCAAGTACGGCTAGATTGCTTAGTTCTTCCAAGTACCGCTAGATTACACTTCGCACGTCTAGTGATAACCGCTATCTTCAAAGCCTTGTTTAGTTGTAAACTTTCTGTGTAATTATTTTATTCGATTTCTGTGATTTTAATCTAAGAATTTGGAATATTAAATAATCTGAATGATATTAATTTAACCTGATGATGACTAAGGAATAGTCGAAAGCTTGTTTTTGTAAGTAAGTCTTTTATGTTCATTAAAGTGTTTAACAAAGTGTCTCAATGTCCTTTGGGCAACTTATTTGGCAATTACCACCATGCATTCGAAAAACTGTCAGGAGACTGGAGCAGCTTAGTCTGAAAGTCGTGAACGCCGAAGCTGCGGCACATTTTAATATATATATATATACCAATTAAAATAAGCAGTGACACATAAACAGAAACACAACAAGGACTCACTTTTCAATATTTCGACCGAATTTTCTTATTTGTTCTATTTACTTCTTTTATCTTCTTCAATCTACCTTTTCGTATATATATATATATATATATATATATATATATATATAAGCTAAAAAGATTACACAAACAAAATTAAGGAATTTAGGCTTGAGTGTTGATACATTGCATCACTGGAGGCTATTTGAAATTGCAGCTCTGTACTTGGGTGTGCATGTATAAATAATTGTTAAGCGTCGACACTGTGCAATACCTATTGTAGAGAGTGGTTGAGCCGCGTGACTCATAAATAAAAAGAAATAATGGAGAAGAGATGTGGCCCTCAGGGAATGAACTTTGAGTCACTTTGTGAAGAGTGGACCAAATATACAGGAAATGTCAAACTGTACAGCGTCAGAGCACAACCTCTAGCCGAGTCAGATTAATATTATCAACTATTAATTTTCACGGTTATATTATAATGGATAGGTTGAAATACTTGGAGAAGAACATTGGGTGTAATTTGATAGTGGGATAGCCTAGCATAGCTTTTCAAAAAACACACCAGCTGGGTTATATCTGATATTACATTTTGAGCCCTAATCTCATTATTAAAAAATAATCTCATTACTTTTCTGTATATTTAGTCGTATTACAGTGGACTAAAATTTCTTAGATTACAAAGGAACTTATAAAGCTAAAAATAATGTCCTATCCATCGTCTCAGTACTCACACTCCTGAATTGTTAACTATTATAAACGTTTAGGTTTGAAAACTATATTTAAGATTTCTTATTCTCAAAATGAAGTTTTCATCTCTTTCCTCATGAAAAATAAATCATTAGAGCACTCGATGCTGATATGTTTCAGCTGAATTTGCCAAACCAATACAATTGTTGATGCAAGAACGTTAAGTTTCCTAATTGACAGTTTTAAATAGTACCTGCTCGTTATGTTCAGTTCATTTACATCAGTGTTTCCCAAACTTTTTCGAGTGACCGCCCATAACCCTATAACTCAACACCCTTGAATAATAATCAGATTCCTAGACTAAATAACCAAATGAGTAACATTTTAATAATTAAATTAAAATAATTACTAATCGAACATTTATTTAGAATCCAATAGATGTATTGTTTAATAGCATATTTATGCAAAAGAATTAATACACAATAAAAGAAACTTAGGTGAGAATATACTTTTAACATAAAAATGACTTATCAAAACAAATAATTTTAAGAAACCGTTTCCTAGAAGTTTACATATCGTGTTTTCACTTAAATTTAGAAATTATATTGCATGAAAATTTTCAATTTATAGAAATAGAATCCCCGCTCCTTCTTGCTTTACCGCCCACTTTGGAAAACACTGATTACATCAACCTTGTCCCCTTTAATAGACGTTCTTAGTAATTATCAGCTCTTAGTAATTTCCACCTATAGACTATTTCATATAAATAAATTTAAAACTTAATTTTATGTATTTTATTCCTCGTTGCTGGAATTTTAGCACGATTAATTTAATATACTAATATGATATATTTAAATGCATATATTATTTTTTTTAATAATACAAGTTAATCATTTAAGTAAAAACCTAATTAATCTTGGGATGTAAGATAACATTAAATTATTTAATATAATATTGACTCTATGAAACGAGTATTTTAAACGGAACAATGTAATGAAAATGAAAAAAAAAGTATAATGATAATGAGAAGAAATGGAAGTTTGTTAATGTCAAGTAACTTTCATTGAAATTGTTTACTATTTTTATTAATAGAAACGTTATAATATAACTGTTATTTTTTTACCTTTTTTAATATGCAATCAAGGATTTGATTTTTTTTATAAACATATTTGTGGTTTGTAGAAAATTGATTTAGAAGACAAACTGTGATCTTCGCTATTGATGTATTCATGTTTCGACAGACAGATTTAGTCAATGGATAGGAATCTGGGATATGAATTTGTTTAGAAGAAGAATAGGGAGTGGAAGAGAGGTGGTGTTTGTTTATGCAGAAGTGGATGTAATTGTGGTAGTTGAGAGTTGAGGAGGGCAAACAGGAAGAGACAAAGGGTATGCAAGTCACGGGCGCCTTGTCCAAGTGAAGAGTAGGACAACACTTGACTTCACACATGTCTGAGAGCAGCGAGATGTCTGGGCAGAGCTCTACGCCTACGTAGTTAGTATGCACGATCACTTGGATGTCATACAAAGTAGTCAAATGTGGAAACAGCAAAAAGCAACTGTAAACAATATGTAAATAAATAACCCTATTAAGAGTGTTTCAAAAGGATTAAATACCATAAAACTGGTCAAAAATGTATATAGAAAAATTATATGGCTATGATATTTGTAAAAATATCACAAGAGTTACTTGAGGGGTTCAAATGGTGCTGTCAAGCCAGGAGGACCCAAAGAATTTGCAGATTTTCCGGTTTCCTATAAATAGGAATATTTAGTGTCTGGGTCAATAGCTTACAATTCTTAGTACTAAAGACTAGATTGCTCCAATCTCAATACTATAATTAATACTAGTTAATATGTTGGAGTATTTAATAATTTTGGTTTCTTCTATGAAGAACATAATCATTTTCCGTTTTCAATGTTTCTTATATATAAATAATGATTGAAAAAGTAAAAAAAAGAAAAATTTCAGAGATAATAAAAAAAAATAAAACTAAAGAGGTTATTTTTGTAAAACGAAGGAAATATTTGACTCTCTTTGCTGTGATTCTTTCAAAAATTAAATAGAAATTTTATTAACTTACTATTTGATGGAGAAAAGTGATTACTAAACATTGACACTGAATTTCCAATAGTGACTAATTATATTTTTAAACCACTTTTTCAAAATATTTTAAAGCATATAATATGATTTCTTTAGCATTTTTTGATTTAACGACGAGAACGTTTATTTGACTGTTATTGAAAGTTTAATTATTGTACCTGCTAAGAATTGAAATCAAAACTCTTCCAAATTCAATAGAACGCAGTGATGTGAAAAGGGAAATCAGAAATTGAAGGATAGATTTGAACAAAGGTAAAGGTAGTTTCCGATTGAATGCAGGAGGTGTGTGTGAGGTGATTAAATCAGTAAGCCTGCAAGTACCTTGGCCACAGAAAGATGACCCCATTAAAGGAGTTGAATAAAATATATCTCAGTTTGTGGGGTGGTTTGTTCCCTTCCAACCGCCCATTTAACACAGCCCCAAACACTGACTAAAACTTTCTGACCTCGCTTTGTCAAAAAGTGCAACCTTTTCCCTTCCAAATTCATTCTGCTCTCCATTTGTTCCCATTTTTTTTTGTATTGTAGTGAATAATTTAAAATCACGATCGCATGGACAATATATATCGTTATATTCATTTTTTAATATAATTCACAATGTTGAAATAAATATAAAGACTTGAATGTATTGACTGATTTAATCTGTTAATAAGTATCTTAAAAAACAATTTTGTTGATGAGACAGTATTTGAGAAAACAATAGAGGATATAAGATAGGCTTTTCTTATAATAAAAATTACTTTTTTGCAGAAGCATTGCTTTAGGGTCTGATTGCATATTTTAATCATTAATTAAAATAAACTACTAGTTTCAAACTTTAAGTCGATAGAGAAACTTATAAAGAAGTAAGTTTCTGCCAACTATGGTTACGTTTTTAATAATAAATATATATATATTTAATCGATAAAAAGATTTCACATAAACACGTGAAACAACAAGCGTGGTTTGATCATATATATATATTTGTAAAAGTTGGAAGCAGTCCTTCATTTAAACATATATTGTTAAATAACGCTCCATATTTGGCTTGTATCTGTTTCTTACACAATTTCTCTAGTTTCCGGAATTCCTTCCTCGTCTCTTCATTAAAACTATAAAGCCTATCACCAATATTGTTAGTCGACATGTTTTGAATGTACTCCATTCATCATCAGGACAATAATGATGTTAGTCAACTAACAATCCTACTATTATTCTCATTATTGTCCTGATGATGAATGTGGTACATTCAAAACATGTCGACTAACAATATTGGTGATAGGTGATAGTAAACATCGACTGAACATCTAGTGAAATCATAATTACGTCATCACTTAGTATTTGATTTGAAAGGGCTTGTTTGAATTCTAATGAATTTTTTACATTCAATTCATTCTTGTTAGTAATGTAACTAAGATATTTCTCTATATATTTAGACAGTTCATAAGTTGGACTTCCAATGAACGACACAATAGGACGGAGAGGAAAAACTTGGCTTTACTAATATACCTTTAGATCTAGCATTTGATTTAGTAAATAAACAGTGGAATAAGATTAGTTCACAGGTTGGAATGTCGAAAAAGGTTTTCCTTTCTATACTGGACCTTATATGTGAAGCAAGG
This sequence comes from Hermatobates lingyangjiaoensis, assembly GCA_026182355.1. Lineage (NCBI taxonomy): Eukaryota > Metazoa > Arthropoda > Insecta > Hemiptera > Hermatobatidae > Hermatobates > Hermatobates lingyangjiaoensis. The sequence continues at coordinate 1,613,646 of JAPFBL010000329.1, forward strand.
TATTTCACCTTTGATGGTACTATTTATAAACAAAAAATGGATTACCAATGGGATCACCAATTTCACCAGTTCTCGCAAATATAGTTATGATTGAACTATTGGAAAACAGTATCAATAAATTAGGTACGAAGGTGAAATTTATTAAATTATATGTGGACGATTTGTTTTTAATTATTGAAAAGGGAGAAGAAGAGAATGTATTAAATATATTTAATTCTTTCCATAATCGTCTACAATTCACTTGTGAAGTAGAGAAAGATGGAAATCTGCCATTCTTAGATGTGAAAGTTATAAGAGGTGAAAATGGCAATATCTTAACGGATTGGTTTAAAAAAACCTACCAGTGCTGCAAGAATCCTGAACTACCATTCTTCTCATGCTATAAACCAAAAATTAAATTGCGTCCAAAATTTGGTTAAAAAAGTTATTGAAATAAGTAGTCCATGTTTTCTAAATGAAAATAAGAAAAGGGTGAAATTATTGTTACAGAAAAATTGTTATCCGAAGAACTTAGTTGAACGATATTGGTTAAGATATTTAAGACAGCAACCAGCACATTCAAATGAAGATCATGCTGAACTGGAAGTTATAAATAGGAAGTATTTCAAATTTCCTTATGTTGAGGGCTTATCACAATCAATTAGAAAAGTGTTCAAACGAAACGTACCTGAAGTTACACTGGCATTTTATAATAAAAGAAAAAAATAAACTTTATTTTCAAATTTGAAAGAAAAAATACCGAAGGAGTTACAAGGTAACCTCATTTATGCCATCAAATGTAAAGACTGTGACAAGTGTTACTATGGTGAAACTAGTCGTTTTCTCAAAGAAAGGTTGTACCAACATAATTATTCCATAAGAACAAATAAAAGTAACGCAACAGCCTTAGCTGGGCATGCAATAAACGAAGGTCACACGTTCGATTTTGAAGATACAACTATAATAGAAAAAGAAAAAGATGAGCAAAGAAGGAAGACACTTGAGATGTTATATATTAAAAAGGATCTAAGTTCGATTAATCATAGAAGTGATATTACTAATTTAAGTAATATTTATTCTGGAGTGTTGTGCTGAGGTTTAGTGAAATTTGATTTATTTAGTTCCCTTGAGTGAACAGTGTTGAGGTTATTTGTAATGTTATCTTATTAGTCTAGTCGAAGGTTTTGTCCGGCTGACATTGTTGTTCCTTTAAATAATGTAAATTTCATTTTCTTAGTTAAAAAATTCTTACTTCTGTAAGTAATATTGTTTTATGTATCTCTGAAATATTTCTGCTTGTAATATTCATGAGTTGTAACAATCCATTTTCATATTGTGTATATGTTTGATGTTGATATGTGATTTCTTATTATCCTTTGTTTGTAGGCCTATGAAAAAGGTTTTAAATAAAACCGAAACGTTGGCAATGAGAGTTTGATTTTTTATCCTGGAAAATTGACCGAACCCCGATTAGAGAACACACCTATATATATATATATATATATATATATATATATATATATATATATATATATATATAACAATTAAAAGAAACGGTCCAGTGGACTTTTTTACAATAACATAAAAAACGAAGGAAACACACAGAAAGACACAGACATAACTCACATCGATATTTCGACAATCGTCGTCATCAGGAGGTGCGAAGAGCGAAGAGCGAAGAGTCCCGCAGGAAGACAGGGCGGTACTGAACTCGGAAACCGCAGCCAGTACCCCACCACTTACCACCAAGCGGGGGAAGGGAGGGAAGGAAATGAAGAGCCAAATTAAGACGTAAAAGGAACGAGTAAAAATTATAACTATAAAAAATTATAAAAAAGTAGATAAATCAAATTAAAATTAATAAAAATAATAAATAAAAAGTAAAATAAAAAATAATAAATAAATAAATAAAAAATAAATAAATAAAAAATAATAAATAAATAAATAAATCATAAATAAATTATTGGTTGAGGTTGAGTCCGGGGGAAGAGCGAGCATCAAGTAAGCATATGTATGCCTCCTCTGAAGCTCTTAGGGTAACTTTATTGTTGGATTCGGGGATCTGTTTCAGGATCTGAACCCTGAAACAGTCATTGAAACTGAGTCCATGCGAGTTCGCATGGATGGCTACAGGATAGTTACTTCGTTGACCGACTGAAGCCCTATGACCATTCATACGAAGGCTCAACTTATTAGAAGTTAAGCCAACGTAAAAGGAAAAGGAAAAGGAAAAACGTAAAAACGTAAAAGCCTCTAGTTCGGAACCAACCTTCTTTCTGCAAAGACACTTTCCATTTTCTCCAAATTCTTAAAAATCTTTCTCTTCCCTCTACCCTTGATCATCCTCTTCTCATGGTTGCCATGGACGTCACTTCTCTCTATACTTCAATCATTCATTCTGAAGGTCTGGACGCTCTGCGATACTTTCTTGATGGCAGAACAGCACCCCTTAATCCATCCACATCCTTTCTAGTCTCTTTGGCTGATTTCGTGCTACAGCATAATGTCTTTCAGTTTGAGGGTCGTTATTACCTTCAAACCAGAGGCACAGCTATGGGTACGATTATGGCCCCTTCTTACGCTAATCTTTTCATGGCCAAATTAGAGCAGGATTTCCTGGCCACCTGTCAACTTCTTCCACTCCTTTATCTCCGTTTTATTGATGATATTTTCTTCATTTGGCCCCATGGCAAACATAACTTAGAACTTTTCTTACACTCCTTTCAAAATTTCTGCCCCTCCATCACTTTCACTTACGACATCTCCGACAGACTTATCACCTTTCTTGACGTTGACGTTACTTTAGACAATGGACACTTCTTGACTTCCGTACATATAAAACCCACCAACTCCCAACAGTACCTCCATTACAATAGTTGCCATCCATCCCATGTTAAAAAGTCTATACCTCGATCCTTGTCCCTCCGTATTCACAATATCTGCAATAATCTCCAAGACCGCAGACATCACCTTAACCTCTTAAAGGACAAATTTTCTGAACGAGGCTATCCTCGCTCCTTCATTGATAGTCGTGTTTTACCGGCTGACATCTCCCACCAACCCAGACCCAAGAGGGATAGAAGTAACACTTCCTTCTTCCTGACAACCTACTTCCCTGGCGCTTATAAGCTTCGTGCTGTTATTAAGGAGTCTTTTCCGATTCTGTCTACTTCTACTTCTACTTCTTCCATCTTTAATCACCCTCCTTCTATTTCCTACCGTAAACCTGCCAATCTAAAAAGCATTTTCTCTCATATTTCCCCTCAGCCTTCCAATCCTGTTCCTGGAATGAAACAATGTGGACGCCGTGGCGGTCAAACTTGCCTGATTGTAAATCCTAATCCTTCCTTCGATTCCCCTCTCCACCATAGTTCCTACCCGGTTCAGGTCAATTCCTCCTGTACCTCGAGCAACTGTGTTTACCGACTGGATTGCACTCAGTGTGACTCCTTTTACGTTGGCTTAACTTCTAATAAGTTGAGCCTTCGTATGAATGGTCATAGGGCTTCAGTCGGTCAACGAAGTAACTATCCTGTAGCCATCCATGCGAACTCGCATGGACTCAGTTTCAATGACTGTTTCAGGGTTCAGATCCTGAAACAGATCCCCGAATCCAACAATAAAGTTACCCTAAGAGCTTCAGAGGAGGCGAGGCATACATATGCTTACTTGATGCTCGCTCTTCCCCCGGACTCAACCTCAACCGATAATTTATTTATGATTTATTTATTTATTTATTATTTTTTATTTATTTATTTATTATTTTTTATTTATTTATTTATTATTTTTTATTTTACTTTTTATTTATTATTTTTATTAATTTTAATTTGATTTATCTACTTTTTTATAATTTTTTATAGTTATAATTTTTACTCGTTCCTTTTACGTCTTAATTTGGCTCTTCATTTCCTTCCCTCCCTTCCCCCGCTTGGTGGTAAGTGGTGGGGTACTGGCTGCGGTTTCCGAGTTCAGTACCGCCCTGTCTTCCTGCGGGACTCTTCGCTCTTCGCTCTTCGCACCTCCTGATGACGACGATTGTCGAAATATCGATGTGAGTTATGTCTGTGTCTTTCTGTGTGTTTCCTTCGTTTTTTATGTTATTATATATATATATATAACTTTAAAATACACAAAGCACGACACAGAAAAGAGAATACAAAGAAAACTTACAGAATTCAATATTTCGAACTGTTGTTCGTCATCAGGAGAGTAGACTAGTAGAGAGGACGAAGTGAGAGAGATCTCCCCACGTCGAAGAACGGAGCGCGAATGAAGAAATAAAGAGTCAACCGAAGAGAGCAGCACTAGCGTAAAAAAGGAGCTAGGCACTAAACGTCGGAGAACGGAGAAAGCAAAAACAATAGATAAAATTATAAAATTAAAAATTATAAATTAAAAATTAAAAAAAGGAAATAATAAAAAAATAAATAAATAAAATAAAAAATATATATATAATAAAAAAAGGAAAAAAATAATAAAATAAAAAAATATATATATGAATATGAAAATATAAGTTAAAAATAAAAGGAAAAACAAATAAAAGTTAACGCTTCTGATTTAAACCGGGATCTGATCGGGCACCCAATAACCATATGTGGGCCTCCTCAGACGCTCTTAATGTCAAACTACGGTCATCAGTGGTCACTAGCTTAATGATTTGAACAGAAAAGCAGTCATTAAAAGAAAGGTTATGGCTGTTGGCATGGATAGCTACAGGAAGCTGTTTGCGCTGACCGACCGAAGCTCTATATATATATATATTTATATATATATATATATATATATAAAGATTTCACATAAACACGTGATGTTAGTCTTGTTTTCCCATTTCATATTGTGGTTTGATCATTTATATATATATATTCATATAGAAATGTCACAATGAATAAACACGTGATGCAATCAATGAAGTTTAAACCTCAATGGAAAAAGGAAAACAAGATAAATAAGTACGCTAAAACCTTTCAATTTATGTCATCAGATAGCAGCTTAAGTAAAAACTGAGAAGGTAACATAAAAGTAATGGAGAAGGAAAGTAATCAAACAGCTGGAATCTCAATATCGCAATAGCTTGATAAGAAGAACAACCCAATAAAATTAAACTGTTGGACCTGCATTGTTTAATTTTATAGGGTATTTCTTGTTATCAAGCTATATTGTCATATTGAGTTTCCAGCTGATTTGTTATCTTCCTTCACCATTACTTTTATGTTAGCTTCTCAGTTTTTACTTTGTTTGCTCTCTGATGATATAAATTGAAAGGTCTCAGAGCATTTATTTTTATTGTTTTCCTTTTTTCATTGTGGTTTAAACTGCATATATATACACGAATATAGTTTATGAATAAATCAATCAGAAGAGACAAAGATCTATTTACGAAGTACTATTCCCAGTCAGCATCATAATAAAATGGATGACAAGGTGAAGGACTTGCGGTTTGGAGTTAAAAAGAGTGATGGGAAAGGTATTTTATAAGATGTAATCGGGGTGATAGAGATCAAAACGTTAGCCAGGGTAGAGTATACAAAAGTGACCATGAACTAATGATATAAGCATTTTTTGCCAGCTGATGTAACCTTTCTAGACAAGGCCATTGTTCTCGTCAATTCTAACTTGTTAAATATTAACTCTAGTTGTCCTGTTAGATTTTAATTAAAGAATACTCAGTCACATTCGTGTTAATTATGCATTTTTACATGTAGTGTACCCCGTTTATTGTAAAATGTCTCCCACTACCTAGGATTGTTCGTAATCATGACTTTATTTCATTACATGTTTTGTAATTGAATTAGAATGGAAGATGTATGGATGTTATGGAAGTTCCAGTTTAAGTGTTGGTGAACAGCTATGTTCAAGAAACTACTATTATATACAACCATTATATATGAGAGAAACATGCTTTGTCAGCATCAATAGCTGATGATATTGATTGACTGACAAAAAATTGTTATTGAAAAAATTTTAACAAGTAGGTAAATAACAATTCCATCTGAATGCACCGGACTACAGCCGCTTAAGTGTTGGAATATAAGTGTCGCCAAACTAAAATAAACCTACCTTAATCAAACATCTATGACTTCAGAAGGTCAATCTAGAAGAATTTAGTATATTGACGCGTCTGAGAGGAGAACGAATAGGAGCCCATTAAGCGATCATCATACACCATCATGCACGTTGTCAGTAAATTTAAAAGTTAATTTAAGATTACAGGAATTCTTTCTATAAATTGCTAACTTTTGGTTGAGTTTTTTTGTAAAAACTTTTCGTTTTTTAGCAAGTCGTTAAGTGATAAAAAAAACGTTTCTGAAAACATAAAATGTTTCATATTTCACCATTGATAAAGTAATTTTGAAAAAAAATACATGATCTCTTCCCATACTTAATGCTCTATTTTTAATTACAATTTTTCTCTGATCCGTCAAATGGTATGGTTTGTAAAAACTACATATACTATATAAATACTACTACTACTACTCACAAGCTTTCAGATGGAATCATAAGTCACATTTTTATATTTTATAAAAGAAAAAATGTCCAGCCATTTTAAAAACCTGAGAATTTTTCTATTTATTGTTTTTTTGCTCTCATGATAATACAAACATTTTAAGTAGATCTAGCAGTTTAAAAGAAATAGTTTTCTAAAAAATATTTTGGTCAAAAAATTGACTTTTCTCTGATGCATAATTGCTCCGAAAAAATGGGCCATATTTACACTAAATTTTTGTTTAAAACATCAATTTGATCTATCAATGACTGTGAACTGTAGCGTCCGCACAAACTTTTGGATACACACTTATCCTCTCAGATATCATCCAAAAACATCTTAATATGACTTTGATGTAAACCCCGTCAAAATCTGGAGATCAAATTGTTATTTATAGCAGAGAAAAAAAAATGAATTTACGTTGTATTTTAAATTAGTTAATCCACATTATAATGTAAAAACTTACTTTTGTTTCAAGAGTCATCTCTCGTAAAAATTGATCCACACAAGAAATGGAAATATATTCCGTATGTGTAAACCTACAAATCCTTTTAAAATATGTATACACTGTTTAATTGATGTCATTAATATTAATTTATTATCGCTTTGATCTGCGTTAAAATAATTAATTATGGATTGATTTAGAAATTAATATATGTGATTTCTTTTTGATCCGAGAAAACCAGCATTCTGTTAAGAGGGAGTGAAGGACATGTTGCGTGATTGGTAATTTACAGCAACAGTAGGTGTAGTTTTAACAGAATCCCCTGGTCTCATCAGATGGGTGAGAAGTAGCCAGTCAAGTGGATTACTTGTGTAAGACCAGTTCACCTAATGATACTTAATCGTACCTTTAGTGTTCAACAGATTTATGATAAAGCTAGTAATAGAGTTGATTGAATGGAATATTGTTAGCATTGTGTAAAAGGAAATATGATGGAGAATGGGGAGGGTGGATGTAAGCTAAGGAGATACAATGAGAGGCTAGTGAAATATGGAGCGACTAGGGGGCCAGTGGGCAGGAGTCGATTGTCCTCTAATGGTCGTATTAAGATGGGCTAATGACATATATCAACCCACGTCCCAGGTACACCACTAAAGTTATTATATTATTGTACAGTGTAGAAGTTCATTTGTAAAAATCAAAATTAACACACAGTTTGTAAACAACGGATTATACTCGTATTCAGAGATGGTAATGGTAATAATCAGGAAAAACTAACGTTTCCACATTAAAACCATTTTAAATAACGGCTAACTGAACAACTTATACCATGAACTAATTTGTGTGTTGCATTACTTTCCAGTTGATTTTATTCTTTGGGAAATGGGAAAACATTTACATCTTGTCAGTCATCCAACGGCGTCCTCGGATATCATAATCTGAGATATTATGGTTCAAGCACTAACTGAAGATGGTATCAACGAGAGTGTAATATATTATAAATGACCCCATATACAAGTGTGCTTTCCTTGAGAAAAAAATCCACCTTAACCCAATTGGCTTAGCAATTCGTTTTTTCACAAGTACTATTAAGGTATGATGAATAACAAGTTTAACAAACCAAATAGTCATTTTAGAAAAATTGACAGAAGATTGACTTAATTCAAATTAAACTCGTAAAACAATTAAGAGACTTAAGATAATTTTAATGATCATCATTTCCAGGCATGCATTTCACTGCATCTCCCATCATTTTACTTTAATGCAAGACAAATAATTATAGACATATCTTCTAAAGCTTTGAAAGCAAATTTCTTGCAAGAAAACATCCTGAAAAATCATTTTAAATCAATATAAAGAAAAAGACAACATAATTAAATAATTGTTATTCTGTGACTGATTCTACATGTCAGTGTAGAATAAATAATAATTATATTCTAAATATAGCCAATTTTGATATTGTAGGGTAGAAAGCTAATGAAATGGTCTCCACATATACAAATTTAATGGTATAAACAACGTATTTGGAACACGTAGTGCTCTTCCTCAGGCATTAACTAGAAAATACAATGTCATCAGAGAGTTATCATAGTACAAAGTACATATAATACAAAATAAAAATAAAATACTATAAAATACTATAGATAACTCTTTAATGACATTGTATTTTCTAGTTAATGCCAAGGGAAGAACACTACATGTTCGAAACGCGTAGTTTATACCATTAAAGTTTTATATGTGGAGACTATTTCATTAACGTTTTACCCTACAATGAGTAAATACCATATAATAACTGATTGCACTACGTTAAAACCAATTTTCATACTTATTATGATATTTTTGATATTTTGTTTCAAAGAGGAGTTGGGTTATTCAAATGAATGCTATAAATCCAAATCAATCGTGGACATAAGAAACAACTTTAAGTAATAGGAAAGTAATTGTAACAAAAATAATGTTCAAACAATAGCTGAAAATGCTCATAGTTGCCGAAATGTGGAAACAGGAACTTACAATCACAATTATATTAATCTCGCAAAGAAATGCAATAACACTGCTCTGAACTTCCCAACTATTTTTTTAGACATTTCAGGTAGACTGGTTGACTTTGTTTGGTGGTGAATTTCTCCTGGAAGAACAATCTAATCAATGTTTATTGCTATTGGATGAGTAAGTCAGGTTGGGTTAGACCAGCCCTAACAAGCAATATGTTGTCTCAACAATTTCCCAATGCCCTGTCTTAGACATTGTTAGACCAACTCAATCAGACCTTTCTGCCGTATTTTATAACAACTCTTTCTTAAAATAATATTTTTAGCTGACTGAAAAACATAAACTATTTCCTAATATTTGCATAATTTATTATATGAAATTCATAATACAATAAAATATAACTTATACAAGAAGGCAACAAGTTAAAGACATTCAACAAATTTAAGTATAATATAAAAAAAATAAACCCATATTAGCAGCTTACTAAAAATAAATTAAAGGTGAACTACAATATATTTTATTTCACAATTCTAACAAAAAATTATAAATTGCCCTCATTAACACTGAGTCAAATTTGAACAAACCATTGATAATGTTTATAACATTTGATCTATTAAATTTATTCAGAGAGGATTTGATAATAATTCTTAACAGCATATATTTGTCATAGGTAATAAATTTAGCTCCACTCAAGCAATATTGTTATTTCACGTGTTTATTTGAAATCTTGTTTTTGTATATATAGCCAAAAAACTGATCAATTTTAAGGAAACCGAGATTAATGTTCATATCATCTAATTCATTATTGTCAATTAAAATTACATTTAATTCATTGTTTCTCTTTAATGGAGCATTAAATGATTGGAATGATTAGAGCGTGAAATAGAGCACTTCACTGTTATTTCCTCCCAATGATATTGGTTGCGAAAAGCGTATTAAGTAGTGAGGATATTTAGAGCCTTTTAAGCTTACAAAATGAAACTGGCATTTCATTGCCTGTAAGAAATTTTACAAATATGACTTTTATTACTACTCATAGAATGCTTTTTTCAAAATCTGATGAGTTTTATTACATGAATTAATACATTAAAATGTTAAATATTATTTTACACATTTAAAAATTTAAAAATTTCGCTATCTCTAAATCATCATGAGGAAGACGTAACATTTCTTTATTGAGAGAGAAAGAGATAGAGAGAGAGCGCGCGAGAGAGAGATTGTGTGATGGGGAGAGAGACTCTGAAAGAGTGAGATAAAAAGCAGACAGACTAATAAAACGTGACAAAGTGAAATTTGTAGTTGTAGAACATATTAAAGGAGAATTATTTAAGTGCTCATGTAGTTGCGAACGATATACTAGTAAAGGTATGTAAGTGAAATAGTAAGAGCTGCTGGAGGCACTGCTAGTTGAAGAAGACGTCCTGGGCGGGTAGCGCCGAAGGCAGATGAAGAGGATATCATTAGAGACTTGCGCTGCGAAGGCTCGATGAGCTAGAAGGCCGATGCATCAAGTTTTACGATGACCGCCCGCTTAGCGCTGGCCGCTTGATGAATTGGCACGAGAGGTAGCACCGACTGCCGGCAATCGCACAAAGCGGACCTCGACCGCCTTTACTAACTAATACAATTTATGCACTCAGCCCAAGCTCTGACAGCTATGATTTAATAAAGGCCAGTTCTTCCAGCTATATTAGTCATATAGTTGGCGGCTACAAATCCTTAAAACGTATTGCCTCCAGTGGATACTCAAGCGCTTCACATAACACTGTGTCGGCCATAGTGCCCATCATGTTGTTTATTGCTTCATGTTGCCGAAAGACTTCGTGTCACACGGCCTACATGCATCCACATTTTATACGTCCTCTCACATAAATGTCTGTTCAATTATTTACGATATAAACCCCGCTCTTCTTATTGCACTGTTCAAGGAAATAACGACAAAAAAAAAACTTGGAAGTTCTGAACATTCAGTCTAAATAAAAGAAGTATTCTTTTAAATTGTTTATGAGCCCATTAAAAAGGAGAAACGATTTTTAATTATTCATTTTATCAAACATTAATGGAAATACTCCTGTATAACTGTTGAGTGCATGCCACTCACTTAAATTGGAATTATCACATCATTACAAAACACTTTTACAAATCATGTACGGTAAATTATAAGCTACAATAAATTTTACTACTACATCAAGATAGATATAGTTTAACCAATCATACACATAAGTAAAGGAACGTTAAAGGTACATCATCGAGCAAAAGCATAATATAATTAATTTCGGTACGCTAGATTCGTATGCCCTGTTGAAAAATTCAAAAAAAGCAAGAATGGGAAAACAATCTGCTGATGAAGTCATTGGATGAAGACATGTACTGCTCTCTTTTCTGAATTTGTTTTATCTGAATTTGAAAGCGCACTAGCAAATTTTTTCAAGAGTGCATTTTTGAACTTTTCTGAACAAGCCACGAACTAATATAGCATTTTGCACTAAAAAATAAATAGTAATAAATTATTATTAGCCAAGTTAACAACAAAGGGAAACTCAGAATCAGAATTGAAGTAAAACAGTAGTTGTTGTGTTAAAAGAATGATATATTTATCAATCTGTTCGTAACAATAAATACGTAAATATATAACATTATTTTACTCAAAAAAAAGGAACAGTACTCTACAATTTCCCATTTATTGTTTACCATGCTTTACTGACAGCAGTATTTCATTACAAACAGACATAAACAAGAAATTTATTATGCTAATAAAATATTTAAATAAAACTCAAGTATTACTACTAGAAATAAAAAATGTTAGTTATTGGATTCGTGTGATTCAGTAAAACTTGGTATACAATAAATGGGAAATTGTACAGTGCTGTTCCTTTTTTGAGTAAAATAATATTATTTATCTACTTATTGATTTTTTCGAACAGATTGGTAAATATATAATTATTTTAATACAAGTGCATTAGTAATGGTTACTGCAAAGCAATAAGCATTACAACTACAACTTGTACTATTTCCACAAGAAAAATGGTTAATAAGAAAAATGGTAAATATATCATTCTTTTAATACAAGTGCATTAGTGATTGTTACTGCGAAACAATAAGCATTACAACTACGACTTGTACTATTTCCACAAGAAAAATGGTAAATATACAATTCTTTTAATACAAGTGCATTAGTAATTGTTACTGCGAAACAATAAGCATTACAACTATGACTTGTACTATTTCCACAAGAAAAATGGTTAATAAGAAAAATGGTAAATATACAATTCTTTTAATACAAGTGCATTAGTAATTGTTACTGCGAAACAATAAGCATTACAACTACGACTTGTACTATTTCTTTTAGGAAAATGGTTAATTATGATGGTCATTCATATTGTTAGTGCTTAGTAAATTTATTTATATCTGCATATAAATTCGAGTAAAATGGCGTGTAAGTAAAAATGGCATTTACCCGTTTGTTATAATGAATAAAAATATTAATTGGTTACGATTAAAACTTTATGAGGAATGATAGAGAATGTAATATGACACAAAACTAATGTAATTATAAAGAATTGCATGGATTGAACAATGATACAATAACAGAATACTGTGGTTTGAATTTTATTATGAATGGTGTTTGACATTATACTGTACATTACTGTACTGAAAATGACATTACTTAGATATATGAGATATGGGACTCGTGTTTGGGCGTGAAGGTAAAAATAATTGAATGTACAAAGCGGAATAAGCAGGAAGCGGCCTGGTACGTGCACAGTGATTTGGGGAGCTGATACTGGTTATTGGCCAATGTTTCTACTTTGTGTATCAGGATACTGAATGACGAATCTGCCAGACAATACCATCCGATAACTGTACTCCGTGTTACAGTGACCCCCTAGTAATAACTTGACCTTTCGATAGCGCGATAGGTACCTTCTCCAGTTAATTGGCTCCTTTATCCTTGGGCTAAGTCGGTTGGTCAGGTCTGTTGGTGGGATCAAGGTCAGGTCGGCCAGTGGCCATTGTGTGCCCACACCGACCCTCCCGAGATTATCTTCCTTCCCTATTGATTCACTGTGAAATTGCTTGCCGACGTGCTCTCCTCGCACTCTTCTCTCGACTCACGTATAATGTCTCTCTTAACTGAGCCTAAACCTGTGGGGACAACCTGCGTCACTTAGGTATGTCTCGTCTACTTTATAATCTCAAATCTATTATATCCCTGAGATAACCTCTAGAAATACATTTTTCTTTAGTCATGAAGCAGCTGCTACATAATCAATCCGAAAATTAAAACCGCAATATTATATACAAAACAAGATTTCACAATAAACACACGAAATAACAATCAATGATCAAACCAAAATAAGAAATGAAAAGAAAAAACTAAGATCTTTCAACCGTATCAAGCGGTCTGAGCCTTACTATAGTTTCATGATTGATTATATACAATGTATATTCAAATATTATTAAATAATATATAGAATTAATAAGTATTAAAAAAAGGAACTACCATGACATAGTTTGACTGAGTGTCAACTACAGTAAAGCAGGAAGTTTTACATGAGGGTTACATAGCATAGGTGATTTCTTGTCAAAGCTGAAGGGCAACACGGTTTTGATCGATTATCCAATTTTTCATTTTTATAACATCTGTTATATTTATAAATTAAATGGCTTAGCTGAAAGTACGAAGGTAAATTAATAATAAATTGTACAGTATATTATCAAACTTCTGAAATTAGGAAAGTTGTTTGGTTTATATTTTATGAATTTATACATAGGTTCAATTGGTGTTTTTAAAAATCTAAACTTAATATACAAATTGTAAAAAAATTACAGCAATTAGATTTCCTCATGAAGTCATTTTTCTTGCTTCAAGACCACCTTGAACAGACTTGCAATTTACCGTTGAATTAATAATTTTATGTTACCACAATACATCTTGTTCAGGAGAAAATACCAATAGACGACAGTTATCATGATTTTACAACCATAATGTGTTTTTGAAACATTGTTCCAGTCAACAGAGCTAATACTAACTTACACTTCATTGGGACTTATTTTAGTTTTAGACTTTATTATGAACAGAAATCTCAGTTAAAAGTCATTTCTGATAGAACATGATAGATTTCACATTAAGCCATACGAAGTATTAAGATTGGCAATGAACAGCTAATTACAAAACTCTATATAAATCCGGTATTATAAAAAATCGATTAAAAGCACTGGATGTTTACTGCTTCATCGGATTGGACGGGATGTTAGCGACAGTGGATAATTGCCGCGGCAGACTGCAGCAGGTACTTGCAGCAGTCAATAAACAGTAGCAGACCACATGCGTGTTATTAGCACAGATTCGATCTACAAGCCTTGCTCTGTAGGGAAGATCTCGGTCCTGTATCATGCAAGAGCCCTGGAATATACCCTATCGGCGTAGTACTCTTCACACATGAATGGACTCACCACCACATTCATTCACAATAAGTCTGTACATCATGTATAATTATGTTAAACAAACATTCAAAGAATACATTAAAAAATTCCTCAAGTACACAATACTCGTAATCAAATATACGCTAACAATATTATCCTTGAATTGTAGAAAATGATACGGATGGCATATCTTAATCGAAGACGCATTCCAGGTTAATAGTTCTGGTGAAATTCATTAGTAACGTTGATGTTTACTTATACATTATTCAGATAGTTTTAGATATTTAGATAAGCTTACGCTTAAATTAAATTTCATTCACATATATTTAGAAGTACCAGGAATGATCAGTGTTTGCCCATATTCTGAGTATCTGCCTGCAATGAATGATTTCATTTTGATTTTTTACTACTTAATGACACTTTTACAATGTACTGAACTTCAATTTTTGCTCAGAAAGAGAATATATATAAGTCAGATTTAAAAATACACAATTCCAAATGTTTTTTTTAGACTTTTTAGCAACTTTTCCATTCTCTGCACTATTTACAGTTTCCATTATCATTCTATACATCCACACAGTAAAATAGATATTTAATATAAAATCTTATAAGAATATAAGACCTATATATTTAAAAGTAACAGTTTCAGTTTTTTGAATAAAGACTGCTTTATAAAAAAAAAAGACGGATTTAAAAATAGTTTTTATGAAGATAATGAAGAGGTTTTACTGTTCTTGTGACTCGACTCAGTTAAAAATGTGTTATGTTGGACATGCCAGAAAAGTTTTGGGATGAGGCCAGATTACCGAGGGCAAGAAATAAGGGCTCACCTCAGCCCTACCAACTCAAGAAATCGCAATGTACTTGGGACTCATCAAAATATTATATATTAAATATCCTGTACGGTACGGGTACAACAAAGAGCAAGAAGTTTTAATTATACAAGTAATTACATTTTTAAAATCAAATAAAACCATAAATTTTTGGCAAACATTAGTTAATAAAGAAAAAAACCAACCTGAGTGTTTCAAAAGAATTTCATCATTATGACAGATGAGCATAAGGTCTCAGATAGGTACTCGGACCGCGGACATCCCATATGATGTGGTGTCTTTTGTGAGCTTAGGATTTATCTAAACAATCTATTGATCCATTTATTTTCATTGGACCCTAAGATTGTGATTTACGATCTAATATAATACCAATGAAATAATACTGATGTAGAGTTAATACTAATGAAAGAAAAAAATTTTAATAGACGTTCACAAAAAAGTGTTTTTACAGTGTCATGAACCTGAAAGAATTTGAAAAACAAAATAATACGTCAATTGACTAAAGATTCAGCAAAAAATTTACCAAAAGTTAGTGAGACTACTGTAAAGAGAAAATCAGATTTAAATTAGAAGTACGGAATGCGTTCCAAGACTGAAAGGTGGAGTATCCCACAGTGGTCACTGTATATGCGGCAAATCACACATATTAAGCGCTACTCATTGTTAAAAGGCAAACTTCATAACATAGAACTCAAAACGAATCCACAACATTTACATTATTGCTTATCAATTAATCAGTGTGTGGTGTACAAGCGGTGTAACTATGTATACGCTATATAAAAAAACTAAATTAAATTATTGCTGTATGCTGACGGTTCCTTAAATGGTCGTATATTTGAACTTAGAGACTCCACATTTGCATAACTCAATGTTTCCCAACGACTGCAAATGTCTATCAATATTCATATGTCTATTGTAGTGACTACTAATTTCACAACTGTTATACGGCTAAAAATTGAATTCTAATTGCTTCTATCGACCGGATGTACAAGCACAAAAATTTACGTAATAACACAATCATATTATATTTGATACAAATAATACAACGTAGCAAACAGAGAAAGTAGAATAATGGTATATTTTTACCATATATTCCTACTATTTAAAATCGTATAAGATAAGTTCTCAAATTCTTGTGTTAGCTCATCAAAATAACGATTATTGATCGATTTTCTCATCAATAGCACACTTTTTCTCAAGTTTTTTGAATATAAGCAATCTGAAAATGCATGGAATATTTATCATGTTAAGATTAATAGTATAACGTTATTTCCAATTTGAGGTCTCTCATGTTTCTACGTATTTTATCTTTACCCTTAATGTTGATCAGCGTTAAATTTGTTTTAAAACACATACTGAAAAATTTTTCTAGACAATTGAAATTGTTTTAAAACGAAGAATCAATATTTGAAATAAACAGCATGGAGAGTTTTGCGATTGAATGTATAAAACAAAAGGCAGAAAAGGCGAGACTGGATCGCTTCCATACCTCCAACGACATTTGAAGCCAGTCGCTGATAGCGAAGGAATTTAAAGTGGTTTCATGCCGTCAACTAATGGTCATAAATAAACTAGCCAAATGTATAAAACTTTTATGGATTCTAAGTTAAAGTAATTCTAGGTATGCACTTATAATGTTTACAGTTTTAGTTATGTTAGATCGATTGTCTTTTTTATATCTATATATATACACACAAAAAAAGAACAAATAAAAGAATTAAGTTGAAATGGTTGATGTTTAATTACATAAGTTAATGGGGCTTGTGTCGTAGGAGATGGGAGATTAGGCGATGGTGGGACGCTGGCTGTAGAGGTCGAGGAATTAGATCAATTACGAGAAGGCCCCCGCGAGTGTGACAGCCTTCGATGAGTGGCTAGATAATGAGTGCCCGACATCTGTAACGTGTAATTTCACCACTGCCCGGAATCCCCTCTCACCCACCCTGCCCATCATATGCATAATAAAACAAGGCTCCAGCGTTGTCGGATCTCTATCAGCTCTTCCATCCAACTCCCATTCCTCCAGGTAGAAAAAAAACGACTCCTCTTGCTAGGACCTTCTCATTAGAGCTCCTCTTTAATTTATCCACGTCACTGCATTCAACAAGTGGTCCTTCTGGGCAGTCGCTCTCCCATCGTATGACCTAACTCGACTCATTAGTATGCTTTCTCTATTGAAATCACTTTATATTTACTAGAAATTGATTTATTACCTGATTTCTTAAAATGATGTTTTCGGTTAAGTACCTACAAAAAAAAACATTCAGTCAATCACTGTATTTAATTTATGCATTTTTTGACTCAAATAACTTCAATTTTTTAACAATTGCCGTTAATATTTCGTATGTCATAATTCAGTAGTTGTTTTATAAGTAATCTCATCATATCACAAGGTACTAATTCTTGTTTGACATTGTTGAAAACATGAGATAAAACCCATCATAAATAAAAAACTTCAGTGTCTTATTTTAATGTCTTCACCGCAAGAAATCATAGTAAACAAGAAATTACCAATTTTCAAAAATTAATGTTCTGTTATAAACATTTAATAATCTAAAATTCTACCATTGGATAAGTTGTCACCAGTGGTAGGGGGATGAAAGGTTAATTGGACAGAAAGCCTACCAATTAACTATTTTTGTCAACCCAAAAAAACCTCACATAATTTTGTCTGTAATGATTACTGGAGTCAGAGTTCACAAATACTTCAAATCGCCATCTCAGACTCAAGGATCTACCAAGAGATGGTAGGACATCATTTTCATTTCCCGAGCCAGGCTTTTTTCCACAAAGTTCTTACATTCTGAGTTTGACACTCTGGTATATGAGTCAAATCGTCAAACTACCAGACTAAATTTGAGCCTTGGGATAAGAAATTAAGTTAGCAGTGTGTCATTTATACTTATTGGCTCTATCAGTCTACATTTTCATCTTAACAATTTCATTGGATCAGTTCAAATATGTTACCTCATAGTTAGTTAATATTCTATCTAGAATAATAGCGGCGTTCCTTTTTCCCACACTTAAAGCGTTTAGAATTATACTTTTCGTTCAGTACTTGGTATTACTCCTATCACAATGCTCCTGGCTATAACAAGACATCAAGCGGATTGTTATAGGCAGCCAAATATAAATATAAGCTGATTGTTATAGTTACTGCTAAATAATATAACAAATGATTTATTATTAAACACTGGTTATTATCCACAAAACAAATCTTACAGCAAAACAATATGGAAAGTAATTTACGGTACATTATTTGAAATCGCTATACGACTTAAAGAAAACTTTTTTCAAAGTGATGAAAAATGTACATGAATTAGATTAATTTTTCATAGATTTTGAAATGGTTCAAACATTTTGACGGCAGAATCGTATCAAAACTTATAGAATTTTTTGATTTTTTACTTCTGAATAAACTGAAAATAACGTTTTTGTTTTGAATTTACCTCCAGAAAGCGATCTTTTACTTAGCTGGACCTTTTAAAGTCTGGACATCGTGTGTAAACTTTGGCATGTAAAAACAAAAGTTTTCTATAAAATTTGTTGTTGTCTTAAATAAAATGGTATTGATTTGTCTTGAATGAAATAAAATTGATGGAAAACAGGAGTTGTCTACTAATGAGTGATGATTGTTAATCGGATTTGTGTAGAGTGTGGAGTGAAGGGACTCTTGTTGTGAACTCTACTTGGACTCAAGTACAGATTATTCCTGGCCGTCGACAAGTAATAACGAGTTCTCCCCAGTCTCTCGTCCATCTTCACATATGATTTTATAAACGACTAACCCAGATAATTTAATGAAAGATTCCGTCCCTCCTTCATTTACATTATCATTAATATCCTTTAATTTTCTCGAGGTTGACTGCTCAGGTCAGAAGCTCTTCAGATCTCCTCAATTAATCGTTGCTGCTCATTATACCTTTCGTTACTGTAATCCCTAACATCCTCAGATCCCTTGTCATTATGATATATAAGCACATTTATTACGATCATTAAAAAAAAAATGCTTCTTCAATGTTGCCTGAACCTATTATTTTTATTTTTGTTCTTTTCTTTTAAATATAAATAAAAAGAAACAATCATAGATAATGGGGGAAAAATTAACCAATAAATACTGCATATGGCCTCAGTTTTCTGTGACCGAAGGGATAGCTCTTACGACCTCTAACGGCTATGATTTCCATTATATTGATCCAAATAACTTCAAAAGTTTATAAATAATTTTTATTAATTTTTTATTGATATGTGCTTTTCTTCTTTTATATGCACACAAGTCAAGTATTTTAAGTCTATGATGATCTTTTTCTTTTCTTATTATTTTAGTACCTGCTTAATGATTTCTCTGGTTGTTTGTCTTATATAATTGCACTATGTGCTTTTCGGGAGCTCCAGATGCCAGATACTATACATTGTAAGCCTCGTTGATAAGGTGGTAGTCGTTACTCCAATGTACAAATGTTTGTAGTTTTTACAGTCACTGTAAGTGCATATTTATGCATATACTCGATCAGTTTCCTTGAGTAGATTGTTCTTTGTTTGATTGTTATTTTTCATAAATAAGCTGCTGCTTGTGAGGCTATTAAAGTAAATTTTTCTTTAGCCAAATTAGTCCAGTCTGAACCACGAAAAAGCCATTTAACAACATAGACGGGTCCATGTGTTTATAGGCTTAAAATCATTGATACTGTTTGGATACAACATTAAAACTTCTAATCAATATAGAATTAGAAAATAGATATAGAATTTTGAAATTATTGGGATCAATACAATACCAATCAGAGCCGTCCCATGTAGTAACAGTGACTCATTAGGTTACTCAACTCCCAGCTATGAAGAAAGAACTTTAATCCTCCTAATGGACTGTACTTTGCCTATATTAAAGGAAAAAGATTTGAGAATCTTCTTGTCCCGAAGATGGCTCTAGGATAGATTTTGAAACATGTTGAGAGCCGAAGTATGTGATCTAGTTTAGATTCAATAGCAACAACGTTATTCATGAAGACAGAGAAACTAAACAAGAAGCAAGTTTCTGCAAATTATGGCTATATTTTTAATAGGTAATATATATCAAACAAATATTATCACAAAGGGTATTACATTTTTTAGTTTCACCTCTATCGATAACGTTTGAAGGTAAAATGATGCAATTTCCAGAATAAGGGAAAAAACATCAAGCTTACATGCCATAAAAACTAATAGAAAACCTGTCTCAAGGAATTCTTTAAAATATCTGACAAGTTACCAGATGTAATTTCAGAACAGAGTGAGAAGACAAAATATTTGTCGAATTTGACTCCAATGCCACAACAAAGTTGTCATTATAGTAATCATGAGGTTTCTTATTTCTAATTTATAGGCAAAATAAATTAATGCAATGGTTTAAGTTACTTAAAGCTTTATTTTAATTCCAATTTATTTTAAATTAACAAATTTTGGTTATATTATTCAAAAAGTTTCTCGTTAAACTCAATTACGTATCGGGTGTCGAAACTTCTTTTAGCGAAATTTTAAAAAGATTTAAGTCGGGCTTTATTGTTCATTTTCCTTTTTCAAATTAAAACTGATAATTATATCTTGCCATCTGATCTTTGATTAAAAGTTAAATAAACCCTCATAATTAAGAATAAATTAGTTATAGTTATTATCTCTCTCATTGGAGTTGAATTCTTGTAGGTCCAGATCGTTGATTTTTACTAAAGAAAAAACATATTGTACCCCTGGATTATTGCTCTCATGAAAGCCACTTCTGTTTTGACAACAGAAGCACTCAATCTATATTTGATATGTTATCAACTCAAAGACAGTATTTCTGTAGGTTGTTGAAAAGTTGAGTCTAGGTCAAGGTCGTGCATGAGCGAAAGCTTCTAACTATCTCAACAATATCATAGGGCTAACAGAAGTCTTCATTCAATTTTGATTACTGAGATAAATTCAGCGTTAGTCCAAAGATTTAAAGAGATGAAAAATATTTTAACATAATTTCAAAATTCACAATTGTTATCAAAACATCTTTTCTTCAATCGAAATTAATTTTTAATGTTATTTTGCCTTTTCATGTTCTAATTATGTTGACATTACAAAGTAAATAGAGCAAACTAGTGATAGCTATGGTAGGGTGAGCGTTACTTTTTATAAGTTGTAGTTGGTTCTGTCTGAGTTTACCTATTACATTCCCCCCCCCCCCCCCTCCCGCGAGGCCTCTTATCGAATTTGTCTTCCTCTTCTCTTTACTAAAAAGTATTTGTCAGCTATATTAACAAGCTTGCTTTCGTAGCATATGTCAGTGGTGTGTGTGTGTGTGTGTGTGTGTGTGTGTGTGTGTGTGCGTGTGTGTGTGTGTTTGTATTTCAGTGATGTAGCCAACATTTTTGCCGCCAGGGGCTGTCGTAAGAATTGAACCCCCCCCCCCCCTCACCGACCCACTGGACAAGTATTTTCAAAATTCTAGAAAGTCCTCAAAATATTTACTTTTATGAAATTAATCAAGGATCTAATTTTTGTAACTAATATTAGTTTCATGTTATTTTCCTACTTCTTTACATATACAGTCATCATCAAAGAAAACTAAAGTTTTTTCAAAACAAAATCGGATCATTCAAAACATAAAAAAATTGTTAAATTAAATTAACTGGCTATGCGAACAAATATAATAAGCATTCAACCTCTATAAAAAAATATGTTTACAAAATGTTTAATTTTTAATTAATTTTTAATTTGTAACTTTTATTTCAAAAATTCGTTGAAAAGAAGTATTACAAATATGAAACAATAAACTATTGCGACCTTAAAAACTCATTTTAGCATAAAATTTAAGATTTTTGGTTACCGGTTTATTATTATAATTTTTTTCTATTTTTTATTTCTCCTCTTCAAAATGCAGCCCCTCGCACGTAGTGCCCGGGGTGGACAGCCCCCACTGCTTGCTATGCCACTGTTGTGTACGTTTGGGCGTCTACCTGTATATATACGAGTACATAATATATATATATATATATATATATATATATATATATAGTGTGTGTGTGTGTGTGTGTGTGTGTGTGTCGTATGACTGAGTGAATGTGTGCTTGTTTGTAGTGGTGTGTTTGCATTTGAATTAAACCATTGGTGTATGAGTATTATACAAAAATCTATGCAAGAGTGCTGGAACGCATTTCAACATATATGAAGCTAAACATGGATAAAGCATACTGAAATATTGTTATATTTTTGTAAAATATTTATAAAAGTACTTTTTCAACGATAATATTAGAATGCTATGGACATATGATAATAAAGATATTTTTGTATAGACCTCATAATGTGCACATTAAAAGGTATGCACATGTTATCGATAATGTACAATGTGCACATTAGCAGTAGTTTGTGTTGTGCAGTTTATTCGCTATTGTTATGTAAATTTACTTTGTATAAATGATAGAATGATTCATTAGCCAGTTTAAATTTAGAGGTAAATTTATTTGATTCATATACAATAAAAATAATTTTACCAAAAATTTGTTTGTATAATTGTAAAAAGAATTTATATAAATCTGTAGGTAGTAATACATATCTGTTATTTATTACTGCTCATATATACATAGTTAATAAAAAAAAATTGGTTGACAAGAGTTCAATGAATAAATATTAATTTATTTAATAGGCTATTCGTGGTATTGAATAAATTGATGAGTCAGTAGTTTACGTTTAGATTCGCTTGCAGCTTGTATGGTACAGGACATAAAGGCCTAGAAATCCGAGCAGCTTCAATTAAGCGAGTGTGCAGGCAATGGGGTTGGTAAAGAGTCGCCCGAGTTTTGCTTACAAAGGCTGCCTTTCAAATACTCAAGCGGAATAAACAGCGAGATGTGTTCAGGTGGAGCAGAGCAGCAGACGGCTTTCGAGGCCATCTTATTTTCTTTTGTAAAAATTCTTTCTCTTAATGCTGCCCAGCCACGATCTTCCTCAAATGTTTATTCCAATTACCCTGGGATCGTAACCTTGTCTCTTTATTAAAGATAACAGACCCGCTTGTCTGAAGGAAAAAAAAAAGAACTCCCTTCCCTCTCATACTTTTTATATCTCGACCATTTCATTTACCATAACAATAAACTGGCAGGCATTTCCTTTCGCTTTACGATCCTCATCAAAATACGTGAAACTGAGATTCTGCATTGGCTTTAGTCCTTTGTTGAACCAGTCAACACTATCTCCCTACAATGACGTGATACTTTCGCTTCAAACATCTCTAGATAGCACGTTCTTTCAAAAATTGATTTTTTTTTTCTTCTTTCACTCTAATCTGGAAACCTCAAATCATTTCCTTTTAAATGTTTGCCCTCCCTAACAGCGTTACTATCACGACTTTTTCTATAATTTCTTTCAATTTATCTCGAGTGCTCAATTACCATTACTCCCTCCTCACCAACCAAATCAAAAATCCATTCTGTGTTTTATATCCTGTTCATACATTATTGCTATTACAACGAAAAAATTTTCTCTTCTAAAAAGTTTTAATGGCCTAATGTATTGGGGGAAGTATCCTTATCTACCTTTAGCATTTTTTGCATTGTGACATAAGCATTTACCTAATCAGCATCTCTGTTACTCTCTTGCTTTCAATATTTGTTTATTTGTTCAATGGTATTTCTATATAACTACTTCATTACAAACAGCTTAACAACATAATTATAGATATATTTATAGATGTGAATGATCAATGATCAAACCACTATATGAAATGGGAAAGCAAGACAAAGATCTTTCAACCGTAACAAGCGGACTTCTTCAGAGTTAAAAAACCAACTGAAACACTAGATGCACGACACATCTGGTGAGGGGTTGAGCAGAGTGGGAGGGACTCTTCTCTGTACACTATCAGTTTGACATGTTCATTCGAAGAACAGTGTATTGAAAAAAAAAACAGAAGTGGAGTTCAGTGACTAGATTACTATTGCATATAACAAAAGAAAAAAGGGATTGATTCTACATTATGGTTCCACATTCCTCTCTGGCATGTATCCTTGTATCTTTTAGAATTGAATTAGGTGTTTAAAAAAATTAAGCACTAAACAGTTGATAATTTATTTATTATTCTTAAAAATAAGAATAACTTATGAACGTTAATTACTAAATCAAATTAATATCTTTAATCATAAACCAACATGATTTCAGCACGTTTGAAAATATTTAGTCTTTAAGTAAAAGCGGTCATATGTTCCACATTGATGCAACACAACAAACTGATTCTACATCCATAATCCTATATTATTTCTTCTGAAAACATAATTAACCAGTACCTTGGTTATAGATATATAACCAAGTATTTCTTAGAGCAGTATATTGTTGAATATAGTATATAGTATAGTATACTATATAGTCTAGTATATATATAGTATACTATATATACTATATAGTATATAGTATATTGTTGAATATACAGCAGTATATTGAATACCAGTATATTGTTATAGATTAAAAGGAATTTTATATAGAACCATATTATTCTATAACAATTGAACTATGTAGACTCGGAAATCATTATATTTATGCTCATTAAATGATGAGAGGAAAACCAATAGTTACCAATCAACCTCATAAGAAAATGTAGGGTCAGAACGTGACTACATTCGTGAAGAATGATATATATTTTCATAGCTTTTTGGAAATTTTCTAAATGTAGTTGATAAATTGTTACTTGGATAATAAATGTTTCATAAGGTAAATTGAAATCTCTGACAAAGATTTTTATTTTTAGTGTATAGTTCCACTTATTTGTTTTTATTTTTCTCCTAACATTCTCAGTGTAATATATAACCTTTCCCATAAAAGTCAACAACGTGAATTGTTGAGTTGAAGCTGGGGAACATTCTAAAAAAAAACTTTGTCAAAGCATGAAAGTTAGTAGTCGAGAACTGAACAAGACGACGTGTATTATTAATATACCTTCAATGTGTGTTGGAAGCAGTCTGAACTTCAAACTTTCTGGGATCTAAACTTTAAATTACTTACTGCGGTTTACCATTTAAATAAACTGATTACAAACAACCAACCCCAAATTTAATATTTGGAACAACTAAAAATAGGAAACTCTGAAAATGCCAGGTAACTAAATAATTAAACATTTATTAGGTGAATAAATTATTTCATCTTATATTTTTTGCTGCTTTCTTTTTAATTCTACAACAGATCAGCCATCTCCCTCGGTTTTGCCTCGGTGAAAAATTCAAATAATTATCGTGATAATTTCGTGATTGAAAATAATCGTGATAACTCGTTTTTTTTTGTTTATAATACTAGTTTAGTGTTTTGTCATTCATGTACAACCTCAGCTATCATAGAACAGACATTGCAACCCTTCGTCCCATGAGGCACACATATTAATATTTCAAAGCCGCTGGGGACGCATGTTGAAATTATTTCACAACAATTATGCTTTCTCAGTCACATAATGATCTATTTTTTTTTTAAAATTTCATAATATTTTTAGCCATGGCATTGAATTTTAAAAGAAAATATCTTCTATTTTATTATTTGCAACCACTGTCAAAGAGGTTTACTTTTATATTCAATTACTTTTGGAAATATTGAGGTAAAAAAAACCTGAAGATCCACAGAGATTTTCTGTATAGAAAAAAAATTGACATCTATAAAAAAAATGATGAACATCCGTAACAATGAGTTTAGCGCCTTAATATTTTTTTACTATATTTTCAGTACACTGATTACATTACTAGTATAGTATAAACAAAATATTTGAAACAAGGAGGTAAAAACATGAAGATAGAAATACATTGAACCAAACAATAAAATAAATGAACAACCAGATGAACAGGATTTTTGTACATTAACATTCGTGACTAAAGATTCAATATTTGGCTGAAGTTGAAATGTTGATAACCTTAGATTTGACATCAAGTGGTCATCTGTCAGTTGTGATTTCCTTTGAGATTTGACATGCTTCATATCCTTCCTTCTTGAATTAAAATAATCTGAGAGCATCTTGTACTGATAAATGGTGGATAATAATGCTGTATCTTTAAGAAATTCAAACTATCTTAATTTTAGTATTTTCTAAAGGGTCTCACTGGTCACACCAAGACACATTGAAGGCAGCGGGTTTCCCATGCCTGTTGTAGAATATCCATGCTAAGTTTCAAATGAATCCGATTGCGTTGAAATAAAGATATCAAATAAATTCAAATAAAGTTCATACTAATACATCAGTTCAAATATTCGTTTATTGATAGTTTTACACGCAACCTTAACAGATAATAATTTAATATGTACTGTTAATCCCGCACTGCAGCTATAACCTTGGTGTCATAACTAAAGTTGGTGGAACCTAACAAATCAAACTTTGGGTTGCAACATAACATGTGTTTATGACTCCATATTATACTGAAGAATAGAACAATTTGTTTGTAGGTCTACTAAATGTATTTGGTACATGGGTTAAAAACATTTTCTAAACTTTTTTAATGTACTATAACGCGACAACAAAGTATTCAACTGATCTTTAGTAAGAACAGAGTACATTTACATGCAGGCTATTTTTGTCGAAAGTATGAATATTATATTTTTTCCATATTAGAAAAAAAAACATTTTTAATAGGTTTCTCATAATTAATAACCAACAGCCAATATTCATTCAAACACCAAACATCTTCTGATAGTGATCTTAGTATCATAACTAAAGCTGGTGAAACCTAACAAATCAATCCTTGGGATAGAACAAAACATGGGTTTATGACTCCATATTATACTGAAGAATAGAAACAGTTTTTTTGTAGGTCTACCCAATGTATCTGGTTCATAGGTAGAAAATACGGCATCGATTGCATTCAAGGAATATTATCGTTAATTCAATAAAATCAGTAATAGAGAGTGTTCTATGAGAAACAAATAGCGCATATGAGAAAGCAGGAATAGAGGGCAGGACACAGGAAGTGTAAGTCATAGGCCTGCTGCAGATCAGGTGACTAATGGGAAGGGATTGTGATCTCCCCTCCTACAGGCACATGGGTCGACCCTAAGATAGCCCTACATTCCCCAACTAGACCACTCTTCTTCACCACTCTTATAACACATTTATAGTAACTACAAATTTATTTCTGTTATTTATACACTTATAACAACATTTATTTGCCAAAAGAAATTATTAGGATGATATAGATAATAGTAAAACTATAATTATAATAGTAAAACTGTTATTTATACACTTATAACAACATTTATTTACAAAAAGAAATTATTAAGATGATATAGATAATAGTAAAACTATAACTCATTATAGACTCTAGATCACTTCTAAATTGTGACTATCGAGGAAATAAACACTTTCATTTGCCTGATAGCCACAACTGCTTGCCTCTCAAGATGAATAAGACTTCCTTACCTTAACACGAATCAAATAGCAGTTTGTTTGCTATTTGCTAAACACGAAACTCATGCTTGTTTGTGATTTAGTGTTTTTAATTAATTATTAAATTTTAAAAGTAATTTGTCAATTATTAAATTACAGTATATAATTATTCAATAGTCTTTAATCATGTTCCATTAATAAAATAATTTACGTATACTTAAATTTATTTCATAATGTAATAATTTTTGTTAAATCTGATGATATGGAATAATGAATCATCGATACTAACGCACAGTCATATTTTCAAGCATCGTCCTTACTAGAGTAAGCCTCTGTAGTTCATTCATAGCATTCTAATACACATAGCATGAAAAAAAGGGCTAAATCTACCAGCAACTACTCTCTTCCATTTTACACATTCTTTTTCTCTATTATTATTATTTATTTACTAATTATTTCTTATTATTGTTTTCTGCATAAGTAAGACATGTCTTTTTAATAACAGTGTCATCAATTTTGTAAAGCACTAAGAAAATACTGTATGCATATGTAAAAGAGTAGGAAGAAAAAAATTACCGCAAGATTTGACGTTATTTTGATAATGGATTATAAAAGAACATTTCTCGAAAATTACAAATATATATATATATATATATATATATATATATATATATATATAAATTTCACATAAACACGTGAAACAACAATCAATGATCAAGACACAATATGAAATGAGAAAACAATACTAGATCTTTCAACCGTAACAAGTGGTCTTCATCAGAGTCAAAAACCCAACTGAAACAATAAGATGCAAGACATATCTGGTAAAAGGTTGAGAAGAAAGGGAGGCAAGAGTGGTATTTTAAAAGGGTGAAAGTACAGGAAAGGACTTCTGTCCAGAAAGGGATGTTTGGGGAAACAAAGTGAGTACAGTAAGAAAGAGTAAAAAATTATCCGCTAGCTGTCAACCGTCTTAGAGTAGGCTATTGCTCTTGTAACGAAAGTATCAAGTTTGAAGAGACCGTTACAAATGTTTATAATATTTGATTTATTAAATTTAATTAGAGACGATTCAATAATATTTCTTAACAACATTGATTTTTCATAGGTAATAACTTTAGCTCCTGTTCAATCAATATGACCATTTTCATTGTTTACATGCAAGAATAAGGCACTACTTTTTTCCTGTCTACTTACGTTGTATTGGTGTTGTTTTTCACGTGTCTTTAATGATTTACCAGTTTGACCAATATAAATTGTATGGCAATTTTTGCACGGAATTTTATAAATACCACCGGACTCCAATTCGCTGTTACAGTTTTTTATTAATATATTGCCCACGTTATTAAGATTAGAATACACTATATTAAAAGCATTTTTTTCTTGGTCTAGTAGGGGGCTCAAAGTCATGGTACGGTAAAATTGTGGAATTTGACTATGAACGGGGCTCTGTGTAAGTATTAGAGATAGTTTTTTTAGCATCCTTCAAAGCTAAATCGATATAAGAGGAGGGGTATATTAATGATAGGGCTATTGACTTAATGTTGTTATCTCATCATTAAGGAATTCAGAAGACCACACTCTTAACGCCCTCAAAAAATATATTTCTAAAAACAGAAATTTTAACATTGTTCGGATGGGAAGAATAAAAGTTAACATATATTAATATATGTACGAAGTACATTCGTACTATACACTAAAGCGGTTTTCTATATACACTAAAGCGTAACTCTTTAGGTAAACTATAGATCAGGACATCTAAGAAGGGCAAATTACCAGTTACTTCTTCTTACATTGTGAACTTGATTGTCGGCACTAATGAATTTAATTTTATTAGGAAAACATCTTTATTTATAGAATTTGGACAGATCCATAGTATATCGTCAACATATCTATACTATTTAACATGTCTAGGCAATATTGAGCTTATGATTTTACTTTCAAAAAATTCGATGTATTAAGTACTTAGGAGGGGGGATAAGAAGTTACTCATTGCAAGCCCAAATTGTTGTTTATAAACGTTATTTTCAAACTGAAAATTACAATCTACTACACATAACTCTATTATAGTGTTAATAATCTTAGTAATAATGTAATAATAATAATTTAATAATTAATAGTAATGTAATAATAAGCTAGTAATAATGTTGGTAACTATTAACTCCATATATATATATATATATATATATATATATATAAAGATTTCACATAAACACGTGAAATAACAATCAATGATCAAACCACAATAAGAAAATGGGAAAACAAGACTTAAGACCTTTCAACCGTAACAAGCGGTCAAGATTAATAATGACATAAATGTTCTTGGCTGCCAATTTTTTTCATCAAAATTAACTATTTCTTAAGATGTTTAGACTTTGATCATTATTATTTGTACTTACTGTCAAATCTTGAAAGTTACTCTGATATTTTATATGTTGATAGCTTCATGTGATCAACAATCATCATGAGAAGGTAAACAGATTTGGTTTTTTAAACGAATATACAAACCAAAGCAAAATTAAATTGAAGATCATTGAAAAATAAATTCAATAACAATAAAGAATCTAAAAATAGCAATGGAAAAATAAGTGTAATTAATTATTATAATAATCCAATTGTCAGGACTGTATTTATGAGAAATAATTTCAGAAGAAGATAAGAGCTCCCCATTGAAGGAAACATAACTAGTGTATGAAAACAAATGTAACTACGGACTCTGTGAAAAGCGCTAAAACTCGTATATTGGAATGACAATGACCCCACTTTCTAGGAGACTTACCATGCACATAATGGCTGGGACACAAAAAACACATAAAGAACAGATGCTAACATTAATATAACGAGTAAAATAATTAGAAGCGATGCAGAAATAATTTTAAAAAAATCATCTACTAAAAATTATGGACCAAAAAATTTAAATATTTGAGTTGAAAATAGAGAAAAAATTTAAAATTATTAGATTTTAATGAGAACTATTCTCCGGAAGACCTCTTCAGTTTATTTCTCAAACTACATATCCGACATATTTATCTGCATTTTAACCAAATATGCTTTTCGTCTAATTCCATCAATTAATTTCTGGAACTACTTATATAAATGAATATTTGGAAACAAGATCATTTTTCTCCTGACAATAAATGGTGAACACATGATACTTGTTGTTTATTGAAAATATATTTTACATATAAAATAATAGGAATATTATTTGTGAAGATTTATTTGTGTCAGTGTCAAGTCAAACATGTGTCAGTCAAGGCTCAAGAACAACACTGATGATAGCAAGTTTTTTTATTGAAAACTCTTAGTCTCTTACAGTGGTTGAACGTGGATTATTATTACTCGTGATTATTGTAAATGAAGATATTCACTATTACAGGTTAATAAATAATCTAGTTCGAAAACTTAGTTTCTTTTTGTTAATTTAATTGACTAGTTTGATTAATTTAATGAAGTATAAGCCTATATCATTTTTAATAATTTAATCAAAGGTCATTTATTTTAAATAAATATTATTTAAAACAACAGGAAAGGAAAAGTTATAGAAACATGTATTCATCCTTTATTGCATAATAACAGCACTACAGTACTGAACAATAGTCCAATAGCAATACCTGAGTAAATGAAATTCGCAATGGATGACTGATTCAGGTATATGGCTTCCAATTTTTAATAATACGTCGTTATTTTTTGATGGCTGTTTATTGAAAACCGATGTAATATAATTATCAATGTCTAAAGTATTTTGTCTCATTGAAAACTGTAATCAAATGATTTAATTTCGTATAAAATTAAATATGGTATTATCATAATATTTTAAGTAACATAAAATTGTTTTCCTTCAATATTTGTCAAAAATCTGGAGTAGCCTGCACTCAACATTACTCTAAGTAAACATAATATTAATCATTTTTACGACCAATTCATTTTTATGAATTAGAATATACATACATTCTGGTAAACAATTATGGAGTTATAGTAAATCAATTCAATGATTTCAGTTCTTCTATTGCTGTCATAAACATTTAGTAAATTAGAACAAATTTTAAATCATGGATCTAGATCTATCAGACAAGTCATTATTATTAGAATCTACTGAGAACGATGAAATACATTATTATATTGAGTAGTATGTATCTCAGATCTACTGAGATACATTGAAAGCGTGAGCAGTGCTGCCCTACGTGACTTTCTAGTTTCCTTTTCCCTTTTTAGTATAAACTTTGTATTTTAATATCTTTATCCAACGTGAACATTTATCTTTAAAAACTATCTTTCACCTCTGTTGGTTATTGGTATGGATTGCAAAAATATGTTTACTTTTCAAAGTAATTGCCTAGCTTTCAGATTGAATGTGATCAAAGTTTCCGCAACTTCCAGACGGAGTCTGCGTTATTCCTAAGGGGCTTAATTATATCTTACATAAATAGCAGTTAAGAAAACTATTTATGCATTTAACAAACTGATTTGTATAATATCATTCTATTACTACAGTAATAATTTTGTAAAGCAAGGGTAAAAATTACGAGTTCAAAATAATCCCTTTCGGGAGAACATAACTTTTATTCCTATATCCAGTTGATTTTTTACATCGCCATCTGTAACAATAAGTGATCATTGGGGTCTGTTACATTTGATGTCGTTTATTTGACCTCTTTCTGCATTGATTATTTGAGCAAATGTTTTACCTATTAGACTTTAGGAAAAAAAAACTTCCCTAAAAAAAAATGTCAATGTCATCGAAATACCGAAGAACTAGCTTCAAATTAGTATCCGTTTTGTAATACAGAACGAAAGAATTTATTCAACTTACTTCAAAATTACACTACGATAAGATTAATAAGACAAGAAAATCTACATCTGATATTAAGTTCTCCTCAGGAGTGTACCATATTGAGACAAAAGTTCATTTCGTAAGAAATTATAGGTTTGATTGGAGTTGAATTTTTATATGCAAGAATTTTTTATTCTTCATTTTTTTGAATTTTATTAATTCAATAAATCATTTCAAATTTTTTATTAAATCTCTAAAGAACATTTTGATTTTTATGAATTAATTTTCTAAGAATGGCTTACATTTCTAAGTCAATGTAGACAATGTACGAGTAAATAGACATCTGCAAATCTGGCAAGCATACCAAGTAATCCTTTAGTCCAGGATGAATATTCAGTTTTTATAGCCTTATAACACTTTGGGGTAACTAAAATTTCACAAATTATTTTTTATTAAATAATAAATTTTTTTTAGTTTTGGAAAAATATCATTGTTCTTTAATGAGTTATTTAGCGACAAGAAAACTATTCTGAAACCATAAATTGTACCATAATCCCCTTTAGTTTAGGTAATTTTGAAAAAAAAATATCCTCAACTCATCCTCTAAAATTCGTAGTTTAGATAGTTAGTGATTAGTTAAATTTTATTTAAGAACAATTTTTACCATGGATGTGTAAAATACACATTAGGATTAAAAACTATACCAATTCACTAGCAAATTACACAATTCTACATTAGGACACCAGAAATTCAAGGAGTATCTCCACAGATTGGAATAATTAATTCAACTTTTGTGCATGCTCTGGAATTTATGTACACCGTGGATCACCTTCTTCATAGATGTAGACTATTAGATTCACAAGGCATAAGCTACAAAACCATTATTCCATTAAGGGAAAGAAAAATCTGGTCACCAGCAAAAGCAAAATTCATATCAGAAGAGATAATACAACTATTTCAAGAATTAGTAAATAGGATATTCAAAATATATTAAATTCTTAAATAGCGTATGAAATTGAAAAAAAAAAACCTGAAAAAATTAATTAAATGTATATTCTGTAATATTGTATATAATGTAAGATTGGGTATGTAATGTACATGTATACTGTAATCGGTACATGTTGTGTAGAATAAATAAATTCCCCTCATGACAGGGGTACTGCCCGCGAGGAAAGCTATAAAACAAAAAAAAACTTAGAAAATGTCTTAGATGCACTTTGGGGACCTGAAAACATGCAGTTCTCTAATCCTCAAGATCAGTATAAGTAAACCATACTTTACTTATTTTTATGTAAAAACAAATACTTGTAACTTTAATAATAAGAAGTTTTACATTTTACAGTATTTAATTCTATAAGTACTTACCCATTTTATAAAGGGTTAACAAATACTTTGATTAACAGAGCTCTCTATCTGCTCTATTGCATTTCAAAATTCTGTACATAATATACTCAGATCCTAGTCGGTAAAGAAATAAGATTTTTGGAGTCAGAAATTTTGCAATATCTGACTCAAAATTAACAACCATTAGGACATTACTAAGAACTCTTATAGGACTAAATGATGTGATATTAAATTTAATTTTTTTTTAAGAAGTGTTAACTTTATGTATTTTGTTACAGGGTGTTTGTAACACAAGGATCTGCCATATCCTGCTAGAGAGAGAGGCTATCAACAAAGGAAGCAAACCTTATCGATGAAACCAAATCACTCATTCAGAAATCTCTCAAGTTAATAATTGAAACACACTCTAAATAGTATCCTCCTCATGGTCATGAAAAGAATTTCAAACATTCTGCATAATTTCATTAAAAACTTAATCTATGTTGTCATTCTCATTGAATCATCTAACTATTTAACCTGATTATTTATTGAAAATTCAATCAGTCCAAGCTTAAAACAACTTAATCAGTCGTTAAATTAATGTCAGTCTAGCCATTTAGGACTCATGTTAAATAATCTAGTAGTGTTTTGTCAAACAGATAGATTGAATTTGTGTTTTTTATTCTACAATCACTTTATACACTGTGTTATTGCCTCTATATGGTATTGAACACAAAACATGTTTTCCCTCTTTTAAGCAGTCTCTAATAATGTAATAACAACCAACGCGATCATGATTGGGTTTGAATTAATAAAAGACACATAGCAAGAATATTTGATTAAAGCTACTGAACACAACTCTGTATCAAGAAATTGGCTAAACTTAACGTACAGCATTACATACCAGCAGGTATTAATTAATAAACACATTCTGGGTTAATTAATACGGTCTTTCAACACTATTGGGGTTACATGACAACATAGAGATTATTAAATTACTAAGTCTTGAAAGCTTACGGTGAAGTAGATGTTAATTAAAAAGTAAAATAAGTGTTTGCTTTCGGACAAGTAAATTAGTCGAAAAAACGAAGTTGTTTTTAAGAATTTCTTTATTAGTTTCTTGTACGAGGTAAGTTTGTTTTAACTAGTCTGAAACCGAGAAATAATAAAAAGTCGATCTTATAATATGTGTCAGATGAACCGGAGACATTTCTTATAACCAAAATTTTAAAAAACTAAATCAATGGATTAAGTCTGAAATTACATAATATCATTCAAAATACCAACAACGCCAGAAATAAGGAACTGATGACATCATACAAATCAGAAGATTATCAAAAGTAGGAATGTAGTAAATCACTGGCACTTCTGAATACGTCAGATACTTCTGATTGGTAATAGAGATTCATTGACAATGAATGGAACAGAATAAATATTTTACTTGGTTTCAGATTCATTGATGAACTTTCTTATTTGATGGGTCAAATAATAACTTCTAAATTAGAAAGAAAATTTATTCACTCCTCCAAAAGAAAACAAATGGGTGTACATTATAAAAAGAAATGTTAGGCGTAATTTTAAAGAAGTAGTTTAAAGAAACACTCCTTACAAGCTCTAGTAATAAATATCAACTGCATATCATAGTGCTGAAATGGGACTAAGATTTTTTTTTGAACAAGTACAAGCTCTACCTAGAATCATTAACCATTTTAGAATTATCCGTTAAAACTTTGATATTAATTTTATCTATTAGGGTGAAATCCTTTCATGTATACAAAACATGCTCTACAATAATTTTCTAGTAAAGCTAAAATCACTATTAAAACTAGAGTTAGACATTATGAAGTGGGACTACATGATTTGACAAGTTATGATCCTCGTCAGAGTTGTTAGTTGAGGTCATCCAGTGATGGGTTATGTTGATAAAGTTGGTGATAAAAAATCATTCGCAAATCTAAATGAAAAATATTCCTTCTCTAAGTCTACTTTTGACTTTAAGAGACATTGCACAATAACACTCGAACTTAAGTTTCCTTATTGAAGGACATGTACTTTTATTTGTTTAAACTGATCCCTAGCGGGTTAAATACCGATCGGTGATTCTACATTAGAAGTCCTAAATTTTACCTAACTCAAATGTATTTGGATTAGGGATCTTTAACGACTACCTGATATCGTCCACGCTCAGGAACGACGGTTTAATGTCCTCTCCGAAGGACAAAACGCTCAGATTTATTCACCTCCCTAAGTGAATAAATCGAGGGCAAGAGTGGGTATCGAACCACGGATCCACCAGTTCAGATGTGAACAGATTAACCCCACTGAGCCAACCTAGCCACTTTCTAAAAGACATTCATGTTAAAATCAAATAAGAACCAATAACATTCTAAGCAAGAAAGAGTTCATGCATAAGATAAAATATAATCACAGCTTTCTGGGCTCAAATTTATTCATTACAATGTGTTGGTCATATATCACAGTCAAAATATATAAAAATATAGTTAGTTCAATAAGTTTTACTCAAAATAAACCATTTTAATTAAAAAAAAACAGGTTACCACTCTTTTAGGAATTTTGTAATTATTGGTCAGTGTCAATTTTGGTATTTAAATCTAATTCGTATTAAATTTAACTTTTATTTAAAATTATCTATCGGAAGAATATTGTAGACTAAGCTGAAAATGAATTAAACGTCTTAATAAGATAGGGAAAAAAATTATAATGGAATGATATGATTAGGGAAGGTGTAGGACGCGAGCATTTAGGGTTAGGGGATGATGAAGCTACTCAAGGGCTGCTCAACAGATCACAAATGGAAAGTAAAGATAAACTTTCACCCACTTAAACAAGATCTCTGTTTGACCATTGGACGAGTAAATCTCACTTTGATTATATTGCTAAGGAGGTTACTGTATCAAATTTTTGATAAATTACGTCAAATTACGTAAATTACGTATTTGTTAATTTATTTACAACTAGTCATTGCGTCATTTTTTTTCAATAAATTTTTCAGTAAACTGTTGGCCAATTTATGATATATATGTATAACATTAGATGAATGATTAAAAGAAGGTTGACGATATGAGTTTACTAAATATGAGTTCACTCAATACCTCATATATAACATTGAAAGCTTGAATTAACAATATATATATATATATTAAAACACAAATACAAGTAAATAATTTTTTCTTAGTTAATAGATAATATTTTCAATACTTGGACTATATACATGTGAATTTTAAATTGGATGTTAATATTTTTACTCATTATCTTTGTGTAAATTATGTTGTTAACCGTTTATAATATATTGTTGAATTTCATTCTTTATTCCGAATTAAATGTAATAAAATTTTTTAAAAAAAATAACAAACAAAAAAAATCACGATCCTATTCAATAAGGATGATGAATGAATGTGATATCTCCATTTTTAACAAAATATTAGCCTGATACAGTTAATGTTAGCTAGTAATGTATAGTGCCTAGGCACTTAGCTTAATGAAACTGTACATAACAATGATTGTAAATTTTAGACTGGAAAACGAACGAGATGATATTTTTAAAAATATTTTTAATTTTCAATTATCACTTGTAAAACTAAGGCAAAAGACTTTTTCAATTTAAAATTAAGAACTACTTTTAAGAATTTGCATGTTGAAGGAAATGTGCTTTGTTGTAAATATTAATTATTGTTGTAATAAATGCTGGATTTGTAAAACTTTGTTGTTTTATTTATTAACAAAATTGTCAGAGCACAGCATGATTTTTTTATATTCTCTATGCTCTCAAATTTGCTTTTGAGTGTAAAATTCTCTAACTAGTTGTCGAAGAAAAATTCGAAATTATGAATATCATTATACCAATGTTAATTAGCTTAATATACCAAAAATGACTAGTAAAATACTTTTCGTAAATCAAACCTTAACGATTTACGAATCCACTAAGCCGCAATATAAGAACATTAAATAGATTGTTTGCTATAATATTGCAGTTAGCTAATACTTTGCAATGAATTAGCTAAACATATATTTAATTATTGATACGCTTAATATAAAAGAAGAAAATGAGGAAGTCAAGTCAAGTTTTAACCATAAAAGAATATTATATTCTCCTAAACAAAAGTCAATATTCCTTAAAGTGATTTCCACCAATCCATAGAGAAGTAATACGATATTAATTCTACTAAAATGTTTGGATTCAGTTATCAATCTGCAATAAATGACCAATAATTAAAAAAAAAACCTATTAACTATCTACCATTATAAAATCTGATAATTTAAAGAGATGTGTAACTGAGAAGACACATTGCTTTATGCCTTTTTTTACATTCGTATATTTAAATACTGTCATCATAATAGAGCTGATATCATAGAGTTCTTTCTTCCTCTTTCACCAAATATATTTTTAATTAATACCCTGTATCACTTACAGTTTCAAGTTGTAAATTTAATTTTAGTATATTTTGCCAAAATTTCCAAATGTTCCGCAAAAGATGAAAGTTTTTGAACGATGCAGTTGTCAACACCATTATCAATCCTAAACCGTATTTAAATTCCAAATTAATTTTTTTTTTTTTAATACCTGGCTGACTTACAATATGCAGACTTGATTTACTATTCAAGTAGTAAAAATTTTCTTTTGATGATAATATGTGTAAAAATTCATTAACTGTGCAATCTATTATAGTGTGGTATTTACTCATATTGGGGAAAGTTCTATACGGATATAAAAAAAGAAAAAAAAAGTAATTTTAGACTTTATCTGAAACCATTTTATCCATTTGCTAATCAAGTTGTATAATTCAAAGATATATTTTAAATTTCTTTTGAATGAGAAATTCTTATGTCTCCCAAAATTAAAAGAGATTTTACCAAACCATTAAGTCCATTCTGTATACAAGTAGAAGATAGAATAAAAAATTAAGTCTCTATCCAAGAATTCTTGCTTGGACTCACCCAACACCAACAGAGCAGATGTAACTTGAAAAAGTACATTAATTGTTCGAAACGCGTTGTTCAGCTTATTATAATAAACCTTTTTTGTGTGGAGATTAATACTTTCCCCAATATGTGTGGAAATATTGAAATGAGTCATTGCCAGGTTTTGTCTGCATGAGTATAAGAAAATACTTTATATACTTATGTATGAACATATACTATTTATATATACATCTGCTTACTTTATTTTATCTGTAATTAATCATTGAATAATTACAATCAAGTATATTGTATATTAAACTTGTATATTATATTGTACGCATATATTAAATACGTACGTTTTCTTTTAAGATAATAAGAAAAAGAAAACGAGTTCACCCGTACTCTAACATAGGATCAATAAACAGCTTTAAACCACAAAATAATAGCATAGAAATCATTCTCAAGCTGTAAAGGATGTAACACATGAATTTGCAGAGAGGCCTTGATAGGTATCTAGCTCTAACTATAGGAAAAAACTCCCTACAGAGGTGGGCAGGTAAGTTAGATTATTTAATCTGTTCGTTTCCGTGTTCCAGTGAGTAACATTTCACAACGAGCAAAGAATCTTTATTTACTTATATAGTTACATCTCAATTGTGAATTTCAATAAGTAGATGAATCGCAACACATTGCTACATTAATATAGAACCTATTAGCACAACGATTGGATGAACAGAAGAAACGTCATTTATGCTTGCAATATGAAAAATTAAAGTTTTAAAAACATATTATGGCATATTATATAACAAAATTTGTTTAAATGAAAGTCTATTCACAAATTACTTATAAAAATTATAATTATTAAATTATATAATCATAATGAATTTATAATTTTAAATTAAATTATTAAATAAAATTGAAGTTCTACATGAAAATAGTATACGATGTATTTGCACAACAAGTGTGTGAAAAACACATTCTTTGTTTAATAATCTGACTTTCAAAACTTTCTATGTAAAACCCTATGTACGTAGATTTTAATAAACATAAAATAATAAAAATAATCACTTTTATAAAGAAATTATTGTGTTTTATACGATTAATTAAGCAGATAGGCTATCTTTTGATTGTAACGAACAAATTGGTTTTTAAAAATTTTATTTTAAAACAGGGAATAAATAATTATGAGTCAAACTCAGTGTTCAATATAGATTGAATAATATTAAAAATGATTAAGTATAATTAGGGGGAATGTATTTTGTATACATCATAGATGAAAAAGAATAATCTTTCGTAAATTTCAAACGGCTAAATAAATCAGTTTTAGGAATCATTAAATGCAACAACAAAGCTAGTCAGCATTGGCTATAGTCGGGTTGGACAAACTACACACCGTCAACAGGCCCTATGACAGTGCCTGCCGAACTCCGCCAAAGCATCTACAACAACTCTAATGGTTTGAACTTTACGAGCCGGAGAACAGAGCACCAGCGATATGAATGGGACCCCATCACGCAACCCACCTCGTCCCTCATAGCTCAATGCAAGTGCCAATTTCCTCCTGACTCTGGCTTGAATGCCTAGTTAAATTATCTAAATTATAATTCAATGCTCCGATATAAGGAGAGGGAGAGAGAAAAAAAAGCAATTTTAGACTTTATCTGAAACCATTTTATCCAT
Source organism: Hermatobates lingyangjiaoensis (assembly GCA_026182355.1). NCBI lineage: Eukaryota > Metazoa > Arthropoda > Insecta > Hemiptera > Hermatobatidae > Hermatobates > Hermatobates lingyangjiaoensis. Next base: position 1,653,846 of record JAPFBL010000329.1, read on the forward strand.
TTACTAAACAGGTTGTATAATTCAAAGATATATTTTAATTTTCTTTTGAATGAGAAATTCTTAAGACTACCAAAATTAAAAGAGACTTCACTAAACCATCAAGTCCATTCTGAATACAAGTAGAAGATATAATAAAAAATCTGGAGTGGCCTACACTCTACTTTACTATAAGTAACTTAATGTCAAATTTCTTGAGTATATAAAACATAACGTCTCATTTAAGCATAACGTAAACATCTAAATGGGATATAATTATTAGCCTGTCATTCCTGAGGTAGTACAGATAGTGATTGAAGGACATATCAATTTATAAGCTTATTTTTGTACATCACAAATAATTTATTATTTGCAAATAATTTCATTAGTATAACTACAGCAGTAATAACATTTTTGAAAAACCAATGTGAACATTTCTTGAAACGAAATAGTATCCTACAAGAGAACATGGCTATTGTTCAAATAGCCAGTAGATTTCTTACATCGTTTACTTGACATCCTTCTACATTGAATATTAATGTAAAATTTTCAAATTTGAAACAGTAAAATACTCTTTTTTTCTCTGAAAAACTTCTTAAACAGCGAAGAAAATGTTGTTTTAAGGTGATTTGTTAATTAAAGATGTACGATAATTACAGTTATTAATCTCTAAACGAAAGATTTATATTTGGAATTATCTTTTACATTTTTGGTTTTTAACAGAATTATTATACTGGGAATTTTATGGCTTCTTAGTACTTAATAAGATCATTTTCCTTCCCCTTTGTCAAATAACATATATACGAATTTTTTTTAATGAGTGTTGTCATTTACCTGCACAATATTATTCCTCTTACATCTCTTATAAGTCAATAATATATTTTCATTTTTCCATTAGAAACATCAATTTTATCTCAGTGGATTCGCTCAAAAAATTTCTAAGTCAATGTAAACAATGTAAAAAAATACAAAAAATTCGACAAGTATAGCAGGTGATCTCTTAGTCTAGAATAAACAAACAGTTTTTATATCGTTATTGCTCTTTCCCGTAATTGAAACTTCATGAATTTTTTTTGTGAATTGCTAATTTTTTGTTCCATTTTTGGTCAAATTTTCATAATTTTTTAACGAGCCGTTTAGCGTCAAAAAAACATATTCTGAAAACACAAATCGTACTGTAACGACCGTTTAGCGAATGTAATTTTAGAAAAAAATATCTCAACTCATTCTCCACATAATGTTCTATTTTTAGGCATAGTTTCATTTTGATCCATCAAACAGTATTGCTTGTATCGCTCTCACAAGGTTTGAGATTGAATTATAAGTCAAAATTTTTACATTTTATTGAAAAAAAAAATATTTCCTGTTGATTTAAAATTCTGAATATATTTTTCGTTTGTTACATTTGTAACCTCAAAGATAATGTCAAAATTTCAAAACTCTAGGGTTACCAGTTTAGGAGAAATAAATGTTTAAAAAAAAACGGTTTTTGGCAAAAAAAGTGACCTTCCCATCATGCATAATTCTTCCCAAACAATAGGGATCTTCGTCTAAATGGGGCCCATTTTTGTGTAAAATATCAACTTGATCCATCAAAGATTCTGGACCGTAGCGTGGTAACAAGCAATGCTAACACACGCACCCACCCACCCACCCACCCACACACACACACACAGACATCATCGTAAAAACGTCATAAAACGACTTCTGGGACCTCAAAACATGTAATTCCGTCAAAATCTCGAGATCGAATTTTTTCACGATCACTATACTTTACTTATAGTAAAGTAAAAAATGACTTTATAATAGATATGATAAGGATCAAAATATCTATATTACTAATATAAGAAACCGTCGTACCACGTAAGATCAGCTTACGTTTTCTCATATTAATAATATAAATCATAATAAACTCAGTGGTACTAACATTATGCATGCATCAAAATATCTGATGAAATTGTACTTTTTTTTAAACTTTTGTTGTTTAATCTCTAAACATAGTTAAGTTGATTAAATATTGTGGTGATTCTTTATTTCCTTTGAAAAATATAAATTTGGTTACAACATAAAATTCAAAATGCCAAATACAGGTAATGTTTAGATTAATTCCTTGATAGCCATTCAGCTCAAGAAATCACTTGTACTTATTCAGAGATATTGGTTTTTCCTGAAGATTTTTATATCAATAGTCATATATACACAACAACCAATTTTTAATTCATAATCTGTTAAATTATAAATAACCAATGTCCAAAAGTTTTCTGTTCGCTAATCCAATGTCGAAGGAACATTGCTCCCTTGAACGTAACACTTGAAAGTTAAGACTTCCTTAAGACATATATACAAATAGATCTATTTGATTATTGTAATTTATTATTTTATATAGTAATTTTAGCTCTTATCAGATAATACTCCTGTATTTCAACAGTATCGTTATCATGAATAAAAATGTGCTTTACTCATCCAAAACAAGCGAGCTCTTACCAGTGTCAAATGGTGAAACAGTGGTCACCTTTTGAATGGTGAAACATTCAATTTTGATAATGAATATTAATATATGTCTAATATAGTGCAATCAGTTATTATGTGGTATTTACTCATTGTAGGGTAAAAATCTAATGAAATGGTCTCCACATATAAAAATTTAATGATATAAACAACGCGTTTCGAACACGTAGTGTTCTTCCTCAGGCATTAACTAAAAAATACAATGACACCAGAGAGTTATCTATAGTCTTATTTTATTTTATATTAATTTTTGTACTTATTTACTTTGTACTATAGATAACTCTCTGGTGTCATTATATTTTTTAGTTAATGCCTGAGGAAGAACACTACGTGTTCGAAAAGCGTTGTTTATATAATTAAATTTTTATATGTGGAGACCATTTCATTAGATTTTTACCCTACAATAATATATGTCTTTATTTAATACCTTTAATACAATGACTTCAACCATGACTATCTGACTTCTTCCAACTCATGACTCAAAAACATTGTGAATCATGACTAACAAGACCATATGACAGGAATACGACATCATTACTGTACAAATAAACTTAATATTTGACATGAATTACTGACATTCCAAGTTATAGTAGCACAGTAATCAAGTAGATTAGTGCTTAGGACAATCTGCATTGTCTTAATAATCCTATTTATTTTTGAAGCTACAAAATAAATTATTAAAAAAATCCTCAAAATTTTAAATTAATAGGAGATATTTTATTAGATATAAATACATATAAATTTTGACATATCATTCAACTTGAAAGGCTATGAAATCAAACGTATAACATAATATTCTTTAGTATATTATATCAATTTATATAATACATTTAAATTGTTTAGATGAATGTGATAGAAGACAATTTAAGAATTCCTGAAGACTATCGTCACGTATCACAGTCCATCCGATATCACAGACTCATTTCATTTATCCTACAATTTTAAATTCACTAAAAACTCGATGTAAAACAACCATGTGCATAGAATGAATTGAACATATAAAGTCATAAATTAAGTTATATAAGCACATAGAAGAAATCACAAAACTCAAACCTGTATTTCAACAGTATTGTTATCATTAATAAAAATATGTTTTACTATCACAAAACAAACAAGGTCTTACCTTTGTCAAAAGGTGAATCAATGGTCAAAAACCATATTATGATTTTCTTTCTGTCAATTTAGTTTATATGTATAGCATTCAGAGTTTAGTTTTAACCAAGAAATATAACTGTGTTCCGATTTATTTTAGTACTTTAAATATACCCAAAAACAAGAGCTAATGAGTTTGAGTAGTTCGGTTTACTTTATGAATAAGGGTCCCTAATTTTGACTGCATTCTATTAAGAGGATGTAATGACCTTTCAATATTTCTTTCCGTGAGTATCAGAGTATGCACGAAGCAGGGAAAGAACACGCTAAGCCTTCTTGTCTTGGGCGTGTTCGTGGAATGGATGAATAGGACACGCATGCGAGTGTGCCCACAGACACACACTACTACGCCATCTAGTTAACAATCCCTAATAGATTTCCCCTTGATCCACTTTTTATTATCTCCCTCCACTTGAAAACTATCCAACACAGCACTATATCGATTCTATTCAATTTTGGCTTTTTTCTCGCCGGAAGGTATGAGTGTTAAAAGACACGTTACTAATTCATTAAACCCAACTCGTTCTAGTCTTGTCTAACATAGTCTCAAATTGATTTCCCTCAGATGCAATATGCAAATTTAAAACTCTTTACCAAATCACGTCAGACTTTTATAAAATCAGTTCATTTTTTTGTATTTATAATAACATTCTTTAAAAAAAAAAAAATAACAACTGAACCAAAAATAGTTATTACTTATTTTTCTAGCAAATAATTAATAATTATAAAGGGAAAGATTATAATTACATGATCACTTATTTTTGCGATGTTAAACATAAATTTTTATGTGCACAGAATATGTTATTATACTCATTCCTCCACACATATACGCCCCTATGTATTTGTCAAATGAGTAACTATAACAGTTAAGTCAATTCGTTTTACATTACTATAAGTAAAGTACACTGAAGGTGGAAAAATTTCGAAGTGGAAATGATCTCTAGATTTCGAAGGAATTACATGTTTTGACGTTCCAAAAGTTGCTTTATGACGTTTTTTCGATTATGTCTGTGCATGTGTAAGATGGGTGAGTGAGCATTCAAAGGATTGTGTACACGCTATGGTCCACAAACTTTTATAGATCTAATTAATATTTTACACAAAAATAGGCCTCATATTGTAGATGGACCCTATTGTTTGGGAGCAATTGTGTATGTTGGAAAAGTAACTTTTTTTTGGCAAAATGTGTTTTAAATATTTTTCTTTTCTTAAATTACTAATTCTAGAGTACTGAAATTTTTGAAACTACAAAATCAATTACTAAATAAATCCTGAAAGTTTTAAATTAACAGGAGATATTTTTTTTTAATCAAATATAAAAATTTTAACTTATCATTCAATCTGAAAGGTTATGAGAACGATACAAGTAAAACAGGTTGACAGATCAAAATTAAATTATACCTAAATTCGGAACATTATGTGGGAAAAGAGATGCTGTCAATATTTTCAAAACAACATGAACTAAAAGGGCCTTAAGGTCAATTTTATGTTTTCAGAAAGTGTTTTTTTTTACGTTAAACTGTTTATGAAAGAACAATGAAATTTTAACCATGACAAAAAAAATTAATTAGAAAAATTATATTGAAATTTAAAAAAAAATCGTTAAATTTTAATAAACTCAGAGAGCAAACAGTTATAAAAGCAAAATTTTCAAATCACCTGGTATAATGGTCGGATGTGTTGACATATATATACATTATATATATTGGTTAAATTTTTTTTAGGAAAATCGACTGAAACAGAATTAGAGGTTTAATGAAAAAATTTGACGTGATTTAATGACTTAATCTGAGATATAAGAAGAATAAAATTCTTTCATGTAAAAATCAACGCTAATCAAACATATAATTTCTGGTGCTTTCTATGGTATTATGGATTTGTCTCACAAAATTCCTTAAAGAATCGGCAGGTTGCATCTTGAACAAAACTTAATATTAGATTACGACTTTTTGGTGTTTAAAAAATTTATTACCCTGGGGTAATACTGAATTCATAGGAATGGACACTTAAGTTTTATATTTCAAAACAGATACAAATTTTAAGATGATTCGTTGGTGATTCGATGACATTTTCAAGAAAAAAACAGCATATTTTTAAGTCCTAATGGGAAAGCTTTTGTTTAGATTTTCAATGTAGAAGGTCAGATAAAAAATATCAAATGTAACAGAAGCGTTGGCCACGTGTTGTTACAAAAGGCCATGCTAAGACATGCACTAGCTACAGGAACAAAAACCATTTTCTCCTACAAGAGATTATTTTGTAACACGAATTCTCTAATTTGGCTTTACAAAAGTGTTATTACACCGATGGTAATGCCAATGATATAGTATGAATTAATTTGCTGGAGACTCCAACCGTCGCTTCGCAAGTACACTTGGTGTCCCTATCTTTACTTTCCTGATGACGGTTCAAACCGAAAATTAGAGACTGTAAGTGTATGCTTTTAATTTCTCTATGTTCCCTTCTGTAAATTGAACTATATATATTGTAAATGAAGAAAACGATCCAGAAAGGACAATAAAAGTTTAATACCAAACTACAGGTACACAGTAAATAGATAAACAGATTTACAGTCTCTAATTTTCGGTTTGAACCGTCATCAAGAGAGTAAAGATAGGGCACCAAGTACACTTGCGAAGAGACGGTTAAAGACCAATAGTGTTGTCATATGCATGCCCAGAACAATAAAAATAAAAAAAATAAACTAAGAAAGTGAAGAACAGAAGAATAAAATAATTAATATGACACTATGATAATAATTAATAAGTAAATGAGGATCTATAAACATCAAAAAAGATAAAAATAAATTATATGTTAAAATTAATAATATAATATTAATTAATTAATATTAATAATAATATTAATATTAATAATATAATAATATTTATATGTTAACTTAAGTAATATAAATAAAAATATAAAATGTTAAGTTCAAAATAGGTTTAAAGGTAAAAGAACACAATAAAAAGAAATAAAATACTCAATTTCATAAATAATAAAATAAAAAAAAGTAACATATAATTTAAAAAGGAAAATAAAACAATATAAAAGAATAAAATAAAATTAAAAAATACATAAATACCTACATATAATCTATAAATATATTCGAGTTCAAAATTCAAGAAGAGTAACACACAGAGTAAAGAAACACACTTACAATATCAAATTTTTGGGCAATCCGTCTTCAGGAGAAAAGAGAAAGGGAGACCGAGCACGTTGTAGACTCAACGGAAAGTAACCGACCCGGCAACTGCCACTCGCACCCGGGCTTAAAGTAATAGAATTAAGAGAAGAAGTAAACAGAAATTCAGATAAGCAATACAAGTTGTGAAATACGAGTATAAAAGGAACAAAGAGAATTGGAGAGAAATTTAAAAGTTAGGAAAAAAATAAATAAGTTAATAATAGAAAAAAAAGAGATTAGTTCAGAATAAAATAGAATGAAAAGAAATAAAAAAATATATAAATTAAATAAATATAAAAAAAATATCTTATAAAGTTTAGTCCAGGTGGGCTGCACGCCCCAAGCAACCAGGAATCAAGTTTGGAACTGCCGTCGGTCAGTTGAAAAATATATCATCAATAAAACGGTTAGTTTCATCGAAAATGAGGTGAAAGAAGGACAAATTGCAGAAAATATTGGAGTTATAGAGAGAAGAATCAGTGGCAGTGGAGACAGTAGAACTGTTTAAAATAGGTCGTTGTGGGGTAAGGATTGGAGTTAAGGTAGTGACAGGGGTAAGATTTTGATTAAGGTTCAGTTGTGGAGTAGAGAGTAAGTTTGAGGGATGGTTCGTTACATAAGAAGAGTTGGGTAAGGTGTGTTCAGGATTAGGAAGAAAAACCCAAGGGACATTTGGTGGGGGCAGGGGTAGCGATGGTGCAAGTAGGAAAACGTGGAATGCAGGTGTTATTGAGGTAGGGTATACTAAGAGGAAGGCCGATGGCCAGATCCAGATAGCTGCGACAGAGATTCGTGACTTTGATCAAGGAGGACTTTCTCTTGATTGAGAGGAGTTTGCAGCAGCTTGAATGTGTTGAAGACACAAGAAAAGGTGGGAAGAAGAAGTTTCGAGCAAAGATCAAGGGTTGAGGTTAAATTTTGAAAATAAGAGCTCTGAATTTTCTGGTAGTTAGAGAGGGTGGGCGGGTTAAATTTAACGCGCATAGAAAGCCAAAGATGGTGATATCATTACGAAAGGTTGGAGGTATTGTAAATAAGGCTAGGTTTAATGTTAAGCAATTCGGTAGAATATTAAAGAGGAGGCAATGGGAGACTAAACTCAATGTGCACAGGTAATATTCAATATATCACAGAAATTCAAGGAAACTAAAAGTAAGTATCAACCTGATTGAAGAAATAACAACAAACAAAGTAAAGAATTAAAAAACATAACCCAAACAAAGACGTAATATTGAAATAAAAAATTGATAAGATGATAAGTAATGAAATAAATTACTAATGGGAATTAGAATAAAAAAATAAAGAAGTTTATAAATAAACAGACGTAAAACATTCTAATGGAAGTAAAAATAGATTAAAGGTAAGTACAAAGGTTAGATAGTAAAACAATCAACTTCAATTAAAACAAACAACCAATACAATTCAAAACAAAAAAGGTTTACACTTACAAGCAAAAATTATTGAACAGAAAAAAATTGAAATAATAGTAAAAAACGACACGTTAGTAAACAAAGTGTAGGAAAATATAAAACGAAGGAAATAAAGGAAGATAATAACCATAAAATACAACAAGAACTGCTTATCTATGAAATAAAATAAGAAGGAAGGTTATGATACAGAGATCAATAAATATAGTTAAGAGGAATAGAAAAAATACAAGAGACAATTAAAGAAGAATGAGAACCTGTGCAAAGAAATGAAGAAAAAGAGAATAAATAATTTCTAAGCTAGAATAGAACAAGAACTGGTAATCTATGAAATAAAATAAGAAGGAAGGTTATGATACAGAGATCAATAAATGTAGTTAAGAGGAATAGAAAAAATACAAGAGACAATTAAATAATAATGAGAACCTGTGCTAAGAAATGAAGAAAAAGAGAATAAATAATTTCTAAGCTAGAATAGAACAAGAACTGGTAATCTATGAAATAAAATAAGAAGGAAGGTTATGATACAGAGATCAATAAATGTAGTTAAGAGGAATAGAAAAAATACAAGAGACAATTAACGAATAATGAGAACATGTGCGAAGAAATGAAGTAAAAGAGCTAGATAATTTCTAAGCTAGAATAGGCAGGAGTAACAGCACAGAAGGTTTCAACGTTGCACATAACGCACTAAAGTTCACTTATTAAACGGAAATACATTCCAAACTAGATACAATACGAGTTCAAAATTCAAGAGGAATAATACACGGAGTAAAGAAATACACTTACAATCTCAAATTTTCAGGTAATCCGTCCTCAGGAGAAAAGAGAAAGGGAGAACAAACACTTTGTAGACGCAACGACAAGTAACTGACCCTGCAACACCAGTGTTGCCCCTCGTACCCGGTCTTAAAGTAATAGAATTAAGAGAAGATATAGACAAACATTCAGATAAGCTGTATAAAGTGAGAAATATAAAAGAATCAAAGAGAATTGTAGAGAAATTTAAAAGAAAGGTAAAAATAAATAAGTAAATATATATTAATAATTTATATATATATATATATATATATATATATATATATATATATATATATAATTATATAACTACGTAAGCCTGGGATCAACCAAGCTTACTCTCCGGATGAATAGTCATAGATCTTGCGTCACTAACCACTTAGTTCAACCCGTCGCCATCCATGCCGACAACCATGGTCTAGGCTTTAACAATTGCTACAGGGCACAGACACTATGACAAGTTACCCCTGAAACTAAAAACGTCCATCTACGAGCTTTTTGCAGACGCATATTTCGTTTCTGAACTCATGTAGTACACTAGGCTTAAACTTAAAGATATGAAGTTGCTAATTTTTTTTCCATTTTCTTGTTTTTTATATTTACTTATTTATTTTTATTTTTTTTGTATATTGTTTTCTTTTCCTTTTTAAATTATACGTTACAAACATGTTTTTATTATTTATCAAATTCATTTTTTCATTAATTATTTTTTTTTTGGGCTACGTTTAAAAGTATTTTTAATTTAACGTCTTATTTTGTTATTTATACAACTTAAATTTTTATTAATTTTAACATATAATTTATTGTAATACTCTTTAATATTTATAGTTACACACTCCGTTACTAATTATTTTGACAGTGTTATATTAATTATTTTATTCTTCTGTTCTTCACTTTTTTAGTTTATGTTTCTTATTTTTATTGAACCGGACACGCGTGTGACAACACTGTTGGTCTCCACCATCGCTCCGTAGATGCGCTTAGTATCCCTATCTTTTCTCTCCTGATGACGGTTAAACTGGGAGTTAGAGATTGTAAGTCTGTTTTTCTGTTTCCTCTTCCCTTCTTCTTCCCTTCTTCTCCCTGACAACAAAGTTCAGTTCGAAATATCGACCCAGTAAGTTTTCTCGCTTCTTCTATTTGTTGTCTTTTTTCATTTATATATATATATATATATATATCTACTCCTCTCCTGAAGTCGGTGTGTAGTCGAAATGATAGGGAATTGTGGATGTTAATATCTTTTTTGTGTTTCCTAGTTGTGACTTTAATTATATATATATACACGTGTGTGTGTTTTTATGAGCATGGTGTTTGCTCTTATAATTTTTGTAAATTAAGACTCGTTCAATTTATATTTCATTGCTTCTTCTTCCTGTGTTTATCGTCCTTGACATTCATGCTTCTTCGGAAGGATGGGGAATACAGAAATGTATCATGGGATGTAGGTCGACGAAGCTGGGCCGGCCGTGAAGCAGGCGGTGAGTTAATGAAAGTATTTGCAGGCTCTGTGGGCGTGCAGAGGATGCAATTAGAGAAAGCGGCCGTGCCGGGCCCTGTGATTTGTTCCTAGGCTGTGGTTACACCGAACACCTCGCATTACTAAATGGCTTATTAGAGGATTCCTGATTAGTCCTCCAGCTCCACATCTTTCTGCCTACACCTCGTTCTACTTGATAACAAATCTGACTTCTTTGCCACTTCACTTATACCTCAAAGAGAACTATTACCTGTGTTTAGATTAGCAATTATTAACCACAGGGCGTTGATACGCATTTTAATTGGTATTTAAGGCACTTTATAACAACACCTGTAATTCAATATCTTTGATTAATAATAATTTTCAGAAGGAAGTGTTATTGAAATATTAGTATTTTGCATAAGGAAATCAAAAGACTATGCATTTAGCATATATTCTAATTAAGAATTAGTTTGAATTGAAAATATATTTCAGTGTTATTACTATAATAAAATCAAAATGTAACATGCAGTTACTTACATATTAGCTGTATTTAGCAAGAGTTTGTATCTGTACGATATATGATACAACAACTAGACTTACCACTATGGTACGGGTTCAAATTACAGGAGGGAAACACATTGAAGTAATTATATTAATTTATTTTTATATTCATTTTGAAAAAGAGTGGAATCGTCATTTAACCTAGTTTGTTATTCAAGGTGTTTTTCTAGATAATGTCATATAGAGAGAAAATAGCTTCTATATATATTTTCTACATATTTTGAAAAGGGTTACTAGTGCAGTTTGATAAAATAAAATTCACAAAAAAATTTGGAGTGGGTACACCCACATAAGTAAACATAATGTCAAACTCGTTAAACACCAACTGGAGTTTTATGTTGTTCTAATTTAAATCAATACGTATCATTTGTTAACATAGGGGCTGTAATAATTTTAGTAGTTACAATTATTGTAAAATCAGTAATGAATCCGATATATTATTAAAATTATTAAACTGAGGTGCCTGAAACTCATTGACTCGTAAGCTCAGATACTATAACTGCCATACTGTCTATACCATCGTTGCAACTAAATTCAACTTCTGTTTTATGTTCATTAATGATCTTCATAAATTTAGATTGAGAAATGTCCCTAACTCCTATAGTTTTAGGTATGATTTGACAGAAATGTTTATCCATTCCGAAATGATTGACTTCAATACAGATATGTATAATGTAAATCTTTAATATATTTAATATACTATAGAGATCATCCCATTTTGTAAAATAGAGGGATAATTAATCAATATAGGTTTAAATATCAAAGACTGAGATGTTTGTCAGTCTTTAATCAAAAAGATAAGTTCCTTAGTGACAGATCCAGCGTATACCTGCTTGCTTTTTGTAAATAACACAACTCATGCCTAGAAGATCATTGGTATTAACACAGCAGTAATAACACTTTTGTAAAGCCAAAGTAAATGTTCCATGTTACAAAATAATCTCATACAGGAGAACATGACATTAGTTCTTATATCTATGGACTCTTTACATTGGAATGATTTAAGCTAAAGCAATGATCTTAAAGATTAAATGTTCATACCTCTTCTACATGAAATAAAGTTAGAAGCATTCATAAAGAATTCAAAATTTCAATTTACCAATAGTCATTAAAAATTTAACATATAGAATTAATTAATACAAAGTCATGTAAATAATTTATTCAATGAAAAATAGGTAATAAGTAATTCTAAATGTAATTATTTTTTTCCCTGGTACTGTATTTATTTTTGCATTGATATGGTCTTGATGATGTCTACAAATATAGACGAAACGTTAGTTAAGAGGTGTTTTGCTGTCTGATGCTAGACCAAACCTAAATTAAGACAGAAAAATAGTGTTGAATATATATGGTCGAGATAAGAAAACATAGAAAAAATAAATATATGTAATTTCAAAATTGACAATATTTTGAATTGCATTTCATAATTATGGTATTGCAACTGCATTTGATGAATTATTTTTATAATGAATAGTACACTATTTTTCTGAAATAGATGTTAGTGTGGCACAATCTCAGAACTTATAGGGATTCCATTAGCATTCTAAATCATTATTTTTGCAGATCGCTTGTAAAGACATTAACACCGACCAGTAATCGTCATCAACTTCCTTTCTACATAATTAAGATCTTCAATAAGATTAATTTGTTTGCTTATAATTAATTTACACCATATGGACATATTATGTCAACTGGGATGTATTAGTATTTTACATGTAATATTCATGTAAAGGTATACAAAATGTGTGATTTATTTCTGAAGTGTTCCGCTGCATCGCTTAAAATCGTTAAATATTTATTACTTCGATCAGAAGGGAGATTTTGAAGGGAGATTCAAAGCAAATAAGCGCAAATTAGATTTGTGTTGTGTCCTATGATTGCAATCCTTCTCTGCCCGCGCATTAATAGAGTTTATTCAATTTATGTAAATATTCATGTTCAGCAGGATTTATCTATAATGCTCTTCCTATTTATAGCCTAATATATAAATTTCTGATAGATCTGCTAGAGCAAAAGAACTCCTAGAACAACTACAAGCTAATTAATGATAGAGTAACATTAAACTAAATTATAATAAAACGCACGTATTGTTTAGTATGTATGCAATATTTAGGTACTTTGTTAATATCCAACAATTACATTTACACTGTCTTGATCCGGATTATCAACTCATAATATCATGCTAAGAATAACTAATTATTATAGACATTATATATAAATATGTAACATTATTGCACAGTAAACCCATGAAATAATAAACAACATGAGTATGACTATCAATATGATTGGGACTCTCATGAGAACCACTTTTTTTGGCTGGACGTAAATTAGTATTAGTGTTGTTTGGACGTAAATTTTAATTTTACGTATTAGCAGTAAGTACAAACACCGTGGTTAAATACCCTTTAAGTGATTTTTTTCAATAGCTGCTATTTTTAATGAGAGTAATAGGATAGACAGTACCGCAGTATATTTTGCAGACAAATATTGAGGCAATTTTTGGGGTTTTGCCATGGGGTTTTGGCAAATATTGGCCTCATACTAACAGTTTTAGCAAACCATAGTCCTTGAAGATGAAAAAAAATGATACGAAATGTGACAGATTTAGCCAAAAAAAGATTTTTAAAAAGCAGAGAAGAAGTAGTAAATGTAATAAAATAAAAATGAAACTGAATAAAAGAAACATCAAAAATTTGAACGAGAATAATAACTCAGCCACCATAAGACATAGTGAGCAGAAACTTTTACAGTAAGTTTGTGTATGTCTGACCTAAATCTAAGATTTAAATGGATTAAAAATTCAATGTAGAAGTAAAGTTATGGACTGTTAAGAACAAAATTTTGTCACAACTAAACTCAGCCACCATAAGTGATAGTGAGCTGAAATTTTACATTAAATTTTTATATGTCTTACCTAAATTCTAAGCTTTGAGTGATTATGAAATACAACGTAAAGCGAAGTTATGGATTTTTAAGCTTTCTTTGGCTAACTTCACATACATGTTTACTTTGAAAATATATAGCTATAGCAAGTAGGTATTGTTAGTTTGTTTCAATTTCCCTTGCATATAAGATCCCACCAAGAGATATTTGACAATGTGTTTCCCGAAGTTAAAGATTTGCCATCTAACCAGAAGAACTGACTTTATGAACGAGCAATTCTCACCCCTACTAATGAACAAGCAGGAAAACTCAATAATCAAGTTCTGACGCTATACAAAATAACTTACGCTGACACTGAATAAAGAACTTACAAATCGTAAACGTAGTGGTCAGTGATGAGAATGTAGTTCATTAACCAATTGGATTTTTGACTCCGTGACTGTTTCTAGACTGCCTGCTCATGACTTAAAACTTAAAGTAGGGGTACCGATCATGCTGTTACCATACATGAGTACTCCAAAAATGTACAACAGAGCACTACTCCGAATTCGTGATTTGTACAGATACACAATAGAGGCTGATATCATGACTGGGTGTGGTACTGGAGAGTAGTGTTTATTCCACGCATACCATTGATTTCTAGCAACTGTATCTTTCAATTCAAACGTTGGCAATTTTCTGTTAGCGTCTGTTTCGCAATGCTAAACTCTTTCTACGGCAGGAATGGAAGTCAGTGTAGTATTTCTCACATGATCAACTTGCTCAAGGTCAGAGGTTCCAACTCTCTGTTCTTCCATTGACTTGAAGGACAGACAGGTAATGTGGTGAATACAGAAGTACTTACATTACACTGTGCTAATAAATATCTTCTTTCCTATTCCATAATTTTTTTAATAATATTTTGAAATACCACGTACCATCACCGAATTTTTGTAAAATACCCGTAAAAAACGGGCACGTCTCCTAGTATAACATAAAGTTCGACCATTACAGGGTATATAAAAAAAAAAAATTAACAACATACATTAATGAATGAAAGGTTTGGTAGACTTTATGAAATATGTCCTTAGCCATTTGCTTCTAATTAATTATCCATACAAAGCAAGAAGAGAAATACCCAGCAACAGAATATAGGGGAAGCAAACTCAGTTAAAGAGGAGAGCAGAGCGTTTTGAGGCTTGTGCATCCATTACATGTTCAACTAAGGGATAACTTTTCCAATTCGAAACAAAACTTTAGGCATTTCCGGCTATTCCTTTGATCTCCTATCAGAATTGAATATCCACTGATTTCTCTCACAGCAACCTCAATGATACTGCGAGACCACGAGACCATTCTTCTCTCAACCCTATAATAATGCTTGTTTAATTATAGGAATTATTTGTTGTTTATATTTTCTAATTTAAATGTATCACAACTTTATAATAACATATGATAAAAAAATATAATATATCCTCTATTTAGTAAAAAAATGTTTTGTTTATAATCAAATTTCATTGGATTCTGTTTTAATAAAGTTCCATCTGAAAAAAATAATTTGAATGTCCATTTTAAATTCTTACCGCATATTAATCTACTAAATTATTCTGAATGTTGCACATTCAGCTTCATGAGGATAACTTGCAGAATAATTTAATATACCATTAAAGATAAAATTTCTATGCAAGTTAGAAGGTTGCAGTCTTCACAGGCACTTCCAAGTGCCAGGACGAGTTGTGTTCTCACACACCTGATTCCAGCTTGGCAATTGTGATTATAGACTATTTACTAAGCTTTTTATCTGGTGTAAATTCATTGCTAACAACCAATTGTATTCATTACTTAAAAAAAAGGAATGAAAAGATAAAACAAAGTTTTAAATATATTCTAAATTAATAAGATAACTATAACAATGTCAGCCTCAGCAAGTTTTAATTTAATTCCTTCATTGATATTTATCTTATAATGCGCAATTTCAATTTGTGGAGAGAAATAATGATATCATTGTTATAAACTGAATGAATCATACATATACACCCACACACACAAACAAACTCACACATTCATACGTATGTATGATCCAACCACAATATGAAATGGGAAAAATGACTATGATATTTCAACCGTTTCAAGCGGTCTCCATCAGTGTCAAAAACCTAACTGTGTCAAAAACCCTACCCAACCTAGTCGTGTTTGCTACGGTTTAAACATCTTCGTCTCTTTTCCCATTTCATATTGTGGTTTGATCATTGATTGTTATTTCACTTGTTAATGTGTTATATATGTTTGATATATGTGTAATGTATATATATATATATATATATATATATATATATATCAATGATCAAACCACAATAAGAAATGGGAAAACAAGACTAAGATCTTTCAACCGTAACAAGCGGTCTTCGTCAGAGTCAAAAACCCAACTGATGATCAGTATCAGTTGGGTTTTTGACTCTGACGAAGACCGCTTGTTACGGTTGAAAGATCTTAGTTTTGTTTTCCCATTTCTTATTGTGGTTTGATCATTGATTGTTGTTTCACGTGTTTATGTGAAATCTTTATATATATATATATATATTGAGAAAAGTATCGAACATGGAATAGAAACAAAACTGATGTTTATCGGGACTCGGTCAGTTCTTTAGATTCAAATTAAACTCTCATTACCAACGTTTCGGTCTTTATTTTGAACCTTTTTCATAGGCAGAAATATAAATATTGAAACAGAAAAAAACTAAGTTGTTGAAATCCACAGAGTATTTTTCTTTGTAAAATAATTTTTAATGTAATACTTAGTTTTTCCGTTTCAAAATTTATACTTTTGCCTATGAAAACAGTTTTAAATAATGACCGAAACGTTGGTAATGAGAGTTTAATTTGAACCTGAAGAACTGAAAGAGTCCCGATAAACTTTAGTTTCATTTCTATTCCACGGTCGATACTTTTATCAATATAAATATATATATATATATATATTATTTGGCTTTTATTTATTTATCTTCCCTGTCTACCTTTCCTCCGAAAGTTGGCTACACTGTTTGGTGCTTCAGTTCGAACGCCAAGTCAGTCGTTATCAGCCTTTGGAGCGATTCACTTCTTTTCCTGAAGACGAGGACATCGAAATATAGTAGTGAGTTCAGTGGTTTCCTTTCTATGTGTTCCTTTTTAAATTCTAGTATATATATATATATTATATTAAAATCAATGATCTTGATTAGATGCACCTTTCTTATGCAGATTTTCAAACATTTTTGTTAATTCCCTTTTCAGGGTTAAGTAAGTGAATAGTTTCAGCAGTACTGAGTTTCACGTTACTATTATTATTGAACTTTGTACTTTTAAACTAACTTCAAACAATTAAATTAAACTAAAATATTTACTAGATTCAGTTCTCTCAAACTATCTTCAAAATACATGCATATTGTTATTACCACTGAGGTTAGTAAGATTATATTAGAATTAGAAAAAACCGTCATACCTCGTAAGTTGATATCGGAGATGTTAGCGTTCGGATCTGGTCCATCTTCATTCGCAACTGAATCGAACTTGAGTTGCGAATGAAGATGGACCAGATCCGAAAGCGCTCCAACATCTCCGATATCAACTTACGAGGTATGACGGTTTTTTCTAATTCTAATATTATCTTCAGAATATTACTGACAGTTTTATCTAATATGCAGCTATCATAACTTAACAGAGAGGTAAAATTACAGAATAGTTTAACATCACAGGCTTCAAAAATTATTAAAAGAATAGTAAAGAGATGAGAACATTTGTCTTAGCATGGGGGGATTGCTCGTCCTTGTATTTTGAGTTGGCTTATTCTGTGATTCAATAATCAGTTTAATTTTCTTTTCTGTTATCATAAATCAGAGACTTCAATGAAACCCCTATGGATTTGTTCCTGTCTATAGTACTACCTTGTATTCTATTATCAACTTGCTAACGAGTTCTTAATTGTGAACTTTTACTGTATGGTCACGTATTGCACCAGCTCAAAGTGTGCATGGATAGACGGTGGTACAAAGCCATGGAAATTATTCTTATGTACGAATGTTGTTGAACTTCGCAGTTGCAAAGGGACAAGTATATTCGTATACAATATAGTTGTCTGTAGTCTGTCTATTTTCTTTCCTTTGTTATTCATAATGAGGAGGATTATGAATAACCACCTCATTGTTGCGTGTGTTGGAGGTTTTATAATAAACTATGACATTGAGTTTATCTTGTGAGTTTATGCATCAGTTTTTGTTTTAATGATAATTTTTACAATTTTTTCATCTAACTTATACTGTTACAAATATTGATATTTTGCAAAAGATTCTGTGCTAGGGTTAACTTGAGTTTCATTCGTTCTTCCACTTTGTCTATTTAGATTATTTGATAGATTCTGACAAAATGTCTGTTGCTATAATCATAGCTCATAAATGATGGTTTATGCTATAGAATATTAGAATTGAATTAGTTCCAGTCTGATGATGTTTTTTAAGTCATAAACATGAGTGTTTTGATAGTATTGTCTTTATATCGTTGAGGGCAATTACTTATGGCATTTAAATCATGGCATTTAAATAAACATTTAAATTTAAATTATGGTTTTATAAATGGTTATAAAGTAGACTCTGCTTTACTTTATAATAATAAATATAATGATAAATAAAATAATGAATTAAAATAATTATTGATGAAGATTGACGAATCAGGTATGAGCTGGCAGTGAGTTTGTTAATTTGGAGTGAAGGTTACAGGCAAGAACTGATTGAGAATTTTATGAAGAAACCTATTATTCAATCTGGGATCGTGAGATTTGTGTCAATTGTGATAGAATGGATACTGAGCTGATCAAAAGAGGCTCTACAACGACTCACCTTAGTTGAACCTAAGCCTTCGTCATGGACATACTCGAAACTTAGACATTAATCATTTAATCGCATCCTCTATTTTGATATGGTGATATTCACTTTGTCAGTTTTAATAAAAAATGAATTATTATTTAATAAAAAGGGTTGGTAACTCAGGACTCACTAGTGCTCGTATGCCTCTACAATAGAATCTTTATAGCTCCTTATCCTGTAAAATATATATCTTTATAATCTATGGAAACATTAATATTATTTATAGAGTAAACGTCATTTTCAGCAGTTGTATGAAACTATAATTTATATAAAAAGATTATCAATCAAACACATAAGAAATGGGAACAATCAATGATCTAAGATCTTTCAACCGTAAGAAGCGGTCTTGTCAGAGTCAAAAACAACGACTAGATCTTGTTTTGACTCTGACGAAGACCGCTTGTTACGGTTGAAAGATTTTAGTCTTGTTTTCCCATTTCTTATTGTGGTTTGATCATTATTTTATTTATTTTATTAAATTTATATATATATATATATATATATATAATAAACTTCTACAGCTGTCACTACCAAAAGATAGAAGATTTATAGAAAATTCATTAACAAGGTATGAAAATTAAAACTCATAATAAAACGTCACTATTCACTGAAATATAATAATTGGCTGTAGTTCATAAATGAACTGAACATGCATGTACTCTAAATATCTATTTCAAAGATGGACAAAAATATAAAATAGGGTTGCATAAGGGACTGAAATATGTGACATTGGTGTTGGGTCTGAAGAGAGGTGTATGTTTGCAGCGACTGCGAGTGCTATTCGACACACCTGAACGGCACCTCTGCGTGTGGCCGGCCTCCAGGTAGTCCCCAGCCGTCCCTAGTCCTCTTTAGTTATGCCGCTATTTTCTAAAACTCTCGGTTATTTTTTTATGTTTCAGAGCGACAACTATTCTTACTATTCTCTTTCTATTTCAATAATGCCGTTTAATATATGAGAGAATCTCATTCGATACGTTTGTAGAATATTTCACAGGAAGTTTGCAGAATTTTATTGTTAAGTTAAAGAGTTTCAAGATTAATGTCAAACCGCATTTCATCACAATTATATATATGTCGCAGGGGCTATACATAACTTGAACTATAAGATTTCCTTCTGTTAAATACCATCTGTTTGGATATCACTCAATCGCCATGATAGTTAGGCATGCTAATTTTTAATCAGATAAGGATTGAGGCTTAAAAGTGAAGATGACATATGTCTTGCAAAATATATAAATTAATAATAGTAGAACTGTTTCTTGATGACTTGCTAGTGAAGCAGATGCCTTAGTTGACAATTTTAGATTACATGTGCTTTGGTTTGAGTTGCATGGAATCTCACAAACTGCCTCGTTAATGTCGTAAACAGAGGTTAGGGTCAAAAAGTGCAAATATAAAACTGCAGTCACTTGTCACACCTTAATGTTAATAAAATCTGTAGTCATCCAAAAAATTTATTGACCAAACTTAAAATTCACTTCAATAAAGTAATATATATAAAGAAAGTCTATAATAATAATCTAATGGGAAATAAATTAATTTATAATGGCACAATAAGATATTATCTATTTACTTCTTAGTCAATAAAATATACGAACAATAGTTGAGTGAAAATTGAAAATAACTAATCAATATAAAATTATTAACTAGAGTATTTTTATGGTTGTATTTATTATCTACTTATTACGCTTTTATATACTGAAACAATTCAAGAAGATAATTAGCTACATCTTGGCGGTAAGTGCTGTAAGCATGGGATTGCAGAGCTTATTTATTAATGTCATATCATAAGCAGTTTAATAATGTTACTGATTCAATGTTATTAATCCTAGTTGATCATAATTGTTTTATCATAATTTTTTTAAGTTCTCTAACAGTGATTTCATTACAGAGAAATGACTAGAGTAATAAACAGAATTATTTAAAAAAAAAAAAATATTAAATTGAACTGATCGTCAATGACATTTATAGGACGTTCACTTGTACAGAACTGAGTGAAGACTGCTAAAGCCTTTCTAGAATTGCAAAGTGTTTCGAATTATCTTGATTTAAATCAGTATTACTGACCTTATTGAATGATATATTTCATTTAGAGGTAAGCTACTGTAAGTGTATTTCTTTTACATCTAAAATCTTGTTAAAATATGTAAATTCAGTTGCCAAATGATTTTATCCTTTTATATATTACAATTTTTTTTTTAAAAAAGTTATTTCCGAAGGAAAAGGTAAAATCGTAGCGAGTTAGAGGGTTGATAAATCATCATTAAAGCCCCTTCTTAGGGAGAGCAAAGTTTGTAAGCCTCTCTAACTGGTCGGGTAAAAAAGCAAAAAGGCTTCTTTCTTTTTTTCTTCGGCAACCTCAAGGTTATACGAATATAGAATCCCTTGTGAACCGAGTCAGCAGGAACTATGTAGGGCTTTCAGCAGGCCTTTACTTGCAATATCACTCGATTGGATACCGAGGCACACATTCGTCTTGTGACATACATATCAGGTACACCTGAGACACAGATCAAAATATCACACTCTATTAAGAGATTAAAAATTGGACATAAAATAGAAATTAAAGTAGAAAAATCTGGTTTGACCTAAAGTCAACTTGATACTTAAGTAGACATAATATCAAACTCGTTCAGTCAATAAGGTTTTTGTCTCATTATAATGTGAATATCATCATATTATGATCAAGTTATAATATATGCCCTGGTATATATTATCAAATTTACAGATGATCAATTTTATGATTTCCTTTGTTTTCAAAAAAAAATTTGAAATGTTGATCTTGAACAATCAAACAGGGAGAATTAAAAATTTTTACCTTTCTAAGTCGCCTAAAAGTAGCCTAAAAATTAATATTTTTAGGCTATTTAATTTTTGTCATACCAAGCACGGTTCTATTAAATTTAACATTTCTTTTAATCGTGACAAAATTATTACTTTCTATGCAATTGTATTTTGTTATAAGTAGTAGTAGTGTAGGGAGTTTAGTGGAAGGGTAAATACAAATTTTGTTTTTATATGGTGTAAAAAAAATTTTCCTTTCTAATGATGCTATATAAATACTGAAAGTATAATTCTATAGTTACATAGTCATAATGAAACCGTGTTGTACAAAATCAAATTCAGTATTTAAATGTTCGATTGATTTTTTTTAGAATAGGGACCTAGCTTCGTTTTATTTTAGTACTAACATATTTCAGTATTAATTAAACCATGATTATTGTTTAAACTAGTGTTTCGTACCTCTTTTAATTAAAAGTAAGAAGACTTCTATCAGTATACAAAAATTACTACTGTGCAACACACAAGAATCTTGCATGAAACATAAACTGCATTTTTCTCACTATTCTTCTTCCTCGCTTTCCACTTCAGTTATATTGCAGTGAATACGATACTGAAACGGGTCAATTATTGTACGAGTAACTAAGACTACTTATCAAAGAGTTCAATCCTAGATAACTATTCTAGGATAAGTATCCTAGATAAGTAGGTAGAACCTACTGGATGAATCACTTGATCAAGGAACATTCAGTAGTATGATTTCTTATTAAAATGTTAACATTCAGAAGTAATATTATTTTTATACGTTATGTAAATATGTTACTATAGATGTATATTAAATAAATATTAAATTGATAAAAATGTAAACATAGTATCATAGTCTTTAATGGACAATCAATTTTGTTTTCGCTTAAGTTTAATGTAGATATAGACATGATATCAAAATTACTACTGAATTATTATCAGACATACAGGTAATGGATTTAATAAGTTAATTTATGTTAATGCAGCAATTCCAACTGAAATAGTTACAACAATCACTTAAGATATCGATTTAGAACAATTACAGCTTGATTATTCATTTTTGATCGTCAGTATACGAAACCAGAACTTCTTTCTTGAATTCAAAAAAGGTTTTAATGTAGGTCATAATTTTTAATTAGATCTATAAATCGTGTAAAATTATTTTAAGAGAGATACTGTACCTGTCAAAATATCAAACCATTAATATATTACTCTGTCACATTTTTGAACGTGTCATCTCCCATAAAACTATTTCTATTATGTACCACTTTGAATATGCACTTTTCAAATAAGACTATTTGAATCACTAAATATCATTAATACTTTATATATATATATATATATATATAAAGTTCATATAAAAATGATTATATGAAAGATTATCACATAAACAAGTGAAACAACAATCAATGATCAAACCACAAAATGAAATGGGAAAAGAAGACTAAGATAACCGTAACAAGCGGTCTGCTTGTTGGGTTTTTGACTCTGACGAAGACCGCTTGTTGAGGTTGAAAGATCTTAGTCTTGTTTTCCCATTTCATATTGTCATTGATCATTGATTGTTATTTCACGTGTTTATGTGAACTCTTTATATATATATATATATATATATATATATATATATATATATATATATATATGTATATGATTCGATGCGATGTTGACCAATGGGAGTAGAGTTACAGGTCCAAGCGTAAGGTCCCAGTTGCCCGCTGCTCAGCAAAAAGCCTTTGCGTTCTGCCAATAGGTATAGAGGTTGCACAGTCCCTCTGTGTTAAATGATGTTTGGCAGAAAACATTAGCCTCACTTTACAGTGAACTCCTGTTCCCTTTCTATTTTTGATTTTTGTGGTGGTTGGGTGTTGCTGTTGTTTACTATTTTCTGTTACGGATATTGCTGGATATTTAAATGATACTCTCGGTTGTTTACTGCGAAAAGCCGCCTTCATCTTCATGCCAACAGGGGTAGAGGTTGCACACTCCCTCTTGATTATTAAGAGATGTTGACACTGGAATCCAACTTCTTCTCGCAGAAACATCTTCAAGTTGTAGGTTTTGTATATTGTTCTCTTCGGTTTCTTATGTTCATGTTTTTTCTTCAGTTGAATGTTATTGCTGCTATTGATGGGTGGCTGGTAGGTGATGAAAAGTTCTGCACTGTTGAAAAGTTCACCACCAGGTCAACAGTGCAGAACTTTTCATCACCTACCAGCCACCCATCAATAGCAGCAATAACATTCAACTGAAGAAAAAACATGAACATAAGAAACCGAAGAGAACAATATACAAAACCTACAACTTGAAGATGTTTCTGCGAGAAGAAGTTGGATTCCAGTGTCAACATCTCTTAATAATCAAGAGGGACTGTGCAACCTCTACCCCTGTTGGCATGAAGATGAAGGCGGCTTTTCGCAGTAAACAACCGAGAGTATCATTTAAATATCCAGCAATATCCGTAACAGAAAATAGTAAACAACAGCAACACCCAACCACCACAAAAATCAAAAATAGAAAGGGAACAGGAGTTCACTGTAAAGTGAGGCTAATGTTTTCTGCCAAACATCATTTAACACAGAGGGACTGTGCAACCTCTATACCTATTGGCAGAACGCAAAGGCTTTTTGCTGAGCAGCGGGCAACTGGGACCTTACGCTTGGACCTGTAACTCTACTCCCATTGGTCAACATCGCATCGAATCATATTCCTTTCCCCGGACAACCCATAGAAAACAATATATGTATATATATATATATATATATATATAAGTTCAAAATTCAAGAACAGTAACACACAGAGTAAGGAAACACACATACAGACTCAAATTTTCGGGTACTCCGTCTTTAGGAGAAAAGAGAAAGGGAGACCAAGGACGTTGTAGACGCAACGGCAAGTAATATATATATATTAATAAAGTATCAACCGTCAAAACCGTGGGGAATTCTTTAGTTTCAAATTAAACTTTCATTGCCAATGATTTTGTTTTTATTTGAAACATTTTCCATAGCCTTATAAAATAGAGAAAATATAAGAAATAATATAATCATTCAAAAACTAATCATACATAAAAAGCGTAATTAGTTATGAATTAGAAATGACAATAGAAATTATGACACTAGGTTGGTATGAGAACTTACAGCAGTAAACAATTTTGAAACAGAAAAACTAAGTGTTATATTAGAGATTATTTTATAAAGAATAAGAATCTGTGGATCTCAACAACAAACAGAAATTAAACTGCATTAAGAATATGCTGAAAAAAATTATAGAAGTAAGTTCATCATGCTACAAACTTAAAAAAAATAAAAGAGTAACTACAGCAAATAACTACCCAGGAAATTTGATTAAACGATTTTTGCTCACAATATTTAAGAAAAGAAACAGAGCCACTAAATGGCACCAGTACTGAGTTATAATGGTGAATAAATTTATAGAAGTAAGTTCATCATGCTACCAATATAAAAATAAGAAAAGAGTGAAATAGTTACTACAGAAAAATAACTACCCAGGAAATTTGATTGAAAGTTTTTTGCTCATAATATTTAAAACAAGATACACAGCAACCAAATGACACAAATACTGAGTTAGAAGTTCAAGATAAGAAGTTTTTAAATTTCCATATGTTGAAGGAGTATTGCAAACAATTAAAAAATCTTGAGAAAACACTTACCACAAGTTAATTTAGCGCTTTATGTTAAAAGAAAAGTGAAGTCTCTATTTTCAAATATAAAAGAGAAGATTCTAAAGGAATTACAAAGTAATGTTGTATATGCAATAAATGATCAAAACACAATAAGAAATGGGAAAACAAGACTACTTTGGTTTGATCATTGATTGTTGTTTCACGTGTTTATGTGAAATCTTTTTATATATGCAATAAAGTGAAATACTGTAACAAAGTTTATTATGGAGAAACGAGTCGTTTTTTTTGGAAGAAAGGACTTACGAGCTCGCAATTTCTATAAGAAAAAAAAATAATCTCACTGCATTAGCAGCACATAGTATTAATAATCATAATTTTGATTTGAATTAAATAAAAATAATATCCAAAGAATTAAATGAACAGAGAAGGAAAACTCTGGAAATGTTATATATTAGAAAGGAACAGTCATCCGTTAATCATAGAAGTAACATTTCAAATTTGAATAGCATTTATTGGGGTATGTTAAATAAAATATTGTTGATCGATGCAAAATTGTTTTAGTGACTCATTGGTTGTCTGGTGAAATTTACTTGTCTTGCTTGTATTTTAGTTCAGTGTCACGTACTCATTCAAACTAGACAGTTGTTATTGAAATCCACAGACTATTTTCCTTTGTAAAATAATCTCTAATGTAATACTTAGTTTCTCTGTTTCAAAATGTTATACCACTGTAAGTTCTCACACTAACCTTTAGTCAAAATTTCTATTGTCATTTCTAATTTTAAACTAATTGCACTTTATATGTATATTTGATTTTTGAATGATTATATTTTTTCATATATTTCATCTGTTTTATAGGCCTATGAAGAAGGTTTTAAATAATAGCCAAAACACGTTAACAATGAAATTTTAATAAGAACTTGAAGAACTGACCGAGTCCTGACAAACTTTAACTTTGTATATATATTTATATTAATATTATATAAAAATATTATATAAAAAACAGATACAGAAAACCTAAGTAAAATATATAGTATATTACTTAGTAATTAATAAGTATGGTTGTAGTTTCCTTGTTTTTTTTTCCTTTTTGATATAGTTTTAATGAGTTTTTAGGGTTCTTTTGAGTTATCATATCTGATTAAAAGGTTCGAAAAACTGTCACTAGGGCAGCACACTAGCTGATTTAAACACAAACCGTTATGTAGTTGTTTCCTCACATTAGAAAAGTACAAAGGTAATTATATATATTAATTAAATAATGTAATATAATTATGTTTCATGTTATTGTAATTAAATTCTGTATTGATGTAGCCCTGAAGATGTTACAAATATAGACGAAACGTCGGCTTAAAGGTTTTGAATTATTGAAGCTAGACCAAACCTCGATAAAAAAGAAAAATAGTATTAATATTATATAAATTATTATAATATAATTAGTTGAAAAAGTATGATCATTAGTTTTTTCTATTCTTTTTAAAGATACTCTAAGAGAAAAATAGTAATTCAATGTTGAGGTAATTCCAGAATAACAGATAACTAGGAATAATAACACATATCTCTGTAGTTCATTGCTCCTGTTATCCCAAGACACGATTGTGTTCGTATTGAAGTAAAATTTAGTGCATGTTTTATTTACCTTATAACACTACATTAATAATACTAATGATATCATAGATTGGATCACAGTGTTAAAAGCACTTTGGAGAGTTAATCTGTAAGATAAATTGCTAAATCTAAAGAAATTACAGTAAGAAAGTTAATCTGGAGTTAATTACTTGATGTAAGAATTCCATCATACATGAAAAAAATAACAGCAAAACATTGCGTTTGTGCCATTAACCGATATATCTGTTACACGTCAATACCCAGTTTATTTTCTCATCCAAGAAGACTGCAACTTTTTTTTCTCATATCCCCGAGTATTCTAGTTGAATGTTTTTAATGAAGATGATTTTGATATCTAGATTGTTTCCTTTTGTAAAAATAACATACAAGGACCGTTTTTGCTGGACTTTTACACAGACTTTCCAAATTCTAAGTACAGAGCTTTAAAATATTTGAGAACATGCAACAAGAATAAAAATAATTAACATTAAGCAGTCCTCCTCTTGTAATTACAATGTCATCTGCATATTATTGTGTATCGGAAAGTTTATTGTTCAGATTACCGGGTAAGTCATTCCAACTAACAATCATAATAGGAGTGGTAGTATAATTCCCTGAGAAGGGCTTTTGGTGGTCACAATATTAGATTTGGCAGACTTTGTACTAACACTAATTATCCTTGCGTTTGATTACTGTAATCAATTACTGCAATTAAGTGGGAGTGCCACTTAAGATGCACAATGTGCAAAACCGGTTGGGTGGCTGCAACATCGATTCACAAGGTAAGACGGCTTTTTATAATAATATGACAATTCTATATTTCATGGATATATAAATCTATATATTGCTGATTTAGTTGCTTCAAGGGCGTGTTCCGAATAAGTCTTTCAATATTCACAGGCTATTTGAATAGAATAATTATTCCTTCAGGTCTTATTTATTTGTCTATTTTGTTAACCATAATAATTGTAGGCGATTCTGTTGTTTTAACTTTCTATAATGCATGTTCTTATTTATAAAAATCTTTATTTTCTAAACACTTTTTACGTTGCTCCAAATAGAATCTAGTAGTTATCATTTTTAGTGTAATTATTATTCTTCCTAAATTGTAATTTTAAAAAAATATTTGTAAAAAGACAATACCTAATACATCATTTTCAGTTTGTTGAATCACGAAAGAAGTGACTTCAAATTAGTACTGATTTGACTTAAAGTAAGAAAAGCACTTTCATATGCTTTCAAATTACTCAAAAACAATGGTGGTCTTAAATGAACAAAATTACATACCAGATCTTCAATTTTTTGTACAGACTAGATCATGTACATTCATTAAAAAACCTTTGTTAGACAACCACTCAACACCCTCTGAAGAATGTCATACATGTTTGATTTGGATGATTTGGATTCAATGTTTTAAGAAATATGTTATTCTTACAATTAATATTCATTATTTAAAAGAGTTTCAAATATATCTAGTAAAATAAATCACTAACAAATCTGTTTGGCTGAATTATGTTAAAAAACTTTAAGCAATGTAAAGAGAACCAACGAGTACAGTAGGTTGGTTATCCATTATTTGCGATGAGTTTTAAGTTTATGTAACACTAGACTACCCGTGACTATTTGTGTCACAATTATAACAATTGGTATTGAAATTAATTCACTAAACATGATTGACAGGGATAATTTTAATTGTTATTTCTTGTTATTAAGGCACGGAAACAGATTCTTATATGACTCAAGCTTTTGATTTAGTATTATAAACTTGATTCAAGACAAAACTTGTAAATTGAAATATTCAATTTATTTACCTACGAGTAACATAAAATAACATTAATGAAACGAATGTGTCTTTATAATATTACCTTTGAACATTCGTATTCTACTGACAGTTGTGTTGAAGTTTGTTTCTAAAATTATTCATTTTTAACGCCTAATGTAGTAGTTTTTTTTATATATTTGTTACATTTATTTATAATACATTTGCACTACTGTCATGAGCGAGGATGCAAGCATCTGGGCTACTCTAGCTACATGCCTTTATGTTATTACCAGTGTTTATATTTCGCAAATTTAAAATTAAATTTTTTTTTCTTAAATTTATGTATAATACACACTCACTGCTATTGTCGCGAGCCACAAACGACTGGCTACTCTGGATCCATGCATTTACTTTATTACCGTTGTTTATATTATTCAAATTTTAAATTTAAAAATTATTTTTGTTACATTTATTTTTAATATATTTGTGCTACTGTCATCGGCGAGCACTAAGCCACTGAGCTCCTCTGGCTCCATGCCTTTAGTTTATTACCGTTGTTTATATTACGCACATATTAAATTAAAAAAATTTTTTTTGTTATATTTATATATGTATAATACATTTGACTACTGTCATCGGCGAGCACGCAAAACACTTACTACTCTGGCTCCAATTTCCGGAATATAGTGATAATTTTGTTTTATTTAACATTATTCAGATAATAAATAATATATATTTAATTTCAGGCTTCTATCTCCATAGAAAATAAATGAACAAACAAACAAACAAACAAACAAACAAACAAACAAACAAACAAACTCAGAAACTTTATATACAGAGATTACTAGAAGACGTGCCCATCTTTGACGGATATTTTACAAAAAATCAGAGATGATATTCCAAAATATTATTAGATATTAAAAAATAGTAGACAATATCAATATTAGTAGAATATTAACTTAGTGGCTCGATAGTAGTAAGTGCTGTCTGTTAGAATAGAGAGTTGAAAGCTCTTACTCTTGAAGACTAAACTTTTCTTTCATTTATATAGATTCAGTTTTGTTGTATTCGAAATTCATTAATGTTTCTCTGTGTTGATTTCATTTTTCAAAATCTTCATTGTTGTTTGGTCTGCCGTTTGGTGTAAAAAAAATATGCTATAATAAAATCTCACTTAATTGTTTATACCAATCCCTTAGCGGGTGTGACGTCAGGCGTTTACCAGCTTTTTGTTGATTCTACAGATTCCACATTGCGAGCCCTTAGTTTTGCCTAACTTAAGTGCATTTTGAGTAGAGGGATCTTTAACGAGTAGCTGGCATCCTACAGCCTCGGGAACGACGGTTTAACTTCCTCTCCGAGGGACGACGTACTCAGATCTACTTGAACTCCAGCGTGAATAAATTGAACCGGCTAGGTGGGGATTGAACCCCAGAGTACCAACCTAGAGGCAAGTACGTTAACCACTGAGTCAATTTAACCCCCTTATTCTATGTAACTGGAAGAAAAAATTGTTCACCTCAACTCAAAAAAAGTGCTATTTTTTAAGATAATCCTACTATAATCAATCAAACTTGTATTCTATCTATAAGATTTAGAATTTTATCATGATTCCAATATTTTACATTTTATCACAAAACTGACCCATGATGTTATTTAAAAGTTTTGAACTATTATCTGTTAATGCTGTTGTTAATTGAATTCTGATATTAATCAGAGTTTCCCAAGCACAACGGTTTCAAACAAGACTGACAATTTGCTGTGCACAAAATGAGTCACATGAAAGGCTTAACTTGGTAGTATACAAAAAATAATCCAGCACTCAATAAAACATATTTAAATCAGGAAAATAAGATATGGTTTAGTAGTTTATTTACTAAATGCAATGGAACATTAGGTTTGTAGTTCTTAAAAAAATAGTGGTAAATCTGTTAGGTGTCCATATATATTACTCTATAAAATTACTCCTTTCTGGACATTAGTCCTTTCCTGTGCTTTCACCCTTTTAAAATACTACTCTTCCCTCCCACTCTTCTCAACTCCTCACCAGATGTTTTCTGCATCTAGTGTTCAGTTGGGTTTTTGACTCTGACGAAGACCGCTTGTTACGGTTGAAAGATCTTAGTCTTGTTTTCCCATTTCTTATTGTGGTTTGATCATTGATATATTACTCTAAAGAAGTGGTTGACAAAATTTTATGACAGTTGCGAAAAAACTTGAAACATGGAAAGGATAAATATAGCAGATGGTAGATACACTTGGACAGTTGGTTTCAGAAAAAGTGGCTGGGTGAGATTGTTTTGTTTTTGGGGTCTTAACTGCCTGAAGGAGTAATACATATTGAGAGCACCACTAGCTGCGGGGCGATTTATATTAAATCCTGGACTTATTTAAAGCAGACTATTCAAATTTATAAATGGCCTACATCTGGTTTTGTCTTTGGTCCGATTAAAACAATGATATATACTGGTTTGGAAAGGTAGAACTGCGGCATGTGTATCTGAAGCCAATCAAAACGGTTGTATCGTAGTCCTGATTAGCGCTCTCTAACGAGTATCTGCCCATTCTCCAACCCCACAACTCTCATACTTTCATCTGCCAATTATTCGCCAATGTCTTGGTATATAGACATTAAAGAACATAAAATGAATTCTTTATATTTTTCTTTTAATATCAATCTCAAATCTAACAGTAAATGCAATAACTCGTTCGCACTAACAAAATGAAGTTGAGAACACTTATTAACAGATTCCTGTTATTCCATGTCTACAATATATTGGCCACTTATCTTAATTTATACATGATGAATGACTTGCACGTCTTCTTCAAATCAATAACAGAAAACAATACGTATAAATATATACTTTTTTTCCATTAAAATATGGTTGGAAACGGACACATATTGTTCCATGTACATAAAGAAACATAGAGAAATTAAAGTCTTTCACTTTCGGTTTGAACTGTTTTCAGTGGACTTTTTGAGTTGGACGAAAACCGATTGTTACGCTTGAAAAATCTTAGTCTTTTTTTTCATATTGTGTTTGAACGTATATATATATATATATACGAGTTCGAGATTAACAAAGAGCAACACACAAAGTAGGTAAACACACTTACAGACTCAAATTTTCGGGTAATCCGTCTTCAGGAGAAAAGAGAATGGGAGACCAAGCACGTTGTAGGCGCAACGGCAAGTAACCAACCCGGCAACCGCCAGTGCTGTCAACCGTACCCGGTCTTAAAGTATAAAATTAGGAGAAGATATAAACAGAAGCTCAGATAAGCAGTACTGGTTGGGTAAAACTATAAGTAGGTGAAAAATTATAAACAATATAAGATAAAAACAAACTATAAGAAACAAAAATAATGATAGAGAAAAGAAGAAAAAAAAAATAAATAAAAATAAATACAATACAAAAAACTTGCATTGGTTGTTTTAGTAAATAAAAGATAGAGACTGAATAAAAGGGTAAGTATGGGAAACTAGTTAAGAATAAGAATTTAGAAAAATAAAATAGGATAAAACAAACTAGTAGTAAGTGAAGAAGACAAAATAGATATACACAAAAATACGAAAGAGGAAAAAAAGAAATAAGTACTAGAGAATAAAGAATACTGGAAAAAAAGTACAAAAAAAAAATGAAAAAAAATGTACAAAAAAATTATCTTTTAAGGTTAAGTCCAGGTGCACTGCGCGCCCCGAGCAACCAGATGTGAGCCTCCTCAGAGGCTCTAAGGGTCACGGTATTATCACCAGGGGGAATCTGACGCAGAATCTGCACACTGAAGCAGTCGTTAAAAGACAGACCGTGGGATTTGGCGTGTATGGCGACAGGTAAATTGGAGTTGTTATATATATATATGAAATATATGAATATATATGAAATATATGTATATATATATATATATATATATATATATATATATATATATATATATAAAGATTTCACATAAACACGTGAAATAACAATCAATGATTAAACCAAGCTAAAAAATATGGGAAAACAAGACTAAGATCTTTCAACCGTAACAAGCGGTCTTCGTCAGAGTCAAAAACCCAACTGATCTTAGTCTTGTTTTCCCATTTTCTTATTGTGGTTTGATCATATATATATATATATATATATATATATATATATATGCAGTCACGAGTTTATTCAAACTAGAAGTTGTTGATGTTGTTAAGGCTTCCTTTTCAAATACTCGTTCCTCAAATCAATAAGAAAATCCATACACATAACTCACAAATTATGAATTTCTCATCAGCTGGCTAATTTTCCCGTGTTCCATTTTTCACTCAACACTAAGTGTCTCAGTTACAATAAAGATCTGAGGTTGTTTCAAAAAGACTTCATGGTATTATGTTCCCAAGATAAAGCTTGTTAACATTTTGAATGGTCTGGAAATGTTTTGGCGTTGTACTGGCAATAGATCTGACTTCGGCAATTCGATGGCTCTCTGAACAGGTAACCTCCCTCTTGATAACCTCCTCATATTTCTGCCTACTTCCAATAAAAGTAATTACCAGGGATGTCCTTTGTATAGTTTCCAACCCTTTGTTTCTGAAAACCTTAACCCGCTAAGATAATATCACCCAACTTACGTCAAAGACTAACGGAAGTTTAAAACGAAATGAATTATTAATCACCATGCCAGCTGATAAAGGTTCCACGGGTGTACAATGAAGTCCATGTCAGTAAGGCAGCTGCCTATTCTCTCTTTCTACTTGTCACTACCATCTTCTCCCATCACCGAGTTTCTTAAAGCCTTAAGCTTGCTTCTTAATAACAGTGGCCATCCAAGGCATTTTAAGCATTTCTCAGAGTGATTTCATACGCTTATTCTTTCCAACTTGAATAAACCTTGCCAAATGCATGCCTGATACATCTTCCCCTCTTTGGCTGAAACTACCTAGCTGTAGTCACCTCATAGAAAATTTTCAGCTTTTCATAACTTCATTTCACAGTATTTTGTTTTTATTCAATCTTTTTGTCGGGAAAATACTTTTCATTTTCTTCAAATGTTCATCAACTTCTTTCTCCACAAACATTTTTACCATTCCCAGCTCATAGTTTCGATAGACGTAATTATCTTTATAATTTCATAGACCACTCTTAGGGTTTAAATGTTCTGGGGCTTTCTATTAATCTCCAACTCCCTAACTCACTCCTTCTAATTACTTTCATAGCATACTAGTTGAATTTTGATCATAAGCACATTTCTTATCTCTAATAAGGTAGCTATTTTTAAATAAGGAGACTGCTATGAAAATAATGGTAACACCCTTCTTTGTTAACTTTTTTATGGCATAACTAGGGAAAAGTTTTCTGTCCATTTGCCACCTTCTTGCGAGTGGCCACGAGTGAATTCGGCTCCATGACAAAAATATCCTTTGATAGTTTCCAATCTCTCTGTTTCTCTGATACCTTTCTTTTAACACATGGATCTTCGACGTCAGTATTAATTCTGGTTTGTTGACTAGAATAAAGTTTTCAACTGAAAGACCCTGTCACAGCTCTGAACTCTGAAGACTTTGCCATAGCCTGGCTCCAACTAATTTGAGTTTCCTCAAACTGGCTCAATCATCCTTTGAATGAAATATTCTATTAAAATGTCCAAAGAGAAGATGACTTCCCTTTCTGAGTTTTTACCCACCTGATATAAAGAAGGCTATTCCCTGATTCCTCGCATTTGCTTTCATAAAATTGCATTAATCTAGTTGCCTGGGACACTGCACCAACCACATAATAGATAAGTTCACTGAGAGTGGCTATTCCGCTAATATATTCAATAGTTCAGTCTTACCTCCAATGCTGATTCAGTTCCGGGTCTGAGAAGGACGGTAGTGATTCCAACATCTTTATAAATACTTTTCCCTGGAGCTCCTACCCAAGGGTTTTCTCTTTACTGAGGTTCTATCTTCTGATATTCTTCTTATGGTTCTTAATGCTCATTGAACTTAAACAAATTTTTATATTCATGTCTCGTTATGTTTAAACTTAATATAGTTGATGAAATATTGACTTAGCAGTGGAAATGTAAATATAAAAAGAGAGTAAATGAGTAAAAAATAAAATTGAATGTCGGATGCAATTAAAAATTTGTTTACTCTACGTAATTTTACAAAAATATAGTAGAATGTAATCGTCAAATAAAAGTTGACAGTGGGTTTCCTTATCGGTGTGTAAAGTTGTGACAAAGACCGTGCTAGGTAGGCCAGTGGTTTGGATTTATTTAGGGAGGCAGTTTTTCGTGATTGAAAGCACTTGTTTGTTTGTCAATGGGAGGTTCATGAAAGAGCAAGGTACAAGTTGGGAGTGGCGGAAGCAGCGTGATTGTCACGCGCCATTGTGACATAAGCCTGTGGCCAGACCTTTGTCACCGCGCCCTTATCAGCCCTTGTCCTTTGCCAACAACCCTAGAAATAATTCCAAACTTTGTTTCCTCCCTTCATTTCCATTTACATATCCCCCTTTAAATTTCCTGTACCAACATTTTTTTTTTTCACACGTTTAAAAGTTTTGCTTCAGTTTTTTTAGAAATGACAAATCGTTAAAAAACAAAACATGAAAGGCTTTTCCTTTAGGTTATAAAACATGAATGAAACAATAGAGCACGTACTCTTAATTCATTCAAATTGAAGCAGTAATTTATAAAAAATTCCCTGTCTGAATATCTCATCAATGCAGCACATCAATGCAATCATAGCAAAAACTCTTCGTTTTCGTATTTTTTATATTATTGAGATAAAATTTGGAGAAGCATAATCTTAATTTTACTATAAGTAAACATTATATCAAACTCGATAACAAGCAACTAATTTGTGTCATATTATAATGTGTATACACAAACATATTAATCAACAATGCATCACTTGTTTACATGTGGATATACATGTGGACTTGATTACAAGTGTATTTTATGCAAAAATCCCCGACGCTATGGTTATTTGTACAGTTTTAAACTTTCCAAATAGTTTACAAACTCCTACCCGAGTATTCTCTGGTTTCTAGCTAGTCTAATGAAAATTAAATCATTGAAACAAGATTTCTTATTAAATAATGAAGCGTCAGTATATCAAACTAGAACATTCCATTGAAACCAGAGGATTCAATCCAGGTCATCATTTTTATTTACTTTCGGCCCCCCTATAAAACAATCTATAAAGGGCATTCTACCTAACATATAGGTCAAACTAAAAATCTTAATTCTATTAAATTTTCAAATATTTCATCACCATAAAAGTCTTTTCTTTTTTTAAATAAACAAAATATTAATGATTTTGGATGTAAATATCTCAGTGGAAAATTTTAATTAGTCGTTTAATCATGTAGATAGTAAAGGTAGTCATGTATCCCGTCATCGCTAGATGCCATTGTTCTTGGGATGAATGTGGAAGGGATACATGTGATATTATTTTTACTACAAAAGTAAAAATACCTTGTTAAACAAAAGTGAAGGATTCATGATTAAACCTCTTTTTCTGTAATAATCTCCTATAGCAGAACATGACATTGTTGCCTTAACCAGTAAATCTATTACATGGCTTTTCCAATTTAATCATTTATCTGTAGTACCTCCCAGAGTATGTAAGTAAGGTTGTACCTCCGGTGAATCTTTCTTCCCCTTCAGAAATGTATAAAAGCCATTTATCTGTCGACTGATACCCATACATTTCTCCTTTACTCCTTTTTCAAAAATTTTAGGGAGACCATAAAGAATTACCCTTTTCCTAGTAAAGATCACTTATATAACCTTGCGTATCATCATTAGATGGAGTATTTAGTAGGTCATTTACTGAGTAGGTTATCTAATCACTAGAATAGTGTCGATAGGACATATCTCTGAGATTATCTTTTAGCGATCACAACATAAGTTGTAAAGAGGCCAGTGGTAAGAAAATTCGGTCCCAGACATTGAAGTAAAAGATGCCTTCAACATATTAAAACATTGTGTAACAAAGTAGAAGATTAATTTGTCATCCGACATATTGAAAAAAAAATAGGTTGATTTGGTCCCAAAAATTAGATCTCAGATAATTTTGTCCCCAAAATTTTGTCCTAGACGTTATTGATGTATTATCCAATGTATGCATTGTTTTAACTAGTCAGTATAAATAGTCTCACTATTTGCTCATTTTATATATATATATATATATATATATATATATTTATTTATTTAGCTTATTATTTCATTTGTTTATTTATTTTCAGTTGATATAGAATTAGGTTATTTAATAATAATAATTAATATTAATTACTGCTAATCACTATTAAACTGTGACACTGTGTCTCATTGGACCCATGTGCACCGCTGTTATATTTTTCCCATTGTACTTCAGTCACTCCTTCCTAAAATCAATTTTATATTTTAAATTATTTAATGAACTTTTTAATAATCCTCAGAATAGTATCTCCCACATTTATTATTTTTAGGGACGATTTGCATTATATTCAACCTCATGAAGGCAAATGTCTATGATCAAATGTATAGAAACTTCAGCATTACAAAGTCCGCATGTTATGTATAATATATTTGCCGTTTGGTAAGGTGGTATATAAATTAATGATGTATTAAATACTTATGTACTTTATATTAAGATTGTATAATATTCACAAAAAAAACTATTTTACTAGGAATGATCTTTTTAAAATTAAAAGAAATGAATTTTTCTAGTCACGTTTTAAGTACTTTTTTATATATTCATTCCTTAACTGCGTTCTGTGAATACAATGGTGTAATATGCAAAGTGGTTTTTTGGGGATCTGTACTCCCTTGTATCCAGGTTTCCACCTAAAAGTGAACTGACTTTCCTGGTTTACTATTAACTTTTGAACCATCAATAAACCAAGCGAAGGTCCGTTCTTTTAAAACAAAAAACTAACAATCGAGGTGTTCATTTATGATCAGATTAACGCATTTGTAGAATACTTTATGAGAGCAATGTATTTAGCAACATAGAGACCAAATTATTAATGTTTGTTCTATTGAATATTTGTACATATTATTTCAGAAAAAGAAATTTCTATTTTCTACTAATCTCAATAATTTTTATATTTTTTGTTGATACAAATTATCTCTATCAAAGGCGTTTAATGAGTTATACAAACTGAAGGTAGTGAAGGTGATCATGTTGTTGTTTTCGTTTGATACACCATTTTGTGTAGTTTATTATGGCTAATATGGATAACTTTTTCATTTATGATACGGTAGCATACAACCAATATCATACTATTGATATATGACTTAGTATTAGTTATATTATAGATAATGTGTAGATATAAGACTGAAATTCCACGCAGTTCACACAAACAGACCATCCGTTGCAGGCTTTCCCAGATTAGTCATTTAACTAAAATGACTCCATGAGGATTTTTATATCTTCAATATTTCTACCATAATATTTTCAATGAATGCCTCTAAGGTAGTTTCCACCTTTCTGATTGGGAAACGTATAAGGACCAATTTAGTGATACTTATATCTAGATTTAATCTGATATATCCAATGTTTTTACAATTTGGAGAGCATGCTGCCCTTTGAGGAAAGCCTTTATTAGTCAAAGTTCTAGATATGGTAAATCTAATGTTTGCAAAAATTATTGTTACATTCAATTATTGAAAATCATAGTGCAGTTCCGAAGAAATTCTTCTTATTACTGCAAGTTCATGTTAACAAAAAATCCAGTTCGTAGACTGGAAATAATTCTAATGATTTATCCACTTATTGCTTCTGTCAATTGCTTGCTAATGCCGTAATGTCAAATCTCTCAGGTTAGCACTTTAAGAAAAAAAAAGTTTGCCTTAAAACAAATTTTGAACCTCAAAGTAACTTTTTCACTATATAATATTGGCCCTAAAAAGGATATCTATACCATAAGACTCATTTTTATGAAAATATTAATTAGATCAACCAAACAGTTTGGATTGCAACATCTTCACAAACTTTTGGATATACACCCAACCACCAACCCACACATATTGATTCTAAAGGATCACAATTTGCTTCATTATATTGTTAAAAGGATCTAAATGAATAGCGAAGGTCCAGAAAAAATGATTTAGAATAATAACCTTTCCAAATACTCCATTGCAATGACAGAACTATTATTTCAATCTTTCAGTAAGAATTTGGTCTAGAATTACTAATTCTCTTAAAACAAAAACGAGTTTAACGGTAATTCTAACATTGATAGAATTCAAAAAGGTGTTGTAATCACTGATTTGATTCGTAAAGTGATGTTAATTCAATTAGAAAAGAGAAGTACTGCGTACAATGTAATTGAAAAGTAGATGGCCATGGAAAATAAAAAATAATGGATCACGTTGCATCAGTAGCAGGGCGCTGATAACTCGAATCTAGCAGAGAAGAATAGATCATCTCAACAGTTGTTCATATGTGGTTAAGTTGTTAATCATAGAGGTACGAAAATTATAAAAGAATTTATAAACAAGTGAAAAAACTTTGTTTAGGTAATAAAGACAATTTATAAAAGACAAACAGATTGAACCTAAATCCGATAGCACTCACTGCATGAAAATATATTCCCAATAGCTGTCAAAAAAGTGATTTCTTGAAACCTTTATAAAAATGATAAACAAATGAATAAATCCTTCTAAGATAATTAAATGAAAATCTTGATGTCTTTTAATAAGCAAGAGTGGAATAAAGGGGTTGTGGAATGGTTGCCTTTGTGATGAGGAATACAGAGAAAAAGAGACGGGAGAATGACAGCTGTACGAACAGGTGGCTTGGCCGCCGTAATCAAGTGATAATTTTTCCGGTCGACCCTCCCACGGCAAAGATGCACAATTGGCCGTTTTCTATCCAACGCCAACTGAGAAATACGAAGCCACAATTAAAGACGGTCGGTCAGGGAGCAGTAATAAGACGCAGAGCACCCCCGCCTAATTGTTCCTTCCTTCACTATAATTGTACACCTACTGCCTCAATGAACCACCGACTTAGCCTCAATTATGCAGATTTATTTCCCGTTCGGCTCAGTCCATTTCTCTAAGATATCTAGATAAGAAATCCGATTGCTCAACTGATAAGTAATTATATTTACACTTACCAAACTGCATCCTGTCTAGATTGATGGATGAATCGTTATGCGTCCTCTTGTTGCAGCAATAATAACATAATATTTACCATTGACCTTCAGAACCCGTCCAAATACAATTAAACCATGAATCTTAAATCAAAAATTACTGTGTAGCCATTTAAGCATAGGCCTCTTTGTAACATATATTCAAGGTGTTTACTCTTCCTAAGGGTTATGCTCCAATCCACTACAATGCAGGTTACTATTACGCCTTGCTCGGTAAATATGTATATTCATTGACCTTATAGTATTAGGTTTTATTTCCCGATTAGTATAATATAGTAATCACAAAATGGCAAGTATGATTTTTTAAGGAATTTGTACGTCCTCAAATGTTTTGTCCGAATTTAGATGTTGCAATGCTATCTGTTGGAGTGTTAGTGTGTGTTTAGGTATGTATATAAATGTTTATGGAGACACATCACACACCTGATGGGTCAAACTATTATTATACAAGTCAATAAAACTTATAGCGTAGACGAGCTGTACAGTTCTTGGCAATATGATATCAGACAAACTACATTTTATTTTCTATTATATAATGTTAGAACCCATTTTGCTCCTAATGACTAACTGTAG
The DNA here is from genome assembly GCA_026182355.1 of Hermatobates lingyangjiaoensis. NCBI lineage: Eukaryota > Metazoa > Arthropoda > Insecta > Hemiptera > Hermatobatidae > Hermatobates > Hermatobates lingyangjiaoensis. Next base: position 1,694,176 of record JAPFBL010000329.1, read on the forward strand.
AAATTCGAAATTTTACTTGAACACAGATTATTAATCTGTTTATTGAAGTAAAATGATCAGCTTACGTAAAAATTTAAACATTGTGGTATAAGAATATATCTGAAATATTATGAACACCGCACGAGTAATAGCCTTTGGCTGATTATAATAATCATCATACTTGTAGGAGGATGAATTGAATAATTTTACCACAGTTCTACCAACACTTCCATATGAATGTATGCCATAGAACAATTTTAAAATTTTGCATATGAAGACATTCAAAGGCTTTAGTATATACTAAATCCATCCAAAAAATCTTGACAATTGAAATAGGTACTATTACAAAAAGAGCTTGACCATCAATTGGTGTGACCTGTAACTTGTTCACGACCTGTTAGATGCATACTCATATATTCACCTACACACACAGCCCCATAACGCACACACACACACACATAGAGAGAGAGAGAGAGAGAGAGAGAGAGAGAGAGAGAGAGAGAGTGAGATAAGATAGATAGAATTGAAGAAACGCCAAAAATAGACTCAGGGAACTTCAGAACGTGTAATTAATAAAACTATCAAGGTCGATTTTTGTAGATTACAGTGACATTTATACAAATGTTGAGCATGGCTGAAGGAATCTAAAATAGAATGTACCTATTTGGTTCTATTCCAGTTGGCAAACGCAGTTAGCAACCATTAAAATATATAACATTGTTATTTTGCGTTGGTGAAAAACGTTTTGGGCAAGTAAAGCAAAGTTATCGTCCTCATTGCTTCTTATCCTTCCATGAATCATAGATGAAATGTCATTCCTAAGGAAAAATAAATTGCCTGAATTTGGAGCTTTCTAAAATCATTAGTTTGTTTTACTAACTAATGACAGACGCCAAAATATTGCACTTCATTTTTATTTGTGTTTTTACCTTGAATGGAGTAGTTCATAAAGTTTTACAGCTATTATTCATAGACAACACAAGTTCTTCATTCATAGTCAAGCCACCTAGTGTTAAGGAATTGTGATTTATGTTCACTCTAGTCTATGAAGCAAACCAGCCCAGTTTGAATCCCAGTGTCTCCCAAAAGCTCTGCTTGTCCACCCACCACTTTGCAGCCCTTGTATGAGAAATGTAACAGCGTTAAATTGCACACTGGTAGATAAGAGTAATCAATTTCACTAAGCAGTTTGTTTTTTTGCCCAAATAATACTACCAATAATTTTTTTCGTTTTTTTTTTCTATTTATGATCTAAAAATGAAGAGTGTCAAATTATTAATAAATTGGATGGTGCTTTTTGCTACTTTTCTGAGATTTAATATCAAATTTGTATAAATAAATATATTACTACACTTTAAACGACCTGAAAACGATTTAAAATAGACAAAAATGGTTTAATATGAGTAAAGAAACTTAAATAAAGAAGAACTAATATTTACAGTCTCAAATTTTTTGTTTCAGCAACTATTTGGATATAGTAAGGACCACCAATGCAGTAACGGTTGGAAAACTTAAAGACATTTTAATATTTGGAAAGAGAGATTAGAATTATTAGTGTAGATGCAGGTGGGGGTTAGGATTAGAAATAAACGAATTTAAGGAAAGATCAAATATTGAATGTGATTAAGTGAAATCTAAAAATTTAGATCTTACAATACTGCAAACAACGTGTAGTGATAATGAATAATTTTGATCTCAAGTTTTTGACGGATTTACATCTTCTGAGGTCCCAAAGTACTTTTTTTAACATTTTCCTATGAAGTCTGAATGCGTATGCGATGATGTTTGGTTGTCTATCCAAAATGCTGTAGAGACGCTGCAAAGTAAACACGTTTTGATGGAGGTAATTCATATTTAGACAAAGATGTGTCACATAATGTAATGGGCCCTATTGTTGAAGACAAAAACTCATGATGGGAAAGTCACTTTTTTTAGGTAAAATTTTATTTTGAATAATTTTTTCTCCTATACCACTAATTCTAGAATTTTCTAATTTTGTCATTATGATAGAAGTGGCAGGAACCATAAGTGAAAAAACTGTCAGACTTTTGAAGAACTAGAAAGATTATTTTTTCAGTAAAATGTAAAAACTTTGATTTATGAGTCAGGCTGAAATCTTGTGATGAAGCTACTGGCCAGGATCATAATATCAGATATAATAACTTTAGTTTATCAGATCATAATGAAATAATACCTATAAATAACATATTGTTTGACTAAACTTATTTTTTATTATGACTCTAACAATAATGATATTGTGTAAGGTATGTACGGAGCTAACGAGTCCGAGGTGTTTCATACCCACAATTAATAATTTTCATAGCATGTCAGATTGATCAATGAGTTTATGTTTCTTATAACCGATTAAATTATTATAGGCACTTGTATACAAAGGATAAAAATGTTACCATATTTACTATATATGGTAACAAGATGTACCATAGTTATTTTAAATGAAAAATAACGTTTAAAGCAATACAGTATTCCTGTATCATATAGTTACATTATTCAATTTACCTTTCTATGACTCTTGATTAAATTTGCATTCTATCGCTGGATATAACTAATAAATGTTAGTTATGTAAGTAAAATGGATTAATATGTAAGTAAACGAACACTAAAATATAACAAACTTCAGTGGTTGTCAATGAGTGTGATATTATGTTTACCTATAGTAAAGTAAAATATAGTATTTTTTGTTATTTTTAAATCATTTGTTCGTTATGGTTTCATCAATTTCTAACATGCTTCTATGATATTATTTATGTGTGTCCACATGATTTATTTGATTTCTTTCTCTTCTTCATCATAATTTGTCTTCATTATTATTTGTCCTTATATTTTTCCTCTTCCTCTGCCCATTTAAATGTGTGTTCTCTAGAGTAGAGAAACATTTAGGCTATTTACACTTACAACCTCAGTGAAAAAGAAAATTTGAGCCTTTAAGTGTTGCCCCTTCCTTATTTGAGTATCCTTACTATATTAAGTTAAATATGTTACTATATATTTACTATATATAATTTACTATATATTTTTATAAACTATTATATGTATTCCATTTTTGGCATAACACTAACGACATGTTAGGAAATGAATCTTGCCTGATATCTTAATAGAAAATACTGTATAATTTCTTCAAACCACTGACTTATCAAACAAATCAAACTAGAATTTTTGTTCATGACCTCTCCACAATAAACAATATACGCCAGAAAATGTTATTTCTTGACAGCCTACCATCGCTTCAATTTAATGTCCACAATTTGTCTGGAAAAATTTAGACCTAAGACATTAAAAACCAGATTTCATTATTATACATTGGTATAATTATTCAATTAAAATGATTTTAAATTTCAATACCACTCCACTGAGATTATAATTTAGTTTTTCTTAAAGCCTAAACGTATTTGTACGAAGAAAAATTGTCCTCTAATAATAATAACCTACTGAAACGTTATTGATTCTCACCGTCAAACTAAAGAAAACATAAGGACTATCAATAATAAATGACGGCATTTTGTGACTGATATTTGCATCAAAGTTGGGTAAAAATGACAAAGGATAAGAGTGAATTATTAATGAGGCTAAAATTGTCTGCCCATAGATGGTGGGTATTTATGTTTAACAAGGTAAGTGTGTTACAATTGTACCAATCAAGTTGAAAAATAAAACTAAAAATACTTCAATGTATTTTTGATTACATAACTTTCTTGTGTCAGCATGCATTTTAAGTAGTTATCGGTAATAGCAGTTGATAGTATTCCACCGTTACAAAGAAGTGAGTAAGCATCTGCTATTTCCATAGCAAGACGCTTGCATTTATCTGTGACCGAAAGCAACCAGTACCCTGCACATAACTTCTACTTAACGTTGTGGTATTATGCATTCCCAGATTGCTAGTCATCAATATAAATAGGATATGACGCCTCAAACCTTTTAAAATAACTTAAATATGTTTATTAAGTCAACTATGAAAACCCTTTCGTCTCACAATACTGTTATTTTTTATCCTTCATTTATTTTGTCAAAAAAGTTCTTAATTTCATTAAATATACTTTTGAAAATTTATATATCTCTTACCAAAACGTGATGACAAACAAATTCTCTTGCAGTATCTACTGAAGAGAATAAAAGTTCAGATTGGTACATTCCTACCTTAACAAGATGGACCATAGTAATTTGAAATGAAAAATAACAGTTAAAGCAATACAGTTGTATTCCTGTATCATTTAGTTACATTATTCAATTTACCTTTCTTTGACTCTTGATTAAATTTGCATTTTATCGCTGGATATAACTTGTAAGAAAAAAAATGATTCCATTTCGGATAATAAAAATAGCACACTTTTATAAATTCTTCATGTATACTTTTAAGAGCACCTAAGGAATTTTGAGGAATCGGAATTCCAACTTATAAGATATCCTCTTTGTTTGGTAAATCATTGGCCTAATGACATTATTATTTCATCAAAAACTGGACAAAATATTATTTTCTCTATAATTCTCTTCCACAGTTTCTGCCTGGACATTTGCTCTATATGCCTAATTCATGTTGTTCTGGGTTTATTAATATTTATTTGAAAATTTCCAGCTTTCTGAAAAAAAGATTTTCAAACAAATAATTCAGATATTTTTTTGCAGATATTTATTACATAAAGGTAAAAACAAAAACGATCTATATTTTTTTTTCAAGGAATATAGTTAATGTATGTGAAACATACAAAAAGAGAGTAAGACATATGCAGAGCTTCACCAACATTTACAGAGAAATTATAAAGTATAGTTGCGTAAGACAACTTAATAATGATTCAGCATTTACTATGTTTTTTCCTTAAACCAATCGCAAATTTTTTTTAAACTATAATAGAAAAAGGATAAGAATTTTTGATATAATCAATTTGTTTGGCTGTCTAAAATCACGTTTGGCATATCTGTGTTACCTTTTTTTCTAATCTTTCTTCCTGATCAATGTGAATTCTGTTAATTAAAACATTGTGTCAGTTTAGTATATTCAAATAATCATATAATATTTTATTTACTTCAAACCATTTTCTTATTTAAGTTGAACTCACTTCCTGTTTTCAAGTTTGTTGAAACTATGACTAGAAAAATGGCGAAAAGTGCTTTGAGACAAAACTCTCCAATTACGGACTACACGCTATGAAATTGTTAACTCAAATATGGAAACACCGCCATATCCTTGCCCTACAAAGGTAATTCAAGTTAACACCCTTATTCTCTATAAAAGTTTGCAAAATACACTGGGAAAATATTCTCCTATCATACAAGTTACAAACAAAAATTGTCAAAATAGTTCACATATAATAAGAGTGTCTAATTTAAAGAACGCTCACATAAAATAAATTATGCAGCATTAGACAAATTTTAAGTTTCATCAGTCATTGAATCAAAGTTTCGGAACTCATAAGCTTACTGCATAATAGTTTTGTTACAAACATTAGTTACCAGGATTTGGATGTTCCAGCTTAGTTATGTTGTATTTTTAGTACTTTATAAATGGTTGATAAAAATTTGTTAACTAGATCTATTCTTCACAAGATGGTTCTAAAAGTCCCTTTGTTAAACTTTGGTCTGTCAGTAAATGAAGAATCTTCATGACCTTTCTAAGTCCTTAGCCACTGCCTTATCGACCACAACCACTAACTGTTATATTTAATTAATATAAAAAATTTCGCTTTTTATTTGGTATTCAACAGTCTGCTGAGAATTACGTTATTATTGTTATGTAATATACTTGCAATCAATCTTTAGGACCTGTAATATATCATTGCATTCAAACAGTGAATAATAATGTTATGAATATAGAAAAAAAGAAGTTCCAACATAACATTATAATGTGGCAAACACTTCTTTTACAGTTAAACTAATCATTTAAGATAAGTTTAACAAATTATCATTTAATAAGTTAAACAAGAAATGATCATCTAAACATGAGCCTTATGAAACCTGTTTAAACCTAAGAGTTCGACATAATAATGCATCTTCCAGTAATTTCTACTCCAACAAATAAAGTGATTGAACTAACTGGAGTGATGAATTGGAAACTAAAATGATGAATTGGTATGAATGACATAAATTCTCTCAGTTCTCTCTTATGCACTATTGCGTCCCAATAATTTCTTTGTCATGGCCACACATAAATATTAAATGAAAATACTAGTATTTACAAACTATTATTAGTGATTTTTCCCATCCATAACAAGAAGACGGTTTAAGTAATAATGAGATGACTAAGGTACTAAATTAAAATAAATTATATGAAAGAAGAAATAATTAAGTTAAGACTCTAAATGGAGTAGTGATTTTAAAAAGTATAGTTACCTGCATTACGCTACTTCTGAACTTATTCCTGCTTTACTACAGTCAGCAAAAATGAAATTTCCACTGCCTAGTCTTGGTGAGAAACTAGGTCAAGTCAGCAGAATATTGAACATCTAACACAAATATTCAGTTTGATATTCTAAGATAAATGGAATGAAGAACAATTTGTGACTACCTTAAAGTAGTATTACGGCGTAATGAAATGGAGGCTAATATGATATAGAGTAATAGGTTAACGGTTACCCAAATCAGGTTATCCTAATAGTAGGTGTTTACCTTAACTAATCAAGTAAAACGCCACCAGTCAATCCATATATTAATCTGAAAATTATAATAATTCACTTTGAATTGACCTCAAAGTGCTTTGCAATAAGAGACAATTAACGTTAAGCTGGATAACTCAATCCAACCAGATTATAATAAGCTCATGTAGTTTAGCCAACCTGGAATCTAGAGCGCAATTATTGACTTTTATTAATTAACTTAATACAACTTTTCAAACATGAAGTCTCACACTAAAGTCATTTTAAAATGTACAGTAAATGAATTTCATGCTATAGTTACATCTTGAAAAAGTATTAGCATAAATAATTTGTATTCCGGGAAACATATAAAATTATATGTTTTCTAGGTCTTGGTGCAACCATCAAGAAGAATTTTAGCCAAAATTAGTTAGGATAGGAGCTGTGATTTTTAAAGAAATTTCAGTATTTCTGATAGGATATCCTATAATTTTCAAAGTATTCAAATATAACAGAACTCCAATTACCAATGTACATTGCTGTAATGACTAAAATTCACTATTAAAGCAATTGATTGTAGAAATAAAGCCGTGATTAACAATTAACACATATTAATGCAGATTCAGATCATATAATAGACTCCCAAAAATAACTTTGAGGATTTTTTTGGTCAATAAAAGCTATGTTAAAAAATTAAACAGAAATGTTGACGTCTCTTCAAAATTTTCAAGACAAAAAAAAAGAATTCAAAATACTTAAATATGCAATATTCTAAAGTGACACATAATTTTTTTAAGTTAAAAATTGGTTCCCCACTATGGTTATTCTTATATTAATATTAAAATATAGGGAAACTATAATATAAAATATCACTCTACTATAGGAAAACATAGTCTCAAACTTCTTTGATATATAATGTCCCATTTAAGCATAATATAAATGTTTGAATGGGAGAGGTTATTAGTCTTTCATTCTTGGAGATAGTGATTTACCCAGTTATTAATATACAGGCCATTGTATAACACATAACGGATGCATTTAATATCATTGGTAATTATGATGTTATTACATCAGTAATACAATTTTGTAAAGACAAACTGTTAGCAAATAATCTCTTACAGGACAACACGGGTAAGCTAGTGCATCTCTTACATTGCCATGTGACTTTATATCGTTCATCTGACCTCCTTCTATACTGAAGATTTAAGAAAATTTTTCCTCTTTAAAACTTCAATATATTCCTATTTTATTCTGAAAATGTCAGAAATATGTAAGAAAGAAACTGTCGTTTTAAGATAATTTTTAATCTAAGATCTATGATAATTTTAGCATTATTTCTCAAAGAATATTTTCACTTATGATAAATTTGCTTTATATTTTGATCGCTTATAAAATGTAATAATCTCTCAAAAATATAAATCTTTCTGAAAGAGAGCCTGTCTTTGTGGTTCCTTGAGACAACACTCATACGCCAATGTCAAGTAGAGTACAGTGTCCCCGCACTGCATGTAATGATTGGCTAGGAGCTATTTTTAACTTGTTCGGGATTTCTTTAAATACTATTAGCGAGAATTAGCATTTTCCTTCGTACTTAACTTTGTTATAAGGTTGCTGTAAATATATGCTGAAAAAAAAAATTTTTAATTAACTAGTTTTGCATCATATAATCAAATTCAAAGCCAGTTTTAGAGTAAAATTTAAAAAATTGTATAGCTTTAATATAAACTTTTTAAAAAAAGAGTAAATAAGAAGAACTATTAAACTAGAATACTGAACAACTGAAAATTTTTCGACATCATAGCAGCTACACTATAGAACGGAAGAGTCCATTCTTCATACTCAACTGTAATATGATTAATGAATGAACAAAAAAAAATTCCATCTGGTATAAGTTCTGTACAAGGGTGCAACATACAGATTGATTAGAGCATTATGTTAGACAAATTTATCATACTATGGAAAGCATCAAAAATTATATGTTTGATTAGCGTTCATTTTTTCAATATAGGATTTAAAAAATCTCATATTATTATATGAGATTTTTTAAATCTCATATTATATCTTCTTATATCTTCTATATTTATATCTTATAATGGCTTCTTATATCTCATATTAAGCCATTATATCATATTGAATTATTTCATAATAAACGGTTCTATAGTTAGGCTATTTTGAAAAAAAAAAATACCTCTACTCTTCCCCTGTAGACTGTTCATGTTGATCCTTCCTTACAAGTTTTCACATTGAGTTATAAGTCAACATTTTTACATTTTATGAAAAAAAAAGTTTTCAGATATTTTAAAAATCTGATGATTTTTTAAACCACTGTTTTTATCACATACATAGTAATGCCAAAACTCAGGACGTTTAGAGCCAAAAAATCAGTAAGCAGTTTAGAAAAACATGTTGCTAAAAAACACATTTGGAGAAAACGTTACTTTGCCATCATGGCGTAAAAATCGGATAGACGAACAAAACTGGACAACTACGAGTATGAGTTCAAAATTGAAGAAGCGTAAAAAATAAAGTAAAGGAACCCATTTATCAATTCAAATTTTCGAAAATTCCGTCTTTACGAGAAAAGAGAGACGTAAACTCAGTACACTGTAAACACAACGGTAGGTAACCCTACCGTTACCATACTCTACACTGGGTACATGCCGTTGCATTTTACAGCGTAATTGGTCTCGCTCTCTCTTTTCTCTTAAAGACTGATGTTCTGAATGTTTGAATTAATAAGCGTGTTTATTTATTCTATGAGTTACGTTTCTTCAATTTTGAATTTATGAATGTATGTAAATTTGTGGAAGCATACATTATTGAAAAGATCATCACACATAGGTAATAAATGTAAAGAGGGTTCTCCATTTTCTTTAATAACAATCCCGATATATTGCCTACCAGTATAGCATACTTTCTCAGTCAACCTATTTCAAATGAACACCACGAGTCTTCAGGACATGAACAACTTGTTGGTAGAATTATTCTTTCTATCCTGTACTTTTGCTCATCATATCAAGAAGGCTCACAATGAACTTAATGGCTTGAGCCAAAACATAAGCTTAATTAGTACTCAAGATGCTGGTGAAAAATACGAGAATAATCAAAAAGACTGTAACCCATGCAAATTGAAAATTCTTGAGGTTTTATTATACAAAAACCGAAACCATATTTCAATATTCAGATTGAAAATAGCAACTAAATATTAAAACTGTCTCAATCAGATCAATGACAAAAACGGTCTACAGAGGTAGTCAATCAAATCACTTGCTCCGCAGAATTATGAAACAGCTTATTATGATCTTAATAAAAACAATTTTAACTTTACTTATACAACCCAAAAATTATTTTCAAAAGTTATTCATGCTCTAAAGATAAATGGTGATGAACTTGGGAATACAAACTGAATTTCAAACATAGGACAATAGGAACGATGCTATATTGTGTAGATAAATTAACGAGTAATTTATTTAGGAAAATTGAGAAGCTTGTAAAGAAATAAGTATCAGATATATTTGGTTTTATGTCAAAAAATATATACATATACATGGAGGTTTGATTAGTGGTGTTGTTTCCAGTCGAACAGAGCTCTTATTCTCTTTATTACTAAGCTGTTAAAATATTGAATTGTATTTTGTTGTTATTTATTCGTGTCCTTTTATCAAAATCATTATATATATATATATATCTTACAATATAAGTTATCCTACAACGTGCTTGGTCTCCCATTCTCTTTTCTCCTGAAGACGGATTACCCGAAAATTTGAGTCTGTAAGTGTGTTTCCCTACTTTGTGTGCTGCTCTTTGTTAATCTCGAACTCGTATATATATATAACATAAAAAGGATAAATTGGGATGCGGTCAGTTTCTTCCACTTCCAATCAAACTCTGGAAGTGGAAGCGGAAGAAACAGACTGCATCCCGATTTATCCTTTTTATCTTACATATTTGTCTCACAGTCGACAATTCATTACTGTTTTGTATATATTTATATAGAAACATTAAACAGTCCAACAGGACTACTAGTTCACAAAGGAAAGAGAAAAACAGATAAACACACACACACACACACACACACACAAAAGACTCACAACGATATTTCGACATTCGTGGTATCCGGCAGTAGTAGTCCCTTTGTTAACTGTTGGCTTCAGCTACTCAAAGGAACCACTTCTGCCCGAAGACAACGAATATCGAAATATTGTTGTGAGTCTTTTTTGTGTGTGTGTTTTTATCTGGTTTTCTCTTTCCTTTGTGAACTATGTGTTTATATAATCTTCTCTACTTTAATTGGAAGTCATTTAGACAGTTTTTTTTAACAACATTTGAATTTTTGCCATAAGTATACATTAGAACTCCAACTGCGATAACAATTTAGCAAGTATTAATAATAAAAATTTTAATGGAGATGGTTGGAGAAGGGGACTGAATTGAATCGTTTACAATTAATGGGTTGGGCTTGAATGAATTTTAAAGTAACAGACATTCCCGAAAGCCAACCCGCCAGCAAAGGCATGCGATTCCGCAAATTTTCAAAAACCACTACTAACGAAACATTAATTGAAAATATTCAAACACTTCTGAAAAGGAACTTAATTCTTTAATAAATAACGCTTCCTACCAATCCTACGAGCTTAAATACAGTATTAGCTACTGTAACAGGCATTGCACGGATTGATTAGTTGTACAACCACAATGATGAATCAATCTGCCTTATACCCACAATGTTATGATCACGGGTTTATAACACTTAGCCCCATACGTTTAGTGGGCAAAGTATTTGAGTAAATGAAGTTTGATAGCTATTGTTTTGTAGTTTTGATCATATAGTTGAAGAAATTATGAACTCTTTCACTTAATATCTTCAATTATTATTACCTAATCTCATTTTTCGAACATCAGAGTATTATTTCATTTTTTTTTTTCATCCTCTCAGAAAACAGTTTTTCTAATGTTTTCCTCTTCTTGGGAGCAAGGCATCACTTAAACACCACAATATCAAAGGCAGTATAGATATATGTTATTAAAATGAATTGGTTTCTCAACTAATATTATCTATAGCTTCCATTCTCAAATGGGTGAACACGAAACAAGTTACGGCTCTAAGCAAGTTACAGCCGAATGAAATAAAGTATAACATATCTATTTGAGCTAATCATTAAAAATACAATCAATGTAACTTTCCTCTGACATTTTTATGGACAAACTGAAATAACTAGAAAAATTTATTTAGAAGCCATTTAGAAATGCACAGAAAGTGCATTGCAGAAAGTAGCTTTACATAGTCACATATGTATTTAAAGGAACATAAAACGTAAAAACTCTTAAATTTATAATTAAATTTTGTCTATGATTTCTACAATTTGCAGTGATGAAGTCAAAAATAAGCCTGTGCAAAATAAAGAAAATGTAAAATATCTTTCATTAATTTATAACACATTAAAAAATAGCACATACTATAATTAAATACCGTACTATACATTTAAGAAACATTAGTGCTACATTACTCACACAAACACGCATACAGACATATATATATATATATATATATATACACGCACACACACATATATATATATATATCTATATACGACTATTTTCCTTATCTCGATCATAGATATTTAACACTATTTTTTTATCGAGGTTTGGACTAGTTTCAATAATTCAACACTTTTATCGAGGTTTGGTCCAACTTCAATAATTCAATGATGTAGCCCTGAAGATGCCTACAAATGTAGACGAAACTTCGGCTTAAAGGTGTTGAATTATTGAAGCTAGACCAAACCTCGATAAAAAAGAAGAATAGAGTTCTATATATATTGATAAAAGTATCGACCGTGGAATAGAAACAAAACTAAAATTTATTGGAACATTCAGACTACAGTTATTGTTAAAATCCACATATTATTTTTATTTGTAAAATAATTTGTAATGTATTCTTAGTTTTTCTGTTTCAAAATTTATACTTCTGTCTATGAAAAAGGTTTTAAATAAAGAACGAAACGTTGACAATGAGAGTTTAATTTGAACCTGAAGAACTGACCGAGTCCCGATAAACTTTAGTTTTGTTTAGTTTAGTATATATATACACTATTTAATATAACAACAAACTTAGCTGATACCATTCTCATGATAAGCTTCTCAATTTCCCTAAATAACACTGTCATTATTTCGTCACCACAGTAAAGTATATTTCCTATAGTTGGCATGTTTCAAATGAACAAGATTCATTTTCAAGACGTGAATAACATCTTGAGTAAATTTTCTCGTTTATATAAGCAAGACGAAGACAGTGGGGTCGTTTTTCAAGTTCGACCTGAGCTGTTCGTTAATCCTATGGGGTGAGTGGCCTCAGGGTCAGGATGACTGGCAGCCTGATCGAGTCCTGCTTTCCATGATATGATTGAGAAAGCTTCAAAATGTTCCTACTATTTTCAATTTGAATATTTAAACATCGTTTCCGCTTTTGAATAAGTATTGTATAACAAATTTTGAGTTGTGGTTCCTGTTTCAACTTGTTCTTTTCTTAAATAATGGTGTTCTTACCCAATGCGATCAACATTTTCATTAGAGTAACAAGTACTCTATTAGCAAATGCTCGTTTTGTTCTGTTAATGTTTGCGTTGATTATTTCCCAGTTTGATTTGATCTTGTATGACCTCTGTATTGATACTTTAATTGTTCTATCTTTGTAAAGCTGAGAGCATTCATTCCAGACATTGAGCTAGGCCTTTAAATTGGATTATTACTTGAATCCTGAAGTTTGAATTTAGTCATGTAATACGTTTATACTTTATTATGAGGAAAAATTATAGAGCGAGCAGATAAACCAAAAACTCTAGTCGTTTTAGATAAGTCTGACTACGAAAAAGAAACAATAATTCTCGCGTAAGTTTCTTGCAATAAATTGTGTAGTTCTTTGATTAAAACTTATATACCTTAGTTCTGATTCAGTGAGTTCTAAAACATATTAATACGCTTTAAATTAAAAGCTCCTTCAATATCCAGAAAAGCAGCCCAAAGTGAATTCATTACGAATTAGGAAGTTTTATACTTAGTTATCCAAAGTTTATTGAACGGAGTCGGTTGATTTACCCTTCTGATATGTATGCTGTTACTTATAAAGATATTTATTCTCCACAAACTTGTCATATACTAGTAAAACACCCAATAGTTGTGACCTTTAGTATAACACTCATATCTGGAGTTATTCTTGGTAAAATATGAATTTGGTCGATCAAATAGTATGACCTATAGAGTGCTCACAATCATCTGGATAACCACCCAACCAACAATACAGATATTATCAAAAGAGCATAAAAAAATGATAAAAACAAAATTGAAATTCATAACAATCTTGATATCATTTTTTTACCGCTGCTGTACTTAGATGAGGTTAAAAACTAATATATGGGTAATTTCCGTTTGATTTTATAGTTTTACGAAGTACATCATACCACAAATCAATTTAATCACTTAAATCACAACTGAACACTTTTCAAAACACTTACACAGATATCTTTGTGTTTGAGAAACTCAAAATAAGTAAATCCGTTAAAATTGTAACTCATAGAAGAAGAAATACCCAAACAGTAAACGTTTCACATCCTTTCAATTCTGAATGTAGTGCAGTAGATAATTTCTCCTGTCATAATTTAAAACGCTTTTAATGTAAACAACTTTTCCATTCATCTTAAGATAACACTCAACCGATACATATAAAAATTACATTCATTTCATTACAGCAGTAATAGTTATTCGTAGAGGCTACATTTAGATTTCTGGTTGAAGCCACATGTTCTACCAAAAACATCCTTGCAGACGAACAGTGTGTGGTGTACTCATTGTAGCTAATACCTGTTCTCTAACTTTCACTGTTCATCCAAAATGACTCCAATAGAAGGTAATATCATTAATCCTTAATTCTGAACCATAATATTTTGAATGAAAACGTATTAAAATGTAACTTCTTTCTTTCAGAAGTAAATAAACCATTTTAGCAGGATTTATACGTCGATAATTATTTTTCCATTTTCCGTCGTTCAACACTTTGGAAAGTATTCTGCATAAAGACACTGGTAGTATCTTCTAGCACACTCTTCTTATAGTAAAAATTCAAATAAATAAATTTGATTATTTATTATATTCAGTAGGACATCTACAACTAATAACTAGCATTCTAAATAAGACGCTATTTTTAGGAATGCCTTTTATAGACACAGTTCCAGCTGTGGTAGCTTTAACATTTAGACAATTCTTGCATTTAATTATTTGATTTCATTATATAATTCCTGGATTATTATATATATAAAATGCTAATTTAATCGATTTCAGGGCTTGTTATTATAATCTTCTTCAAAATCCATGAATCAGTTTAGGCTAATTTCTTCAATAATTATTGTGTTTTCTATTTTTTAAAAAATATGTTTGATACCGATTTCGTTTATTTGATCATTTGAAATGGATGGTATCCCTTACGAAGAGTCCTTTTGATAAAAACACTTCGTGTTAATATAGATAGATCCTATATTTACAATATTTTAGTATAGAATAACTCTTCCAATATTTAAGCTCGTGAATATTCGTAGTAAGACATGATAGTGCAAACGGTGAAGTTTATTGAATCATAGCAGAAGTAGTTAAAATTAATGTAATAAGGAAGAAAAACATACTTTTTATGAGTGCCGTTTATAGTTGCAACCTGTGGTTTCATTACAACACATTGTGAGACAAACATCCTCCATACGCTAAAAACATAAAAAAAATATACAGTACTGATTTTTTACATTTAAGAATTTTATTTTCTCTGCTTATCATATTAGTTCCTTAAAGCATCATAAATTTTATTATTAAACCTTACACTCTTGTTTCACATGATTTTTTTAAAAAAAATTATATCAATATAACAAATTGACAAATCCGACAAGTACAGTAAGTGGTCTATTTTTCGTGATGTAATTTTCGTTTTCTAGAGGTGTACTGCTAAATATTTACTTTTAAAATTATTTTCTACCCTAAAATTAATTGTTCTGTAATTACCCTTCTATATTAAAAAAATATTTTGAAATAATATAATTTACCCTAACATCCTTTTCCCGTATAATTTCTACAAAATTGTAGCCTGTACATCTCCTCATATCATGTTATTTTTAGAGATAGGATCATTATAACCTGTCAAACAGTGTGATCTGAATCGCGCCCAAAAAAATTTCAGAACAAATCGGAAGTCAAAAATTGTTTCTTTTATTTAAAGAATCTCTTGTTTTTTTTATATCATCTCTCAGATTGATAATCCCAAAGTCTCTATACTTCAGAAGTAGCAGTTTAGAAGAAAAAAACGTTGCCTATAATCACATAGTGCTAAAAATTTGACT
The DNA here is from genome assembly GCA_026182355.1 of Hermatobates lingyangjiaoensis. Classification (NCBI taxonomy): domain Eukaryota; kingdom Metazoa; phylum Arthropoda; class Insecta; order Hemiptera; family Hermatobatidae; genus Hermatobates; species Hermatobates lingyangjiaoensis. Next base: position 1,710,113 of record JAPFBL010000329.1, read on the forward strand.
TTCCCATGATGCAATATTAGCCATAAATATGTGATACATCTACACGAGAGGGTCCAATTCTCAGTAAAACATGAACTTGATTCATCAAATAATGTGATCTTGTAACACACACACACACACACACACACACACACACACACACACACACACACACACACACACACACACAAACATACACATATCTCATCAAAAATGTCAAACATAGACTTTAGGAACAAATTTTATTTGTCATTTTGTTTGTACATTGTTTGAAAGCTGTATTATGTATCTATTATTTAATGTCGACTAAAGTTTTTCATCAATAAGATATTTCATTAGGAGAAAGGAAATATGTAAAACCGTTAAAGTGATTCAAAGAGTTGCCATTAGAAGACAATGGAGTGTTGTAGAGCCAAATGGGAGACTGAATATTTGTAGGGTGTTTTGGGAAGTCGGTCGTAGTCGTACTAAAAGCGGATCCTTGTCGATGCGGCGTCCATCAAACCAATAGAGATAAACTTGTTTTATTCAAAGCTCTCTCTACCTGTTCACAGACCACCACTCAGTGCCCAATCTGGTATAAATACACAACGAATTCTCCTTTGCATTTCCTCTGCAGCCGCATTTTTCCACTTTGTTCAAATGGTACAAATCAACTTATGCTGAGGATATTTAAACAGAACGACAACAATGAATAACACAAGCATTTTTCTTCGACTCACGTTCGATACATACATTGTTCTTTTCCCTGTCATAATACTAGTTAATTAAACTGTACTTTGTTATTATAAATAGATGTCATTGTATTTCATAAGTAATTACTAATTTACTTTGTTTTTAGAACGCCTTTAAGAAGCCTTAAAAATGCTAGCTAACTCTCATATGGCTAGATGTAGGGTACATGTAGGTGAAAAAAAGAAGGTGCGGTGCGTTTAGATATAAATATATAGTCATCAAGAACGTAAGGTCCTTATAAAGGTCATAATTTTTGAGTTTTGCAAGCAGATTAATCTTTAATGAGAAACATTTCCATTTATGAATTTATATTTTGAATAGTGGCCGTATATAGGGTAAACAACTATGGCATGTCCTACAAATATTCTCCACATCATTACACTGGAAAAAGCAGTTCATTTGATATGCTCAACTCTAGACTAATCCAAAAATAGCCCACATAACTGTAATATTGAAATTCTTATACATGGTTACTATCAAAATTAGAGATAATGTCTATAGATAATCATACTACAGATAAATGAATGAAAAGTTTTGTAAAATGAAAGGAGTTGAGGGGATATTTGTGAAGAAATGCTGCTCGCACTCACTTAACGGCCATGTTTAATTCATTTCTTTTCGTCAGGGTGGTTGATGCATTATTTAGAAGATTCTAGGGGATATAATTCAGTAGTTAAGGGTGGCCGTCAGATGGTTGAAGTCGAGGTCACAGACTTCAGTCCAAGTCTCCGATTGCTACCCTAATTATTAAACACAAGTCTTTATATAGTTCTCTAAGTACCATTCTTAAATTGCACATGACTGATTTCTTTATGGAGTTTTTATCATGACGAAAATATATATAAATTTGTATATAATACAGTGTAAAATAAGATCTAATATGCAATATTAAATTTAATAATGTTCTATAATATATAATTCTATAATTTTAATATAATTAGTGTTCTATAAATATTTCTATAGAACTATAGTTCTATAATTCTATAATAGAATAAAATATAATACGTAATCCATGTATTAGTAGCATATTATATATATAAAATGACCTAATAATTAATTAGTGCTATTGCATTATTATAATAACTTATAATTATATTACTATGCCAATAATAAATGATTGGTAAAATAATTGTAAAAATTGATCCACAATTCTGTATGACATATTTTTTTTTTGAAAATTACAGAAGGGATGCAACCACTTAATTAAAGCTTTTGTTTTTGTCTACATCCACTTTATGAATCCTTTGTCCAAATGAACAAAAGTATTCAACAAAAATTCAAATATATTTAATTTAACATCACATTGAAACAAGTTTACTGTAGTTAGCTGAACATGAATTCAACCATGAATGTCATATATTCACTACCTCTGATTAGAGGTAGATCATATATTCAATACCTTCATTTCAATATCTACTTTTCCCCATAAATTAAAAAATTCTTTCCTTTTTGTAATGACTTCCAAAAACTCGATATCCTTGTAGAAAAACTTGTGCACAAATTTGTTCATATCCTCCAAGTTTGCTGATACAACACTGGAACCTCATTTACATATCCGTATCTAACTTGAAACTATGACACTCTTAATTGAATTATGTTAACTATTTTCCATTTTTTTATTTTTCCATAAGTAAATTATAGTGATCATGAAAAATTCAATCTCAAGATTTTATTGGCTTTGCATGTTTTAATAACACCCAAGCCCGTTTTTATTTTTTTCAATGATTTCTTTGACTGTGTGACTGGGTATGTACTCGAAAGACTGTAGGCATGCTGCATCCCACAACATTTGATGGATCTAATTTATATTTTGCATAGAAATGAGCCTCATTGTGTTGATGGCGCTATTGTTTGTGGGTAATATTGCACGATGGGAAAGTCACCTTTTTGGATGAAATATGTTTTTAAACAACTTTTTTTCCCTGAACAACTAATTCTAGAGCCTTGAAAATTTGACATTATGATAGAAGTTTTAGATGCAATAAAAGAAACAATAAAAACAATGAAGTCCGACTTTTAAAACAATCGCAAATATTTCACTTCAATAAAATGTTGAATTTTCTATTTATGATAAAATCTGCTAGTTTCCGTTTGATGGATCAAAATCAATTACTACCTAAAAAGTCACATAGTTTGAGGAAGGGATCAATGTTTCTCAGGAAGGTGATATTCATCTTATGCTTATGATTACCAACTGAATACTTTATAATGATTGGTAAATACGAAAAGATATGCCAAATTGTTGGTATATGAAAAAGGAGGAATATTTGGTTGTAAATCTATTAAGAGCAAAAACGATAGCTCTAAATCAATCAAAAATGCGGACATACTTTTAGGGATTTATCAGATGAAAGACTAAATTGTAAGAGTCATAAAACTGATTTACTAGCTAACAGAAGAAACGGAATGTTTTACTGTAAGAGATTATTTCGTAGAACATGTGGTATTATTAATTTGAAACCATTACTTTAGTTTAATAAAGGTATTAATACAGCTGTCATAAAGTTAACGATAACATCTGGATTGCGATATGCAAAAACAATCGTAATATAACTGGATGAATGGCTATCTGTACTGCATCCAGGATTGAAAGACTAATAAGCATATCTCATTTAGGCATTTTGTATAAAAATTATTAATTTTCTATTAATTTTACAAAATTTAAAGGCTTCTATGGGGTATTAAATATCAAAAATAATAATAGAATGAAATATAAATAGTTTGACCTATAGGTGGTTAGGTACAATGTCCTACGTATATTATTTTACGCATTCCAGAATTTATGAAAAAAAAATAATTTCTCAGCCGTATTCAGTAGTGGTGGTAAATTATTAAACAGACTTGCCAATTGTGAAAGAAAAGAAAAGTAAGTTTCGAGGTGATCCAAAGAATTGATCTTTCTCTCTTCCCAGGTCGAAAGTATCTTAGAACATAATATCTTAATTAAGTATAATTTATAAAAACTCATCAATTAAAGTCATGAGCTCTTTCGACTAGATAAATATTTAATTCAAGACTTAGTTCAACAAATCGGATCTGTGGATGCTCTTAGAAATGTGTCTTTGACAATGAACTCTGACCAGATTGAATGATTCTAATCACATAGCTTAATTATATTTATAATACATTTTATTTAAAGGTTATACACACTCCTTTTCTTACTGTTTACCTTAAGTTCTTTAGTTTTATTGAGTAATTTTTTACTTATCAAGCTATATTGTAACTTGAATTTCCCAGCTGTTTCGGTATATTCTTTGTGTACAACTGTTATGTTGTTATATTTGTTTTTATATTATTTACTCTCTTATGATGTAAAGTGAAAAATCTCAGAACATTTATATTGATTGCTTTTATTTTTTCTTGTGGTATTATACTTTATATATATATATATATATATATATATATATATATATAAAGATTTCACATAAACACGTGAAATAACAATCAATGATCAAACCACAATAAGAAAATGGGAAAGCAAGACTAAGATCTTTCAACCGTAACAAGCGGTCTTCGTCAGAGTCAAAAACTTGACTCTGGGATTTTTGACTCTGACGAAGACCGCTTGTTACGGTTGAAAGGTTGCTTTCCCATTTTCTTATTTTGGTTTTATCATATATATATATATATATATATATATATATATATATATATATATATATATATAATGTACTGTGTGTCTGTGGATGTGTGTTTGATCCTTATTCAAAAAACTATCTAAATATTTCTGATGGTGGTTGAAAATTTTCAGGAAATTTAAATGAATAAGGACCTTAAAATATTTTAATCTATTTTTACATTAAAATATAAGCAATTGGTTATGGACCAAATGAATTTAGCAAAAACTGATTATATATTATAAGTTCCCAGAATGAATTGGGAACTTATTAATACAGTCATTAATAGAAATGATGCACAATACATTTAATATAGGAATTCACATTATTCGAGGAACTCTTTTATTATTTATTCGTGCACACTGATATTTTTGTTCATAAATTAGCTAATATAGAAATGAAGAAAATACTTACATAAATTTTAATCGTCTTTAGATTATGTTAAATTATTAGGTAATTTATAACTGTTTTAATAAAGTATAGCAATGACTAATCTGTTTAACAAATGCTTTTGCTTTGATAAGTCAACTGGGCAGATTACCCTCCTGAGTCAACGTATTGAGCGATTCAGTACAAATTATCCCTGATTACAGAACTATAACCCCCATCTTAGACTCCATTCAAGTCACGACGGTATTTTTCAAATAAATCCTGCCACAATATTTATCTCTTTAAGTAAATCTTATTAGTAATTTTCTTGTATTAAATCCTGCAGAGTCAGACAATTATCTATTCATTGAAATATACATTATCAGATTTTTTCTTATATTATTCTGTTTGATCATTTTAATTTGATATTTATATTTTCAATACTTTTGTGATTTTAATATTAATATTACAAATAATTTTATTTGTAAGACTGTTTTTTTCTTTTTTTTTTATATATATAAAAAAAAATATAAAAAAACAAATATATAACTTGAAAATTTAACGCGCATACTGTAAATAATAACTTGTGTATTTTAGTTTTTGCTTTTTCGGAGAGAAATATTTTTTTTTTTTTGATTCATGATATCAAAAACTGGTTAATACCATATATTTTAAGTCAATAAACCTCATTCATTGAAGGAATGGGAAATTCTTTCGTTCAGTTAGACATAAATGGAAACATTCAATTAAAAATTTGCAGTAATGAGAAACAATAAATAAGTTTTAGAACACTTTTATGTTCTGCCACAAACGAATGGCACCCTGATCACTCAACAACACACATTAAACAAAATTTTAGTTGATAACTAATATATATATATAAATTTACTGTATACTGGAATTTGTTATAATAAAACAATAATTTTATAGGGATTTGCAAAAAAAAGCAAGTGATTTAATTAAATAATATAAAGTATATACATTTTTTTAATTATAGTGAAAGTTTAATTAATCATTTTGTACGATAGCTATTTACTTTTATTTCAACACAATATTGATCGACAGTTGTTAATTAATTAATTAACTTCAGTTAAGTAATTAACTGAAGGGCGAACGAGTCAGAGAGAGATACCATCCTAGTCGGCTGGCCCCATAATCAGACCAGTCCGTAACCCTCCCATGTTACTGATCAAAAGAAATAGTATTTCTATTTTCTTAATGCGTTAAGAAGACTATTATTGTTTCTGGAAAAGGAAGTTTTTGGAATCAAAAGTCTGGAGGGACCAGCTGTTGTGTAAAAACATTAGCTTGTCTGCACATTATCCAGTTGTTTGCTATTGTTTCTAAACCATGTTCCCTACGTGAAAAGATATATATAATAAACATTTAATTCCGCATTGATTATATATCAACTGTTCAATATTAAGTGAGTGTAGCCGAAATTTCTGTTAAAGGAATTTTTTTTTTTCATTTTGGAATAAATGAACACTAGATATGGTAATCTCTCGAACGCCCAGACCCTGAATGGTTACACTCTATTCTGAGTCTAATGATTACCAAAAGAATAAAGTTTCACGTTTTTAGCATACATATGACCAAGAATACAAAATTTGTATCGAATCGAATTTCATCCAGTATTATACAAGAACTGAGCTTTTAATTATTAACGATTATTAATAACTTGTTGACCCTGCCAACTTCGTACCACCAACTGTTAGTGAATGTCGTGTTGCCTTTAGCTTTTTAACATACATGTTATACTTTGTACATTTATACTAAGTATGTTTTATTTAAGTAATATTTTGCCTAAAATATCTGCAAAAGATAAATCAAAAACATCAGATAATTGATTCCATGATGTATTCTTATCTGGTGCAAGAACAAAAAAATTTGATGGTTTTTTAACTCGTGAACACCAAACTTACAGCTGTCTATGTGAGAAGCATTTATTTATCAAATTTAATCCACATATTTGCTTGATTGTCCCTGTGCTTTGTTAATGGTCATAGTAAAGGCTAGTCGTACAGGAAACTGAAGACGTTTGAATTCAAATGGAGTATCATAGAATCCGTTGGTATCATAGAATGCGTGGTAGTAGTTCATGTTCCCCTTAGTGTTTTCCCTTTAAAATGGTTGCATCAATTTTGTTATTCATTAATTTTTTTTCCTGATAGCCTAGTTCCATTCCATTGTCGTAGTGGATTTATATTTCGAAGAAGTATGATGGAACTTATGTTTTGTTTGATTAGACAAACACTTGTTTGACAACTATCCATCACACCAAGGAATGCATTTGAAAATATATGTTTGATTGGGGTTAATTTTTTTACATTTAACAATGTTATTGTTCTAACAAAACTTAACTCATTAGAACATTTCAATTTTTTCAAATAATCCTCTTAGTAATTTTTTTCACTTAAAAACGGTCCAAGTCAATGTTTAATTCAATGCAAACAAATCCGACCAGTAGGGCAGGTTATTCCAAAACAAAATTTCATCTTTATAAATAAAATAATGATTTTGTCTGTACATTGCTTAGAACTGACTCATTTCAAGTTTTCTTTACGTTTCATACCTTGGAGAAACCGAATCCACCCTTAGAAAAATTTCTGTCGGTTTGTCTGTTTGTTCGCAAAACTTTGTCACAGGTAAACTCAGCTACCATAAGACATATAAAGCTGAAACTTTTACAGTAGATTTGTGTAGGTCTAACTTAAAATATAGGCTCTGAATTGATTGGAAATTCAACGTAGAAGTGAAGTTATAGACGTTTAACGCAGAAATGTTTGTCACAAGTAAACTCAGCCACCATAAGACATAGCGAGCTGAAACATTGACACTGGATTTGTGTATGTCTAACTTAAAATATGGGCTCTAAATAGATTATTAATTCAGTACAGAAGTGAAGTTATGGGGCTTTTAGCTGTATTTTCCTAACTTCACAGACAAGTTTGTTTTGAAAATACACAGGTGTGGCAAGTAGGTATTGTTAGTTGATTTTAATTTCAATTGAGCATATGAATTTATTGCGTATTTGACATCATTGAAATGGTGTTTCACAGAGTTGAGGATGTACTATCTATTGAGAATAAACGTTTTGTAAACGAGCAATTCTCAGCCCTTAATATGAACAGGCAGGAGAAATCAACAAACAAGTTCTTACGCTATATCATACCGAGGAAAGAACTTACAAGTCAGTAAAGAGATTGGATTAGTGATGAAGAAGCAGTTCATTATCTAATTGAATTTCTTGACACTGAATTTATTTCTCCTGGACTGCCTGCTCATGAGTAAAAACTTAAAGTAGGAGCACCAATGATGCTGCAATTTATAGCAGTAACAAATTTCATGTTACGAAACATGAGTGCCCCAAAAACTGTGCAACGGGACACGACTCTGAGTTCGTGCTCTACACAGATATGCCATAGAGGCGGACATAATGACTGGATGTGGTATTGGGGAGTCTGTTTGTATACCATATATACCATTGATTCCGAGCCACTATCTGTTTACGTTGAAATGATTCCAAAGTCTGGTCAGAGTCTATTTCGCAATGACGTTAACTAAGTCGCAAAGGGAGACTTCATCTAACGCAGGAATACAAGGTAGCGAAACCAAGTTTTTCTCACATGGTCAAATGTAGTTTACTTGCTCAAGGGTCAGAGGTTTCAACTCTTTCTTCTACCATGAACCTGAAGGACAGACAGCTAATGTAGTGTATTTAGAGGCATTTGTTTAACACTGTACTAATAATGGTGTTTTCTACTATTCTATAATTTCTAATTATAGTATTAGTAATATACTATAATTGATATTTTGGAATACCAAGTATAATAGAATTTTTGATTCCGTCAAGACGGGTACATTTGCTAGTTTTTTATAATTTGTTCGGGAGCACCTAGAATCACAATTCTGATTTTAAAAAAAGTACATGACCTTCCCGGGGATACACCTGATAATTTCCAAAATAGATAAACACACAATATAGCATAATCTAGTTATGAACACAGTATAGTGGTTAATCTGATAGCGAGACAGAATTTATGGCGAGAGAGTGAATTTGATCTATCCAGAAGGTTGTGGGATTTTGTAATCTGATATAAGTCACAAACGGTAACCACTTTCAAATAGGAACGAATAATATCTTAAAAGGAAATTGTTGAGAAAACGGTCACATTTCTTATATGACAGTTTTAAAATCCCACAAAATTAAAATTAAAACAACTAAAACGAAGAAAATTGAAACTGTCTAACTTCTAACTAACTAATAGCAATCTATTAAATAAATTATTAAAAAAAATTAAGATTAAATATATTTAATAACTTAAAAAAAATAAAAGAAAAGTTACAGGTCATAGTTAAAATGAAACAATGTAAGGGAATCTTGCAATCAGTAATAAGACACCAAACGATAACACATTGAAAGAGAAACAAGGAGATTTTATTTTGTAGAAAATAATTGTGAAAACAGTCAAATGACTCATGATCCTGCTTCAAAAGGTCAAAGCAATTTGAATTAAAACGAATAAAACTAAGAGAAATTAAATTAAAATAAAAAAAAAATCAAGTTAAACTGAAGCAAACTAATAAAGAAATTAAATGTTTGATAAATTAAATAAATTAATACATTAAAATAAAACTAACAAATCTAACTTAAAAAAAAAGACCACTAGAAAATATAACAAAATATGTAAATAAAATAAACCAGAATGAAATAATTGGGTTGTAGTAAACTTAGTACAAAACAAAACATAAAAGTAAAATGCAAAAGATATTAAACAAAAAAATAGATCTTATGGACTTTATTTGCTTCAGGAAGATTAAAACATAATGAAAACACCGAAACGGCATGGAAATAATATAAAAGAAGTTGAACACATGTATAGCACAAAATATTGTAGATGTTGTTGCATTTAACGCAGATAAACTAATAAAACTATAAAAAAGAAACTTTGTGTTCGTCGTCAGGTAAACTTATAGAATATATATTACAAATTTAAAGTTACAAAAATAACTGGTATTAATGTCCAAATAAAACCGTCTGATGGAGTCTACTTCTTGCCGATGTTTCTGACATATATTTGTGTCTTCTTCAGAGACACAACACGTTTTTTACAATTTTGGTTATATTTACATTTGAATTATAAATGAAGGATAAAAGAAAGGTAGTGATTGGTAAATCTTGTCTTACAACTATGGTTTTCACATTGGTATATGCTTTTTATACATTATTTAGTTAGAATAGAGATCAATATTTCTTTACCTCGGAAATTTGTTCCTTTTTCAACATTCCTTCCTTAACAGCACTACAACGTTTATAAATCTGGGCTACTGTCTATGTTTGTTTGAGGTTTCATTACTGTTATATACTCTTTTGAATTTTAAGCACGCAGTGCAGCCAATAAAAATGTTTACACTGGGTGCTCAAAATACTAAAGAAGTATAATAGTAATGCAACCTCCAACAAACATAGACAGTAGTCCGGATTTATAAACCATATAATGCAGTAATGGAAGAAATGTTGAAATAGAAACCGATTTCCGAGGTAAGCAAAATTGATTTCTATACTTCTGAAGTAATGAAAAGGAACATGTATCAATATGCAAATCTATAGTAGTAATACCAAATTTATCAATCGCTATCTTTCTTTTACCCTTCATTTATGAATTTAAAATGTAATAAATAACCAAAAATATAGTATTAATAGTGCTCATTGTAAAAACATGTTGTAGCCCTGAAGAGGACATTAATACATGCCAAAACGTTAGCGAGAAAGAAAGTTTCAATCAGAAGACCTAAACACCACCAACAATCTTATAACATATATATACATATATTCACTATGTTTAATTTTAAATAATTCTTGAAAACCTTATTCTTTGTGACCAAATATATATGAAAACAGTGAACTCATTTTTAAAACCATAAAAAAATAATTTTTTATATAATAATTATAAATTTTCAATAACGCGCAGGTCTACTAGTATAATATTATAAATATTATAGTCTACTGTCGACAATATTATAAAGAACATAAAATTTGTTGAAATTTTGACAAAACATAACCAAATTTTTCGACACTCTGAATACTGTTTTGAAATTTATACGTGGTTACATAAGTGTTAATTTCAAATCTGTTTATTCTCTGATCGACTAAATTACAATTTTTGAACAGTGGTAGATTCAACTTGCCTTTAATTGGATTAAGCTTAATTCTCAATTCTGATTGGCTCTTGTTTGATTCAGGAGGTATTTGTATGTGCCTCACCTCAATATTTAAAACTATATTAGGTTTATTAAGCTTATTCTTGGGTATGGTAATTTCGGTTTTTTCTTAGTCATAGGAAATGTTTGAATACTAGTACGACACTAAGAGTGTTATGTTTGGTACAGATTTAACTGTTTAAAACCACTGACTAAAAGTCAATTAAAGTTTTCTTCTTGTACATCTGTAGTGTTACTAGATCAGCATTGGGCAATAGTATCAAGGCAAATACTTATATCAAGGTATAGCATTTCCTATATTAACATACATCGTTTTAAGTATAGCCTTTGGCCGATCTACGTTAAACAATACTCCAAAAAATAAAGTAAGAGTAACTTTAACTATAATGTTTAATGCAACTACTGAATTACAAACTCTTTCTTGATCTTAAGTTCCAATGAAAAATCGATTTCAGGATGTTAATGATTACTTAAAACTCTTAACTATACATTGTTGATAGCTAAAAACTTGATCTAGGAAAGAATTTTTTTTCCTAAGTGAACAGAGTCAAAATTGTTGCATACACTCGAAATAGCTTTCTCTGGGCCAAATGACAAATATCACACATTCATTAAAATAAAAGTAGAGAATATTCAAATATGCATACATTTTTATTTTAACCTAAGTAAAGAAAATTTTGTGAAAATGAACAAATTTTGAACTTATATTTTGTGTGTGTGTTTGGTTTGGTGGTTAAGTATCTTAAACAACGTGAACCCTCTACCGATTGAACATTTATGGATCATTATGAAGTTATATCCAATAATAGCCTTTCAGTTTTAATCAGTTCTATAGTTTCTGAACATAAACAATTCATGGGAAGTTAATGTTATACTCAATATAACCAACTAACTGACCTAGAAAGCTGAAAACATCGAAGCCATCAATGTTTTCAACAGCCATCAATTCAATTGATCTTGATGTTCTTCAAGTGTTTGGGAAGAATTTTCATATAGTATTGACATTGTTGGTTCTGCAGGGGAGGGAATATCATATTGAATACTTGTAACATGTGAAATAGAACTTGACTATGTCCTCTGTTCGTACAATACTTGCATTATAAGTTTTCTTGTTTGTTATCCTTTCTTAATTAAATTGTTAATCATAGAATTGTGTCATTCTTTTTGAATCATTCTGTATATAAATTTTTAGACATTATGTTTTTTTTTATACTACTTCGTAGAGAGTTTACATTTTCCAGGAGTTCATAATACTACATATGTAATTTTAAAATTATCGAATTTCCCTTACATAAAGGTAGTAAATTATTAAAAAAAGGTGCTACATACTAGGATTATTGAAATAGTCATAAATAGCCGTAAATACCTGAAATTGAACTTTTTGTTATCTCTAACATAATATCACTGTCATAACGAAGGAAAAGAAATTTATTAAACTTTTCAAAAAAAAAAAAAAAAAAAAGAAAAGAAAAGTAGAATGAGAGTTATTTGATGTGTAGAACTATTTTGAACTGTTTAAGTGAAGATGGTGATATCCGAAATTTCAACCACTCAAGATGATTTCATGAATTCATTAGTCATGGTACTACATAGTTCACTGCGTATTAGTACTGATATATGATTGGGTTAAATATTATAGAATCCTAGAGAAAAGTAAGAAATACATTGCTATAAATGTGAAAAAGATGGGATTAGTCTACGGCTAATTACCTGATCTTAAACACTGTGAGCATATTACAAGACATAAATTAAATAAATCATAAATAACATTGTTTTCTCTACTATTATGAGAGTTACATTTATTTCAGTATCATAGACTCTGCTTAAATAGGATATTAATTTCACGGGCTTAATGCAATATGGAAGGGGTTAATTTGCAATTTACTATACTAATTTAATTGGTGAAATAGAAAAATCTACATCAGGATGAAATATAACAACAATTTTGGCATCTTTTATTTTTACAATGAAAAGTGAGTACGAATTGCTATTTTTTTTCTCTATTCTTACGAGGTGTCTAATTCTTTCAGCAAACAATGAGAAGGGCGGTATTTTCATGTTCATCCAAAAGATCATATCTATTACAGTTCTAGTACAGGCAATGCTTTACTTTCCACAGCAATTCATGGTAAAATCCCAAAACATTACATGAAGAGATATGCTCTTCAGAAATATGTTCTAACGATGTTAATTTTATAATGAAATTTTGTTCTGTTAATAGGTATTTCTGCACACAGTTCATGACAATTATCAAGAGCAAATAAATTCATACCGGATTAATATTAAGACCGCATTAGGATAATGCTTAGAAGAAATGAGAATTACATAAAAATAGGATTGTTTTAGCTAATGTTTAAATCATATTTACTTTAATAGTTTCAAATAGTGTCTATTCCTTAGTAAAAAAAACACGTCATTAATATTTCAAGATTTTTGCAAATATTTTTAAGCATATTCATTCTTTTTGTTTATCTTTTGTAAGTGCACTATCAATAGTAATCAGTAGAATATTTCTATTTATAATATTTAACTGAATCATTCTTCATCACATCTGGCATTAAAAATTTCTGGAATGTATATCACTTGTATTTATCTGTATTGGCATGTATAATTTATAAAATATAAACGACCTCGTAAACAACAAAAAGTTCGATGTTATAATAAAATATCACTTAAAAAGGGGTTGTTCAACTAAGTGACAGTGAAGAATTCGATTAAAGAGTTGAAAAGTTGGTGACTGGCTGGATGACCGGGCGGAAGGAGACCAGGAGAGCTAGAGGAGACCTAATAAAAGTCACTCACTTGGTTTTACAGACACTCCCTTTAAGAGACTAAAAGACGAGCTTTATGGTTGGGTCTATCTCAGTGACAGCAAAACAGATTCTTTTATTGAGTTTTCAAGTGTAACGACGACTTTACGGCTAGCTCTCTCAAAGTCCACGCTTGACCTCGGTGCGAGTGCTACGTCACTCAAACAGAATTGTTTTTACTATAAAACAGATTGTTTGCTTAATTTCATCATAGCCATGCATAGATACATCGACTGGAAATATATATTAAATAAGATCACACTTGTTGTTTCACGTACAACTGAAAGGCACATCATTAAAACAATCTTAATAAATGTTATGGCAAACCGAAACCATATTGATTTGTTCATGATCATTATAAAGTATAGAAATAGATGTTAAAAGGCAAAAACCATCTTTTGATTCTATTGTTCAAAAATACAACATGTGTTGTGGTTATAGATTTCAGATGTAGTATTTTCGAATCCGATCAGAAATTTATAAAATAATTGAATTGAAATCTTCTTGTTAAGTAAAAGTAATTGAGATATTATAATATAATTCACGGAAGGTAACATTTCCAAATGTTTATTCAAGAGTGTTAATACGACCTATAGAGATACTCCCAAACTCAGTAGTCCCTTTTCAGTGAAACTAGATTTCCAGGATGGCACTCAATTATATGCGGAATCTAAACTTGTAGATACCGAGGATGTTTGACCTGTTCCTCAAATAACCCTGATCTCACTTTACATTCCCCTCCTGCAACCAAAATTATCCTGTCAATAAGGATAACCCTGTACCACGAAGGAATGAGTTTACTCTTTGTACTGTACTAGATCTGATTTTCTTTGGCATCCACTAAACTTACATCACCAAACCAATTTACATGCCATAACTCACTCGTTAATACCAGTTCTATTATCAGCAGACCATCCACGCTAATTCTCATGAGCTATCCTATAATAACTTCTGCTGGCTGCAAAAACGGAACTCCCATTATTTTAGCTTTCAGATGATAGTGAATCCGAAAATCTCAGACAATGTTTAATCTTTGATGTAGTGTTATCTCAAAAACATTTGTGTCGCTGTATTCGTTTCTGTACAGGAACTTCTCTTTTTATTCTCTGTATAATTTTTAAGGGCTCTAGCAGCCAGGCGATGGGTTAGTTCTTCTGAGAGGTTATTAATCCTCATCTCTATGAACATGGATCTTGTAAGTAACTTTGTAAATACTCACATAAACAACTGAGGAGCATTTAAGAAAAAATTAAGTTAATAAGTTAAGAAGAAATTAAGCACTTAACAAAATGCATTAATATAAATTTTATATAATATTGAAATATCGAGCAACGGTACCGACAACAGTAAACAGGTAATTTTCTATAAAACTGAATAAAATCAGTAATGTTGCAAAAAATACCAGAGTGACAACTAAATTATTTATTCTGCAAATACAATTTCATAGATAAAAGTGCGAACCTAACCACCATAAACATTGAGATGACGATCTGTTCAGAATAATGAACAGGCATTAATCATCATCTTGAATATTAGATCTCCTAAAAATCATAGTGCAGATTTGCATAAAATGAGAAAATGAGAATATATATATATAAATTTAAATTACACAAAGCACGACACAGAAAAGAGAATACAAAGAAAACTTACAGAATTCAATATTTCGAACTGTTGTTCGTCATCAGGAGAGTAGACTAGTAGAGAGGACGAAGTGAGAGAGATCTCCCCACGTCGAAGAACGGAGCGCGAATGAAGAAATAAAGAGTCAACCGAAGAGAGCAGCACTAGCGTAAAAAAGGAGCTAGGCACTAAACGTCGGAGAACGGAGAAAGCAAAAACAATAGATAAAATTATAAAAATTAAAAATTATAAATTAAAAATTATAAAAAAGGAAATAATAAAAATAAATAAATAAATAAATAAATAAATAAAATAAAAAATATATATAATAAAAAAAGGAAAAAAAAGGAAAAAAAAAGGAAAAAAAAATATAATAATAAAATAAAAAAAAAATATATATATGAATATGAATATATAAGTTAAAAATAAAAGGAAAAACAAATAAAAGTTAACGCTTCTGATTTAAACCGGGATCTGATCGGGCCCCCAATAACCATATGTGGGCCTCCTCAGACGCTCTTAATGTCAAACTACGGTCATCAGTGGTCACTAGCTTAATGATTTGAACAGAAAAGCAGTCATTAAAAGAAAGGTTATGGCTGTTGGCATGGATAGCTACAGGAAGCTGTTTGCGCTGACCGACCGAAGCTCTATGGTTGTTCAAACGCTCATTGAGCTTGGTAGAAGTCATACCAATGTAGAATGCTCCACATTGTCTACAGTTCAGTCGGTAGACGCAATTCCTGGATGAACAGGAGGTGTTAGGTGGGACGCGGAAAGAGTTGGTTGGTGAGGAGAAGAAAGGTGAAGGGTTAACTAAAGGACAGGTAAGGCAGAGGCGACGGCCGCATTTCTCCATACCAGCACGCACCTTCCACACTAAACTCAGTGAGTTTATTCACAGTTCTGCCCTCCAGGAGGGACTTACCCAAGAAGAAATCAAGTTGCTTATCCCCACTAATTACCGTTGTCCCGTCTTTTATTTACTTCCTAAAATCCATAAACCCTATAGAATGCCCGATCAGCCCTCTCCTGGCCGACCCATAGTTTCAAGCTATGGCTGTCTTACTGAGCGCATTTCAGCGTTCGTTGACGCCATTCTGCAGCCCATAGTTACCCAACTCCCCACTTTCTGCAAAGACACCTTCCACTTCCTCCAAATACTCAATAACATCTCCCTACCGGAATCCCTGGAACACCCTCTCCTTCTAGCCACTATGGACGTCACATCCCTGTACACGGTTATTGACCATGGCGAGGGTTTGGCGGCCCTACAGTGGTTCCTAGACAATAGACCCTTACCCCACATACCCTCTACCGCTTTTGTCCTTCAGCTAAGTTCCTTTGTCCTGCAGCACAATGTCTTCAGTTTTGAGGACCATCTATATCTTCAGACCAGAGGAACTGCTATGGGTACCAGAATGGCCCCTTCCTTTGCCAAACTTTACATGGCCAAACTTGAACAGGATTTCCTCTCGTCTCATGCCTTCCAACCCCTTGCCTACACCCGGTTCATTGATGATATATTTTTCGTATGGCCTCATGGCAAAGATTCTCTGGAAACTTTTATTGAAGCCTTCAAAACTTCCTGTTCATCACTCAATTTCACCCACTCCTTCTCCTATACCTCCTTAATCTTCCTAGATGTAGTAGTGTCCCTAAGCGGCAGGACCTTCACCACCTCCATACACACAAAACCTACCAATGCCCAACAATATCTACACTTCAATAGTTGTCACCCATCCCACACAAAAAAGTCCCTACCTCGTTCCCTCTCCATCCGCATACACCGTATTTGTAGTGACCTCTATCAACGACAGTGTCATATCGACAAACTTAGGGAGAAATTCGTCCAGCGGGGCTACTCTCCCAGGTTTGTTGATAAACGCTTAATACCTGCCACCAATCAATATCTTCCTAGGACTGCCGCTGAACCCAACAGTTCTCCCTTCCTCGTAACTACTTTCTTTCCTGGGGTCCATAGGATCGGGAATATCATCAAGGACATTTTTCCTCTCCTGTCCTCTTCCCCCTCCACCTCCTCCGTCTTCCGAAAACCCCCTCGCCGGTCCTTCAGAAAGCCTCCCAATTTAGGAAACCTGTTTTCCCACAGATCCCTTGAAACTCCTGGGATTGGGGTGGTGCGTGCTGGTATGGAGAAATGCGGCCGTCGCCTCTGCCTTACCTGTCCTTTAGTTAACCCTTCACCTTTCTTCTCCTCACCAACCAACTCTTTCCGCGTCCCACCTAACACCTCCTGTTCATCCAGGAATTGCGTCTACCGACTGAACTGTAGACAATGTGGAGCATTCTACATTGGTATGACTTCTACCAAGCTCAATGAGCGTTTGAACAACCATAGAGCTTCGGTCGGTCAGCGCAAACAGCTTCCTGTAGCTATCCATGCCAACAGCCATAACCCTTCTTTTAATGACTGCTTTTCTGTTCAAATCATTAAGCTAGTGACCACTGATGACCGTAGTTTGACATTAAGAGCGTCTGAGGAGGCCCACATATGGTTATTGGGGGCCCGATCAGATCCCGGTTTAAATCAGAAGCGTTAACTTTTATTTGTTTTTCCTTTTATTTTTAACTTATATATTCATATTCATATATATATTTTTTTTTTTATTTTATTATTTATTTTTTTTCCTTTTTTTTCCTTTTTTTTCCTTTTTTTATTATATATATTTTTTATTTTATTTATTTATTTATTTATTTATTTATTTATTTTTATTATTTCCTTTTTTATAATTTTTAATTTATAATTTTTTTTTTTATAATTTTATCTATTGTTTTTGCTTTCTCCGTTCTCCGACGTTTAGTGCCTAGCTCCTTTTTTACGCTAGTGCTGCTCTCTTCGGTTGACTCTTTATTTCTTCATTCGCGCTCCGTTCT
This sequence comes from Hermatobates lingyangjiaoensis, assembly GCA_026182355.1. NCBI lineage: Eukaryota > Metazoa > Arthropoda > Insecta > Hemiptera > Hermatobatidae > Hermatobates > Hermatobates lingyangjiaoensis. The sequence continues at coordinate 1,728,366 of JAPFBL010000329.1, forward strand.
TCGACGTGGGGAGATTCTCTACTTCGTCTCTCTACTGTCTACTGCTACTCTGATGACGAACAACAGTTCGAAATATTGAATTCTGTAAGTTTTCTTTGTATTCTCTTTTCTGTGTCGTGCTTTGTGTAATTTAAATTTTTATAGTCCTTGTGGACCGTTTCTTATTTTTAGTAATATATATATATATATATATATATATATATATACACAATTAAAAGAAACGGTCCAGCGGACTTTTTTACAATAAAATAAAAAATGAAGGAAACACACAGAAAGACACAGACATAACTCACATCGATATTTCGACAATCGTCGTCATCAGGAGGTGCGAAGAGCGAAGAGCGAAGAGTCCCGCAGGAAGACAGGGCGGTACTGAACTCGGAAACCGCAGCCAGTACCCCACCACTTACCACCAAGCGGGGGAAGGGAGGGAAGGAAATGAAGAGCCAAATTAAGACGTAAAAGGAACGAGTAAAAATTATAACTATAAAAAATTATAAAAAAGTAGATAAATCAAATTAAAATTAATAAAAATAATAAATAAAAAGTAAAATAAAAAATAATAAATAAATAAATAAAAAATAATAAATAAATAAATAAATCATAAATAAATTATCGGTTGAGGTTGAGTCCGGGGGAAGAGCGAGCATCAAGTAAGCATATGTATGCCTCCTCTGAAGCTCTTAGAGTAACTTTATTGTTGGATTCGGGGATCTGTTTCAGGATCTGAACCCTGAAACAGTCATTGAAACTGAGTCCATGCGAGTTCGCATGGATGGCTACAGGATAGTTACTGCGTTGACCGACTGAAGCCCTATGACCATTCATACGAAGGCTCAACTTATTAGAAGTTAAGCCAACGTAAAAGGAGTCACACTGAGTGCAATCCAGTCGGTAAACACAGTTGCTCGAGGTACAGGAGGAATTGACCTGAACCGGGTAGGAACTATGGTGGAGAGGGGAATCGAAGGAAGGATTAGGATTTACAATCAGGCAAGTTTGACAGCCACGCCGTCCACATTGTTTCATTCCAGGAACAGGATTGGAAGGCTGAGGGGAAATATGAGAGAAAATGCTTTTTAGATTGGCAGGTTTACGGTAGGAAATAGAAGGGGGTGATTAAAGATGGAAGAAGTAGAAGTAGAAGTAGACAGAATCGGAAAAGACTCCTTAATAACAGCACGAAGCTTATAAGCGCCAGGGAAGTAGGTTGTCAGGAAGAAGGAAGTGTTACTTCTATCCCTCTTGGGTCTGGGTTGGTGGGAGATGTCAGCCGGTAAAACACGACTATCAATGAAGGAGCGAGGATAGCCTCGTTCAGAAAATTTGTCCTTTAAGAGGTTAAGGTGATGTCTGCGGTCTTGGAGATTATTGCAGATATTGTGAATACGGAGGGACAAGGATCGAGGTATAGACTTTTTAACATGGGATGGATGACAACTATTGTAATGGAGGTACTGTTGGGAGTTGGTGGGTTTTATATGTACGGAAGTCAAGAAGTGTCCATTGTCTAAAGTAACGTCAACGTCAAGAAAGGTGATAAGTCTGTCGGAGATGTCGTAAGTGAAAGTGATGGAGGGGCAGAAATTTTGAAAGGAGTGTAGGAAAAGTTCTAAGTTATGTTTGCCATGGGGCCAAATGAAGAAAATATCATCAATAAAACGGAGATAAAGGAGTGGAAGAAGTTGACAGGTGGCCAGGAAATCCTGCTCTAATTTGGCCATGAAAAGATTAGCGTAAGAAGGGGCCATAATCGTACCCATAGCTGTGCCTCTGGTTTGAAGGTAATAACGACCCTCAAACTGAAAGACATTATGCTGTAGCACGAAATCAGCCAAAGAGACTAGAAAGGATGTGGAAGGATTAAGGGGTGCTTTTCTGCCATCAAGAAAGTATCGCAGAGCGTCCAGACCTTCAGAATGAATGATTGAAGTATAGAGAGAAGTGACGTCCATGGCAACCATGAGAAGAGGATGATCAAGGGTAGAGGGAAGAGAAAGATTTTTAAGAATTTGGAGAAAATGGAAAGTGTCTTTGCAGAAAGAAGGTTGGTTCCGAACTAGAGGCTGTAGGAAGTGATCAATGAAGGCGGAAAGTCTTTCTGTAAGGCAGCCATAACTGGAAACGATAGGTCTACCGGCGGGAGGGGAGTCAGGCATGTTGAAGGGCTTGTGGACTTTAGGGAGCAGGTAGAAAACAGGACATCGGGGATTTGAGGGAATGAGGGTGTCAATATCCTGGGGAGAAAGGCCCTCACACACAGCACTGTTATTAAGAAGAGAAACTAAGTTCTTGAGGAAAAGAGGAATAGGGTTGGAAGAAAGCTGTTGATAAAAGGATGAGTTAGAGAGTTGTTTCATTGCCTCACGGTGGTAGACAGAACGGTTCATGAGGACTACAGAGGAACCTTTATCAGCTGTCATGATAAGGAGGGAGCTGTCTCTTTTCAAACTGCTAATCGCTTTTCTCTCGGGAATGGTGAGGTTATCCGGGGGAGATAGGCTTCTGAGGAAGGCAGGATTAGAACATCTGCGGATCTCCAGATGTTTTTTCGATCTCTTCGCTGGCAGTATTTTTCGAGTTCCAATGCCAAAAGCTCCGGTGATACAACTTCTAAAGTTCACACTTCCCTCAAGCGCTTTAAACCTCTATCTTCCCACGAACCACCTCCACTTTCTGCATCACATCCTCTCGAACTCTTCATCTCCTCTATTGTCCGCAGATGTTCTAATCCTGCCTTCCTCAGAAGCCTATCTCCCCCGGATAACCTCACCATTCCCGAGAGAAAAGCGATTAGCAGTTTGAAAAGAGACAGCTCCCTCCTTATCATGCCAGCTGATAAAGGTTCCTCTGTAGTCCTCATGGACCGTTCTGTCTACCACCGTGAGGCAATGAAACAACTCTCTAACTCATCCTTTTATCAACAGCTTTCTTCCAACCCTATTCCTCTTTTCCTCAAGAACTTAGTTTCTCTTCTTAATAACAGTGCTGTGTGTGAGGGCCTTTCTCCCCAGGATATTGACACCCTCATTCCCTCAAATCCCCGATGTCCTGTTTTCTACCTGCTCCCTAAAGTCCACAAGCCCTTCAACATGCCTGACTCCCCTCCCGCCGGTAGACCTATCGTTTCCAGTTATGGCTGCCTTACAGAAAGACTTTCCGCCTTCATTGATCACTTCCTACAGCCTCTAGTTCGGAACCAACCTTCTTTCTGCAAAGACACTTTCCATTTTCTCCAAATTCTTAAAAATCTTTCTCTTCCCTCTACCCTTGATCATCCTCTTCTCATGGTTGCCATGGACGTCACTTCTCTCTATACTTCAATCATTCATTCTGAAGGTCTGGACGCTCTGCGATACTTTCTTGATGGCAGAAAAGCACCCCTTAATCCTTCCACATCCTTTCTAGTCTCTTTGGCTGATTTCGTGCTACAGCATAATGTCTTTCAGTTTGAGGGTCGTTATTACCTTCAAACCAGAGGCACAGCTATGGGTACGATTATGGCCCCTTCTTACGCTAATCTTTTCATGGCCAAATTAGAGCAGGATTTCCTGGCCACCTGTCAACTTCTTCCACTCCTTTATCTCCGTTTTATTGATGATATTTTCTTCATTTGGCCCCATGGCAAACATAACTTAGAACTTTTCCTACACTCCTTTCAAAATTTCTGCCCCTCCATCACTTTCACTTACGACATCTCCGACAGACTTATCACCTTTCTTGACGTTGACGTTACTTTAGACAATGGACACTTCTTGACTTCCGTACATATAAAACCCACCAACTCCCAACAGTACCTCCATTACAATAGTTGTCATCCATCCCATGTTAAAAAGTCTATACCTCGATCCTTGTCCCTCCGTATTCACAATATCTGCAATAATCTCCAAGACCGCAGACATCACCTTAACCTCTTAAAGGACAAATTTTCTGAACGAGGCTATCCTCGCTCCTTCATTGATAGTCGTGTTTTACCGGCTGACATCTCCCACCAACCCAGACCCAAGAGGGATAGAAGTAACACTTCCTTCTTCCTGACAACCTACTTCCCTGGCGCTTATAAGCTTCGTGCTGTTATTAAGGAGTCTTTTCCGATTCTGTCTACTTCTACTTCTACTTCTTCCATCTTTAATCACCCCCCTTCTATTTCCTACCGTAAACCTGCCAATCTAAAAAGCATTTTCTCTCATATTTCCCCTCAGCCTTCCAATCCTGTTCCTGGAATGAAACAATGTGGACGGCGTGGCTGTCAAACTTGCCTGATTGTAAATCCTAATCCTTCCTTCGATTCCCCTCTCCACCATAGTTCCTACCCGGTTCAGGTCAATTCCTCCTGTACCTCGAGCAACTGTGTTTACCGACTGGATTGCACTCAGTGTGACTCCTTTTACGTTGGCTTAACTTCTAATAAGTTGAGCCTTCGTATGAATGGTCATAGGGCTTCAGTCGGTCAACGCAGTAACTATCCTGTAGCCATCCATGCGAACTCGCATGGACTCAGTTTCAATGACTGTTTCAGGGTTCAGATCCTGAAACAGATCCCCGAATCCAACAATAAAGTTACTCTAAGAGCTTCAGAGGAGGCATACATATGCTTACTTGATGCTCGCTCTTCCCCCGGACTCAACCTCAACCGATAATTTATTTATGATTTATTTATTTATTTATTATTTTTTATTTATTTATTTATTATTTTTTATTTTACTTTTTATTTATTATTTTTATTAATTTTAATTTGATTTATCTACTTTTTTATAATTTTTTATAGTTATAATTTTTACTCGTTCCTTTTACGTCTTAATTTGGCTCTTCATTTCCTTCCCTCCCTTCCCCCGCTTGGTGGTAAGTGGTGGGGTACTGGCTGCGGTTTCCGAGTTCAGTACCGCCCTGTCTTCCTGCGGGACTCTTCGCTCTTCGCTCTTCGCACCTCCTGATGACGACGATTGTCGAAATATCGATGTGAGTTATGTCTGTGTCTTTCTGTGTGTTTCCTTCGTTTTTTATTTTATTATATATATATATATATATATATATATATATATATATATATATATATATATTATATTGGGACCGCCTATATTCTATAGGCGGTCCCAAGAAACATTCAGAAGACAAGCATAATACCAAAATAACTAGAGACCTACTCGTGAGTGGAACTAAAATAATTAGAAAAGAAAACAACTTCAATCGGCTGCAAATCGCAGAAGCAATAATAATTAAACAGAATAAACCTACAATAAATATTCAGACGGGTAGTAGCGAGAGAGTGCTTAAACTATACGCGCCTGATTGGATGAAGAAACCGTTAACTGTCAGTACCCCCACCCCACCATCCACCCCACCTCAGTCAGTAGCTCTTGAGAACCAAGCCCAAGAGCAGCTACTTCAAACTTCTACTGTATAATGTGTCTTAATACCAACTCCAAAGACTAATAATTTTCTTCTTTGTTTAATTAATCACCCTGAAGATGACTGGAAGTCAGTCGAAACATGTCGGTTATAACTTAATTAACATTCTCCAACGTTTGGATGAAGGAAAGAAGAAGGTATTCAGAAACCTTGAAAAACTAGTGAAGAAAATGACATCAGCGAAATACGGTAAGCTGTTCAACGAAATATATATATATATATATATATATATATATATATATATACAGTTCAATGTACATAAAGAAACATACTCCAACCGTCTCTGTACCAGTGCGCTTAGTTTCCCTCTTTTATCTCTCCTGAAGATGGTTCAACCAAAAATTAGAGACTGTAAGTGTGTGTTTTTTCGGTCGGTTGTTGCTACTGCTATTGCTGGATGTCTGGTTGAATGTGGAAAATTCTGCACTGTTGACCTGGTGGTGGTGACCTGGTTAACGCCTGAAGATAACCAGAGAATGGTTGAAATATGTCGCAGATACCACCACCAGGTCAACAGTGGAGAATCTTCCACATTCAACCATCTAGAGTTGAATCTAGCAATAGCAGTAACAACAACCGACCGAAGAGGAAACATAGTAACAAAGACCGACTGAAGAGGAAACATAACAAAAGCAATAACTCGAATGGGTTGAAGTGAAGAATTTCGATTCGTGAAGAAGTTGGATTCGAGTGTCAACATCTTTTAATCAAGAGGGACTGTGCAACCTCTACCCCCATTGACATGAAGACAAAGGCTGCTTTTCATAGAAGACAAATGAGAGTATCAATTAAAATAAATTCAATTTCCGTAGCAGATAATAGACAAAACTAACACCCAACCACCACAAAAAACAATAATAGAAAGGGAACATGAGTTCACTGCAAAGTGAGGCTTGTGTTTTCTGCCAATAATCTTATTTCACAGTGGGACTGTGAAACTTCTATAAACATTGGCGGAATAACGAAGGCTTCGCTAGGCAGCTGGTAACTGGCACCGCACGCATGGACCTACTAACTCTACTCTCATATTGGTCAACATTTCAACGAATCATACATACATATATATATATTTAATATTTCTTTATTCATAAAAAAATAAGTTGTTTCTTCAAAGTAATCTACCTTAGATATAAGCTTGAATACATAGGCACTTGATTAGAATACCAACGAGTTTTCTAATCCTTGAACCATTTTTCACAGGCGGTTTTTTATATAGACTTTAATTTCTTCAATGATTCAATTTTTATCTCCTCAATCGTGGAAACTTTTACCTTTTGACAGCCATTTTCAATTTTGAAAACAAACAATAGTCCCAGAGAGCTGAATTTGGTTAATACGGTGTCTGATGCATGATTGTGGTGTTGCTTTTAGCCAAAAATTACGAACCGGCAACGATGTGTGAGCAGGAGCATTATCGTGATGCAACAGCCATGAATTGTTTCTCCACAAAGCCGGGCGTTTTCTTCTTATTGCTTCACGCAATCGACTTGTAACTTGAAGGTAATATTTTTTGTTGATCGTGTTACCTTCCGGAAAGAATTCGTGATACATAACGCCATCAGAATCAACGAAAATATTGAATAAACCTTCACATTTGCCCCAAATTGGGGGAGCTTATTTCAGTCTTGGTGATCCAGAATGACTCCAATGGAAATATTGAACCTTAGTTTCGACACCATATTCATAAAGCCACGTTTCAACACCGGTTGTGATCCTTTTGAGCAAATCTGTATCGTGATTGACATCATTCAACAACTCCTGACAGATGGATATGCTTAAAACCAATTTTGATAGATTTAAAAAAAATATTTATTTATTTATCAAAATGTAAGTTACCTCATAAAATACATTCGATATGAACTTCACTTTACGCGATCATGACGAAACCATCAGGAAAGATAGTATGGCACAGATCATGCCGACTTCCTCTGCAACCACTCCAAATGTTGTACGACGATTTTCACGAATCGTTTTCTTCTCTACTTCAATGTTGCCATCTGTTGTCGACGTGCTAGGAAGTCTAGGACGAGGAATATCATTGACATCATCTCGGACTTATTGAAATTCTTTGTTCCACCTGTTAATATTTCATTCACTTAAAGTAAATTACAGAGAGAGGGAGAGAGAGAGAGAGAGAGAGAGAGAGAATGAGAGAGAGTGAGAGTGAGAGTTTGAGGAAGAGAGCTAAAAAAATAATAACAGTAGTTCTAAACTTAATTCAGGAGACATCAATACGTGGGATCCCATGTAATATTGAAATTGAATTTTTTTATGACTATTCTACTTAAGTGATGTAAAACCAAATAAAAAATGTTGGAGAAGAATACTTTCCCAACAACAAGAAATTTACTTCCCAATGAATTAGTGTAGAGCGCAATATTGAATGTGCCGATTAAAACAGTTAACTATATATCAGTTTTTTGTAAAACTTTGGTGAAAAAAAAATTCTATAAGTTATAGTAAATAAATATTATTTTTGAGTAGTCAGATAGATGGGTTGTTTTTAAAGCCTTTTGGTTTTGACGTGGTTTCAATAGGGAGAAAAGTAATTCTTCTTATAATAAGATTTATATCTGGTTTATTATGCACAAGTAAGTGAATTGTAATTATGTATGTGGAAGTAATTAGTAATGGATAATTAAGTTGGAAATATTAGACAGACATGTTACAAGTGAGACGAGGAATAGACAGGGGAAGGAGGGTAAGGCATCAGAGGAATGAATATCACACTGTAGCAATGTGTTAATTAGGCATGCTAGTGGGAGCGTGATGAATCGCGTAATTAGGACTTTGAGAACTGGCTGGGACACGTGGTAATCAGAAGGGATGGTGCTGGGGTCAGTAATGTGATTAAATGTGGACCTCTCTGAGGAGTGTCCCAGCCATCTCGAGATATATGGCGCACCCACCAGTCCAGCTAAATCAAGCCAAATGGTGCGCGGGAATGTCTCCTCCAAGTATCGCCTGCTCATTCCGCAGGACCTGCTCAACATGGTAGAAACCCAACCAACTACTGTATTCCATATTGAAACACACACATGTATAGGCAACACAAATAATAACGTGTATAACTGAATAAACAAAACTATATAATAAAAATTTTTACATCAACTTATTAACAATGTTCATCTCAGATTAATTTTAACATCTAATAATACTTCTAGTATAGCAAGATCACAAGGCATTACACTTACTCTGGTGCATGAAATAATGCAATTTCTGAATACCAAATCAATACTTTGTAGTTTGTATAGAGCTGTACATAGGTGGAATTCGAGAAAGATAAATAAAAGGATGCATACTACAAATATATAAAGTTCTTCAACTTTTTTTTGTTTTCCACTCAGTTAATAAACAGCTTTCTTTCTAATATGTTTCTTAAGTCTAGTGGTACAAGTACTTGACTTGAATATGTCGTACAAACACTGCCTTCAACAGAGAATACCAAAAGATTGTTCACCTTGTACCCTTCAATACACCAGTCCAAACCTTTTACAGTAGGACAAGTTTTACTTTATTGATTACACAACTAAAGCACTACTTCTAGAAGGGTTTATCATGGTTTTAAGTTACATCTCTGGTCATATTGCAACAGATCCCGATTGCATTTACAGTTGAAGTAAATTCTTTCCTACCAGTACACTAAATCTGGTAATGCATTTATAGTTATAGTTTCACCTGTCATATTGTCGTGACTGTATCGTATTATTTGATTAAATGAAGTTAAAGTTAAATGTAACTACCTTTGGATTAGGTCGAATATTATTTTTTTCTGTTCGTCTTCTGAACTTATCTCTTTTTACTATCAGTTTTTTTAGAATAAACCTTGTTACATTTATTACGAAGAAATGAAAACTACCTTATTAGTAACATATGGTCTGCTGGTAATTTTCTATTTCACTAGGTTCAATTAATCTATCAGTGAATAGTAAATGCTATTGGATTTGATTTGTAGATTTTTTCGTGGCACGGCTCCTTCCAGTTTGGACAGTTCAAATCACAGGATGTGTCTTGGTAGTAGACTCTTTAAGAAGATTTAAATGTCTATCGTAATAATGTCAAGTTCAATCATACAACATTATTTGAAGAACTTTGGGTATTATTAATAACTATTATTATTAAACGTGTTTGAGGAATTGAAATGTTACTTGAAATACAATTTCTAACCGATATAATTTGATCCATTTGTTATCTTTTCATGTTTAATTATTTTAAATATGAAGGATTTTTCTGTTAATTTAAAAAAAAAAACAATAATGAGATCATATACATAGATACATGTATGTTGTTTTCTAGTATTTCTTTTTTTTTTAATATGAAGTATTTTTTTTTCTAAAATTTTTTTTAACATCTTTATTAGCAAATATACAACTACGCATATTCTGCGTAACAGGCATATGTAGTAATAGATTACACAATAACATCGATGCATATGAGCAAAGAATGGAACCCACTGGTTAAAGTTTTCACTTTGTTTTTTTTTTTTAAAAATGTTCTAAAATTTAGAATAAAAAAAAGATAAATCTCGTTCCTATCAGATTATGTCTATCTACATACTTGATGATTTCAGATGGTAATATTCACTATTAGGTTACCTCATAAATTAGTTTCAATACCAATTTTTTTAATATTTCCAGAAACCATTACTTTTCTCGGCAATATATTTCAAAACTGCAACTGGATGCCACTGTTTACAAATTACAATAATCGTTACTGCTGTACTCCGTGATTACTTGGCTGTAATAGTCTAATTATTATAACGTGAGCCTCGTCTATTAGTCAGCCTACTTGCCTCCCATATGATTCCCCGCCAGTATAAATTTAATTAATTCTGCTCCTCTATCAAGTCGGCTGCATTCAGATTAGAAGCAGGCCTGCTGCTCTGCTTTAGTTCTGCTTTAACTATAAATTTCTTAGTTTTATAATTGTGACTCACATACAAATAAATACTCCTTCTTATTTAATTATTATCTGTATTTCTATAAAAGTACATATTGTAAATCACAATCAGAATCCTGAATATTTATATACAGAAATACATAATTTGTTTTGTGCAAATTAAGATTACTTCTGATCAAAAAAAAAACCTATGATTTTTAAATATTGTCAGTTTCATTGAATAGTATAATTTTTTTCATTATATTTACCCTAAAAACAAAGTGAGAAGTTGAACCAGTGGGTTTCATTCTATGCTCATATGCATCGATGTCATTGTGTAATCTATTTCTACATATGCCTGTTACGCATAATATGCGTAGTTGTATATTTGTAAATAAAGGTGATAAAAAAAAAATATTTACCCAGTTATTAATTTTAGTGCATTATTGTTTTAAATGTGTTTATGTATTTAAATTTAAATGTGTTAAATATGTGTTTCACCAAAAATAATCAAAGGATTCTAGCGTGAATCCATAATATTAATTCTTTATACTGAAATTAAACCCGTATTAATACAGTATCAGCATGTGTTAAAGTAATTTATGAAATGTTTTCTTGTAGTTTTTGAACTATTATGTAGCATCATTTCTGAATAAACTTCCCTATATAGATTCGTTATGACTACTATAACTTTTATAAATAACCAAAATTATTAGATAAACAAATGTACATTGGACATAGACAATTAACTTTTACAAATGAGCAAAGAAATCACTCGCACCGCATTTACTCACTCTGGGCAAGCATCTGAGTAGTGAATATTCACTTATGTTTAACTAGATGTGAAAATTTAACTACTATGTCTACTAAATTCTTTACGAGAGCAGTCACTTATGCCTAATGTAAGATAAGTACAGTGTCTTGGCTATTTTATAATCATTTAATACAATTACATTGGAAATAATTTTTTCCCTAGATTATGTTTAATTTTTTTTTCTACACTCTGATCACGTTTCTGAAATCGTTTATATAATTACTGTTATGTTTGATAATACAATGGTTAAAGATTACTGACACCACCTTGTTCAGTTTTGTGTTTGCAATACTCAAGTAATTGATTATAGCAAAACATATATATCGTAATCATTTATAAATACAACAATAGGAGCAAATAATATGAAATTAGAGCATTAAAACAATCATTTGATATGACAGAAAATATAGACAAAAATTTTTATTTAATGTAAAGTGAATTTTTGTCTATATAAACCAGTAAATAAATTAACACAAATGAATTAATAAACTACTATTACTTTGTATTACAGATTTTATTTAGATCATTTTTTATTTATTATAAATTCTATAATACCAAATTAAGCTACTGTGTTTTTATAAAAGTAATTAAAATACTATATAACTAAGCACATAACACAAAATTGATGGATTTTCCTTCTTACAGTGATGCTTGAATTTATAAAAGTGTACTTTTTTTTACTCCCTGATTGTGAGGTTTCTACATTGTTCGCTAATTATATAGGTCGTAGATCTGGAGGTTACCAGGGTCATACAACTATGGAAGGACTTAATTAGGACTTATGAAAATTTATCAGAGTAAGTATTTTAACAATTGTGTAGTGTAGTATGTGAACCGTATTTACGACTTATATATTTCAGTATGATGAAGATATTGCATTTCTCATATGTTGATGTATTTCTTAAGAAAAAAACACAATGATTTGTTACATTGGATTTAAGAGTATCAGGGAGAACAGCTAACAGCTAGAACACACTCGACTTCACCTAAATACCAAGTGTTCAAGTCAGAATATCAATAAATGCAAGATGCATTCTATGCCTCTGTGGTCAAGTACTTCACCATTTGTTGCCGATGGCAAGTCACTCATAAGGACTTACTTTATTGATTAAAATTGTAAGTTCAGTACACTTTATGCCAGTATATTTTAAAAGCTCATCGAGATTTTGTTAACTGATTTCAAAGCTTATTATCTGTGATACCTAAACAAACAAATTTGAATGAAAGTAGATTTATTCTTATAATTCTGCCGAACAATTTGTTTATGCATGGGCATGTCTTAATAATAAAATTTGCAATTTTGAATGAAGTGGTGGCCCTGACTTGGTACGATATTAATGTAAATTAATAATAACAATAAAGAGGGGGAATGCAGGAAGTGAAATTAATTTTGTGTTTGCATTAGCATATTCATCGGCGTAGTGTGTACACTGAACGGTCGTGTTGGGGTAGTACCCCTGGGAGAAGAGTGTTTGTTTTCTAACGCCTGCTGGGAGGGGTGTCTTGTTGGCACTCATTAGATAAGATTATCGAGAAGGGGATTGAAGAATGGCGTGTGCCACTCCAAGTGCATTATACCTCCCGCCAAACAAGAGTGCCCTTATTGAATAGTCTATTATCATATTCTATCAGAACAACTACCCTCATGGAGACCTATTTGCAATCATTTGTATCATTAATATAATATGTTTCCTCAATAGTACCAATATTTTTTTAGAATATGACTACATTAAATATATTAAGAAGATGCCCTTTTTTCTCTGCTTCATTCGTAACTACAGATTAAAAACTTTGAACCTGTGCATAACGTAGTGACATTGATGAATTATTTTATAAAGACAACATGATCATTTTACACAATGAGTAAGCGAGTAAGAAGCAATAAGAAGAAATTCTTATTGTTTATAAACAGCAAGAATAAACAAGGATGGCAGATGTTTAAATGAGAAGTGTATAAAGTATTCAGTCTCTCTCCATAAGTGTAGTAAACAACTCAAACTAGTCTTCACAGCAAGTAGCATATGCAATCATTATATAAATAATTCATTTATTTTATTATTGATAATTGAAAAGTCAATATTATTTAAATTATTATTAAAATTAATCACTGACATTATGCTTTTGAAAAGAAGCACATTCTATTTTTCTAAAGGTTTATTTGTTTAAATAATTGAAATAGTAGACAACCTTTTAGGTTGCAAGGCCTATCCCTCAAATGAACGCACACAGGCTGAACATTAGGCCCTTTGTGATACCAAACAATGAAGACTGATTCCGCATTAGTAGTCCTAAATTTTGCCTAACTTAAGTATATTTACAGTAGGGATCTTTAAGGAGTACCTGACATCGTACAGGCTCAGGACCGACGGCATAACGTCCTCTCCGAGAGATGATGTTCTCAGATTAATTAACCTAACACGTGAATGAATCGTGGCCTAGGTGGGTATGGAACCCCGGACCTACCAGTTCAGTGGGAGTACGTTAACCACTGAGCTAAAGTTGTCTGCAATGTTTAAATGATAAACAAAAGAATTGAGACAATACCTTCATTTTTGGTTGGGCTTATTATAAATTCCTAGGTCCCTGTCGTCGTCACGTATCAATCTAGAGAGTGTTATTTTTTTTTAAAAAAATAAAAGAGATTATTTAGTGTTCAATTAGTAAGCTATTTTAATTAATATCCTATAGTTTTCTCTCGTAACTAGAATCGAGATGTCGACATAAAGTAATATTTATTGTTTGTGTTTTTCATGGATTATATTTTGGATAAAACAATAAACTATCGAAACTTAACCTGATCTTTATTACTATGGTGTTAATTATATTTCACACATTGTATTGATATTTCATTTTCAAAAATGTAGAACCATTATTTGAAGCTGATAATCATTAGTTTACACTTGAAAGACATGATTATAAAACAGCACTCATATAATCACTTCCATGTACTATAAAAATATGACAAACATTTTTATGGGCACAGCTATCTTCTTACTTTTTAGTCATTGTATTTCCAAACTTTCTGTTTGATAGTTGAGCTGAAAACATTTTTATCAGAAGCCATTATACAGTTACTGCTCGAATTTCAGGCTTTACTTTACAGTTATAATGCAAATAGATACACATATCAACATATATCAGGTAAAGAGACAGAGGTGTGTATCATTTTATGATGCAGCTACATCAATAATTCTTGTGTGAGAAAGCGTAAAGGAACTAAACTATATATTCTTTTAGAATCAATGAGATAACGCTCAAGATATGGTAATCACTATTTGGTAGCATGGAAATAAAATTATAACATATTAAAATTTTAAATCAAAAATCTGCTGACAAAACTATGAAAGTAAATATTTGTTTTAAAAGAGTCAGATTATTATTTAAGTGTTTCAAAATTTAAAGAGGCTTAAGGAGTTATATTATGGAAACTTATACTTGGACGCTGAATCAATATTTGTTATTATATCCTTCTCAGGAATTATCACATATATGAAACAAGTATGTTGTCGATTACTTTAACTTGAAGCAAAGTAATTTGATATGCAAATCTCCTTAAAATTCAATCCTCTCTGGAGAAATAACCTACTTTGTGCATCACCTTAACACGCGCCAAACACTCATTATTAAATACTGAAACAACACATAGTACTTAAGCAGTTCTCCTGAAAACCAATAATTATTCAGTCATTTAAATATTGCTTTAACTTGAAAGAAACTTTCACCTAACACTTTAGTTAATAACTTTCCATTGTTCAGTTCAAGCGGTACAGTTATCTAACAACTTTTGAAAATTACAACTGAATCAGTAACTCACTGAGCCATGTAAGTGTATACCTATTAACAAAGGAATATTCTTAAAAGGCCATTTAAAACAGGAGACGATTATTTAACAGGAGAAAAATATAAGAAGCTCCATTGTTGGTTACTATTAATATCATTCTTTGACATTTTTGTGAGCCATTTATACATACACAGGAGTCATATTGTTCCAGAAGTTTGGGTTCTATAGCTGATAAAGAATGTTATGAGCTGCTCGTTTGTTCTAATCCTACAGCTTAAACTTTTTATCTCTTCACCTGAAATCTTCGTGGCTGTAAATCTTATTGAACCATTAGTAGGCAGTAGTTGGTCAACTCAACAACTATTGTAGAAATTGATTAAGCTGTCCCAGTAAGGATGGATTCGTGGAGTTATTTTTAAACTAAAATTATGTACAATATGATAATGAATTTTCACTACACGCTAATAAAGATCATGCTCATTGAAAAACTTGGCGTTGCTATATTCTATATATATATATATATATATATATATATATATATATATATATATATATATATATATATGATCAAACCATAATATGAAAAGAGAAAAAAGACTAAGATCTTTCAACTGTAACAAGCGGTCTTCGTCAGAGCCAAAAGCCCAACTAAATAGAGTTCTTAGACCACTGTTGGGTGTATCAAGACGAACTTCTACTTGAATTGATGGGGAACAATACGACATAACAGGTCCTTTAAGAATGCCATCTTCCAGAGTATGGATTTATTCTATTTCAAATATAGTTAGTCTTCCCTATTTTGATTAACTTTTTCTGTTCCTGAACTACCTTAAATTTGTGATACTTCAGAATTTAGTACAAAATTTGACAGAATTTGGCTATTCCTAGAACAAGTAAACCAGTTTTATTCTATGACAGATAACAGTTTCAATACAGTTCTTATCAATTCTAATTCCACCAACGGAAACACAACAGTAGGTAGTTAACGGACTTCTCCTTATACTGAATTTTTCTTTTGAATTTTACATCATAACTAGAAGCACTTTGAAACACTTCAAACAACATCCTGTCTTTGATAGCTCCAGGCACCAATAAGACACCAAGAAACATTTAACAATAGTATGTCGCCAAACATCTTTGATACTTGACCTTGATTAAAACCCAGTTTAGTACCCAGTTCAGCTCAAGCATTGATTATTTGAAATCCTTCTTCAAGTTAAGTTCACTAAATACTATTTTATCTTCGTAGGGTCAAAGTAATCCCCATAATACCTGGCATGATGTAATGATTTCGCAAGAATAACATGTTGTTTTCCTCATATTTGTTCACAGCCTTAAATCACCACTGTTCTATTGTAGTATCGAAACAGAATTAAATACAGCTGTAGGATAATCTACTTTTTATTTAGTATAAATAAAACATACTGTCTTGAAATAATTCGGTAGATATTTGACAAATTCACATGTGTATATGGGAAGGTGAGTGATGTAGTATCCAGAAGTTTGTGGGCAGGCTAAGACTGCACCGTTTGATTAATAGACACCCTATTTCACCCATAAACCGTCTTTATAGAGTATATGTGCTCCTTTCTTTTTTGAAGAATACAAATTAATTGATTTTATGACATCATTGTATCATGATGTAAAAGTCACTCTTTGTAGTCAAAATATGTTTTTTGATAGAAATTTTGTTTTCTCCAAAACTACTCTAGAATTTAAAAATTTGGTATTATACTGTAAACAACCACAATAGCTGAAAAAACTCTTAGATTTCTCGATGAACTGAAAAGGGATTTATCGAATTAAAATGTAAATATCTTCTTATGATTGATTCTGGAAGCCGATTGGGCCGTCATAATAAAATTATAGCCAAAATAGTAAACCTGAGGGATGAGCTGAAGTTTTTCTGTTGAACTAATAGAGTAATTACGTTTACGAGAAATGGATAAAGGTGAAAAGTCAGGATATAGATCCAGCTAGAAGGGTCCTTACTACTTTCTCAAGATTAATAAATAATTAAGTAGGTCTCAAGGACTTTTACAATGATAGTACTAACCTAAAGCTCTCAGATTTTCTTAAATACTTTAGACTATTAACCTCAAATACAAATCTGAAAAGGTATATAACAGATATATAGGCCACGGATATCGGTTTAACCGTAACAACATATCTGAATTATCGTGATCAATTATTTTATGCGTATTATAACTGATAAAATGCGTAGTCACAATAAAATAAATTAAATTATTAAATTGATTATCTATAATGTATACAATATTTTACCAGAGTGTTTGATACCATGTATACATCAAAACAATATTATAATAAAACCAAATCTTACTTGCTCGTCAACAAGTGTGACATTATAATTATTTATATTAAAGTTCAGAGCAGCAGACTGCACAGTTTTATTTTACTATAAGTAAAGTGGAAGCTCTGAAAAAATTCAGCTTTGAAATGTTGGTGGATTTACATGCCTTGTGGCTATCATATTTGACTTTTTGCCATAATGCAGTACATTCATGAAAGGGAGGTTGGATTGATGGGTTTGTAGCAAAAATCTTCTGACAAGCTACAGGCTACAATGTTCTATGAGTTCAATTCATATTTATCTAAAAATGTATCCTGTAGTGTAAATATGTCCTACGTTTTTTAGACAATAGGGTTTTATGGTAGTAAATTCACTCATTTCACTGGACGAGCCAAAATATAAATAATTGATTTTAAACCCCTTTTTGTCCTAAACTACTAAATCAAGAGTATTAAAAATTTGGGATTAATGTAAAATTATAAATATCATTAACTAAAAAAAAAATTCGATGTTTGGCTTGTAAAACAGTATCAAGCTTTTAACTCTTGGTTAACTTTCAAAGATTGTGCTCTTGATAGAAAACACAATGCTTGACAGATTATAATGAAAATAAACTCAACAACTGTAATTTTTAAAATACCAGCTGAATTTGTTTGTCACAATTACAAGTATGATAGGATCCTTATAGAAGATTTTATGATTTAAGAAAATGATTTTTTTATGCCAATGTGCTAGCTATAAAATAATACAATTTTATGAGAAAATTTAACAAGAATCAGTACACTGTAGAAATAAATTTCAAAAATGATTGTTTTTTTTAAAAAACGAAAATCCCAACTTGGGATAATAGTAAACCTCCTGTTAATGTCGGATTGTTTAAATTGATTCAGAAATTGTTTTTCTCAAAATCTAGTCACAAGGATTTGCTTCTAAAAATTCAATGAAGGAATTTTAAGATATTATAATAAGTTAATATGATATGTTATAAAAATAAAATTCTTGCGACTATAAAATCAAATGATATTTGCAAGGGTGATGGATGCTCTGTATTTGTGTTTTAACCGCTCTAGATGTGGACAAATTTAAAAAATCTATTGTCAATTATATTGCTATTGGTGTGTTTAAGTAAAGGAGAAATGAATTGATATAAATGTAACTCTAACATTCCATATAAATATCTCAAGAAGAATAAATAAGGGCATTAAAGATCTTGTAATAAAAAATATTAAACTAGAACTCTCAGAGACGTGAAAAAAGGGTTTACGTAGATGAGAGTGAAAACTGGATGTGCCTTGTAAGAAATACATTTTATTGGCTATATCCACAAAAGCAATGATGCGTTGTAAGGGACTCTTTGATATGAAGTACGGTCTTAACTCTAACTGTTCTTTTTTTCTGTTCGAGTTTCTATTACTTCTTTGATAAAACCAAATGTATCATATGTATTGGATTTAAAATGGAAAAAACAAACTTAATTAGCATTAATAAACCACAAAAGAAGCATATCTAAGAACGGAAGGAGTAATGACTACCAGCACTAAACATAGTATGGAAAAGTTATTAATCATCTTCTTCTTAAATAAAAAAAAAAATGCAATTTTTAATCTACTGAGTCTGGTACAAAAGAAGGTTTCATGATGGGAAATGATCTTTTCAGAAGTTTAATAGAACTAGTTTAGACCCAGTCGAGGGTAGTTATTGGCCTGCTTGCTTGCCTTTAGACTGGTTAGATTTCGAGGTGGATTTTCACTCTTGCCATCAGTTTTTTAACAAAAGAAGTGAACAAATTCCGAGCACCTATGCCTAGGAGAGAATGTTAAACTCACGGTCTATAGATTGAATGATATCAATTAACTCCCTACTCTAAATACATTTAAGTTAGGCCAAATTTATGAAAACAAGTAAAAGTTTTTGGAGCCACAATACCCCGGATAATTCATGGTCAAAAGTGTAGCTTCCTAGCAAACCATATATTACTACTATTACTAGTGTCCATACATTAATGTTTAAAAAAAATCGCATATATTCGAACAGTGATTGTCTTTAACATGTTAAATCCAAACATAAATAGCACACTGCATTTGGTGTTATGTAATGAGAGTGGAAATCTTCCTGCTTCCACTTATATTTATATGAAATAAATTTGAACCTAAATCGATTATTACACATGCATACTTTTATTTTTTAACTTTAAGTATTTTATAGTGTATTTGTGTTTTAGATGAAACCAGAGAATAAGTATTACGTGTTGAAACGCATAGTTTTAACTAAAAAATTGAATGTGAAATATTTATTAGCATTTTTTCCCTTAAAACTATATATATACATGGTCACTTAGTATCTGTTGGTGGACGCTCTTACGTCTCGACTCATGTGTTTCTTCTTCTTTTTCTTTTCCTCCTCTCCTGAAGACGACACGAATCTGAAATGATCTAGTATCGTGATTGTTAACCGCATTTTTGTCTTTCCTGTTTTAACATTAATTACTGATGTTAATTAATTATTTATTACATTAATTATATATCTGCGAACTCTATTTTATAATTATTTTAAGTTATATGGGACTTTTTACCAAATATCTGCAACACATAAATGATAAAATGTTTTTCTGTATTTTTATGTTCCATATTAGGAAACCTATGTTCTATCCCGTTATGAAATCATTCAATACTTGAGTTTATGTTTAACTAACATTGTATAGAATAAAACTGTTCTAAAGATTTATTGATAAACAAATATTGTTATGAAACATGGGAAATTTTTCATAATTTGTTTAAATATGCTGATACTTTATAATTTCATGTAAATATTACAAGCATGTTACTATATTAAGTTTAAATTCAAGTAATGGGTGCAATTTAAAGCGTTAATTATTTCAAGATGAGAAAAATAAAGCTACTTTTGGACCACTACTACTATTAATATTAACCAAAAACATAAATAAATCACACAGAATCCAGTTTTATTTTCTTTTCTCCCTTCAGAAAGTAGAAAAAAAGTATTTTTGCTTAAGAGTCGATGTATTTTATATTTCATTAAACAATGGTCGTTATTTTGAAGAAGTTGGCCAGACGCTTGAGAATTGATTTAATTAAAGGAACATCTGGTTGGTTAGTCGGGACGCGAAGGGTTGAAGCAGAACGCTTGAATTGTTTCCATTTCCCTTGGGGGTAGGGTTTCTTAACTGCTGCGAATTTGAATTAGCTCAAGAACGGGCTGGCGTCGAAAGGCACCGTCACTGGGAAACGGTTGCCCGTCAGCCCAACGGTTAATTACATTGATAAATTGGGAGGGAGACAAAGGACTTGTGCGATCGGCGCCTAATCGGCCCCTTGTAGGGCGACAATCCACCAGCAACTCCGCCAATCAATTAGCTGCCTTCTTCCTTAAACTTAATTAAACTGCGTGCCCAACCAAGTTTTCGGCGAAACCTATAATTACCTCACTGT
This sequence comes from Hermatobates lingyangjiaoensis, assembly GCA_026182355.1. Taxonomy (NCBI): domain Eukaryota; kingdom Metazoa; phylum Arthropoda; class Insecta; order Hemiptera; family Hermatobatidae; genus Hermatobates; species Hermatobates lingyangjiaoensis. The sequence continues at coordinate 1,749,008 of JAPFBL010000329.1, forward strand.
CACCGGCGCCAGGACAAGCGTCTAATCTCATTATGGTAAATATAACCACCAACTGGTTCTGTAGGTCCTTCCAAATGATGATCATAAGGGATGTCTCAAGCACGTCACTAGGTGCTTTCTTCTTGTGCTTTCTTGAACATCATCTTCCTGTCACTACAGTAGGTACACTTCTTATAGTCCAACTTTCCAATTTCATTTATTACTTTGCTCTTTCGAAATCACTAACGCTTCAGCAAAGTTTATAAAATTACTACTATTTTATTTAATAGAAACATTTTATTTCCAATATCGATTTTTAGATATTAGTTTAAATGTATAAACAAGAATTCATATATCAAATTGATATTCGAGTTCATGTTCTCGATTATTAAACATACTGCTCTCACATTTAATAATTAATCCATATAGAAGGACATTCGTCGTCATTCATTGTATATTTTACAATGTAGTCTCTCAGCATTTTACATGATTAGAAAAAACAGCAAATGAAATTACTTAGATGTGATATAATGATTAAGGATTCATTTCGAATTTGATTATTTAATTAATAATAAGTATTCTAAATATTGCTATGAATAATGTTTTGTTGCTTCGACAACGATATTAAATAGTATAATCATGAGAATTCAAATGCAGTGAAGCAAAGCTTTAGATATGCAGTTAGAATGAGACATCCATGTTCACAAACCGTATCGCCTGTGGAAATAATATAATCAAAGGGAGAATTTTACATATGTTTCTGGCAAATAATGGAATATTATGAATTTAGATAATTAATTTGTTCCAAAAATTTATTTATTTTTTATTTAAGTGGGTCTTCATTGTGTATGGTATGAATATGTGGAATGGTCTTCACTGAACAGCATAAATTAATATTCTTTTTCACATTCATGATGAAATTTATTAAATCAGTGACGATAATGCCAATAAAATGACTACAATGCATATTATCTATATACAACTTACTTATATACGAAATTAGGTTATTATATCATTTCGTGGCCATTATTATCACATGTCCACTTTAAGTAACTTGGGAGTTCCCATGTCTTCACGATGACTTTTTCGAGGAGGTCGTAAGTCACTCATTACTCAGTATAATATACTTAATCAGAAATTGATTGGATAAAGCTATTTATATTTTGACTATATTCATATTTGTAGCTGGGGATCCTGCAAATTTGATCGATCGCAATTAAACAGCAGTTCCAAATCATTCAATAAAAAAAGGGATATATGGAAATATTTTGTAAAAAATTAAGTATCGATACTAAATTACAGAGTGTATTATCTAATTATACATTTTTTCTTATTTGATTTCGATTGATATACGCATACCATATGTAAAAAAAAATGAAGCAAAATTTATTTTACATGAATGCAGATAATTCCTTAAGAAAATTTAAATATGGAAACTAATTGTATGCTTATAGATTGGTTGTACAAGAATGGTTGAATGATCAATAGCGCTGAATGATACAATTCGAGGACCAAATCATATCTGCATTTACGCAATCTTAAAACAGAAACTTAAGCTATTAACAACTAGAAATTAATTTGTCATTATTTCAGAAAAAGAAGTTTTTTATTATTATTATTTGAAAAATATCGTACGATATATTATGTGTGATATTCATTAAATAAGATCAAGTAAGGATTGATTTTTACATTTTTCCTAATGTAAGTATTTATCAGTAAGTATTATTTTCAGCGATTATTTGACTTTTCTCGTGACAACAACTTGATACGGTCTGTTTGCAGCTCGTGATTCAGTTCTAATTGCCAGTCGTGATACTGGAAGCAGTGTTGCGGGGTCTGTGACCAGTAAGCCGGAGTGGTTTTGTGAGATGGGCTAACGACTGGACACCAATATGGCAATTTCAGTCGACGCAGTGGGAACAGAAAACTTGTCCAATCGTCACGTTTCTCTTTCTCTTTCCCTGTTTTCTCCAGCTCTGTTACCTCGTTTTCACTTTCTTTCCATTGTCTCGCACATCCCAAAGATTGTCCAATATAAGGCTTCCCATAAACCACCCCATGACCTCCATTCTCACTTCCATCTGTTGAATCAAAAGTTTCATTTTCTCAAAAACTAGTAACTCCTTCTTTAGAAATTAATCCAAATTATTGGTTCTAACTTTAAAAGTCTGATATGATTCTTACTTTCTGAAAATTCTGTCAATAGATAATAATAATTTAACGCCACTACACACCAATAACAATTAAGAATTAAAAAATTTAAATTGTTAATAACAATTCCTATATTGTATATTGGTCTCCAATCCTCTCTGAACCAGAGCACTTGGTTTCCCTCTCTTATCCCTCCTGAAGACAGTTCAAACAAAAAATTAGAGACTGTAGGTGTGTGTTTTTAATTTCTCTATGTTTTTTATGTACATTGAGCTATATTTGTCCTTTTCGGATCGTATTTCCATCGAATAAGTTTATATATAAATATACTGACCCAGGGTCAGTTGGGTTTGACTCTGACAAAGACCGCTTGTTTCGGTTGAAAGATCTTAGTCTTTTGTTACCCATTGCATATTGTGGTTTAATCATATATGTACATATATATGTTTCACGGATCATGTATTCACGGAAGTCGACTACCTAAATACACTAATATATATATATATATATATATATAAATGATCAAACCATAATACAAAAATGGGAAACAAGACTAAGATCTTTCAACCGTAACAAGCGGTCTTCATCAGAGTCAAAAACTCAACTGCCAAAACCCAGTCAGGTTTTTCACTCTGACGAATACCGCTTGTTACGGTTGAAAGGTCTTAGTTTTGTTTTCCCACTTTCTTATTGTGGTTTGATCATTGATTGTTATTTCACGTGTTTATGTGAAATTTATATATATATATATATATATATATATATATATATATATATATAAATGGAATAAAATGTGTTAATGCTTCTGCATTATGGTCCAACAATTGAGGCTCTAACCTGAACGTTGTCGCAACCCTGCTAGAACCTGCTTTTGGTTTTCCATTCACTTGTTGTATTGTGAACATTTCCTGTTATTGTGAACTATTTCTTGTTTTATTTATGTTGGAATAGTTCTGTGCAGTTATTTCTTTTTTCTTTTGAGAATTGTCATATTCACTTATTACGATTTGACAAAGTGATTGAGATCAACAATAATATATAAATTATTTTCCTATATATATTTATAAAAAAAGTTTTAGACTTATTTACTTATAAATAAAACACGGTAAAATAAAAATTATTGTTAATCATCAGAGAGAAATTAAAAAATCAGAGAGAGGTTTAAAAAATCTAGGAAGAAATGACTTATCTATTTGTTTTACATTTTGTACTTGAATAGTGTGCTTGATATAGAATCACATAACATACTTTGAACAATGGACACTACATTACACTCTGATTACAAATATACTGCTAAACTGTTCTAAAATTACATGTGTTTATATTTGTTATCCAATCGAAATATGAAATGTGAATGTAAAGTTAAATAACCAAATGTTAAATCCAAAAATGTTTAAAGCAAAAAGTCTTAGATAAACTTGGAGGTAGTTAAGATTATTTAACCCAATTGGTGATCTTTTTATATGCTAGTTAGTTTTAATTGGTAGAAAAGTTCAGCTGACTTATGTTTCGGTTAGTTAATTTGCTAAAATACCGCTTTCATGTTGTGACGGCACGATTAAGCGTTACATCCAAGCAATTTCTTCAGGTTTGCATAAGAAGTTGTTAGATGAAGTGGTGGTAGGAGGAGGTTTTTGATTTAAGGAAAAGGTTGTGCAAACAGTTTTTGGCTGGTAGTATTTTGAAGAGTATTGGAGTGAGAGGGAGTGAGCGAAGAGAAGGCAATGGAGCACGATTATAACGGCTGGATGAAGACAAGCCTCCTCAGCCGGTCGTGTAATTCCGTAAATCCCTCACTGCAGGTAATTATTGTTCTTTACCCAGCAATTTGGGTCGGCCGACCGTGACGCTCCTTTATGAACATGACCACCGCTCGCCTCTGCACCATTTAGAGCAAAAATTAGTTCCTAGTCATCTAAGTCTCACATTACTATTTTTCTAACGTCAAAAAATATTATTTCTTTAAGGTTTAAACTACATGTTCAGATACACACAAATTAAATTTTTACTTATATTTAAATATTTCACAGCAGGCCTGAGTCACTTCTGGCCTAGGCCTTATGATGAAAGTAAAGTGAACGAAAAACCCATACAGAACTTGTCCGTCAATGTAAACTGGCAAAAGTAAAATGAAGTCAAACTATTTTTAAAGAAAAGAACAATATTAAATAACAATTTAAGGAAGGAATACTAATACAATAAAAGAAGTGAAAATAATTATTAAATTGCTATGACAAGCAGGGTCGTAAAATTGTTTACTAGTAAGTTCACTCAAATTATTATCTAGGTAGATGAAGGGGCTAACCACTCTGAGCGATACTCACAAACTATGCTTACCTACTGCAAAAAAGTAACTCTACCACCCTGCCATTCTTTAATTGTAGATATGTAGATTCTTGTTGAAGACTCTTCAACAAGGTTACCATTATTGCCCTGATTATGATTGCAGTACCACTTTAAACATGTCGACCAATGACACTATTGGCATGTTATACATTTTTAATGATAAACAAGGAAAGGTTTCAAAAATTGACAAAAAAAAATTGCAAGGGTCAAGTCTTGCAAATATGGCGTTATTTAAAGTTATTTAATATGACGTACTATTTAACACACATGTTTAAAAGAATAACTGCCAGTAACTTCTGCCAATATATAAATAGGCGTGTTATATAATCGGTATTCGGTCAGATTGACCGAATTCCGATTAGATAAAACACCTATTTTACTCGCATATATATATATATATCGCTGTAAGTGCGTGAAGTAAACATCAACATCAAGTCATAGTAACTACGACTAAGGACAAACCATAGGAATGAACTTTCAAACAAAATAGTTATTGATATAACTGAGACCCTGGCGAAGACCAAAACCTTGTTTTATTTCAAAATCTTAGTTCTACATATACAAATTTAAATATTGTTTTAAATTCTTTTACTGTGGTTTCAACGTTGATTTTTATTTCTAATGTTTCCTGTGAAATATTGTTATATACATGTTTGGCGTGTGTGCATTGATTATGCCAGAAGTAATGCCTACCTTGATTGTAGTGGTTTGATTGTGTACTACCTTGTACTAGTGGTTTTCCTTTTTTTTTAATTTAGAAAATTGTTTAGATATTCCTAACACAATTATGACAATATACATTAAAAAAATACGTGAAGCATTTTTTTTGACATCTTAGTGATGCAATCGTCAAAAGGATAAAGAGAAAGACGGTTTATTAATTTTTTAGTGTAACCTACTACACTACTAACATTCATACTAACAGTATACCTGCATTAAATAATTATGTAACTTAGCATGATTATTTTGCAGAATTATGGATTATTTCTTTGTTTGTACTTTTAGCAGCACGCAAAGTTTGAATCGGTCATTTAAACTTTGTATTAATCCCAGGTTTATAAATGCTCAGCAACACGGGCTGATATTACCAGGTTTCACCTTAAGATACATTTACTATAAAGACAAAGCTACATTCCGTTAGAAATATTGACCCATCAATTATAAATTTTTTCACATAATACGGAATTATTTAAAAACGTATTTGTATATTTAGATATTCAGGGTATACAGTTGGTGACATAACTAATTAGAATTCTCCCACAGTTTTATGATTCCGTGTAATAATTTTCCAATTATTTAGTACTGTAAGTTTAATACAGTTTTGGTTTGCTCTTTAATCATTATAGCTGACTCCATAACCTCTTAGCACTCAGTACTCTGTTTACAAGGATACAATATGGTATAAACATTAAACAAGGTTCAAAAAATTCATGTTTTAAGTATGTATATTTTGGGATTAGGACATCTGGAAATAAATATGTATAATACTTTAACGAATAGCTGTAATGGTTGTTTGTAAAAATCATCTTTTTCAATAATGATATCATATGAATTGAATAAACATGGACAAAAGTTATTGGTAATGTTTCACAATATTATACAGTTTTAGAAAATGTTTACGTGAGATGTCTTTATAGCGTTAAAGTAAAGCAATTACGTTAACAATTTCAAAGAAACTCGAATTGATTGCACGGATTTTTTTTTATATTTTACCATACATTTTTTAAATTTACTACACTTAGATAAAAAAAATGATTTTTTTTTTAATTTTCTACGAACTTTCATCTTTGCAGATATTAGATAATCATAATAAAATACCTACTATCTCATTATGCAATCGTATCAATTCCAAGGTTAATATTTTTATAAATGACACAATAAAAAAATTGTTATTCAGTAATATTAAATAATATAAAATGAATTATAGTAAGTTCATTAATGCAATAATCCTCAGATCCTTAGCATGCATTTTTTGTTTTCCGTTCCTTATATATTAACAGTAACAAGCAAAAATTGAGTATTCTGTGACAACTCCACAAATTGTCCTCTTCAGAAATGGTTTTCATTAAAAACCTACAAACGGCCAATGCTAAACTCCAAATTCATGTATAGTTCATAAAAAGTCGAATTGCGTTCGACTTGTGAAGCTTGTATATAACACCAATTTCAAATAAATTAATATTAGCATCAATTGAAAATTTTAGTAATTGAACAATTAATGCATCTTTTCAACTTAGTAATAAAAAATTTATTATTGTTAGAGCAATATTTCTGTATTTTAAATTCTTAAAATTCATTTCTTTAGATGATGTACTAATTCATAACAGAAATAAAAATATTTCCAGTAAGTCTATGAATAATGGAAAACGAACAGATTTAGTAACTTAAATTAATATCCGTATGAGTTTTACATAGGATTCAATTATTCACAATATAATGTTGGATTTATATGAGTATGTTGTGCTTTTGTAATAGACGGGTTCTGTAAACGGAAGGAATAACTATGTGCATGTACACTAACCTAATTAATCTATAAATATGCCATTTTACTATTAAGATGATGTTGCAGACCTATTTACCCGTAACTAATTTGATGTTCTTGAGTATATTGATTTATATTTAAAAATGATTATGTAACGTTTCCAGCACTGGTGCTAGATTTTAATTCGTTTTTTGATGTTATATTCTAAGTTGAAACGAAAGTAGGTGTTATCAAATAAATTCAGAATAACAGTATTGAAGAATACTCACTAGTGGAGAAATATTCATTGATACTTGAAAATTGATTGTTAAAAATTAATGTGTGTCATTCAAAAATATTGGATTTTTTTCTGGAACAGGCAGACTTACTTCGGGTGAGAAGCAGTTTTTTTTTATTTATAGTTGATAAGTGCATCGCCTACTATGGCATTAGTACTTTTGGTGTTGTTCGATTCTCTAGTTCCTCATATTGCAGTTGTTAAGGAACTCACCAGACAGGTATTACTTGGCAATGATGGGGATATATTGTTTAGCTCTTCCAGTTTCTTACTCAGTCTAATACAGCTAAACGCTTACCATACATCTCTAGGAGATGTTTTCACCCTACATTGGTCTTTAACTATAACCACCGTAGGACATACGCAGTGAGCGTCCAAGTCCTGCTTGAATACAGTCCTTGGCAGTCATGAATTCATATATGTTTATAGGGCAATAAATCTTTACAATACAGCAATATTAAATCTGTATTGACAGGGCTTGACCAGCGCTAGCAATGGTTAATAATACATCAATGTTAAATCATCACTGTTAATAAAAATCTACTTTTTCAAACTCAAAAGTCTAATCCTTTCAGACCAATCCACCTACTCATTCCTCAGTAGACCATATATTGATACTCGTGTAGCTTACGAGTACATAGGCAAGTGTCTGCACCTTGTCTGGTAGTTACCTTCTAGAGATCGTTTTGAATTAGTACTTTTGTTACATACGGTAGATTATTTTGTTGCACAGTTTAATAGTACTTTGGCAATATATCAGAATATTTTCTGTTATTATCACTATAGATTTTTTATTTATTTACACAAATACTTTATAACTACCCTGAGTAAAGTTTCTTTCTAAATTATGAAATTATTCTATGGCTTAATAACTTTTTTCGTAAAAATTAAAAAGTATTTGGTGTTTTTTAAAAAAAAAACAAAAAAATACAAAAGTATAAGTTAAAGATTATTAACATCCTGAATGATTAATATCACATAATATATAATCACATAATATTATTTAAGTGAAATAAAAATATTTATTGGAGCACTTCTTACACCACTACATGATAGAATTATTACAAAAGCCTTTCTATATCATTCGAATCAAATGATTTAATGTTTAAACGTATGGGATACAGTGAAATAACCAGATTATATATGATGCAGCAGCTCTGACATTTGACGAGGAATAGCCGTGCGCAGAGTGGCATTATTCAATGCTGAGTAGGAGATTAAAGTAGGGCATACAAGTTACAAATCGATAGGAGTGGTGGTAGAGGAGTTGGATTGAATCTGGGAAACATGTTACGAGTCGAGTGATCCATCAGTGAGCACGTCAGCAGAGAGAAGGCTGCCACTGACCGCTGACTGATGAGATCAACGCTTGCGCGTCGTCTCCCGAGCTCTCTCTTCTGACACCAGTGTGTCGGCCTTACGATCCCAGCCTCCCCTCAAACCACAAATCAACACAGCATTTACCTTTACGCAATTACAAGTAATTATTTCTGTGGATACTTACACAGTTTTTTCTTGACAATTTGAGAAATTCTTGAATAGTGTTAACAAAACTCAGAACATAGGTCTTCATGGTAACACTACGCTAAACTATTTAAGAGTATTGCTTAACTGAGAAAGTTCAACTAATATAAGAATTTTCGGTAATCAATTCTATATTTTAAATTGAGCTACGGTTGCTGATTTGAAAAAAAATAGACGTAAATCACATAGCTTGTTTTGATACAACAAAGTTTATTCGACTTTCTTTGCATAAAATTTTAACTTCACCAGCAAAACTCATTCATAGAAGATAATTTGATATGCAGTCCAGCTGCATGGTACGCTGGACACATTTCAAAGTTGCAACAACTAAAAAATAACAAATGCTCAACGGTTAGGAGGAAAAGGGATGTGTATAAGACACGTAATGTACAAACGTCTTATTTTATTTTTTGTTCCAAAGTATTTTTGAAATTGTAAAAAAAATTCCGTGTATGTATAATATTTTTAGATCTCGATTGTCATTCAAAGTCATATAATTCTTGAATCAATCTAAGGAGCCAGGTTAGCCCATTGACAACGTGCTGGTTTCTGGAGTGGTAGATCCGGGGTTCAATACCCACTCTGACCCTCGATTTATTCACGTAGTAAGTAAATAATTCTGAACACGTCGTTAGTGACAAACCTGTACGGTGTCAGGTACTTGTTAAAGATTCATGCTCTAAATACACTTAAGATAGGCAAAAATTTTGGACGCCCAATGTTGAATCCAGTCTTCATGGCGTGGTACCACAAAGAGCCATTGTTCGGCCTATGTGTTCCCTTTGTGCGAGTGCCATTACAACCTAACCTAACCTACTTAATCAGTATGGATTATTTACTGTGTTAAGTATCCAGAAATTATGAAATTCCAAGCAGTAAACTATGTAAAAAAAATGAACTGTTATACTAACCCAGGACATCTGAATTTTTTACTACAGATCGCATTCATGAACGAGCGGTCTTCGTCAGAGTCAAAAATCCAACTGCTTATTGTGATTTAATCATTGATAGTTATTTCACGTTATTTCAAGTTTATTGTAAAATCTTGTTATCAATATATTTAATGTATTAATTTATTGTTATTAATTTGTAAACACATTAGGTTAATGAAATATTTTTAAATAATATATAATATTTTGCTATTACAGCCTTATTATTATATTCAACATACGAATATAAATTGAAATATTTTAAGCATTTCTTTACATATTAATTTCTGTTGAATTTATGAAATTCTTCTTCATATAAATGTTTAAACATTTATATTCATGATTTAAACATCAATTAAATTCAAATGTAGAGAATAAGATGCAATGATTTGGATCTTATTCTTTATCCACTCTATTGGATAAACAGATGGAAATTTAAAACAGTAATATAAAGTACACCTTCATGATTTAATTAGAGAAGGAATAAATGAAAATTATTTTCAATTTTTTGAAACTGCAAAAAAGGCATCTTTTTTAAAGAAAATTTAAAAATTATTTTAAAAGATAAAAATCATTTTGTTGCAAAGCAGATTGATATATTTTTATTTACGAGTATAGTAAATTTGAGAAGAAGCAACTAAAGATTTTTTTTGTAATATTTATAAAAATCACTAAAGAACTGGTAAAATTCTTGAAATGAAGAGTTCTTATGGTTGACATGGAACCAGGATTTATACAGGTTTATACCTGTATAAACGTTTTACTTGTGTAATGATTTCTTTTTAAATATATCAATAAGACGAGAAATTATGAAACTCTATACTAGTTAGTTACCCGTACAACTGTACACTGAGTGCATATTATACAGAATGTTTGAAGCCTGCCAATTATATCTAATTAAGTGATATAATCTGTCGTGGTGGCTGGATTGGCTGGTCATGTGCGATGGGCTTACTGGCATCATTACGGCTTATGGCCCAGCATTAGGGAAGGCCTCCGTAATGATACAGCCGATGTTCTTGTTTTGCTCCAATTATGTTGTCCACTCCTTGCCTCTTTCTCTTCAACAAACTGTTGTCTTTTTGTCCTTCATTGCCTTCTTAAATTTACTCTTAAGTCAATATTACCTTAACAATATTGCTTACTTTCACTAGTTTGTTCTAAGAACGAAATACTATTTTCCAGTTTTTATCCCCTACTAGGAGCACAAATTCGATATATCAGCAACCACAAACTATCTTCAATAAACACTGAATTCCTGTATATTGGTTAGAGTATATTTTTTTTTAGATATCTGGTTGCTTAAAAGCATATTCTCATCTATTTTATTACAAATGCCATTTTTAACTCTACTTGAAAAATATGGACATTGATTTATTTGACAATGCTCCACACCAATCATTATGAAGCAGACCTACAATTCGTTTTTAATATTATGAGCAGATTCCTTTGTAATCGATTAGGTAGCTATTATGCAAAAATATGATAATACAATAATAAAATATGCATAAGAATTTTTTTTTTATATATATATGAACTACTTATAAGGGTAATATGTACTTATGAACTACTATTTATATATTATCATATATATGAAAATTATAATTATGCATAATTATATTATTATATATGAATTACTTATAAGGGTTTAATAGTCACAAGGATATATACAAATATACTAAGTTTACATTTTAGTATCAGAACTCTGCATTTATAATGATACCTGTATAAAAGTTATTTGTGATAAGTTTATTTCTAGAAGTAATTATTGGCATGTTCCAATTTGATTTTGTTGAAGGAAACAGAGTTTAATATTAGCCTTATAAATGGGATTTATAAACATTTTTACGAAGCACACGTTAAACCTAAGTCTCATTTTATATGTTTTAGGCCTCCTCATACATCTAAACCAGTTCTAATAGTTCTAATACAACAAACTCTAAATAGAAAGTGAAATGTTTTAATGTAATATGTATATATTTTTATTTACTTCAGCGTATTGGATTATTTCGGAATCCAGCCTTTTTTTTTTTGTTTTACACTTTTGTAATCATTTTGGAGTAGTCTAAACCATACATAACTCCAGATAACTAAATTATAAAATTCAGAGATAATCAATTATATTATAAATCATTTACAAAATAGCGATTAATAAAACCAGCACATGACAGTAAATATTCAATGTCAGGTAGAAGAATGACTAAACTAATTTTTTAACCATTCCGAGAAATTAAAATTAAGTAGATTGATTTAAAAAAATTCGATCTAGAAAAATGTTAGCTTCATCAAAGGAGGCTGTATTTCAGTAATTTTAATGTTTGATGCAAATTTTAATCAATTATGGAAACTTGAGATTGTATTTGTATAAGTCTATCATTTTCTTATTATGTCTTTTTTTGCTCAATTATCACAACGCACTATCCCCGTTTAAACTTTAATGATAAAAACTTGTTCTGATTATTTTCCGTATAAGTATGGGGAAGAATATCCCAATAAGTTTCCATCTCTCATCACCGTTCCTATATTGATAAAAAAATTTCATGATCAAAAACGTACCATTTGATCTGTAAAACAAATTAATTTTATTTGTTCATGCAATGACTAACAAATTTGAGTGTTATTGTTAGAAAGGAGTACTATTCTATTAACTGCTTCAGTTTGCAAAAGTGTACGTTGAAACGAGAAATTACATGTAAGATGTAAAGTAAATCGTCAGATGTAAATGGAAACATAATGACTACTACACAATTCCTTAAGCTAATATGTAATAGAGCTAATATAAGCTTTATATATAACAGAATTACGTATAATTATCGAATGAATTTCACGTAATTCTGCATAAATATATTACAGTATAAAAACAAACTATTTTCGAACAAATTAAATAAATTTGTAATATTGTTATCCAGCTGCACGATTCACTGATTATTAGTTGTGAAATTACAGTTTAAATAAACACAAGTTATGAAACCAAGATTTGAAGTAAATAGCATTGAAGTGAAAATGAGGTGTTTGCAAGCCGTGGCCTATTTCAATTTTGTTTAATTCAAAATTACTCTCAAACCTTACAGTTCTCTGAGTTTTTTTTTATTTCAGTTTTTCTGTCTCAGACCAAAAAAAAAAGAGAAAAGATGTGAATTCTACCATGAATATAAGACGAGTTGATTTCTTGCCCAATAAATGGAATATTAGGCGAATAAAGAGATGTAGAGTGGGGATTTTTTCTCATTTGATAAATATGAATGGCGACTGGAAAAGGCCAAACGAATATGACAACATAAATCAGAGAAGGCGAGTGTTTTAGTGCGATTGGGAGAGATGAGGGCGCACTGCAGCCGAGCTGTTCCTTTTCAATCTCTACCTGGTTTTTTCCAACAAATAATGAACCAAATCTCGCTCCGTCCATGAATCACTTTGACCTCATAATTTCTCCTTCCTTTTTTCATTTTATTCTTTAAGTAGAATTTCTTCTCAATGAAGTAAAGAATTTCAATCACAGAATTTACTTCACTTCTGTGACATCCAAAGCATGTTACATATAATTTATTAGTATAGAAACTAGGAATAATCCTTGTCACGAAAATATATTAAAACATACATCGTTACAATGCTTGAAAATTGAAATAATATTACTGAGCCAAATGAATGCATTATTGACTAGATTGTATCATAAAAATGTTGGGGAAGTCTAAACTCAACATACTTCAGACAAATATATTATAAAACTCAAAGATAATGAACTACTGGCTAAAAAGTCAGAATTTTAGTGATATTAAAAAATAAACTGTGAACAAATGTAAATTGTCTTAATATTTTAATCATAACATATATATTGGTATCTTTTTTATCTTTATCTTTTATAGAGAACCTTTTTTTTTGTGAAAACTATCACTAATGATAAACCAACCAAATAAATAAACAGCCAGATCAATGACATGGAGTTCAGTGAAGATTTATAGCTATATCTACTCGTAAAATTATAACCAGAATTCTCTTATCACTAATATAAATAAACCGAACATTGAAGTAAAATGAACAAGATATAATCCCCATTTATAGCAATTAAAGCCAAAACCATATCAAATACTTACATATTAATTAAAGAAATAAGGAAATATTGAGAAGTCTCTACAGGTTTTAGTTCTGGAAATATTTGATTTAAAATATATATTACTTTAAGCATTATTAAATTATAAAATAACCAAATGACCTTCAGTCAAACAACTTGATAATTGCCATCAATTTCATCAAAGCACCATTTATCGTTTAGAATTGCTTTTTTATCGTAAAAGTACGCATATATATTCAAAAAATGAAACTAGGAAACGGATTCTAAGTGCTTTCAAGTGTTACCTTGTTTTTAAAGAACTCTTTGGGAGTTGTTCAAAAAGTTTTTTTTTTAAAAAAGTGAAGTGACATTCATTAAAATAAAATGACACTCTATATTTGTTTCCTATGGATTCTCAAGTATCTGAATTTGTCTTGATGATGTTTTACGAGATAATTCAGATTTATTTGGATTAGCGCGAATGAATTGCAAGTAGGTGGGTAAAATAGATCTTAGATCGAATGGTTTGCGTAAAAGAAATGACATAAGACTTTATTACTTTTGCCTGTCTTTGATTAAATTTTGGTACTCTCCTGTTATACAATGAAAGTTTCTTTATAAATATGATTACGAAAAATTCCATTTAAACATATATTTTTATTGTGATTATCATCTAAACCTCGAAAAGTTTATTCTAAACAAGTCATGTGAAAGTCATCAAAATAGTGAGTTATGAGTCTCTATGAACTACGTTATATTTCGAGAGAAACTAAGGAAAAATGGGAAATGTGACTGAATGCTGGAAACAAGATATTAAAAAAAAAACTTATGTTTTGGCAAACATAAATATTATGAGGCTCCTTGATTTCATGTTCAAGACTCTCTTTGACCAGATAGGAAAATTATCAATGAATATGCTGAATATTTTTGCAATTTTTATTCTCATCCTTTTTATTATATGAGTAATGTCACTATATTTTTTGTTAATACAACTGTATGCAAGTTTAACAGAACTTTAATCTAAACACAGCCATCATCCAATGAAAAAATATAACTGAAATAGAAGTTAAAAATAAAAAGGATAATTCGGTTTTTTATCATCTTTGCATTAGCCTCCCTTATCTTTTCAGTGTGATCATTTCATACTTGTTTAATGTTAGTGTAGAGACATCCAGATTAAAATGACAACAATGTTGTCTTGAGATATGGCATCTCACATGCCAGTTCTACTATCTGCAGAAGATTTCTACCAACTTTGATTTGGATAGAACTTCCCTTCCCAATCCCATGACTCCTAATAGCTCCCTTCCTGAACTAAATATGACTACCTGATGACTTATAAATAATATAGTACCTCAGATAATGCAAAACTGCAACACCATACGACCACGAATACGACTCCTTTCCCTGACAGACTAACGTCCCCAGTACTGGCAAAGCCTACTGACCAAAAAAAAAAAAAAAAAAAAAAGCAGGATCATAATTTAGCAGTAGTGGGCCTCTGGTCCGGAACTTCTAATTACGACGTGCACTGTCGTGCATGGAACTCTTCGTTGGTCGTTGGTCGGATAGAACTTAGATCAAGTATCCCATTAATTCGCAAATCCTTATATCAAAATATATCTTTAATAATTAGCTGGCTCAAGGTGAAGTTATATTTGAGATAACCAATTATTATTATTCTTTAAAACTGTTTCTTTTTTAAATAGTATGATTACTATTGTAATTAGAATCTTTTAAAAGAAATGTAATGAAGTAATCAGCAAGAGCAACTAAATTGGTTGCTGTTTCCTCAATCACAGATGTTTAAATTGAGACATATGCAGACAATGTTGGTTTGAACTGATGTTAGAACTGTCCTGAAGCAAGATTTTTTTTTCAGAAGTCAGTAAGTTGATAAGGCTTTCTTCTCCAACTTGCTAAAGTCATCCAATTGGCCAAACTTGATTGATCGTGTAATGGTTCCTTAATAAGCCTCTCCAGTCATTTTTTAAAGCTATCAGCTCTCATCTTCAATCTAACATATAATTCTACACCCAAATGTATTCCGAGGTCCGATAAGACTAAACTGAGAGTTAGGTCTAAATTACCCAAGGGAAATCTACCTATTAATGTGTGAAGTGTCTAAACTGGACCGATACGTCAAAAATAAGAAGAAAACCTTGTCGACGGCTTATCTCTCAGCCGGCTTTCACACCTGTTGACGAGCTGAATTCATTAATATAATTGGGATATTTTTTTAGAAACCGTTTGAATGCTTTTCTCATTAGCTTGCCACAAGGGGATTCTACTCCCTGGGGCTTATGTGTTCCCACGGATATAAAAAAAAAGAACAAGAACAGAAATCTTGTCATTTCGAGGTCTCCAATTAATGTGATTATGATATCAGAGATATTGTTTTAACGAACTCATTATTTAAGGATCTGCATATTCTATAATTAAAATTATCCCCAAAAATTGAACACAAAGTAATTTGAAAGTATACGCATGGCAATTTAAACAGTCGTTTTAATAGAATATAATTGTTACAATTACCATATGACAGCTGAGTGGAACAACTAAGCCGGACGTGTTATTCCAGGAAGGGTTTCATTCTCACCGCTGTTATTAAATATATTTAAAGTATTAACATTAAGATTGTCATAATTTTTTTGAGGCATTCAATATGTTTATTTATCAGTCTAGTTTAAATAGGCTGTGAAATATACACAAAATGATTGGTCATGACTGCTTGAAAAGTAATTGTACGGTGTCCTATAGTCACTTTCTAAATTTCAAATTCTCTATATTAGAATAATATTAAATATAAATCCTTGGTCACAGTATCTAAAATTGTGATACATATGATTATTTAAAATGTTTTGACTGGTTTGGACTTTTTAAATAATATCTAAAATCTCACGTTGGAATCGATAAAATATTTAAATATATCAACGAAATTAAAGTATTTAAATTTTAATTTCTGGTTATTAATATATCTGATTAAAAAAATATTGATGTTAATGAATGAATAAATATTTCGTTATTGAGGAGCTTATGACCGAAGTATACAACATTGGGGTAGCAGTATTGAGAGCACTGGGTGCTCCCCACCAGGCTTTTTCCCCTTCGTTCATTAACACTGTCTATATTAGTAACCATAAACTACTAACTCTAGATAGTAATAACAGTAGTAATATAAATATTGATATTGTATTTTCTGCACTTTTATAGGTACTTTTAGAATTGAGTGTCCAAATCACATGTCAATGATCGTTCATTTTCTGGAAAGCCCATGGTCTTTCAAATAGGAATAATTGAAGTATTATTTCTACTTCGATTTATTAATAGTTTTTGCTCCTTAAATATTGTTAACACTAACAACTAACAACTAAGCACACGTGATTTTTCTACCTCTTTGGGTCTTATAATACAATTCCATTATTTAAAATTGGTAAAATTTGAATTGTGCTCCATCTATTTGTGCTCCAATCAATAATTTTCAGCTATTTCAATTCTACACAATAATCTCGTGTGTCAGTCTCTCACTTTACTTCTCATACTCGTAGGTTTAAAACTTTCTGTAAACTTTCCAGTTTCATTTTCCTAATTTAAACGTTAGAAAGTCTTGTTTGACAGAGCTCATACATTATATATCTGACATTCTCCTGACAGTATTCATGACAATAATCCTTTTAACTAGTTGCGCTAACAAACTACTTAACATTTATTTTAATACTTCAACATTCAAATAGAATGAGTTCAGCGATAAATAAAAAAAAATTAGCAGAAAAAATGTTCCAGTTTGTAACGTTAGGAAGTTTACCATAACATTTTTAAGTTATAAGTAGGTGTGATTTTAAACTAACTGAAATTTATATCTAATTTCTACAGTACAAAAAAAAAAAATAAAAACAATTTAAAGTTTTGGTCGTCTATCCTTAGGAGATAACTCAGTATGTTTTTTTTAAAGTTTGGTCCAGTTCCAGTAACATCAAAAAGTTATCATGAAAGTAAAATACTGTAGGAAGAGTTCACATTTTATCTGATACTTCACTGTTCTAAGAACATTTCCACTTTAATAAATTTATGAAATTAGCAACTACTTCTTTAGTATTGAACTATCTTCATTAACAGCAAAGCTGGTCTGATTCTAGTAGCCGAAATTAGAAAAAATGTTTATTTCTTAAGACCACAAATAAAATATTATTTTGGAAGATTTTTATAAATTAATACGAGTATCATAGTCAGTATCAATTTGACTCTGAAGCCGATCGCTTGTTTTGGTTGAAAGATCATAGCCATGTTCTTTATTTCTTACTGTAGTTTACACGTTGATTTCTACTTCATGAGTTCATTGTGAAATCTTGTTATCGTTATAAGTTAATAAAGAACGATTATTTCAACACATTAAAAATGATGTATAACCGTTTATTACAAAGTTGCCTTTGTCAACTCTACTTCAAATTTGTATGAATACTAAACCCACTCTCCTGCCTCTAATGGTTTTGATAGCTTGCTTATATAAGAAATATAGTCTCAAAAATATTGATATAAAGTATGTTTTTGTAAAGCTCCATCTACCAGTACTTTGTTATTCACTATCATTTCCTATGTTTTCATTTTCATTGTTGTTCTTTCAATCTAAACTAAGGTATTTACTGATGTATCGGTTATTTACATTGTTTCTTAGGGTGGCTTTATTTACTAATGACGTCTATTCGGTCTGTAAAACGTAGCGTGCTTAGTTATTGTGGATGGTAGACGTGCAGTTGATATTGGCTTTGGAATGAGTGGTTTTATATGGTTTTTCTTTGAGTATTGAGGGTGTCGAGTTCAAGTGAAGTCAGTAGCAGCGTCTTAAGGAAGACATTGTGGGGCGATAAAGGTACGAGTTGGACATTAACATGTGAATCGTGTGTCATGTCAACTGGTAGCCGTGAGTATTTAAGAATGAATAGCGCGAGAATGACACGGTTAGTTATTGAGAGAGCAGATCTGGCTCACGAGGGTGTGGGAGGAAGCGTGAATGGACGACAAATCTGTAACCGGACAAAAGGGTTGTACCAACAGCGTCATCTGTCCTATCTCCCATCGGTCCAGCGCCTACATATCTTACTGCGTAATTATTACCTGACAAGGCCAAGATGTGTCAAACCAGCGCTCCCTATTATCCTTTTACTATATTCAGAATAAAATTTCAATTCATAACACAAATCTTCTCAAACAGCCATCTCAACATCTGGAAACCGACAATTGTTCCTCACTTTTTAAACATCTGTTTGCCTGAAAAGTTTTTGTACAGATCCTTCAACTTTTCCTCTTCACATTTAATATTAAAACATTTCTTTTACCTGTACCTCACTTCTCTGGAAACCTACTCGTAAAAGAATAACTCATTTCGTCATTTGGGTTAGCTTGGCATTTTTCTTTTAATTTATTATGTTACTCTGAAAGCTCCTTAAAATAGACTGGGGACAGGACAAATTCAATTTATACAGGGATTTTTCAATATAACATTTTCATGATCAACCATACCCGACTAAAGCATAATAACGTTGACTTTATTAAATTATGAAGAAACTAGCATTAACTATGGAATGGTTAGGTAATTTATTCTTATTCAGATGTAAAATCATTAATAAAATGTTCATTGACTAAATTTTTTTCAAAATTAAAAAAATGAATGGTTTATTTCCATGAAAATCACTTGATCATGTTTTGTACTGTATGATACAAGCTATGTTAGAACATTGGAAAATACTGCAACGTTTACCCTCTGAGATTTGTATTGGATTGAGACATCATATGATCAGCACAAGTTATAAATGTCCATGCTTATGACCTTTGATTGTTCATGTCAGTAGAAAACATGGAATTTAATGATTACAAGTGATGATTATGCGGACTCCGCCATTAACCATCACCAAGTATGTGGTGACCAGCAGAGCGAGTACAGGATGTGGGCGTAGCTCCGGTGTCTGCCATCTGCCAATGCTTCGTTCATGAGCCTTTCACACATTCAACTGCAATAATCCCTGATAGCGTATAAATACCATTCTGTCAATAATAAATGTGACTGTACTATTTTTACACTTATGAACTTATAAATAAAAAAAAAATCTGGAGTGGCCTACACTCTACTTTACTATAAGTAACTCAATGTCAAATTTCTTGAGTATATAAAACATAACGTATCATTTAAGCATAACATAAATATCTAAATGGGATATAATTATTAGCATTGCATTCGTGAGGTAGTACAGATAGTGATTGAAGGACATATCAATTTATAAGCTTATTTTTGTACATCACAAATAATTTATTATTTGCAAATAATTTCATTAGTATAACTACAGCAGTAATATCATTTTTGAAAAACCAATGTGAACATTTCTTGAAACGAAATATTATCCTACAAGAGAACATGGCTATTGTTCAAATAGCCAGTAGATTTCTTACATCGTTTACTTAACATCCTTCTACATTGAATATTAATGTAAAATTTTCAAATTTAAAACAGTAAAATACTCTTTTTTTCACTGAAAAACATCTTAAACAGCGAAGAAAATGTTGTTTTAAGGTGATTTGTTAATTAAAGATGTACGATAATTACAGTTATTAATCTCTAAACGAAATATTTATATTTTGAATTATCTTTTACATTTTTGGTTTTTAACAGAATTATTATACTGGAAATTTTATGGCTTCTTAGTATTTAATAAGATCATTTTCCTTCCCCTTTGTCAAATAACATATATACGATTTTTTTTTTAATGAGTGTTATCATTTACCTGCACAATATTATTCCTCTTACATCTCTTATAAGTCAATAATATATTTTCATTTTTCCATTAGAAACATCAATTTTATCTCAGTGGATTCGCTCAAAAAATTTCTAAGTCAATGTAAACAATGTAAAAAAATACAAAAAATTCGACAAGTATAGCAGGTGATCTCTTAGTCTAGGATAAACAAAGAGTTTTTATATCGTTATTGCTCTTTTCCGTAATTGAAACTTCATGATATTTTTTTTATGAATTGCTAATTTTTTGTTCCATTTTTGGTCAAATTTTCATAATTTTTTAACGAGCCGTTTAGCGTCAAAAAAACATTTACTGAAAACACAAATCGTACTCTAACGCCCCTTTAGCGAATGTAATTTTAGAAAAAAATATCTCAACTCATTGTCCATATAATGTTCTATTTATAGGCATAGTTTCATTCTTGTCCGTCAAACAGTATGGCTTGTATCGCTCTCACAAGGTTTGAGATTGATTTATAAGTCAAAATTTGTACATTTTATTGAAAAAAAAATATTTCCTGTTGATATAAAATTTTGAATATATTTTTCGTTTGTTCCATTTGTAACCTCAAAGATAATGTCAAAATCTCAAAACTCTAGGGTTATTAGTTTAGGAGAAATAAATGTTTTAAAAAAAACGGTTTTTGGCAAAAAAAGTGACTTTCCCATCATGCATAATTCTTCCCAAACAATAGGGATCTTCGCCTAAATGGGGCCCATTTTTGTGTAAAATATCAACTTGATCCATCAAAGATTCTGGACCGTAGCGTGGTAACAAGCAATGCTAACACACGCACCCACCCACGCACCCACCCAGCCACCCACCCACCCACCCACACACACACAGACATCATCGTAAAAACTTCATAAAACGACTTCTGGGACCTCAAAACATGTAATTCCGTCAAAATCTCGAGATCGAATTTTTTCACGATCACTATACTTTACTTATAGTAAAGTAATAATAGTTTTTATTGATCACATTTCGCTGTAGTTCTGTTAAAAAAAAAAAAAAAAAAAATTGATGTCCATTATACGCCTACCTAAAACTGTAAATACATGTAGTACCCGAAACAAAATTTCTGTTAGAGAAAATTAAACTGATTACAATTAAACTTCTGGAGACAACCCTCAATTGTAGCACCTCATTCGACTATCAAAGAACTACTCAAGTGGAAAAGGGTTTCTCAACGTAGTTATGACTAGTTACACATAAAATAAAATATAATCTTAACTTAATGTTGAAATAAAAAAAATCTTTAATTTAATAGTATCATTCGCCTTTCATTTTTCCTCTGCTCACTCACACACTCTCTCTCTTCACCATCATGACATTATTCATTATTTTATTCTGCTGAAAAACTTTGCAGAGGTGAATGTTTTTAGTCTCATTTTTATGGACTAATGTCAGTTATAGATATTTAAAACTAGATTTCACAATGATATATATCAATGTTCAAACCACAATATAAAATGGGAAAAAAAAGTCTAAGATCTTTTAACCGAAACAAGCGGTCTTCATCAGAGTCAAAAACCCAACTGAGGTAATTCTGACGAAGACCGCTTGTTACGGTTAAAAGATCTTAGTCTTTTTTTTCTCGTTTCATGTTTGGTTTGATCATTGATTGTTATTTCAGGTGTTTATGTGAAACCTTGTTATATATATATATATATATATAATATATATATATATATATATATATATAACACTGTTGTCACACGCGTGCCCGGTTCAAGTGAGGTAAGAAAAATTAACTAAGAATAAGCTAAGAAAATGAAAGTGGAAATAAAGAAAATTAGAAAATATAAATCATAAAAACTTAAAGGATAATAATGAAGAAAAGAAGAGTAAAATAGCTGAAACAAAATATAAAATCAGGTTTTATTCAGATAATAACAAATCCATTTTTTTCCTCTTCTTTTCTTCATTATTATCTTTTAAGTTTTTATTATTTATATTTCCTAATTTTCTTCATTTTAACTTTCATTTTCTTAGCTTATTCTTAGTTAATTTTTCTTACCTCACTTGAACCGGGCACGCGTATGACAACACTGTTGGTCTCCAACCGTCGCTTCACAAGTGCACTTGGTATCCCTATCTCAACTCTCCTGATGATGGTTCAACCAAAAAGTAGAGGCAGTAAGTGTGTTTGTTCCTTAGTTCTGTGTTTGTGATTCATCGTGAAACGTATATATATATATATATATATATATATATATATATGTATATATGAATAATAATCAAAATAACACTTGATATAATAGATGGATTAATTTACCACAATGAAAACAATTTTTTAAAAACAATGCTCTAAGGCCTTTCGTTAATACATAATATGTTTTTTTAGTTCACTTGCTCTCCGAAGATGTATTAACGAAAGGCCTTAGAGCATTGTTTTTAAAAAATTGTTTTCATTGTGGTAAATTAATCCATATATGATATATATATATATATATATATATATATATATATATTTACTACTGTTATTACTATCTAGAGTTAGTTATATTACACTGGTAATGAACGAAGGGGAAAAAGCCTGGTGGGGAGCACCCAGTGCTCTCATTATGGCTACCCCAGTCTGTATACCTTGAATGTAAGGTCCTCAATATATATATATATATATATATATATATATATATATATATATATATACCATGATAACAAAAAATAGTCCGGCAGGACAAATAACAATTAAAATAAGCAGTGACACATAAACTGAAACACAACAAAGACTCACTTTTCAATATTTCGACAGCCATTACGGTCGAAATATTGAAAAGTGAATCTTTGTTGTGTTTCAGTTTATGTGTCACTGCTTATTTTAATTGGTATATATATATATATATATATATATATATATATATATATTATATATATTTGGACATTCATAACCTTCTGACGGATGATTTGATCTTGCGATCAAACCCTCTATTATCAGGGGCCGATCTATGTAGGAGTTGGCGGAATGACATGCTTCTCAAACACGGAAGAATCTAATATATATACGATTATACTGAATAGAAAAAATCAAAAAAAGAAATAAAATTATGTGTCAAAAATTTTTTTATTTATTCTAAGTAAAATGATTAAATTAAATAAATATAGAAGTTATAAAACTATATATTAATAAAGAAGAGAAAAATAAATTTTCTAGCAGGTTAAATAACACTAACACGTTTAAAGCAGTGGGAATGGCTAAATCACGTTGTAAAAATAGAACCTTACTTAGCCATTCTTATTGTCGTATAACCTCCTTTTACCTTCCCGTGAATGAATGAATGAAAAGATATTTATTAAGGACCATAATGCCCAAGGTATACAAGACTGTGGTAGCCGTACTGAGAGCACTGGGTGCTCCCCACCAGGCTTTTTCCCCTTCGTTCACTAATAACATAGTAATAATATTAGTAATAATAAAAATAATATTAACAATAATTTTAATAATAATAATAAATATGAATATATAATGATATAATAATAATAAATAATAAGTATAACAATAGTAATAGTAATAATAATAATAATATACACTAATGATAATTAATATTAATGATAATATAATTTAATATATAACAATAACAATAATGATAAAGATATTCCTTCCCGTATTTTTGCATATATCTATATTAACCTTCTACTGTTGTCAAACCTGCAATAACATTATTTTCCTCGTCAATTATATTATGTACTTTTTTTTGTCTTTTATCAATAGTTAATTGTTTCATTAATTATTTTCATTATTAATTTACTAGTTTCAATCTCAATTTTGATAGTTTTTTATGTAAAGATGTTTTTTTTATGTAATATTACCATCAAAGAAAGGAAGACCTATACCATCAGGTCCATTTTTATGTAAAATATAAAAATAACAGTTTAGACTGCAGAGTGCGCACAATCATTTGAATAAAACTCCTCTCCCCTGTTCTCAAGTACTAGTTTCCGATTTGTTTGATGATGACGCCTGGAAGTATTTGTGGAGGTAGAAGTGTGTGGGTTCACATACTTTGGCAACGCTAGAGGCTACAACGTTTGATAGATCAAGTTTCTGGGTAGTATTATATCATTGAAAAGAGAGTTATTAAACTCTCTTTAATAATTTAAAAGTTATTAAACTTTTATCATTTAAAAGACAGAATGTTATTATAGGTAACATTTTCTTCTCCTATGCTGGTATCTCTAGAGCGTTGAACTTTTGGAATTTCTTTGAAACTGGTAGAAGCTATAAAAAATGTAAAATTTTACCAATTTTTTATTCCAAATAATTACCAATTATATTATTCTTATTCGAAAATCTAGTAGACACTAGAGATATATCATACTTTGATAGATCGTATTGAAAGTGCCTGCAAAAATAGAATGTTGTAATGCTATGAGCTGAATAGCTGAATAAATTTTTTATTGAAATCATTAAAAAACTGGCAGAGGCGTTATGGTACATATTATGATTGTAGATAATTACTTTACTATAAGTAAAGTATAGTGATCGTGAAAAAATTCGATCTCGAGATTTTGACGGAATTGCATGTTTTGAGGTCCCAGAAGTCGTTTTATGACGTTTTTACGATGATGTCTGTGTGTGTGTGTGTGGGTGGGTGGGTGGGTGGGTGAGTGTGTTAGCATTGCTTGTTACCACGCTACGGTCCAGAATCTTTGATAGATCAAGTTGATATTTTACACAAAAATATCAACTCATAAAGACGAAGATCCCTATTGTTTGGGAAGAATTATGCATGATGGGAAAGTCACTTTTTTTGCCAAAAACCGTTTTTTTTAAAACATTTATTTCTCCTAAACTGATAACCCTAGAGTTTTGAAATTTTAACATTATCTTTGAGGTTATAAATGGAACAAACGAAAAATATATTCAGAATTTTAAAACAACAGGAAATATTTTTTTTTCAATAAAATGTAAAAATTTTGACTTATAATTCAATCTCAAACCTTGTGAGAGCGATACAAGCCATACTGTTTGACGGACAATAATGAAACTATACCTATAAATAGAACATTATATGGAGAAAGAGCTGAGATATTTTTTTTCAAAATTACATTCACTAATGGGGCGTTACAGTACGATAACTGTTTTCAGAAAAGGTTTTTTTGACGCTAAACGGCTCATTAAAAAATAATGAAAATTTGACAAAAAATGGAACAAAAAATTAGCAATTCATAAAAAAAAAATCATGAAGTTTCAATTACGGGAAAGAGCAATAACGATATAAAAACTCTTTGTTTATCCTAGACTAAGAGATCACTTGCTATACTTGTCGAATTTTTTTTATTTTTTTACATTGTTTACATTGACTTGAAATTTTTTGAGCGAATCCACTGAAATAAAATTGATTTTATAAAAGAACAGTTTAAATTGTTTATTGAATTATATGAGATGTAAGAGGAATAATATTGTGCAGGAAAATGATAACACTCACTCAGAAAAAATTCGTATATATGTTATTTGACAAAGGGGAAGGAAAATGATCTTATTAAATACTAAGAAGCTTATTATTATTATTATTTTAAAGATTAAAATTCCCAGTATGATAATTCTATAAAAGACCAAAAATGTAAATGATAATTCATAATCTGAATCTTTCGTTTAGAGATTAATAAATGTAATTATCGTACATCTTTAATTAACAAATCACCTTAAAACAACATTTTCTTCGCAGTTAAAGATGTTTATCAGAGAAAAAAAGGGTATTTTCCTGTTTTAAATTTAAAAATTTTACTTTAATATTCAATGTAGAGGGATGTCAAGTAAACGATGTAAGAAATCTACTGGCTGTTTGAACGAAAGCCATTCTCTTGTAGGAGAATAAATCGTTTCAAGAAATGTTCACTTTGGTTTTTCAAAAATGTTATTACTGCTGTAGTTATACTAATGTAATTATTTGCAAATAATAAATTATTTGTGATGTACAAAAATAAGCTTATGAAATGATATGTCCTTCAATCACTATCTGTACTACCTCAGGAATGATAGGCTAATAATTATATCCCATTTAGATGTTTACGTTATGCTTAAATGAGACGTTATGTTTTATATACTCAAGAAATTTGACATTAAGTTACTTATAGTAAAGTAGAGTGTAGGCCACTCCAGATTTTTTTTGTTATCTTAAACAGCTGACGAAAACAATGGGAATTAATCAAAAAGTTAACGTAAAAATAGTAAGGAATAAAAAAACTTCTAATTAATAATGATTAAGAAAAATTGAACGCAACATAGTATAAAGATTAACTTGATGTACTTGTTGGATTTTTTGAATTTTTTTACAATTCTTGTTATCAGAATTCAGTTAAGCACAATTGTTGTGTAAATTTTAATGAACGAAATTTGACAATATTTTAGCTATTAAATTTATTTGTAAAATGATTTAATTCCAAACACACAGAAATCAACTATATATTAGTTTACTATGATCATGAAAAAATTGTTTCTCAATATTATGACGGATATATAAATTTTGTGATGTCCGATGTCTCGGTGTGTTCCATGGTGGGTTGTAATTAGTGGGTTGTAATGGGTTATAATTATGATTCAGTCCATCAACGACCAAACCACAATAAGAAATGGGAAAACAAGACTAAGATCTTTCAACTGTAACAAGCAGTCTTGTTACCCAATCTTTTTATCAGTCCATATATTAGACAGATCAAATTTAAAATGAAAAAAAAACAATGTTCCCAGATATGAATAATCCTCTAAAGATGACAACTATTATTAGGCTTTATGTTACCAACATGAAATGCTTTTGGTAAATCAGCATCTTCGTAAAGAACATTCAGAAAATCAAATCAACATATAACAAAATATAAACCTTCCTTAATAATAAATGATTCACTCTGTGTTCTTCCTGGGTATTGAAGGAGTTTCTGATAAAAATGTTTAAAATCCAGGGAATCAGAGATAAAGGTAATATCAGAACTATTGAACTTAAGTATATCTCTAACATCAAAGAAGGAGAGATATCCATATTAATCTAATTCAAAAGTGAACTAAAATAAGATAAAATTAACTAAATGACTTTAGATATGCAACTTCTATCATTTTGTATTAATTTTATATCATAACATATTTTAAAAACTAATTACTTTAGTTTAAGAATGCTGTAAATAATAGATATACAACCAGCAAACATTAAATGTAAAAACAGTCAAACTATCTTTAAATGTAAAAGTGAGATGATAAATTTCGCCATTATTTATTCAAGTATTTTAAGTTTTAAGGAAGCATTTATTAGATAATAGTTGGTTTTTATATAAATAGGAGTTACTGTTTAGTGAAATTAGTTCCACATAAGTTGCTTTGTGTGTCCCTTGAGTGCATTAATTTATTGCCTGTCTCTCTGCAAGGTTTTTTCATTGTTGTTTCTCCTGTAACGCAACTAAAAGATCATTAATTTTCTTTATTTTATTGTTTTTTTTACGTTCATTTTTAATTTAGTAAGCTTTTCTCTATTTCATAATCATTTTTTGTCAAATCCCTCCTTATTCTTTTCTGTATGTTGGGTAAATTCATATTTCATTATAGAAGCCTTTGGAAAGAATACTAAATTAAAATCAAAAAGTTGGCTATGAGAGTTTGATTTAAAACTGACTGACTAACTGAATGCCAAATATTATATATATACTATTTGATATATTTTATGAATGATTTACCAAGCTGTGTACATATTATAACAACCACATAGGCAGAAGACAACATGACAACAGCAGTATATACCATACTATTGAATTATAAAAATTATTTATCAAACGACATCAATAGAACAAAATTAGACCATCTGAAGTTTGATAACAAAAAACGCACTAATTAATTAATTTAATGAAATTCATAAAACATTTAAAATGTTGAGATATGAGTAGTTCTGATGTGGCTTCTGGCCAAGAGCCACCAGTGGTCACGATATGCTGGAACAGCGGTCATCTGTGGTGGTAAAGGATAGAACATTGGTAGAGGAAATATTGTCAGATCTGTGGTGTACTATGGCCACAAATGCATACATCTTCTACTATTATTATAAATAAGATTAGGTACGATGTTGTCCGTCCGTGCCCAGTCAGCACGTATGTTGACTTATAGTTTATTCATAGAAGGGATGATATTTGTTTTCAAAATTCCATTGCTGTAATAACTAATTTTGTTTCTCTTATGGAGAGTCTCCATTCACTTTGCCACTTCTCTTCACTCTTTCTATCCAAGTTGCTCTTCATATATGTCAAAGGTGCTTTGTCATAACTGACCACCTTGTTCCCATCCGCTGCCTCCTTTGGCAGTCAGTCTGCTAGTTATTCCCTTTCGTCCCTATATGAGCTTTGACCCAATGAAATCCAATCTTACAGCTGGCCATGGAAACTATTTCTTCTGGTATTGGAAGGTTGATGTTCCTGTTTTGAATTGTATCTATTGATATTTGACTGCCAGTTTTGATTTTAGCAACGGTACAAACGTTTCCCTCAGAATGGACTCTTTTCTTTGACCCACTGGATTGCTTTAAGAATTGCAAAATGTCGTGCTGAACGATAGGTAGTGTCTGTAATCTGTCAAAAGGAGAAGGTTACACTTTTTTTTACTACCTTAACCTTGTCCTTTTGACTTACAACTTTAATAAACCATACCCATTGACTTATAATTTTATTTGACCTTTCTGTATATTCTTACAGAATTAACAATGTTAACATTCTCCTGTTGTCTCATAATCAGAGTTTACTCTTTTATTACATTATAATTTTATTGTTTTACACCTATTTACCCTTCCATCGTAATATTATTGCACATTATCCTTTTACATTGTAGAGACTCCTTTCTTGGATTTCCTTTCCTCAGAAGGCATGATCTGACACGCTTTAAACGCGAAAAGGCACTAAAAGATATTCCTTCGCAGTGGTAGTAGTGCAAGTGCTGCCAACATATGCAAGGATGGGAAAGGAAGAAGAAATAAAGTACCTAGAAACTATATTTGATTAAATATAAATCTGGAACATTCAATAAAAAATGTTAATGAAAATTAAATTCTAATTGTATGTAAATATAGTTTGGAAAAAAAATTGTTTTTTTTTAACATAGCGATAATCATCGCTAGGCTAGCAGATGATCTAGCGCTAAGGAGGCAAATATGTCTCTCTTCTGAAGTTTGTGAGTGAGAGTGGAAGATCTGATTGAAAACTTGATTATGTAATCAGTCAATAAAACTAAGTGGATAAGAAAATGTGTACTTCGTATTTATACAAATAGTTGAGATATCTTCTATGATTTCTTCAAAAATTTAACGTAAAAATAAAGTTGTAATTTGGTTACCTTATATTGCATTTCTTTGATATCAGAAAGGAAGGAAATAATTAGGTTACAACTTCTCTAGTAAGTTTCATTACCAAACTCAAATCCATTTCATTTGATGAAATACTTTGTCCAGTTTCGAGCTCCGAAAGTCATTAAATTTACTGGTATGTAAAATTAAAGCATTTGATTTTTTCTTTTTTTTTTTTAATATAGTACTTATATTATATGCTTAATACGTTTTTCTGTAAGCCCACAATACTTAAGTCTGCAATTGATTATACTCACCCTTCATTACTACTCAATGGATGTTTTGCTAGTCAACTCTGTAAATCACTACCTGTTTTGAACATTGTAGTAATACCAAACTGCTTTAATAAGAAAGAAATGCTAACTAGTACACAACTAAAATGGTGTAACTCAACAGGGCTGAAATATTCAATATCTTGTGTTTCATTATTTACGTTTCTTTAAACCTTTTCTCAGCATTAGAATGAAGGTTTTCGAGTATACTCATCTTGCAGCAATGTCGTAAATGTTTCGTAAATCGTACATTTCCTTGCCCCAAAACTTGTCATTGCATATTCTGAAAGCTCTCATAAACATTCTTATTAACAGAGATCTTTTAATACAAGTTGGGAGGGAAGAATATCAAAGAATACAAGAGGACACCTAAGTGGGTTCCCTTTAAACACTACATTTCAAACCATTCCCCTTCCTTTCCTAAAGAACATCCAACAAACGCCATTTCCATCACATTCAATTTTTACTGGAGGACAGACCAATGACGATGATGAGTTCGGGCCAAGAAAGAAAATTTGTAATCATTAGCGATGGTAAGAAATTAAAGTTAAATATTAGTTGTACTTTCAATTTAAATCTCAACCACAATGTAAGTATGTAATTATTCTGAAATTCTTCGAGTAGAGTAGTAAATTTATGAGGTATGGAGATTTGTAACATGTTAAATTATTTTAACACCCATTAAGTGGTACTGACAGTACTAATAGTATGTTTATGATTTATTTGCATGAAACATATGCTTGCGCTGTACTTAAAGGATTTTATGCATTTTTTAGCATGACTTATAGAAAGTAGAGAAGAAAGCATAGTGACGTTAACGTCCGGCGTGATTTTAAATAACTACCAGTGTTGTGAACAGAGCTAGCATGAGACAAACCAAATGCAAATTGCCTAGACCTTAGTGCAACAGTCGTGACTGTAACTGGTTAATACGCAGCCCAACTTACCACGGTCATAATTTGAAGTAAAAAACCATTATAACACGCAACCATGCTTAGTCGTCAAACCGGTTTGGTGCGACTTGTGTTAAGAACTCTGTGGAAGAGGGAGTAGAAATAGTGTTTAGCCG
This sequence comes from Hermatobates lingyangjiaoensis, assembly GCA_026182355.1. Lineage (NCBI taxonomy): Eukaryota > Metazoa > Arthropoda > Insecta > Hemiptera > Hermatobatidae > Hermatobates > Hermatobates lingyangjiaoensis. The sequence continues at coordinate 1,780,184 of JAPFBL010000329.1, forward strand.
GAGGGTGTCTGCGTGAACGGCCACCGCAGTGGCTCTGTTCATCCCGAACCTACAAGGGCCTCAGAGGAAGGACGTCTTACTTTTAGAGGCCGACAAAATGAAGGATATTTTTGTATTAGAGAGAGAGTGAATAACGGTCAATGTTCCACATACAACCCTTGCTATTAACTGACAATTCAGATTTGTTAATGTGAGAACTTGCAATCCATATTATTCTAATCATTTCTGAATAATGACAATAATAATAATAATAAACATTTTATTTTTCATAATCAGAAAATAAGCGTTTACAAACTATTAAATTCATGTTTCTAATTCGGTGATTAATAGTTGTCAGTTAAATATATTATATCATTCAATACCCTTTTTTTTATTATATTAATATTGAGAAATATAGTGTACGACTTGCACCTTTATTAGAATATTCAAAGGAAAAAAAAACAAAAACGAAAAAATAAAATTTAACACACAGTTAAAGAAGGAAACCATAATGCAAACAAATTTTCCTTCGCTACCATCTAGATACAGGTTTAAAATTTTTAACCTATTTGGATGACAATATTAACTATTTTCTTTATTTTGTTACAAGCATTTTTTATATATTTATAACATATTTACAATATTGCAAATTTCCATTCATACAACTTAATTATACTTAATAATATAATGAAGACTAAAATATTTTCCTTCTTTAGTATATTTATCGAATTTCAAAAGAACTCTAAATGATATTTCAAGAAGATTATTACTCCTGGAATAAAATGAATGTGATTAGAAATTTTGGCCTCTTATTTTATTTAACAGGTCAAGAAATTAAATATCAATCTATATTATGAGACTTAAGCATATATTTTTTTTCGTTGGACATATTAGTATTAATCTGAGGATCCATAATATATCACTGTACCCATTTCCAATGATATTTTTCAAAAAAGGTTATATTTTAGGGTATTAACAAGATAGTATACATTTTTTCGTGTAGTATACCTTGAATATATTATACAGGGTTTATTCAGGGAATATTATACTAAATTTGTAATGTGCAAAAATTAGTGGGCTCTAATTTTTGAGTGTATCAGGTTTTCATTTTATTTATTTATTTCTTAATTACAAATAATTCCCTAGTAAAAGTAATTACCTATATAAAATGTTTATTCGATCAGATTGCATAGTAAATATTAGGGTTAATTTCTATCTAAAATCTATTTTAAGGTTATACTACTGTACAAGTAAAATAAGTAAGTGTACAGTAAAACAGTAATTTGCTTTACGGCATCCTTTTTTATAGCAGATACCATTCATAGAAATCATAATTACTTTGATCCCATCGCTATGATTGGAGTATTATATACATACATAGACCTAGGCACTGGTAATATACGTCCTATTAAATACTTTATATCCGATACACGAATAAAATCATGAAAGACATGTAAAAATGAATGTCATTGTTTTATACTTGCATATATAATCATTTTTTGAATTTGTTATCACAAATATGAATTCGTTTATGATTAGGACTTAAGCAAGCATGAAGTTTTATCAAAGTCCGTGAACAGCCTTGCTTTGTTATATTTTTTTTGCTAAAAATGCTGACTATTTTTACCTGTAATAATGCATAACTATTGTCCGACCTTAATTTGTTCTGAGTTTCATTCTAGTATTGATGACTCCCCATTGATTCCCGAACGCTACATATTCTGTCGTTTCAAATGATATTTAACAAAGTTAAGAGGTGGTTAACATTATTTTGCTAATAACACGAGCTAAATGAGAAGAATTAGTTCATTTGGGTTTCATTCTAGTATTGATGACTCCCCATTGATTCCCGAACGCTACATATTCTGTCGTTTCAAATGATATTTAACAAAGTTAAGAGGTGGTTAACATTATTTTGCTAATAACACGAGCTAAATGAGAAGAATTAGTTCTTTTGGGTTTCATTCTAGTATTGATGACTCCCCATTGATTCCCGAACGCTACATATTCTGTCGTTTCAAATGATATTTAACAAAGTTAAGAGGTGGTTAACATTATTTTGCTAATAACACGAGCTAAATGAGAAGAATTAGTTCTTTTGGGTTTCATTCTAGTATTGATGACTCCCCATTGATTCCCGAACGCTACATATTCTGTCTTTTCAAATGATATTTAACAAAGCTAAGTGGTGGTTAGCATTATTTTGCTAATAACACGAGCTAAATGAGAAGAATTAGTTCTTTTGGGTTTCATTCTAGTATTGATGACTCCCCATTGATTCCCGAACGCTACATATTCTGTCGTTTCAAATGATATTTAACAAAGTTAAGAGGTGGTTAACATTATTTTGCTAATAACACGAGCTAAATGAGAAGAATTAGTTCTTTGGGTTTCATTCTAGTATTGATGACTCCCCATTGATTCCCGAACGCTACATATTCTGTCTTTTCAAATGATATTTAACAAAGCTAAGTGGTGGTTAGCATTATTTTGCTAATAACACGAGCTAAATGAGAAGAATTAGTTCTTTTGGGTTTCATTCTAGTATTGATGACTCCCCATTGATTCCCGAACGCTACATATTCTGTCGTTTCAAATGATATTTAACAAAGTTAAGAGGTGGTTAACATTATTTTGCTAATAACACGAGCTAAATGAGAAGAATTAGTTCTTTTGGGTTTCATTCTAGTATTGATGACTCCCCATTGATTCCCGAACGCTACATATTCTGTCTTTTCAAGTGATATTATCAAAGCTAAGTGGTGGTTAGCATTATTTTGCTAATAACATGAGCTAAATGAGAAGAGTTAGTTCTTTTGGGTTTCATTCTAGTATTGATGACTCCCCATTGATTCCCGAACGCTACATATTCTGTCGTTTCAAATGATATTTAACAAAGTTAAAAGGTGGTTAACATTATTTTGCTAATAACACGAGCTAAATGAGAAGAATTAGTTCTTTTGGGTTTCATTCTAGTATTGATGACTCCCCATTGATTCCCGAACGCTACATATTCTGTCTTTTCAAATGATATTTAACAAAGCTAAGTGGTGGTTAGCATTATTTTGCTAATAACACGAGCTAAATGAGAAGAATTAGTTCTTTTGGGTTTCATTCTAGTATTGATGACTCCCCATTGATTCCCGAACGCTACATATTCTGTCGTTTCAAATGATAGTTAAGAAAGTTAAGAGGTGGTTAACATTATTTTGCTAATAACACGAGCTAAATGAGAAGAATTAGTTCTTTTGGGTTTCATTCTAGTATTGATGACTCCCCATTGATTCCCGAACGCTACATATTCTGTCGTTTCAAATGATATTTAACAAAGTTAAGAGGTGGTTAACATTATTTTGCTAATAACACGAGCTATAATGAGAAGAATTAGTTCTTTTGGGTTTCATTCTAGTATTGATGACTCCCCATTGATTCCCGAACGCTACATATTCTGTCTTTTCAAATGATATTTAACAAAGCTAAGTGGTGGTTAGCATTATTTTGCTAATAACACGAGCTAAATGAGAAGAATTAGTTCTTTTGGGTTTCATTCTAGTATTGATGACTCCCCATTGATTCCCGAACGCTACATATTCTGTCTTTTCAAATGATATTTAACAAAGCTAAGTGGTGGTTAGCATTATTTTGCTAATAACACGAGCTAAATGAGAAGAATTAGTTCTTTTGGGTTTCATTCTAGTATTGATGACCCCCCATTGATTCCCGAACGCTACATATTCTGTCGTTTCAAATGATATTTAACAAAGTTAAGAGGTGGTTAACATTATTTTGCTAATAACACGAGCTAAATGAAAAGAATTAGTTCTTCTGGGTTTCATTCTAGTGTTGATGACTGACTCCCTATTGATTCCCGAACGCTACATATTCTATCGTTTCAAATGATATTTAACAAAGCTAAGTGGTGGTTAACATTATTTCGCTAATAACACGAGCTAAATGAGAAGAATTAGTTCTTTTGGGTTTCATTCTAGTATTGATGACCCCCCATTGATTCCCGAACGCTACATATTCTGTCGTTTCAAATGATAGTTAACAAAGTTAAGAGGTGGTTAACATTATTTTGCTAATAACACGAGCTAAATGAGAAGAATTAGTTCTTTTGGGTTTCATTCTAGTATTGATGACTCCCCATTGATTCCCGAACGCTACATATTCTGTCGTTTCAAATGATATTTAACAAAGTTAAGAGGTGGTTAACATTATTTTGCTAATAACACGAGCTAAATGAGAAGAATTAGTTCTTTGGGTTTCATTCTAGTATTGATGACTCCCCATTGATTCCCGAACGCTACATATTCTGTCTTTTCAAATGATATTTAACAAAGCTAAGTGGTGGTTAGCATTATTTTGCTAATAACACGAGCTAAATGAGAAGAATTAGTTCTTTTGGGTTTCATTCTAGTATTGATGACTCCCCATTGATTCCCGAACGCTACATATTCTGTCGTTTCAAATGATATTTAACAAAGTTAAGAGGTGGTTAACATTATTTTGCTAATAACACGAGCTAAATGAGAAGAATTAGTTCTTTTGGGTTTCATTCTAGTATTGATGACTCCCCATTGATTCCGAACGCTCCCGATTCTGTCGCTTCTAAATGATATTTAACAAAGCTAAGTGGTGGTTAACATTATTTCGCTAATAACACGAGCTAAATGAGAAGAATTAGTTCTTTTGAGTTTCATTCTAGTATTGATGACTCCCCATTGATTCTGAACGCTCCCGATTCTGTCGCTTCAAATGATATTTAACAAAGCTAAGTGGTGGTTAGAATTATTTCGCTAATAACACGAGGTAAATGAGAAAAATTTATTTGGTTCCATAGTTTGAGGCAAAAGACGTAATAACCAGCTAATACTATATGGTAATAGACCAGAGTCTGTTGTGCATGTTGTATTCATTTATATTTGCTTTTGTTTGTAACCTCCTGGAAGCCAGCTGAGAAACAGTTTCAATGAATCAACAGATTTTTAATGCCATCGTTTTAGAAGATGTACAAATATCAGAAAAAATGTATTAAGTAACTGCTTGTTATGAATACAATATAAATACATTGTAATCAATAGTTGTTGGTGATGGATCACTTGATATTGGTTTATCAGTGGCAATGTGGTGTCGAGAAATACGGTAAGTCAGATCCCTTACGTTTGTGTCCATATAATCTTATGGCCAAATAACGACTGTGTCAATGACATAATCGCCTGTGCAGTCATGACTTTGTTTTGAAACAGAAATTTTTAGGATGAATACAATAGTAGAATGGCTAGTATTAGGTTTTGCTCGAGTGAGAGCATAAAAAGGAATAGGAGGTCCTCATTCATCAGCTGTTTGTAGAACTGTAGATTTAAGTCTGAAGTTGGCTTAAAAATCATAGTCAACCTATACTATATGCCCGATATAGCAAAGCTTTTCAGATTTTTTTCTTATTACTATTTGCTGCTTTGAAGTAGGGAGAAAAATGGTAAGTAATGCAATTCTTATGTATTATCTTAGAAGTAAAGTCCTTTGCATTAGGATTATTCAATTAACTCAGTATTGATACAAATTTGACAAGAATGATTTGGTAAATTTGTAGCAGTTTCTGATTTTGTCGATACGACTGATTATTAAAACCAGAAAATTACCAGGATTTCAATTATGAAACTGACTAGTAAGGCAATACTAACAGGTTGACTGTCAACATCTTCTGTCACTGAATGCTAAAGAATCATCGCTTCAGACACCGGAACTGTTTTCATGGTGATGTATATGTGATTATTTGTAATCCTGACACAACATAGATACTACTGAGTAATTATTTTATTTATTTTACTTAATTTGAATAACAAACACAATTGTTTATATAACTTTTTTTATGATTCAAAACATTTTCGCTCTTAATTTTTTTAATTACAATGGACATCTATTAACCTAATAATTTAAATGATTGAGTAGATTATTTTCCTAAAACACTGTTTTTTTAGGACAACAGGGGATATAATTTTATAATTTTTTCCTCAGCCATAAGTAAACTTTTTTCATATAATGACAATGCACCTCATTACTCTGGATTCTTTTTTTCTCACCTAATTTCATGTTTTATTAGTTCAGAATTCAATGCCAGTGAGTTAAAACCTAATTATCAGCATTTCCTATGTCCGACATAAAGTCAGTCTCTCTTCAAGAATTTAAAAAGATTATTTTACCAGATATTTAATCCTATTAGTGTCGTGTCATTGTGACCGGTTTGTCCCAAGGGACCCATGAATTGTCTCTTCTCTTCCACTCTTCTTTCGACTAAAGGGAGGTCCTCATAGTGGAGCTGTATCCAGGGACCAATCCTTTATTTATTGTCACATATGACGTGCCTTTTTAGTTGAAACCGTTACCCCGAGGATTTTGAGTCAGCCGGCTCACAACACTTGATCAACTGGCTATTCTTCATTCAGCATGTTAAGTCATAAAGAAGAGATTATTCATAAAATGAAAATAAATCTGTCTACACTGGTACAACTCTTAAGTAAAACCCTTTCTTAATAACTTTTTTGGAAAAATAATCCTTTTATAAAACCTGTCATATGATAATTATTTATAGTTTAAACACTAGATTAAAGAAAACTTAAAAATAATAGTCCTAGTTTACGATAAACTACTTGCTTCAGGTAGTTCAAATTTTTCACTGACTTCAAAACTAAATTTACAAATAGTTGAAAATTATTTTACATTTTACAAGAAAATAATATACAGTAGTTTTTCTTTGGATTATATTTAATAATGGTAATGTTTTATTCATACAAGTTTAATGAGTATTATAATATTGTTGGCTTAGAAGCGTATTTAGATAGGGACTGCAGTTTCCTTGGTCAAACATTTTATATATTAAGGCAAAACAAAACCTCTACCGTTTAAAAAACGCACACCAAAAGAAAGCTACAAGAATGACAACAATGTTTAGATTTTTTCTGAATCAAAAGGTATAAATAAACAAATATATAATTTTAAATATTATGAAATACATAAGCATAAATGAACATTGAACATTCCTTTGGACACCACATCCTGAAGGAATTTATTTGTAGTAATCCCATAATGAATTCAAGCAATTTACAATTTAATGTGCACCCACTTGGTCTTTTTTTTTATTGGTTATATCAAAAAAACAAACAAACAATACCATTATCTATTTATGTGCTTTGGTAATGAAGAAGAATCTATCTGTAGTTGATCATCTTATAAACAAACATTATAAGATCATTATTTTTGTAAGAATCATGCTACAAAAAAATATCTACAAAAAAATATAAAAAAAAATATGATTTATGCAAAGCACTGCGTTGTGTCCGAATCAATAATACTTTTTAAGTATTAAAAATTTAAGGATTAAAAATTTAATCAAGAATACTTTTATTAATGACAATCAGATAGAACAAAAGCCTCTTATTGTAGGTGTATTCTAAAGTGTTGTGAAACACAGGAGTAATTGTCTAGACTAATCTTAAAACCTATTATAGTGTAATATATGTATTTTGATTTATTTCATTAAAAAAAGAAATATTTTTTTGTTCTAGATACAATATGTATATTAAATTAACAAATAGAATAGTGAGTTAACTCTCGATTTATTGATGAATTTTGAAATATGTATGTTTTTTCATACATACATACACACACACGCATCCACACACGAAATCATCAAAGAAATGCCATAAAACGACAATGAAGACCTCAAAACATTGAAATCTTTTTGAATCTGAAGATAATTTTTTACATATTTTTTTGTAAAGCTTCACATAGGTTGAATAGTTTTCAACAGTTGTACCATATAGCTAGAAACAAGCAGAGTTGTTGTAAAGTTAAGTAAGATCACCATTACTTTGTCAGAATATGTATGAACGAATACTATGAACTTAATTTACTTAAATATGAGCTACTGGGATGTTTCTTCCACTTCAAAAGTTGATAAAATTTGAAACAGAGTTAATGTAGTTTTGGCAAATGTGATTGCTTAGATTTCAGTCAAACTGGAAGGTGATTGATTTCCTGTAGATGCAGAAAGGGGTATCTTACTCACAAATTTTAAACATTATTCCAAAAGTCCTTTCCATTGAATACATTTTCATATTAAGTAGCAATGATGTTAGCTGCATTATAATTATTCTATTAATGAATAACAATTTTTACAATTATTATATTTGAGCACAATAAAGTTGGCGGAAGATATTTTACGAGTTTGATAATAACATTAATATGGTAAATATATATTAACGCCTATTAAATTTTTAGATGCCTTCGATAAAAGTAGCTGAACGTTATTGGAGAGTGAGTTTAATCAATGGAAGTGGCGGATATTTCTTTGGGAATTGAAGTGGAGTCAAAGGTTTTTTTTTAGAGATGCAGTCACCAACGGGCAGCCTGAAAGTAAGGCACAATATGAAGAGCAGGACAGAAAAAGTTTTCAATGTACTTGATAAAACTTGCAGCTGCCATATGTATAAATCATGTTCCAAATCGATATCATTATAAAACTCCGATTTATAATTCTTGTTTAAATGTTTGCACACAGGTGAAAATTGGAATCCCTGTTAATTCCAGTTTATAAGGAATTATTCAGTTAAATGATAAAGATATCGGTAAATGACATATGACTTTAAAAATAACGGCATTAAAGTGAAAGAAGTATGAAAAATAATTTTTTCAACAAAAGTCAAGTAAAAAAATGATTCCAGATGTAAAATTTATTTATTTCACAATAAACCTGACAAGTTTTTTACGAAAAATCTCAGTCCCATTTTTTGAAATATCATTGTTATTTAGACCAGGTTTTTCTTTTATTCGCATATTTTTGTTAATTTTTATCATAAATATATAGAAAACAATTTTATTTATCAGGAATCGGTCAGTTTCTTAGGTTCTAATCAATTCAAAGCCAACATTTTGATTTAACAATCGTATTTGGAACTTAAATTGAGCATTAAACAGATGTATGAAATTCTGAAAGTATGTATAATAAACTATTACATTAGAGGTCTAAAATGAATAATTTTAGGAGTATAAACTTGAACACAAATGTTAGCATAAATACGAATAAAAAACATTCCTTTCATTAATGTTATTTTATGTTTCTTAAGATAAATGGAATGTTTCAATTTACAGGTATTATTTATTAGTTTTAAATATATTTGATTGTGTATACAACACGAATTGATATTTTTTTTCTAATAAAATAAATTAAATTTTTGACTTAAAATGATTTTAGTTTTATTAAATATACTTATTGTGCAAGTATCTTAATGCATGTTAAGAATACTATATCAAATGCTTGGATCATATAGAAATGTTTGTTTTCATAGCATGATAACAAAAAACAAGAATAACAGTTATTCCTGTGAATCAGAGTGAATACATATTATTAAATGTTAAATAAAATAAATAAATACAAAACGAAGGTAACACACAGAAAGACACAGACATAACTCACATCGCTCTTCACACATCCTGATGACGACGATGGTCGAAATATCGATGTGAGGTATGTCTGTGTCTTTCTGTGTGTTTCCTTCGTTTTGTATTTATTTATTTTATTTAAAAAAGTTCGCTGGACCGTTTCTTTTAATTGTGTATTATTAAATGTTGCTATAATTTCTTAATACTGAGTGACACAATGTGGTCACGGGTCGTCTAGTATCCTATTCCACTCAAAAGAAATAAAAAAAACACTTTAGAGGTCTCTGCATTAAAACTGCATCCTGAAATTCATTTTCCAATTGTGGAATAGTATTTTAAAATATAAAATATATTTTAAAATATAATATAAATTTTAAAATATATTTTAATAATATTTTAAAATTTTTGACTTAAAATGATTTTAGTTTTATTAAATATACTTATTGTGCAAGTATCATAATTCATGTTAAGAATACTATATCAAATGCTTGGGAAATCTTTGTTTTCATGGCATGATAACAAAAAATAAGAATAACAGTTATTCCTGTGAATCAGATTCAGTGAATACATATTATTAAATGTTAAATAAAATAAAAAAATATATGCACACATTCTGCATTATCATCAACATTTATTTTTAATAATTGCATATGTAACTGACCACATTAATATTTGCATTATAATAAATTTCAGAGATGAACTCTGTTTTTTTACTCATTAAAAGCAAGATGAATTTAAAAGTTAAATCAAAATGAGAAGTTACTTAGTTTTATTTAAGACTCATGATACTTTCGGTCCAATAATGACAAGCATTTATTAATATTTTTTATTAAAACAATCGCAATTAGAAATTTTCATCTAATCAGAAATGTATATTACATACTTTAAATCCTAATCAGGATTCCTTAGTAGATAATGAATAACTGAGATCTATTTAGTAGTACTAGTTCCTGCCACAAGAGTAATTTTCAATATAATGTTGATAGCGTCAGGATGTTTTAAATAACAGTCAATAATTGAAGAGTCAAAACTAATCGAAGAATATGTCCATCACAATTACGTCAATCCTTGAATAATGCTTGTCATATTAAAATTAATGTTTATTAAACGAAAGATTTATTATGTATCATAATCTGTAAGGTTATGGAGAGGAGTAGAGATGTCTGTGAACACTGATAGTTCAGTTTTCCGATTAACAGTTTTACATACTTCTAAAAAACGTACTGACTGTTAAAAAATAGCTGACTTTTCTGAATGTGGTTTAACACAAACTATAGTGTCATAAATCTTGCAACGAACTTCTGTTATAGATAGGTACAAAACAAATAATACAAACTTAGAAACTGACCTACCAGTTATATTTTATTTATGTTTTTGATTATTATGATTTTGAAGTTTTCTAGGAGAAAGAACAAAGTGCTTCTATGAAGCATTCACTGTAGATTCCCTTACCGTTAAAGAATAATTCTGTGGAAAAATGAATCAAGTTAAAAAAAACCACTCACTCTTGGTGCCTTCCAGAGTTTTAGTTATATATTATTTATTCAATTTCACTGATTATAATGTCAGAGTCAATAGAATTAGCTAAGTTCAATCTACTCATTTTATTTAAATGCCATTATCTGAAGATGTTTATAGAAAATATCTTGATACAAATCTATTGTTTCTCCAATGTTTGTTAATTACATCGATTGGATTATTGAGGTTGAAATAGAAACAGGTGGTCCAATTTTACCAAGTGACTTGTCTGTAACATCACAGGAGTATTTGGCTTGCTTGAAAGTCAAACCTTTTCCACATCTCTGTTATAGACTGCCTAATTAATTAGGCTTATTATTTACACAGTATGAAAGACAGAGTTTCCTGATCTTACCAAGTTCTTGGTGGTAGTACATCCTTTGATATTTGCAGCTGCGGTAGCGTACAATCGTTTGAGATGATAAACTTCAAACGTTCATCAGACCACTAATTTGGAGACAAGTTTCTTCCATGCTTTAATGAAGTGAAAACCTACATATAACCTAATAAACTTAACAAAGGATAATGATACCTATGTATTCAATGGACGTTTGGATATAAAAATGAATCTGAATGATATAAATTTAAACTTTCTCTTCAACTTAGACGTTTAACAATAATGTAAAAATTTTATTTTGATACATTTACATATTTTACCCATTCCCTTTTCTTGGAAGTGAACTTAAACCAAATCGAATTTTTTTTATCGGATATTATATCTTATTTATTCTAATAATAATATAGATTTCGGCTGATAGACTTTTCTAAAGGAGATCTCGTGGCTCGATATTTAAATACTTAAACAAAGCTTAAAATGTAGCTAAAAATTCGAATAGTTTCAAACCATACCAGAATTTTAATACATAATCTAAAGAAATTATAAAGTAAGAAGAAAGTAGAGTGAGAGATGAAGTATGCGAGACACATAAGAGGTGGGAGGTATAAGTTCATTCAGGTCAGAGTTAGATCGTTATCACAGCGATAAATGTGATGAAATCTTAATTATAGTGATCTATAACAATATCTAACAAGTTTCTGTCACCCAAGAAACTCTCTGAAAATCTCAGGAAATATCTAAGTTTTTAGAAACAACAAATGTTCCAGCAAATGATATTTTCACGTTTAAAGGAATCCTTCAGTTCAAATACAAACCAATAATGTTTTTTTTTTATAGAATATGAATCGGGCAATAAATTGTGATTTCTTTATTTTATACTAAGATACTACAGAGGACATAAGTTTCTTTTGGATTAAGAATTCAGATTCATTACCTTCCACGACCACTGCACGCTACCTTGGGCTTCACTTTGACACCTGGATGACTTGGAACCTATAAAATAGGCTTAAATGTACAGAGACTAACAGACATTTCAAACTCCTAATAAAACTTTTAGACTCAAAATGAAAACTTACACTAAAGGACAGACTACATATATTCAATGCAGTCCTGAAGTTTTTCTTGGCCTATGGTATAGAAATCTGGGGTTCCACTAAACCATACAACATAGAAGGTTTACAATTCCTACAGACGAAAATCATTAGAAAAGTGAACAATTTACCTTTCTATGTCCCAAACAAACTCATACACCAAGACCTCAAAGTCTCATCTGTCACGAATTTTGCGATAGAAGGATATAAATTATTCCACACAGATAACTAACGCACGCCAACCCACTTGCTCATTCCCTTCACTCACCTGTAGTACCTTCCAACCCGCGTAGGCGTTTAAAAAAAAAATAGCTCCGAGAGAGGACTTAAAGTGAAAAAACATCTATCTATTACATTCCATAATTCAAATTGTCATTCAGTTATTTCGTCTGTAGATGTGTCTTCCACGATTATGACTTAAGAAGGCTGGGAGCTGGACATAGATCCCAGGGGTAACTGGGTAGATACCCAGTTTTTGACACTAAAATCCATTTTAATATATCTTAGCTATTGCTGTTTAAATTATTGTCGAATTTGTGTATACCTGAGTAAATGAATCATAGAAATTGATTCTTACACTTGTTTTCAAAATTGTTTAATTTTTAAATTTGAAACATTGTATAACTTTTATGCAATTTCTAAATCTGTATGATCAAATAAAGTTTAATTTAACATGAAAGAAAACTTTCTTATGAACAGTGAAAATTTATGTAACATTTATTCGTAATACTGATAATCTAACTCCTAATTCATTTTTAACATCTATTTAACGAATTTAAATTTTCAGAACTTATACTTTTTCAATTATTTATTACAAATCTATTTTTATTCTCCTCTAAATATTTTTCATTTAAAAAACCAAGTAATTCATCTTGCTTATCTCTTTGATTTAACATCTTCACTAAGGTTGCAGAAATGTATTTTTAGTTTTCAGAACAATTTTTGTTTCATCAACTAGATGTTCCAAAATCTTATTCAACTAAAATTGTTGCAATTTAATTGGACGGGAAAGATAGATATAATACATTAATCGTTTCTTGTTAACTAAAGAAATAATATGTTTTTATCTTTATTTTTCAGTTTTGTAAATTGTATAGATCTCTCTCCCTGCTGAATAAATGATACTCACCCACTACTTAAACAAGACAAAAGAAAGAGTTTTATCAAGGTTACCATATACTTGGGTTCTCTAATTCATACTTCTGATTCTTAAATATAGATCCATTTTCAATTGTTAACGAAATGAAATCGAATGTCTCATCTAATTCACATTCAACAATATATTGGCAATCATTTCGAAACAACCCTAAAATTATTTTGTAGTAATAACATATAAATCACTAATCACATAAACTTAAAAATTCCATTGTATTATACATTTTTGCATACATAATGGTCTTAATCAGTGCAAATCATGATTCTTTGGCCCAGTTTTCGAAGCCTGAATACTAATTCAGTATGCAAATCACAGTGACACCATTCCAACTTCACCATAATGTAATTCATATTTCAAAAGTGCTTTTTAAGTAGACTTTTGCAAATAAATTTGGTATACATATGTTAAAGGATTCAGAAAAAAAAACAACTTATGCTTTTGTAACTGAAGGATAATTTATCATTGCTTATTAAAATACAATATATTATAATCTAATCTTTAACGTCACAACTACTTTGATTACTGTTAATTTCATAAAACTGTTCAATGTAGTAGTAGTTAGACGTATTTTCATACCAAAGTTATTACCAAAGTCAGACAATTTTTACGAATTCTACCATTATTTCTTGGATGAATTTATCTCTCAATGTGCAAATATGAATTTAATTACCATGTAATTATGGTATTGGAGAAATCTATAGCCTAAAAACTAAGCTTATATATTCTAATAACTAAATTATTCACAATGGTTCTGTAGTTGCCCTATGTCTTTTATAAGTAATTCTTAGTAGCTTAGTAAAATGAGAAGCTTTGGTTAGTTGTCTAAGAACTCTATGCAAATAGCTTGCATGCAGATATGCTTGAGTAACTAATCACTGTCTGTAGTTTTTTTAGTGATAACTGCCTGTAAATCTGACTGTCGCAGGAGTACTGGGAGGCTGGTGGGCTGCGGCGGCTGCAAGGTGGTCTCCAGATAACATCTCCTCCGAGAACAGTGCTCAACTAATATTGGGAAGCGCTTTTCTCAAGAACAATGACTAATTAAATTCGGCAGTTTTATCGTTGATCTTGGTGAAAGCAGGGTCGTGGGACAGGCCACACCGGGACACTCTGTTTACCTATAGAGCCCGCTGCGACACAAAGCACATTTCTACCTGGCCCTGACAATAGCCCAGATTGACGGTCCAAAGGAATAAATGCCCTTTTACAAGGGACCACTTTAAGACCACCAAACACCCCAAACCAAACCCTCTTTTTTTTTTCTTTTCCTGCTTCATGTCATTTCAAAACATGTTGACAATCGTTTTATTCTTCTGCGGGATTCTCACAGTGTTAGAAAGGCTATACCACGTGGCCACACTTTTTTACAACCTACTCGCAAAAAAAATTGTCTTGCTGGCATGACATACTACAAACGTACAAGTATTTTTGTACAGAGCACCTATCATCAGTGAGCATATCACAGGATGAAAATTCCATGTACAAAAAAAAAATCACAAGCTTTTAGCTTCAACCTAAATTTAGGTTCATCATAATCGAGACTATAGGAGAAAAGATGACTGCATTTCAGTAAACTGAAAAAATATGAGTACAATAAAACAGGAATGGTTTCAAAAAAATGAGCAAAAACATGGAAAAAAAACATACGGTGTCAAAAATTTGTCAGAATAATAATTATAAACAAACAAACAACTACATAATAATATTTTATACATTTAAAGATAAAATTGAAATAAGTTATAATCACTAAGGAAAAATATTTTTAATGTAATAAAAATTTAAAATAATATGAAAGGTAAGAAATAAAATGAAATTAATAATATAAATAAATAAATCATTATGAAAAGTTATTATCATTAAATAATAAGTCATAAAAATACGGGAAGTAACAATATCAAGCATAAATAAGATGGGAAAAAGTTGTGTGTCATCATGGGAAAGTATCTCCAAAATATGAGAATTGTAGTCATTGGAAATGCAATGGTGATGCCCCTGGGAGTGGGCATCACAAGTTACTGTATTGACTTGGTTTCCTTTTTAGTGAATGATAAATGGTAAAAGGAGAAATGTATGGACATAAACGGAGAAAAACACTATTTAAACCTGTCTTTAAGAAGAAAGCAAGTAGTTATAAAAAAAAACCTGTTCAATAGAAATAATATACAAATACTCTCTGGGTAATCAAAAAAATTAGATTTTCATTAGATGAAAGACTAAATTAGGAAAACCATGAAACAGTTAGATAGGCTGTGGCCACAAAAGTAAAATTTTTCTGAGTGGGATTTAGAATACTCAGTGTTGTAACATGGAGGATTCTCTCCGAAATTTATATTTTTGGTTATAGAAAATTACTCTTGTTGCCATAATAGAACACTGGTATGTTGTAATATTATGGATCGATTGTAAAACGAAAAAGCTACGCAAGTTTGCCTTTAAACTAGAAAGACAATCCTGTCCAAGCATGACACTGTAAATGACCACCTGACCCATCTCCAGCATAAAAAGTTATTAAACATCCCTTTTTGCATATTTTTAATAAGAAGAGGTCATTTTGCTGTCTACTGAGACTGCTTTGAAATTGAAATATTCAATTAGACACAAAATAATAGTGATAAAATTAAAATGAGGGAAATATCAACAAATTGGACAAAAAGCCTTTATTGAATATAGTATAGGAAATAAGGAAGTGATAAAAAATTATTAACTAGGTGGGAAGCTTCCTGAATTCGAAAAAAAAACCTCCAATATCTGATATACTGACGGGTTAAAAATTTCCCACGAAATAATACTAAGATTACGGAATGAAATTGTATTGAAGAGGTTAACAATTTTTGTAATAATGATTAACTTGGAAGCTCTTAATATAGATAATCATTTCGGAATGTTTTTTCCTCTCTGACAACAAATGATTTTTAAATAACAACATACATGCAGTTAAAATTGTTGATATTCCTCGATTATTATTGATATTAGTGTTATTTTATCTCCCATTGAACATTTCACTTTCAAAGGAGTCTCTATTTACAGCAAATTGTCTTCTTCTTGTTAAAAAAAATATCGAAGTGAGAGATGCTTAGTATCTTGATCCTTGAGATGTGGGGCAAGTGGTCATTTCAACTGTGATCCTTACGACAGTTTGTCTACCTGACCCGTCGTAAGGATGTGACAGTTAGACTTTGCAGAAGTCTTTGTGCAATTATACAGTTGATTGCATAACAGGAAAGAACTTGAAATCTCAATTTCAATTTTGAAACGACTTAGAGATGAAAAATAGGACAGATATTGTCAGGATGTAATGACAGATATGGCCACGATTAAGTAAGGTCAAATTCCGGTTTTCAGATTTTTATAAACTCTAGATAAATGATTCTAAGTTTTTAATTACGGACAAAATGATTAGCAATATTAAAGGAAATGAAACCATTATTGATTTCTATGAACTTTATATTACGTCCACAGCTGATTCTATAGACGTAATAGCTTCAAATATAGACGTATAGACAAATAAAACTAAAAACAATTGATTGACGAGTTTCATTTATATTTATTCAGTAGCGCCCCAAATTTTTACTTTACTATAAGTAAAGTATAGTGATCGTGAAAAAATTCGATCTCGAGATTTTAACGGAATTACATGTTTTGAGGTCCCAGAAGTCGTTTTATGAAGTTTTTACGATGATGTCTGTGTGTGTGTGGGTGGGTGGGTGGGTGGGTGTGTGGGTGGGTGCGTGTGTTAGCATTGCTTGTTACCACGCTACGGTCCAGAATCTTTGATGGATCAAGTTGATATTTTACACAAAAATGGGCCCCATTTAGACGAAGATCCCTATTGTTTGGGAAGAATTATGCATGATGGAAAAGTCACTTTTTTTGCCAAAAACCGTTTTTTTTAAAACATTTATTTCTCCTAAACTACTAACCCTAGAGTTTTGAGATTTTGACATTATCTTTGAGGTTACAAATGGAACAAACGAAAAACATATTCGAAATTTTATATCAACAGGAAATATTTTTTTTCAATAAAATATACAAATTTTGACTTATAAATCAATCTCAAACCTTGTGAGAGTGATACAAGCCATACTGTTTGACGGACAAGAATGAAACTATGCCTATAAATAGAACATTATATGGACAATGAGTTGAGATATTTTTTTCTAAAATTACATTCGCTAAAGGGGCGTTAGAGTACGATTTGTGTTTTCAGAAAATGTTTTTTGACGCTAAACGGCTCGTTAAAAAATTATGAAAATTTGACCAAAAATGGTACAAAAAATTAGCAATTCATAAAAAAAAAATCATGAAGTTTCAATTACGGAAAAGAGCAATAACGATATAAAAACTCTTTGTTTATCCTAGACTAAGAGATCACCTGCTATACTTGTCGAATTTTTTGTATTTTTTTACATTGTTTACATTGACTTAGAAATTTTTTGAGCGAATCCACTGAGATAAAATTGATGTTTCTAATGGAAAAATGAAAATATATTATTGACTTATAAGAGATGTAAGAGGAATAATATTGTGCAGGTAAATGATAACACTCATTAAAAAAAAAAAATGGTATATATGTTATTTGAGAAAGGGGAAGGAAAATGATCTTATTAAATACTAAGAAGCCATAAAATTCCCAATATAATAATTCTGTTAAAAACCAAAAATGTAAAAGATAATTCAAAATATAAATCTTTCGTTTAGAGATTAATAACTGTAATTATCGTACATCTTTAATTAACAAATCACCTTAAAACAACATTTTCTTCGCTGTTTAAGATGTTTTTCAGAGAAAAAAAGGGTATTTTACTGTTTTAAATTTGAAAATTTTACATTAATATTCAATGTAGAAGGATGTCAAGTAAACGATGTAAGAAATCTACTGCTATTTGAACAATAGCCATGTTCTCTTGTAGGATAATATTTCGTTTCAAGAAATGTTCACATTGGTTTTTCAAAAATGATATTACTGCTGTAGTTATACTAATGAAATTATTTGCAAATAATAAATTATTTGTGATGTACAAAAAGAAGCTTATAAATTGATATGTCCTTCAATCACTATCTGTACTACCTCACGAATGCAATGCTAATAATTATATCCCATTTAGATATTTATGTTATGCTTAAATGATACGTTATGTTTTATATACTCAAGAAATTTGACATTGAGTTACTTATAGTAAAGTAGAGTGTAGGCCACTCCAGATTTTTTTATTTAATATTGATACAAATTTTGACTTTAATGAATTTTTTCCGAAAATGGTGTAAATAATAATTGAAGAGCAATAGTTATAATATACTGGTGCCTGATATTTTAAAAATAATGAAACATATACTGTGGGATAAGTTCAAAATCAAGAATGTCTTGGATGTTATAAAGTCAAGTATCATCATTTCAATGAATTCAATAAACTACTCGTCAAAAAAAGAGGAATTTTTTTGTATAAAGAAAAGCAAAATTATTCATCTAAATAATAAGATATTTTTAAAAACTATTAAGAAACATCAGTGAATCATTTAAGATATGGAAACGATATTTTTGTCTAAAAACTACTTTTGTACTTTTACTACTTCAAGTTATATGTTTAGTTATTTACACATGTCTTGTACTAGCAATATGTTCAAGATTTGACATTTGTGATGAGGTAAGTTATACCGTTTGGGTTTGAATTGACTTGGGATGGTGTTCTGAAGCAAGGTCCAGCAGCATTTCAATTCTATTGATGCAGGCTTTATCAGTAGAGCTATTGTGGTCATTTCTCTGTTTTATACCTTCACACTGCCATTAGACTAATATACTGGCTTTATTATCTGTCAACCCGACTGATAAAGCGCACTTATCACAACTTCGACCAGCCATTCTAATAAAATAACTCCAGTATTCTACACCGGTGCGAGCAGCAGGGCTGCCAACTCTTCAATCGACTGCTGTATTTTCTCTTCCCTCGCTTGTCTTATCGTATATATTACCAATGATATGAGAAAGTAAGAATCACGGGCAAACACCATCCTGTTTGTTGATTTTAAGGTGATAAGAGTTTTATTAATTTCTGGATTAGTGAGTTAGTCATACTAAACACAGTGTTTTACTCAGCTGAGATCAGGCTACTGCTATGTATATGTTTATTCAAAAGTATATGTTTATAACATGTTCTAGCAATCTCCTTTGGGGGGGGGAGTGGCCTAGACATATGCATCTGATAATGAATTTAGTCATTGGAGGATTACATCAATCTTCTTATATATGGATTACACAATAAATTATCACATTATAATTGAGTACCATACTTACTACATTTAAGAAAGCAAAATTCATTCAAAAATAATCTTGTATGTAGGTCATTCTACGGATATGCCTTGAATTACCGGTGTAGAAGACAACAACATGTAATGTATTCAGGTTCTTTACTATTCATCCTGACATGAAGCTCAAATCCACCCACTGGAAGAGCCAACTTTTACCGAGGGCTAAAAAAGATCGAATAAACGAATCAAAACTTGAAGTAATCATGCTTGTATTACTCGATATTCATAAATTGTGTATCTTTACTGGGTTCCTGAATGTTAAGCTATTAATCATCATTACTACCTTTATGTTCTTGCCGAACTCATGAAGTAATAAGAGAAAGCTACCCTAACTGTCGATAGTCAAGTCATGTGTACTCTAGCAAAGCTATGTACCGGCTCATTCCGCGTTGGCTGTTAAAAGATTTTGGGTCATTACAATATTCCATTGGCAGTCCATCTAACATGTTTGTAGGATCTTGGACTGTGCACTTTTTAAGCGTTTCCTAATGTGAAATCCGCACTAAAAGGAGCAAGATTTGAAGCTGACAGAAACAGACCTCCATCTCTTCCAGAAGTTCTGTTCCAAACAATGGAAGATCATATAGATTGCTGTAAAAATGGATGAGGGATTAATATCAAAGGTTGTGATATGTAAATGTATATAAATGATCAAACCACAATAAGAAATGGGAAAACAAGACCAAGATCCTTCAACCGTTCGTTTTTTTTTTGACTCTGACGAAGACCGCTTGTTACGGTTGAAGGATCTTGGTCTTGTTTTCTCATTTCTTATTGCGGTTTGATCATTGATTGTTATTTCACGTGTTTATGTGAAAGCTTTTTATCGGTGTAAATGTATATGTAATCAGAATACAATATTTTGCAAAATAATACTATAGGTCACACGTTTTGTTTTCTTTCTCATTGATAGATAGTTGAAAAAAGGATATTTTTCAATATTATTAGGAGATACTTATACATCTAAGTGGAAGGTAGAAAAGGGGGTTGAGATGCCAAGGACCTCGTCAATCGATTATATCCGAATTAGAAATTAATTAAAATACTGGGGCCAACTGACAAGCAATTTATTCTTGAAGTGGCTGCGAGAGGGAGGGAGAGAGAAACGAACCAAGTGGACGTCGTCTGGAAGGCTGGGATGCGACAGGTCTCAAAGAGCCCCTCCTCTTCATCCATTGCGACAGACCAACTGAGATCCATTAGCCCAAAGAGATTCCACCGTCTTTAATCACCTTAGAAGGCCGCTTCAGTCGGTATTGGAGGTCATGTTCTTTGAAAAAAAACTACCTTGTAGGTAGATTTTACGATTGCCAAATAGTGTACTTTAATCAATAATTAGAGGAATTAATCTTCATTACAATATGATAATGTAAAAAATCAACAAAATGTTCCATCATTCATCTTAAAAACATAACTCATCAATCACATATATTTGTGTGTCTTCTTAAGAGTGCCTCTACGATTGTACTCCCATTGAGGGCTGAATGTGTATACAAGTGTTTATTTGAATAAGAACCTGTATCATCTTCTAAATAAAAAAAAAATATTAAAATCAAATTCAGTGATATTAATATATTTATCTAATATCCAGTTTATCTTTTTAAAAGGGTTGGTATATAAGGCTTTTGAAAAGTTATATACCTCTACATAGAACCTCCTATTAACGTTCTTCTCATTTTTTGAATGAAAACAAATAAGGAGTATAATGTAGAAAACTTGCGAGATAATACCGACGTAAATACAGCATTGCCGTTCACTCAGGCACTTATTTGTTTGAGTGAAAATATTAAGGTCTGCCTTTATAACCACAACTCAATAAAAAATATTGCTTCTATAAAATTATCCAAACTATAATGCATAGTACTAATTAGAGCACAAAATGAGATTAAAAATAGTATTGTAAAATAGATATTATGGTAATGTTTATTTTAGATTTACTCAATGAAGTAGAGTCCTCATGTTGCGTAAAATTATTATACTTTAAATATAACATACAGTTAATTGTCAGTATGTGTGTGTAAGTGGGTAAAATATCAAGGTGAAATGGGGCAAGTTGCAACTGCACAAACTAATGAACTATAAACCTTGAGAATTTTTAAAATGAGACCAAAACACAGTACTCCTTATTACCCTTTTACTCTTGATATCAAAGTAAAAATTTATCAAAGGTATTTATCAAAGTTAAAATTTTCATAAATGAAAAACAGGAATTCTATAATTATTATTTAATATTATAGTTAATGAAAGTCTGCACTTTATAACCACAACTCAATAAAAGTATTCTTCTAGTAAAATTATTCAAACTATAATGATGATACTAATTAGAGCACTAAAATGAGATTTAAAAATCACCTATTCGTATCACAACATTAGAATATATATGGTATATGTTTATATATATATATGTAAATACTCAATGAAGTAGAGTCCTCAGTGATTGTTTCGTAAAAATTGTTATACAATTTACATTCATAAACATAAGCAGTTTAATTGTCACATTAGTTTGATGTAGATTTAATTAAAATCATTTATTAATATGTATAAGTTAATCTCTTAGTAATCAATACTGGAAACTGAAATGTTCTTATATATTTTTTTTTTTAGTGAAGTCACCTCTGAATTATATAAGTTATTAGGTGAGCTTACCATTTAAGCTTAGAAATAAATAAATCTGAAGTGGTTTAAACTCAAATTTACTATAAGTGAACACCTATTGATGTACAAGTCCGTAGAACAATTTACTAAACTCCATTAGTTCGTCTTATCTTCTTACTCATGAATATAGATAATTCATAGAAAAATGCAATCTATATTACAATCATATACGATCAAACTGATGTGTTATTAAAGTTATTTACCTGCGGTCCTAAATTCTTCATGAGTTATGTCTTGAGTAATCTACTCAGACATATGCTATACCAAAGTCATAGTTTTACATCTCTTTGTTGTAACTAAATTCAACTTCAGATTAAAAGTTTTAATATCTAATTGTAGAAAATAACTAAATATGATCAACTATTTCATAATGCGGAATTCATACTGTACATTTGAATCATACAGCATGTTTCATCTTTTGGACTCAATAGTAATTAAACGTAATATTGTTCTATCATATCTATAATGATAACTTTTCATAAGTAAGGTAAATGTATGAGTCGTAACATTTCGATATGTCGGAATTGTCAATTACATTTTTACATTTGGTAATTGTGATACAGCTTTTTTCTTACATCCAGTTTTCAAACGCAATTTAGTATTGAAAGAATTTTTGTTCTATTCATTAACAAAAATGATTATTTCTCTAACAGTCAAGAGAAAATATCTTTCTTTGTATTTTAACTATAAATCTTTTGTATAGTTGAATTTGATTAACCATATGTGTGCCGTAACATAAAGATAATTAATTCCCTCTTCATAATCGGATGCGCCTATTGGTTGGAAATCGATCATTCTTAGGTTAATGATGTATAATCCAGTTTTGTTATAACTTCAACACATAATTCATGTATTTTTAATATGCTCAGCCAAGTGAGAAATTGTTTTTTTTTTTCTTTGAAATTATACTTTACAAATAATTGAGTTTATTGCAATAAATTTGTAGGAAACAGGTAATTGGAAATTAGTTTACATCTGATAACTAAACCTGATTATTCTAATTGTATATCCATCATCATCTTTAGAACAACTGAATTTTTAATATTTACGTATGCACTCCAACGTTTCTTAATGGAAATTCTTGGGAATTCTTGCTTGTTATCATTTTGCACTAGAGGAATGTCTGCATACTAGGCCTTCTTTATCAACATGAGATGAAGCTCAAATATCAGATTGGACCAGGTACCTGTTGAAGTTTATTCTAATAAAAGTAATTAAGTCAATAAAAAATCGTTATGCATAGTTTCTTTTCATTCTTAAATATTGTGTGCAAAAATGAATATTTATCGCCTTATAACTGAATATACTTATAATGCCAAATTTACATTCATCGTCAAATATTAGTAACTATTTTCGTTCTTGGAATGATATTATTAACTTCTTAGTTATGTAAAAACGTGTAATTCTGAGTGTATTTCATAGTCCATTATAATATAGATGGAATCTTTCACCGATGAGCTTTGTATATAACACTGATTCTTCATAGAGCCGCACTGAACGATCTCTAAGTGATGTAATCTGATTGCTGCATCAAGAATTGTGGTACACTTTTTTTCTTACATTTAGTTTATAGAACCAATTTAGTATTGAAAGAATTTTTGTTCTATTCATTAACAAACATGGTTTTTTTCTCTACCAGTTAAAAGAAACTGTCTCTCTTTGTATTTTAACTATAAATCTTTTGTCATGAAGAAGAGGAGGGAGTCTTCGGAGAACTTTCTCTCCTTCTAGCACTTTTTTAACTAGGCCGACATAGTCCTCCATCTTAATGAGGATAAGACTGTCTCATCCTAGGTTACAAAAAGGCACCTGAGTAATTTGTAAAGACACATCCCGTTCCTGTGTAGGTTATGTAGAGTGACGTCAGTGTTAGGTAAGACAATTATAGATACATAGTGAGAATAGAATTTTGATCAATAGATATAGAGAAATGTATAAAAAATTTTTCTTTCTTAGTATGTCGTTAAATCTTTTCAGTTACAATTTCGTTGTTGACATTATTAATCAGATATAATTTGGTGTTAAATTATATTTTGTTTTACTCTTCAAAAGAAATATATCTAATAATATGGAGACAATTTACAAATTATTTAAATCATAGGGAATATCTGAAGAAGAATGTTTTGTGGAGGTAAAGAATATAATTGATCTGTTGACATCATGAAAAGAGTGAGGATGAATTTAAAGTAGTTCAGTTATCAGAGGATAAACTTCTTGTGTGATCTTTACCTGTGGAATATAGATTTAAATGATCACAATTTGTTTTTTCAAAATCGACTGTAGAAAAGATAATTTTAACTATCCAATTTTGATACTAACGTAAATATATGTTTCGCGAATGTACCACTGAAAGAAATGAATTCCAAATTAGACTCCAATCTCTAAGCAACGAACTCGTTCATTAAATACCATTATTTTATAAGAAAGTTAAAGAATTGGAATTTAAATTTAATAATTTAAAGAATTTAAGTTAAATGAAACTAATAATTCATATTAGAAGAATTCTATACAAAATTCCATTTCTATAAATAGTTTAAAATTTCAAAAAGGAATGAATCAAGCACAATAGTACTAAACCCTTAAAACAGATAGAAATTCGTAGTTCTTGGTTAAAGAGTCTTCAAAGGATTGGTAAAAATCAAATTAAAAGTTGATTGGTTTAATGAATTAGTCTAAATGGAGAGAATATTTTTAAATTTTTAGAGGATAACGAATTAAATAATGTTAGAAGGCAGTATAACTATGTCTGGAAGGCTCGAATTGACTATGATTTGGTTGTAAAAAAAAAAAAGGTTGTGTTTAGAGATTGATTGAAATAATACCGTAATATCGTGAATTAACTTGATTGTGGTTGGACTACTCATAGAGGTACAAAATTCATTAGACCACTAAGGAATAAAATCTGTCGAAGATCTGTATACTTAACTAAAGAAATTGGACGAAAAGGCAAACAAAAATTAAGAGGCAATAATTTATTTAAATACTGAAGGCCACAATTATTAATTAAAAATAAATTCAATGCAAAGGGAAAATCAAATGATGCACAGAAGAAACCTTGGACCTTGTGTGATACCTTCGGATGGCTTAATTGTTATTGCCTTTCTTCCATTTGGAACTAAGAATCTCCCTCCTAAGATTCAAGGGATTTTGTCAAATTTCTCAAGGTGAAACAATTTAGATGAATTTTGAATTAATTATGTTGATGATATGTTAAAATTTTCTAAAATATTGGAAGAACCAATGTAGAAAATAGTGAAGTTTTAAATCTGAATCTTAATGGTTAGATGACTGGAAATTAAGTTAAAATTTAATCAAGGGATACTTGTACTGCTAACTAATATTATTTATCTACAATATTAGTAAATATTTATATATTGAAACTGATGGCTAGCTATATGGGGCAACTTTAAAAGAACTACAAACTGACGCCCAGTAGTCTACCACTCAAGGAACTTATCGAAAAGGAAAAGAATGATAGACGTCATCTATTTAGAGCGCAAAGCAATTAAAGAAACGATGAGATATTGGCAATAATATGTTATTTGAAAAGAGTTTGTAGTTTTAACTGTCCATAAACATCTTACAACATTTATTGTTCCATCTGTCATCATTTTTCATAAAATCTAGAATGAATTAAATATTCCGTGATAAAAAACATATCGTTTTTTAACGCAATATAAATTTAAAATCGTTTATAAAAAAGGGGAAGGAAAATATTCTGGTGGATATTATATTCAGAATACTTGTGTTAAAATATCTTGAGATTAAGAAATAATTTAATGAATCTAATGAAATTAAGTGATGAAATCACTGACTAAAAAGAAAATATTCAGGTAATTCATACTGCTGCAAAAACACAGGAAAAATAATTTAACTGAAGATCGAAAAGACTCAGTAAAAATTCTAGAAATATAATTGAAATAGATAAAGTTAGAATAATTAAGAAAAATAGGGAAAATATATTATTTTATATTTAATTTCAAGTGTGCATAGAAACTTGGAACGAAATAAGTTAAAAAAAAGCCGGATATAGTTAAGATTGGGCCCTGCCTACCTCATTCACCATTTATGATATGAACAATGGCAAAAAACAGAAAATTTCCGAACACTTCAACATTTTTAATATAGTAAATTGTCACTTTGCTCTATTAAAAAAGTGACATGTGAACTGGAGATGTAATGACCTAACTTGTTCTTATGAAGGTTGAGTTAAGCACATTCAGTCTTGACTAGGAAATTTATTGATAGGTAGTGATAACGGTATTATTATAGAACATGATAAATATGTATGGAGAACTGAAACAAAAAGTTGTTTTTCATAGTGTGTAATTTATTTACTATCTCCAGGCAGTATTTCATCATGGATGCTTATATTAGTAATCAACAACATTTTTATGTTTCCAGAATATAAAAATTTGTTCACAAGAAAGTACAACCTCCACACTATCACAAAATGCTCCTTTTTACGTCAAAAACTACACCCTTCATAAAGACCTAAAAATTCCATTCATCCAAAACATAGCCTCCGATCGTTATAAGTCATTTCACAACTACCTTTCCTCTCACTCAAATCCATTTGTACGAATCCTCGCTTCCTCCACATCTTCCCAGAATCCCCCAAGACCATTCAAGAGAAGATGGCTTAGGGATCTATTATTACAATACTATAAAAAAAAAAATTGAAAAGTTGAACCAATGGGTTTCATTCTTTGCTCATGTGCATCGATGTGATTATGTAATCTATTACTACATATACCTGTTACGCAGAATATGCGTAGTTGTATACTTGTAAATAAATATGTTAAAAAAAAGAAAGTACAATGTACATTTTATTTGCAATATCAAACTATTTTTAAATAACTCAAATTACCTCAATATCAAACATTTTGTCCTCATCTTATCAAGATGATTGAAAAGAAATGACATCATAAAAACTGTAATTTGTCTAACATCATAATGATTGAACAATTTCCCTAGGTTGATATATATTCTATGTGCCTCTATAAACTGTGATGATATGCAACATGCCGTAGTAGTCAATTTGCTAGCAGCTAATGAATGATTAACTTAAGAAATTCTATTAGGTGCGTTCATTTATTTATCTGACTTCACAATATGCTGGCATTTGCACTTGCTAATTTTACTCATATCATTGACTTGTATAGTATAAAAGTTCAAGTGTGAATTATGAGTATATCCTGGTGAAGTTACGCGTGGGTGATTAACGAGGTTTGGTAAAATGAAAGTAATCACTTTGTCGTTATAGTTGGAAAGACAGATGTCATATACAAGTAATGTGAATATTTTAATCACGTAAGAAGCAGCGAACATGATAATCAATTTAATTATTACTAAACAACATTGATAAAAACAGTTATTCTAATAACATATCATGAAATAATAGCTTAAAATAATGTGCATGGAATACAACTAATTTTATTTATTAACAAGAAGTAGAATGATTATTATTTATAGTTGTACAAATATATATTAAACATATTCAAAACAACAAGGCAAAAATGTTGTTGGTATCCGAAATAAGTGATGTGCACAACAATTAGAATATTATTAAATAATGGTTTAGGAGTTTTGAATGCAGAAGAATATATCTAACTCAGGACAAAATCCATCTTGAAGATCAACCCTCCAGGCAAAGTGATTTAATTAAGGCCTAAAAATAGTGAACACTAGCTACGACTAATGAAGCCCACAAGGGAACCCATTAGCATCCAACTATAAAATCTTAACGGCTTTCATAACGTAGTATTAATGACAACACGCAGACCGACAAAGTCTTCATGAACCTCTTAATTAGTTCAAGCCACGATCAGATGAGCTCAATCTACTGTTACTTTCAGTAGATTACTTCTCTTGACCAATCAATATACTCTTTTTCACCTTCTTTTCTCATTACTTACGCACAATAACATTATCAGATTAAAGTACAAAATAAATATTGATATAAAGATTTATAAATTGTATTATTTACTTTAACAGGTTAATAATTTAAAATTGTATTTTAATGTTTTAGTATATAACAAAATTATTTTATATATATATATATATATATATATATATATATATATATATATATCAGCTGGACATTTTTTAATGTTCAGCATTAAAACAAATGTGTTTATGTGAAATATGTATATATATATATATATATATATATACATATATATAGTTCACACATGAAAGAGAAATACAAATAAACACACACACAAAAAAGACTTACAACGATATTTCGACATTCGTCGTCATCAAGAAGTAGACCCTTTGAATAGCTGAAGCTAACTATATATATATAAAATAGAAAACTAGAATTTTCAAAAGAACACACAGAAAAGAAATCACCGAACTCACTACTATATTTCGATATCCTCTTCGTCAGATATAGATGTGAATCGCTCCAAAGACTGATAACGACTCATATAATATATATATATATATTATATAGTTCAAAGATGAGTTTGTTGAGGATTTTTGGTCTAAAGAAATAATACTCCTGTTTATGTGCAGACGTTGTGCCAAAAATTGTTTGCATTTTCAAGGTTTGTTATTGAGGACCAAACTATTTTTGGTCCATGCGTCTATCTATCAGTATCATATCATATATCCTTTGTCTTCGTATCTGATAGACCGTAAATATTTGCGTTCTTCAAAAAAAAAGAAAAAAAAATCTTGTAAAAAATACCAAACAATTTTTGGCGAAACGTCAGCGTATAAACAGGAGTTTTCTTTCTTTAGGCCAAGATTCCTTAATGAAACCCATGTTTGAACTTTATATATATATATATATATGTTTTCGTTTAAAAGACAATGACTTCAGACAAACAACAGCCACTGCCTACTGATTTGAATAATATATGATGTAGTTGATATCAAATGATTCAGTTAATCATAATTATTATAATTTTTAATTTTAAAAGTAAATTTCTCATTTATAAAATAAATTGGAATGATCTCAATGAATAAGTTAATTACAGCTAACTAATAAGTTAGTACAAACCATTTCAAGAATTTATAAACTATCAGAACAATCTAAATAAATTGTTGTTAAAAAATGTGATACTGACATGCGTAATACCAACAAGTAGTTCAGAACTACCCAATTTAACTTCAATAAAATTTGTTGAATTGTCCACTTCTGTGTTACAAATCAATAACATTATCATTATAATAGAGGAAATGTGTTCACTGATTAATAGAATCCGTAGAGCTGCTAGCTAGGATATTCTGTTATAATATCTCTCAACTGGTACACACAATGACTGATGAGCTCAAATATTTCTGATATATCAGAAGAATAATTTTTTTTTTAAATAAAATAAGATAGTAGTAATTGAGTAGAAGGTACACTAAAATAATGTAAATATTTTTGGCGCACTAGTCAGGTTGGCTTTCGGGTTTTATTTGAAGGGTGTCTGCTGTCAGCAAGTGTGAATGATACGCTTCGTCAGGCTCGACTCAAGCTCCATCCAGCTTCAGGAAGTCATTCATCTCCTTGACTCATTTGCCCTGAACATGATATAATGCTCTCCTAAATCATGTACAATTAGATACTTAATAACTATTATAAATACTATATAAATCAACTATAATTTATACCTTCAAGTGACTGTTGTCAAAATAAAACCGTACATACATCTACTGCATTTACCCGTGAGAACAGGTCACCTGTTAGTTAAATAAATTGTAATTAAACTTATAAGTTAATTAATACTAACTTTTACTTTAGTAAAGTTCAGAAATAACAGAAAAATGTTTTTCATTTATTGACTGTTTTACACATTTTGATGACTCTGAATTCATTTTTGAAGTTTTATGAAGCTGATTGTGTACACCATAATACTGTTCACACTGCTTTACGGATCAAACAAAGTTTTATACAGAACAACATCTTATAAAATAATGATCTGAATATTTTTTAGAAAAATTTGCTTCACATCAAAATGACAAAATAATGTACTTTCTAAAAAAAAAATGATTATTAAAAGCTGTAAAAAAAATATTGAAAGTTTGACGCATATCAACTGCGTAATATAATTGAATTATGGTAACAATTAATAAATTCATACTATTGAAGGGACTAATATTGTCCAAAAAACAGTAAAATTAACTCTAATGATCTCTACCTGTCTTACTTGTTAGATTCCCTTAAACAAACCTGCAAAAATTTTATATCAATATCAAGTAAATAGTTTTATGAACTCCAAAATATTAAAAAGATTATTACTCTATCAATAAATTTATTTTATAAGTAAAAAGAGTAAAAATGTGAATCTATTAAATGAAATATGATGTAGGACTATAATTTCAAACAAACTCAAGTGACCTCCCCAATGTATGAACCTACCAAGTACTTTGGGCAAGAACATTACATTTACATTGCTTTACAGTAGAGATTTAATTAAATAATATCAGAACAATAATACATGTATATGATATATTTATATAATATACAGTTATAAGTATATTATATAAGTACTCTATCATATTACGGTATAAATGTCCATATTAAATAATCGGGGTTAGTACATTCACGAATTAATTTTTGTAGGGAAATAATTGCTCTACGTTAGAATTAATTTGTTATTAGTAAATTTTGTTTTATTATTTTATGTTAATAAATTACAGATCATTTATTCCCATGGTTATCGTAAAGTATAGCAATATTGAAATAGAAATGAAAATTAGGTTTAAGGGATTTGTATGCCCTGAAGATGTCATAATATGTTTTTATGATGTTCATCTGAACGTGGCCTTAGAGTCGTCAATCGACAATTTTTTTTTTAATCAATCCACAAGTCAAAGTTTTGTGATAAACTTTGACTTGTGGATTTTAGAAGACTTTAAATAACCTGTGAAATCCTAATTAATTTTGACAGATATGACAAACTTTAGATTTCTTATTAAGTAATACTTTAATATGAATTTTACGCGACACCAGATTGACAACTGTAGGATATTGGCTGAGGAAATATTACGGTTACAACATAATTTAGTTAATTAAGTTAATTTGAGATACACTGACAGGTTGTTATTGTACGATGGTTTCATTCATGTTTTACTCACAAATGTAAGTAGCAACATTAAAAATAACATAGATAAATATCTAAGAGTTTGATAATAGTATTAACGCAGAAATTGATAATCCGATAGTTTATTTATTCCAAACAAAAAATATAAAAACGTTGTCGTTAGTAAAAGGGTATTGGATAGAAATGCAGCTTAGGGAATCGATTTGAGACGAAATAATAATAAAATTGTTTTATTATTTTCAGTTAACTTGCATACTATTTTTTTAAGTTGCAACGTGTGTACAATATCTTGAATAAAAAGAATAGAGTAATATGATACCGTTATACGTGAAGGATACCCATTACGCTATTGTGTATGACTTAAATAATCTAGTTAGTAAGTTTTAGCTCTATTTAAACCATTTATGAGAGTCAATGCGGGCTGTGGCTCT
This sequence comes from Hermatobates lingyangjiaoensis, assembly GCA_026182355.1. Taxonomy (NCBI): domain Eukaryota; kingdom Metazoa; phylum Arthropoda; class Insecta; order Hemiptera; family Hermatobatidae; genus Hermatobates; species Hermatobates lingyangjiaoensis. Next base: position 1,812,139 of record JAPFBL010000329.1, read on the forward strand.
ACCTGGGACGGGTGGGACGGAATGTCGCAGATGTGGATTCCACGTTGGACACGGAGATGGTTGCGATAGGACTAGGGGTCGCTGCATTGGTTCCAGACCCCTGTAAGGGGCCACCTGGTCTGATTCATATCACTAGCGATTGTCCTCTTTAATCTGAGAGTGACATGCATAACGTGGCTTAGACGTCACCTTGGCCGTCCCGTGACCAATGTGCTCGACCACCCCTTCTAAGCATACCGCCTGCTCTAGGGCGCTTCTTTTGAGACCTCCCTGGGCACACATTAGCGCTAACAACAAAGCACCACCCTCCCATCTTACACTTCCTCTTTCGTGCGACTTTTCCTTTGTCACCTGAATCAAGTCTAGCATGCACAATTCTACAACAACAAATCCAATGAATAACTTATTCATACTTTTATTTTTTTTAGATATAATCATTACTGACAAATGGTCAATGTCATAAAATATAACTCGTACATCAAAATCTAGATTAACAGAATTGCGATACCATGATTTTGAAAAGATGAACATAGCCTTCAAATCATTGTAACATTATTTGGTATAGTTTTATTTTCTTCTGTATACATCTATATAATTTTATTTATTTATTAAGAAGAAAATATAGTATATTTTAAGTTTCAGTTATAGAAGTAATTACTTAATTTTAATTTGGGCACTGTTTTTAAGAGTAATTGAAATATAAGGTACTGTGTTATTTAATTTGGCATGCAAACGTAATACTATTTTGTCTGTAAAAATATAATTTTAACGACTTGTGTTTAAAAACAATAAACGCTATATGGATGTAGAATACATTAAAACGATTATATAAATGAAGTTTTCTTTTTATACACACTGTTGGTTGAAATAATGACTTCATTCCTATGTAAACTGTAATAAACATGGAATGGAGCACACAAAATGAGTACGAATACTGGTAAGCTTACCTTATGTGATAGGAACTAATTGGTGACGTTTCACTCAGATGAACGTATTTGTAGTGCACTGTCGACGAGCTCCATTAGATGATATTCATTCGTTTGTTCAGATGATGAATAATGTTTCTCTATTAATACTACTCTCTTGTTGAATACATTGCTGGAAGGAATGCAGTTTCCATGATAACTGGTTCAGGTTATTAAGTATCAACAATTTTCATATAGTCATTTGTTGAACCCAAAAATTGATTTCTTAATTATATATTAAAGTCAAATATAAATGAAAGCAAAAAGTGTGGAAGTTACAAAAAAAAGAAGAGATAGAGGAGGGGAGGATTGATTAATAAGTGGAGGTCAAGTGTTGTGAAGGCAATGATAAATGGCTGCTATCAAAAAGAAAGAATCAGCTTCTTCTTCACTTGGCTTGCCTTCTTATTAGGCTTAAACGATTTCTGAATTATTTGTCCAAGTAATCAGTGCATGGAGAAGAATAGCGTCGTTTGTCAAGGCTGCCGCAAGATCTTCCACCCCAACCTCTGCTCTAATTAATTCCTCTAGCTTACCCTTCTTGCACTTGTATCCTTCTCACCATTTAAAAACACTGTTATTTGTAAAATTATTCAACAAAATGTATAATACTATCCGCATAATTTACTAAAATTACAAATTTAAAAGAAACTGCAAATCTCAGACTTGTAAAGTATTATATAAGCAAATTTGCATTTTCTCGTGTACGGATCATTTGTTTCATAGATGTTACCTGAAAACAATGTAAATAATTTGATTTTTCTGTGAGTACATGGCAAGAAGGAAACACCTGGGAATGTGTTAGTACATAATATGAAACAGTTTGGAACTATACAAATATCCTGAATTCCCTAAGATTTTTATATAGAAGAGACTATACGAAGAATGTCTCTATCTAAAAGAGGCAAAAACTCTCTAATGATCGCATTATATCAGAATTAAAGGTAATCTCCAAGGAGAGGTTAATGACTTTTGTCATATTATACCTACAACTGTAGAAGTGAGTGATATTGCTCTATTTACATTTCTGAAAGTCATTAATGAACTAATAATCTGAAGTTCAATACGGTTGCAAACACTGGGATGCAGAATATGACAGAGAAGCATTTGAGTCTGATGAGATTCAGACCCTCAGTTTCATAATTTCTACAGCATATTCATCAATGATTTCAAGCTTTATATCCTAATAAAATTACTTTTTTATACTTGAACATGATTGATTTAATATCGTAGTGAGCCTTGTTTGTAACACTCTGTATTGTGAAATTTATATATAAATATATATAACATGATTTCACATAAACACGTGAAATAACAATCAATGATGAAACCACAATATGAAATCGGGAAAAATACTATGATCTTTCAACCGATTGTTACGGTTGAAAGATCTTAGTATTTTTTCCCCATTTCATATTCCAGTTTGATCATATATATATAAATTCACATAAGGGGTTATTGAGGATTTTGGTCATAAAACATTTAACTCCTGATCATCAGCCGACGTTTCGCCAAAAGTTGTTTGGCATTTTTAAGGCTAAAAAACAATTTATTAAACGACATAAGTAAAGCAAGATAAATACATCATCGGACACCATCCAACAGAAAACAAACGACACAAACAACAATTAAAGTACCCAGAGAACCACAAAAGTATCATAAAATACCTAGTGTTATTATTATTATTTAAAAACAGACATTTGTCGTTTAAACCTAATTGCATATTATTAATTATTCAGAACACCAAAAAAACCACATTTTCAAAAACAGCAAAAACCACAACAGACAGTAATAAACAGAAGACTACCCAGTACGGCTAAAAGATCTTAGTCTTTTTTCTGGGTTCTTAATGTGGTTTGAGATTTGATATATATTAGTATATAAAGAAACAATGTACAAGAACACTGAAAGACAATTTCATCACAATTATCACATTAATAGTATTCACAAAAACACTTCAACAATGTATTCGCATTATCAGCAGGTACAAGTGGCCTTCACATTCATGACACTCATGCAGTCTGCACACATGTCTATTTATTTATAAATAGACGGTATTCAACTTTCGCTAGGTTGACGAAGCTAATAAAAATGATACGATATAAAAATAATAAATAGTTTTAACATAGGCAGTAAATAAGCATAATAATAAAGAGATACCACGCACTAAACATAATTTTGATTGTTTGCTTAATGTCTGCCCGGGTAACAAACTGCTGCCTTAACTGTTATCGGAAAACTTAACGGTTTGCCTTATCTAACGGTGCAGGGGATATGCATACTTCATTCAAGCATCTATTTCTTCTTTCTTTACTTTCATGTGTCCTTTGTTTGTTTTTATAAATATTTTTCTTCTAATCGTCTCTCTATATGCCTGTAATAATATATAATTAGTTTACCCTATGAAGTAGTCCTATTAATATGATAATTGTCTAAGTGTTTTTAGTAATATAAATCTGCATAACTATAAATATAATAACTTGACAATATATGAACTAATTATCAAGCCATTTCTCAAGCCATTAACTTCAACTGAAGTTTAGATTTCAGTTTTAGTCCAATGCCTTCATTACTGAAGTATCAAAGAAGTAAAGCAGATTATATTAAAAAACATTATTCTAAAGAGATTGATTAGTAATCTCATCAAACTTCTATAGGTTTTAATATATTAAAATACTTCTATTAGTATAGTAAAATACAATGATCATACCACAATACGAAATGGGAAAACAAGACTAAGATCTTTCAACCGTAACAAGTGGTTTTCGTCAGAGTCAATAACCCAACTGCCCTTTTTTTTCTATTGATTCTTTTTATATATTATAATACGTGCTTAAATAAAAAAAATATCACAGATTGTTAATCAATTGATGAAAACAAAGATAATTATTTTATATATAAAAAAATACTAAGTTGATATAATGAAGGAACAGTATTTTAGTAAGACTGAAAGTAAACGGAGGTTATTAAAACGACTGTTGAAATATACAAGAAACAAGTCTGCAAGTATAGCTTGAGGCATCACCAGCACTGTTGAAATATACAAGAAACAAGTCTGCAAGTATAGCTTGAGGCATCACCAGCACTGTTGAAATATACAAGAAACAAGTCTGCAAGTATAGCTTGAGGCATCACCAGCACTGTTGAAATATACAAGAAACAAGTCTGCAAGTATAGCTTGAGGCATCACCAGCACTGTTGAAATATACAAGAAACAAGTCTGCAAGTATAGCTTGGGGCATCACCAGCACTGTTGAAAAGAAAGAGAAGGGGATTGATTAAAGCCGAAGCGTAATTAACATATAGTCCGCAGCCACTGGCTATTACTGGCACCGTATGACCAATCGTAAAACATATCGCTTCTAATTGGAGTACACTAGAATCTGCCTCTAGAGGCTTCGTTATAACCAAGCCCAACTCAGATTGCTGCCCTAATAACTATCGGTCCTCAGCGTTATTTATGTTTTAATTAGGTTTCTATAAGATAGTGAAAGTATACCATGTATAAAACGTGAAATAAAAGTTGAAACAAAACCATTAGTCTATATATATAATATATATATATATATATAAAGTTTAAACCAAAATGGAAAAAAGAAAACAATATAAATAAATACTCTGATGCATTTCAATTTATGTCATCAGACAGCAAACAAAGTAACAACTGAGAACCTAACATAAAAGTCCCTTTTATGTTTTGGATTTTTTTTTAAATATTACATTAAAAAAGAATTTTATGATTTAATAAAAAAAAATTATTTTACCCTAAACAGCTAACTGAATAACAATAAGATATCACAAAAAAATCAATCGTAAAATTATAAATTTACAAAAAAAAAATGGTATTAAATTTTCATTACCACAGACTTATAATAAGTGAAAATTGATTTAAATATATTATGGATCAGCTGCTGTACTTGTTGGATTTGTCTACATTTGTATACATCATTTACATAGCATTGACATTTTTTAAGCGTGTCGAGTAGCGATTTAAGCGATTTCATAAATACAAATGTTACTTATAGTTTCAATGAAAATAACTTTAAATGAGTTAAAATGATATAAAAGGGGAGAAAATTTCATAAATATAAAACATCAAAGCATTAGAAAAATACATTATCTGATGCCTTCATGGTATGTTGTATTTATTTAACAAACTGTTCTAATAAAAATATATGTTGCATCCATGAATAAATATCAATATGAAATATAATTCTTGGTGTAATCATGGACCCTATTTTTTTTGGTTTATAATGAAGTACGGGAAACTTTTTTTCGTTCTTTATTACAAAACAGATACTACTTTGAAGCTACCTTTTCGGTGATTTGATGACCCAGATTTTTTGCTTTTATGATTGTCTATTTGTGCAAATAGAAACATTTTAAAGACTCAAAGGAATCACTTTACTTACTTCGTGAATGTAGATCAGTACATTTACAGTAATATTTAAAGGAATAATTAGGTAACTATTAGATATAGCACACTTCTGAACACTAAAGAATGTTCTGCAAAAGATGTGCTATCGATCCTGTTCAGGTGAACGGTTGTAAATCACCTACTGAATATTCTTTGTAATGACTGTTATGAGACCCAGAGATATGAATAAGATTTCTGATTAGAAGACGATTAATTCGTGATGGTACTGATTTTCAGATATTCAGCCTGGGATCTACAAATCCTTGAAAAATTAGTAAAGAGTAATGCCTGAGTATGAATACATCTAAAACATTCTTATACTCTATTCAAGCAATAACATTCAACTGAAGAAAAAACATGAACATAAGAAACCGAAGAGAACAATATACAAAACCTACAACTTGAAGATGTTTCTACGAGAAGAAGTTGGATTCCAGTGTCAACATCTCTTAATAATCAAGAGGGACTGTGCAACCTCTACCCCTGTTGGCATGAAGATGAAGGCGGCTTTTCGCAGTAAACAACCGAGAGTATCATTTAAATATCCAGCAATATCCGTAACAGAAAATAGTAAACAACACCCAACCACCACAAAAATCAAAAATAGAAAGGGAACAGGAGTTCACTGTAAAGTGAGGCTAATGTTTTCTGCCAAACATCATTTAACACAGAGGGACTGTGCAACCTCTATACCTATTGGCAGAACGCAAAGGCTTTTTGCTGAGCAGCGGGCAACTGGGACCTTACGCTTGGACCTGTAACTCTACTCCCATTGGTCAACATCGCATCGAATCATATTCAAGAGAAATGAACATTAACCTAAAACTATTAATGTTATGGACATTAATGGAGGTCCATTAGATAATAGATTAAATTCTAATAGCTAAGCAACAGATCCACTAGCTAAAGGAACCAAATTAATATTTTGCTGAATGAGATTACATTGTAGAACATGTGGTCTTAATAAAAAATTTTTACCTTTTTTATGCAAATGAATTAATACTGCATTAACCATATGAAGCGGTTGTGTGATGTACAAAAACAAGCGTGTATAATGACAACTGGATCAATCAATCAATCCCTTCCTCTGCTTCATCCAGAAATGACTAATTAACATCTCCCACTTAGACATTTATACAAAAAATTATTAATTTGCCACTTATTTTACAAAATAGCTTTCTAAATATCTCTATCTGAGATGAAATATCTAAGACATTATTAGAATGAAGTATCCAATATTTTTACATAAATGTTGGTTAGGTACTGAGCCCTACGTAAATTAATTTACAGTTGGCCTCAAAGTAAACACAAATGATAACCTGGAATGAATGGTTTCTGTTAACAATGAAAGGACGCTAGTCTGATTTACTGAAGAGTGATAAAGTAACAATGAAGAATGAGTAAATTATTTGAATTCAGTTTGAATACATGAAAACAAGGGAATACTGGAGAACGAGTTAGTAAACTACTTGGAAATATTTAGAATACATATGATCATCTTTTAGTTTGGAGGAATCCGCCATATACCTCAGCTTTCACAGAAGTAGAATTGACAAATGTATCAAATTTAAAAATATATGTGTAACAAGCATAAGAAATCTGTCCACTTACCTGGTATGGATGGAAGCCAAATTTGACATCAGGTGAAGAATGCAGACTGCAGAAAAATACAGTCTAGAAGAGGTTAAAACCTTTGATCCTGTTATATCTGTTTCTGAAACAATCAGAGTAAAGAGGATAAACATTTTTGTAAGATTATACATAAAGCTATGGTATTAAGGGACACTTTTCATTCTACATTCATGAAGATGATTAAAGGAGTTAAAAGTCGGAAGGTGAATATCTACATCAATGGGATGTACAATATGACCAGAGCGCACTATTTTGTTGAGGTTCTGGCTCTCAGTTTAATCATTTTAATGAAATGTCAGATTTATCAATGATTTGATATTTCCTATAACTAATAAAACGTGTATAGCTCATGTAAAAAAATGAAAGATTATTGATTAACATGTATAGCCTCATTGAATTAGCACAAAAATCAGTTGGTTGTTAACGACCTTGATATTGCGTTTTGTTAAAGTAAAGTTGAGAGTAGGATACTCCGATGTTTATAATAAAAACACACTATTTAGAACTTAAACTAGTACAAAATATGCTTTCAAAACAATAGATGCACTGTAAACAAAGAAAGAACCAAAAGAATCCCTTTTGGACTATTTTTACTATGGAATGTTTAATTATTTCTTTGAGATGTAATTTGTACCTGAATTCATGTTTAATTGCCACTATTATTAACCCATTTAATTTATTTTGAGTGCACATGGTTCTTACTCAACATATGCGAACAGTTACCAACTGTAAAAACAAGTTGGTACCAACAGTTTTGGACATTGTTAGCATTATTCTTAGAAGTATTCATACAAAAAAGGCAAAATGTTTTGAGACTTTAATAAATTTATGAACTTCAAATGGATTTCCCTTTTTTTTAAAAAAAGTAAAGAAACAAGGAATACTTTGTCAGGCAATTTTAATGTCTTAAGATAGGAAGGATTATCATCTGGTAAAGATTTTCTCAAACTTTACAGTAGTTCATTTTTATTTCATCATTACTAATGTCTTAAAATTGACTCATAATTGAAACATCGCATAAATAAGGCTCTTGATATAGCAGTAAATTCAATGGATCAAACAAAAAATGAAGAACTGAAACTCATTAAATATTATTCTAAGGAGTACAGACGAATTATCACATTAATATTTGTAGGGTAAAAATCTAATGAAATGGTTTTCACATATAAAACTTTTAATGATATAAACAACGCGTTTCGAACACGTAGTGTTCTTCTTCAGGCATTAACTAAAAAAAATTAATATTTATTGAGCTGTATGCTATGTGTTGGCTGTTGGGATGAGTCGTTTGAGTTTGCTCATTTTTGTTGGGATTTAATATTCTCTCCCGTAATACGGTTTCTGTCACTGTTATATTTGATAACTTACTGTTATATTAGTGGCATAACATAGCTGCCACTATAACAACGTAACATTGTTGTAGAAGTACAGAAATGTCATCTAATTCATCAATATCTTGATTGTTCTTCAATTACTATTTTTCTTCTTTATCAACTTTTTCTCTTGAAAGCATCCATAACCTCTTCAGTTAGCTTCTATAGTGTCAATTATTTTATTGTCCTTTCAAATCATATTTTATGAATTAAATAACTTTTCTTGAAACTTTTGCATTAATTTTTAAAACAAGAAACTCGATTCCGTTTTAATCAAGTATGGGAAAAAATGTTGGTGTTAATTCAAACGAACCAGATAACTACATCAACTAAATATTAGTAACATTGAGTTTCCACCTTTAATAGCTTTATTACTTATTTCGTATTGTGTATTAATATAATGATAATTAATTTCGATTAAATATTATTTTTTGTATATTGCAAATTTTAGGTATTATTTTTTAAAAAAAAAAATCAGTTTTATACAGTTACCGTTCAAGGTTAAAATAATGACTTCAATATAGTAATGCTCTATGACACTCCTTTTGTCTGTATACTACTTTGAAAAAAAGGGATTTATTTCAATCTTTCAAGATGTGCTATTTTTGAATACAATTGAACTGAAATCTGGCAATGGGTGTGATGTCTATCCTGTTCACGAAGTTCTGGAATCAATCGTAAACTAAAAAAATTTAAATTTTATGACAAAAATAATTTTTCCATTGTTTTAAAACAATTGTTTAACATCTTTAAGTTTCATAATAAGTTTTAAGTTTCTACGCTCTAGATGAACGACTTAAGGAGAAAGAATATGTTCACCGAAATCACATTTTGGCCAAAATGGATGGAATATTTCCCAAAAAGAATAAGCCCTACATGCAGTATAGGACCCAATTTTTGGAGAAATATAAGCTTGATCCCGGCATTGTAGTGTGTCCGCAAATTGTTGATACATATCCCCTCAATCCACCCAAATACACAGAGACATCTTCAAAAAGAACTTTAGGGACCTAATAACATGTTAACTGTTTATATATAGATATCGATTTTTTCCATGATTACTACACTTAATTGTGTAGTAATATTAACTACTTAACTTATATTAAACTAAAAATGTTCGGCTATCTATAATTCTTTGCGATAGGTTTCTACTTTAGGTAGAAATTGTCCTCCTGATTTAAATAAAACAGTGTGATGATTCAAGTCATTTTTTTGCTATTAACCCAACAGTGCTAAAGCTTTGTGATGGTTCTGAAACTAAGAGCTGCATTACCTGAACAAAGACTAAATGTTTCAACAATCGGAAAGGTCGGTTTTGCTATAAATTGTAAAATTATTAACTCTTGATACATTCCAAAACATGTTATCCGATTATTCAGGCCAGATCTTAACTTAAAAATAGCACATTTTAGGAGGATGAGTGGAATAACGTTTTATTAAAAGTACACATAGGATATTTTAGATATCAATTTTAACGTTCTTAGGATAATTCTGTGAATGAAGTTCACTTGAAATTAATGTGCTACAAAAAATTTCAAGAAATCAACTTTCTATAACAGATGGAATAATATTTACTGTTGAAAACTAATCTTGAAATATTAAACCTGCTTTACATGTTGCATTTATTTATATTGGCTTTGGAAATCTGCTATTGACTCTATATAGCTTATAGTTTCATGATAAAAAAGGAAATTTAAAAATGTGTAATACGTTTACATAACTTTTAAAATTATGTAATTCTTTTTACCATCAAATTAAACGCAAAGCAATTACATATTTAATGATGTTTTTGAGTGTGTGATGGATGGTTATCTAACAGAAGTCTCTCAATGATTTTACATTTCAAAGCTATAACAAATCTTAATGTGAGATTTATTAGTTCTTGGAATGTTTAAGAGCCTTTAAAATTGCTTTTGGGTAATATTAAAGCATAAAAAGATAATTTCTGGTTCATTTTGACAAAAAAACTACAAATTTTAAGCCACATCTCTAGTGATCTAGAAATGTCATACAATGTTTGGTTAAATATTCTCAAAAAAAAAAAAAGATTATTTTTATGTATAGAATATTGAAAGAGTAGTATTATATTGAAATGCCTACCCTTATCCTTTGTTTATGAAAACATATAAAGTTATAGGTAAATATGAGTAAAATAGTAAATCATCAAAATCAGCAAAAAGTTTTGATAAAATAAATTTTCTTTATGCTTTGAAGTCCTGACTCATTCAATCAGGACAATTATACAGATCTATATATTTATCCAGCAACATAAAATGGATTAAAGAAACTTAATACAAGAATACGCAGTGTAAGGATAGAATAAGTAACAAAAGAAAAAGACCGTAAGTGCTGACGTTTTATCCCGCTGTGGGATCGGTTTTTTTTTATTCCAAAGGTAACTATAGAAAAGCAATAAATGAAAAAATTCTCTGGTTTTTAAAACATCTAAGAATGTATTTTTTACAATGAAATATATTAATGAAGACTTTTAATGGAGTCTGAGAGTTTGTGAGGAAGATACAAGTCATAAAGTTTGTGAGATGGGAATGAAATTATACCTAAGATAGCACTTTATGAAAGGACGAGATAAGTGAGTTTTTGTTCAATATTCCATTAATAAACTGGACATTGTGGCACATTCCATTGTCTTAGAACCAATTTCTTAACGTAAAAACGGTTAATTAGAGAACAATAAAATTTTGCCAACATATTTAATATAAAATTAGCAACTTTTATAGAATATTTAACTATATTCTGATAAATGCAAGAGCATTATTGTTATAAAAACTAAAAATTCATCTTGGACTAATGATATCATGATATATCAAAACAAGCGTTTAGAGAAACAATTATATCAATCATTACTTGTACTATCTCCAGGATTGAAAGACTATAAAACATATAACATCTCCCAATTAGACGTTCATATGAAAAATTATAAATCTCCTGTTTATTTTACAATAAGCAAAATAAATATAAGGGAGATTAAATATCAATAAAAATAACAGAGCGAAACATTAACAGTTTAATCAATATGTTGATTTAGATACAATTGCCTTAATAGACTATTTTACAAGGCGCTTCGACATGAACACAAATTATCACTTGGATTGAATCCATTCTGATTTTAATAAAAGAAATGTATCTGATATACTGACGACTAATCCTGTAATTATAAAAATAGCGTAAATAATTTATTTTTCCTGTAAATACCTAAAAATGAGTTATTAAACAATTTGGATGTGTTTCAAATCATACTCTTACGAACATCTCCTGTACAGGAGTATTATTGAACTACTCACCTCAGCCTTCACAGGAGTGGAACTGACAAAGAAATCAAACGGAAAGGAGTTAAAGGATGGTAAGAACAACGAGGTCTAATTTAGTTTGACAAACTCATTCTAAACTATTTAACAATTGTAAATAATACAATATCTTCAAAACTTAATTACAATAAATGGAAGCAGTATTTGACATCATAGCATGAATGCATTATCTGTGTTTAGAAGATGTGGAACTCTTTTATCAAACCATCGCTAAAACTATAGAAGTATAGGATAGTTTTCTATTCAGACTTTTTGTTTTATTTAGATTAATGGAGCTTATTATAGAACTTAAAATCCAAAGTTACATGTATTTACATCAATAGAATGTACAACATGGCAGGAACGCCAGGGGAGCATACCAGTCCGATGAGATTCAGACCCTGAGTTATTTATTTTAATAAAATGTCAGAGTGATCAATGATTTGATGTTTTTGACAACTTATAAAATGATTATAACCATATGTAAGAAAATATAGATTATCAATTAAAATATATGTATAGCTACATTATAAGGACACAAGTCATTGAGTTTATGTCAACACAAAGTAAAGTTGTGTGTAAGCCACTGCAGATTTTTTTCATTTGTGCTTAGAATCATGAACAATATAGTAAACTGGGACTGTAATTTCACCCGTCTCTATTAATACTAATTACAGTAGATTATTGTTTAAAACGAAGATCCTATTTTATGGAAAATAATCCTCTCCCAAACAACCATTTTTGGTGGTTTTTAGAGTCATTTTAACAATCGCAATCTAAATGAGCAACAGAATTGTCTTCTGCCTCCATCCGTCGTGTTTTTGATGCCCATAGGATAATCAGATGTGACAAGGAGGACTTCTATTTCTAGAGATTGATGAAGAAGGTGGGTTTGAAACAATTCTGAATTTCTTGTTATTAAATTACGTATAAGTCAAGGGTTATTATTTTTTTCTATTGTATAAAGTTAATGAACTAAGTAAAATTATTAGTATTTCAATACTTCATATATATATTTCAATTTAGTGAATACTCCCCTCCCAACATTTCTTGTTGTGTGGTGACTCTCCACCCTACCACATTTAATGGTCTCCTATTTTCACTCAAGATACCAGATTTCTCCCGAAACTAAAAGAGCATTGGCTATTGATCACAATATTGTTAGCAAAATTGGAACACAGATAGTTATTTTACCTATTAACTAAAATGTTACTTTAATATTCCACTATAAAAAAACTCGCAAGAGCTGTAATTTATGTTTATGTTGGTATTTAATTGCTTGAACCCCCCCCCCCTCTCATATCTTTCGCTCTATGAGAGTGTATGATGGGTTGTGTGTGAAAATGATTCCAACCTCATTAAAGAGACCTGTTTTTAATTATACCTGTCCTGGTCTTTATAATCTCTCACACAAAGTCACGTGGCAACATGCTTCACCCATTAATTAACGACGCCCAAGTAAAAAGAACTAACCTCATGTATTGAACTAATTAAATGTCTAATGGTTGGCATATAGAATCAGTAGGGCTTTGTAAAAATCTGATTGTGCAAACAGAAAAGCCTATTTAATACTGCCTGAAATTAAATTAGAACTGCAAGAATACTTTTAAATAATAATGTTGCATAGAAACATTGATATTTGTTATAGTCTTATATGATAAAAATAAATTTGGAACTTACTTCAAATTATTTCTATAATATTTAAAAATTTAAGAGAAGAGGTATCAACAAAGAATGAGAGACAAGGAAAGTGTTGAAAAATATTGACAACGACAAAGTAAAAAAAACAGATGAAGAACAAATTAGAAAAAGTTATCTGGCTGTTTATGGTAGGTCCCCCCTAGACAATGACATTCCCCTATACAATACAAAGTTTAGATGAAAAAATCTGTTGCCTATATTTAACGTTTTGAATCTTTGAAATAAAATAATAAAGATTTGATACAATTTGGTGTACTGCTAAAAATTGGTGTACTTCTTGTGCTTACAATTTAGTGTTATCCTTTACTCAAATGATGTTTGTTGTGCAGGATCTGTTTTATAACGTTTTATGGGACCCTAACTAGCCACTCCAAATACTTCTACATCTTGGAACTGATTAATAACCCCTACCATGCAAAATCGCCTATTTAATGCATTCCCTTAGTAATCCTGAAAATAACCTTGTATAATGCTGTTACAAATCTTAGTGTAGACTTAGACTCATTGAGTTGTTTTCTGGTTTTATTAAGTTGAAGTAAATTCAGCTGTGATTAAACATTTTTAATGAATAAATTATTAAAAAATTTCCTAGACTACTGTGTTGAATTCATGTGCATACACATTTATAATATTCCTGAACTATAAAAATTGATTAGCTAAAGCAATATGTACTAACACATCATACAGTCAAATTATCACATGATTGAAGTTATTTTCAAAGAATATTAGCATTCTTCTAATACAAAAGAAATATCGACAAAAGAATTCACTGTTTAAACGGTGCAGATTGAAACAAATACGAAATCAATGCTTGGAATTGGCTACACAAAAAAATATAATAATTAAAAAAATATTTAACTTAAGTAGAAAATAAAAAAAAATATCAAGCAAATTATAAAGGTAAAATATTAGTAATGAATTAAAAATAAGTATGAGAGAATAACCTAACTGATCATGTTACTCGTAACATGAGTATTTGAGAATAGCTAAATTTGGTCCCCTCCAGACAGTTAAAGCAATGTCCCATTAAAAAAATATGGCGAACTATCAATGTTTTCTATCGTGAAGACGTATATGTTTTTCAAAATGTTGTCGCTTTTGGACACTGAATCATTCACTATGGTTGACTTTGGGAATGTGCGGAATAAAGACTTACTCTTCTTAATTCGATCATGAATGCATTCGAAATATTGCAAAAACCAATTTCATATATATAACTTCTTTAATACATCAGATTATTTTCATAGTTTTCTCTAATAGAAGTTGCCAATAAAAATCCTAACTCTGTCCGTCAGACTCTAAACTCCAAAGCTGCACCTTTTTTGACATCTAGAAAAGTTTTGAGACGAGTTGAAAAGAGGGATAAATGTGTTATAATATTGATCTAACGCACAGCATTATAAAATCTAATATTATTCATCACGCATTTACAGCTAATTTAAATTGACATATTTAACAATCATCCTAATTTAGTTGAATGAACCTTGTATTTTTTTCCAAATTTATAATGTTGTTTGATTATATATATATTATATATATATATATATTATATATATATATATATACATACATACATATTAATGATCAAACCACAATAAGAAAATGGGAAAGCAAGACTATCGCACATGGTATACATCGATAAAAACATTTCACATAAACACGTGAAATAACAATCAATGATCAAACCACAATAAGAAAGATAAGATAAGAAAGATAAGATTTTCTTATTGTGGTTTGATCATTGATTGTTATTTGACGTGTTTATGTAAATATATATTATAATATATATATATATATATATATATATATATATGTGTGTGTGTGTGTGTTTGGTTCAGTTAATTATCTGAGAATGTTCGCATATTTTACCATTTTTTACCAAATTAATGCCAACTCTTAAACATTATAACTTTATTGATCAATGCTTATGTATCCCATTTCGTAGTTAACCTGATAATAAAGGAGATAGTATGAATTCGTTTACTCTATCTATTAGTAATGTATTTAATTTTCATTTCATCTAACTCATACATTTGTAAATGAAACAAAAAAAAGAGATAAATTAATTATTATTTTTTTCACCAAAAGTGGAGTCATGAATGACTGTTATTAAACACCCATATTAAGAGAATTCCAAAAAAATATCACTCATGGGGGTCAGTCCTGACATGAAAAAAGTACTTTTCAATATATAATTACTCTGGTATGTCACAAAATAATTTTTTTAATAATTCTTTTATTAACTTTTTAAATAATTGTCAATTTATGTCAGAAATTAAAATTCATGAAAATATTATAAAATTAATTTTTTCGTTAACTTTTCAAGAATAATTGATTAACATTAAAAACTATTGTTTCAAAATAATTATTCTACTGTATATATGATTCATCAACTAGGACTTTTTGATATAGTAATTCTATTATGTTTTTAAAACAATATTTATTGATTATATTTTTCAGAATAAACAAAGTATGCGATAAAAAATGAATTTCCTTAAAAGTGTTAGTGTTTTCTTGTCCTACATTAACATATATAGTATAGTATACAGAAACTGTTTACTGTAAAAATTGAATCACATAGTTTCCACTACAAAATAAACAGGCATATATTAATTGATAAGATTTTTAAATAAAATTAAAAACGCGTGCTTAAATTATAATTTCTAACACTTACTAGATTGTGTGCGCGCTTAAAATAAGAAGTATTAAGTTGGAGTTGAAATGTCAAAACTGTATTCATAAATCATGTGTTTGTGTTTCGAGCACGTTCTTTACTTATAAACACATCGTTAAAGGAACAATTTTAAGTTTATCACTCAATAGAAGAAACATTGAGTTGAAATGCAGGCAATGGATTTAATTTACAAGCAACGAAGACTTGGGGAAGTAAATAAGAAAGAGTCAGAGTGTGATGTAGAGCCAGTCCTGGCTGGGTGCGAATGAGAACACTGCCACACTTGAGAAAACCTGATGAATTTTAAACGTCACGTAACCCCTTAGCGGCCATATTTTATGTTTGAATAATGAAACACACCCCTGCAAAATGTTTACAAACTTAACCTTTTTTTATCTTTTTTTTTTTTATTGAATGAAGTGAGTGGCTGCAGACATTTGTAGGCGCAGAGTAAAATAAAAAAAAAAAAAAAAAAACCTGAGCCTCTTCTTCTCAAACTACAGCTTCTAATTATTATTTTTGCTTTCATATCCCCACAAGTTATTTTTACTTCAGAACACACAAGCTTCCACCACTCATTTTTTATTCCTCTTTTTTTATAAAATTTAATATTTCTTTATATTTTTTAAAGATATGATTTTAAAAAAACATCATCTTCATCAAATTCATACAGAAATGCCTACAAAACTATAAAAGATGTCTAAACTATTTTTAAACTAATCATGTATAAATTTCCATTGACATAAATTATACATCATACTTTGTCATATCTTGCGTTATTTTGTTGATGGTAATTAAAATGGTACAAGTTAATGAAACGTATATAACATGAAATAAACCTACAAAAAGTCTCCACTACTATTAGCTGCAGTTATTTTCAGCAATGACAACCACAACTTACTATAGCACTGGATGTTATTAAAAATTTATAAGGAAGATTTGCTTTAAAATTGATATAGTCGACAATTCCTTTTTTTAGAAAAAAATCACATAAAATTTTGTGTTTTAGTTTTGAATTTGATTTTTATACAAAGAAACATTATCATTACAGGAAGATGTGTCCTTATTTTTTGTTTATCTTTCGTACTCAGTATGAATTTATATATATAAAAAAAAAACATAAATTGAACACATATAATTTCATTCTTGTAAACTCCTTTGCTTTACTTTCTTAATTGCCACATCTTTAATACAATATCTATATAAATAAAAGAAAGGTTTTTGTCTGTACATTCTTTAGAACAAACGTTTACGTTTTATACATAAGAGAAACCAAATGCACGACTAGACAAATTTTCGTTTGTTTGTCCAATAAGTTTATCAGAAGCAAACTCAACCACCATAAGACAAAGCAAGCTAAAACTTTGACAGTAAATTTGTGTTTGTCTAACTTAAAATCTAATATTTGAATTGATTGGAAATTCAACGTAGAGGGAAAGTAAGGGACTTTTAAGCAGTGTTAAGCCAGTTACACATGTGTACAGGCATATAGCTAAAATAAAATATATAGGTGTTTTTAGGTCCCTAATACTGACCTAACTATATTTAATTTTGTTTGTGTCTATCATAATTTACTCGCTTATAAAACAGTTATTTTTAACTACCCTCGTACTAAATAAGAAATATGCCTAACTTATTTCAACATAAAATTTGAGCTCACAATCTAAAGTTGAAAAAAGAAAAATCAACTCCGGATCTAATGACAGTTACGACTGTACTAATAATGATATTTTCTACTATTGTATTATTTTTAATAATATCACCTTTGAAATTTAGGAAATCACTAAACTGAGTGCACCAATCTCATCGGACTCTTACACTTCTGTAGATTTCATGTTGATGTTACATCCCATTGTTACTTCTTCTGTAGATTTTGACATAGTTGTGTTTTGATTGGTATGTGTTTTAGAAATTTTTTTTGAAATTATGTGGGAGAGGGTATATTAAAAAGAGTTCAAATCAAGCATCGGGGTGGAAATGACAAGTTAATTCGAAGCTTTGTAGAGGAGTGAGTGAAGGACACGATATAAGGCCACAGAGGATCCACTACAATCAGTAATATGGCAAAGGACAAAGCTTTTCAACGGAGGGGTTGATCCTGTCTTTCGGTCGACGACAATGGCAGCTGATTCCTATCAGAACGTACCTGCGATTGTCGACATCCCTCTCAACAAAAACCACCTTTCAAAGCACAATGTCCTTCTTCCATCTGTCCACTGTCATCCGACCTAATTACTCGTGTCACCAAGGCTTTGTGTGTTACCATCAGAGCTTACTTCCTGTTCAAAGTGCGCTGATTCTTCTCTATAGAGTAATAAATGTTAGCATAAATCGACTGCAAGACTAAAGAGCTTTAAGATATCTGATATAAAAAGTTTCTAACAATAATTAATATTACCAACATCTTTAGAATTTATTAGACCCTTCATCGATTTTTTATTTATTTAGTTTACATATGCCACAAGAATGTGGGGATAACATTAGGAGTGATATTGTTACCATTGATATTCATTGATTACATAAGACACAAAGCAAGATGTAATCCAATGACTACACTTCCTGTTGTGAGAAATTGCACTAAATTATCATAGTATGTATACTTCAAATGTAAGTATAAGAGAAGTAATCATCAAGAGCAGTTCACAGCTATTAGTCTCTTAAGATTTCTTCGCAGATTTTCAGAGTTATTTGTATATGATATTCTTAGGATTCTTAGGGACTACTATTATTAAGAAATTTTTGAGGAAGACTTTATAATGAGATATTACTACTTGCAAAATTGTTGGGATCTTGAGATCGGAACAAATTGTTTGATGAGGGATATAGGAGGACAGTATAGAATTTTCAAAGGATTACTGATTGAAAAGTTTGTATCTTCTGATATTTGATCCGCTTTGTTACTCTCAAAATGAGAGGTATTTAATAATGAAAGAGACATCACTTGGACTTAGACAGTGGAGAGATTAGTAAAGAGGCTTCAAGATCATCAGTTACATTTGTCATGGTTATCTCTGTTTGAGTTGGGTATGAAAAGTGTTTGCGAAGGTTATAGCCTTTTTATAGTCACTTTTGACCAAGTATTGTCGCTTCTAAGGATCGGAGACTATGCTTGTTTATGGGAATATATGTTGCTAGTGGCAGTTCATATTTGCTTGCCATTTGATGTCAGAAGTTCAGTGCATTTTTTAAAAAAGAGTCTATTTTGATATTCTATAAGGCTCAAGTTAGTTGGGTTTTTAATCTGTTAAGTGGCTGTTTGATGGATGGCTATCAACTTTTATGGCATTTGGATCTTTGTCCATCGTTTAACTTGGATTAGTTCTTAGATAATAGTAAAATTTTCTGGACTGTATGAATATTTGACATCATTTATACAAGCAGGTATAGTCTGCGTTAATTTTCTCATTGTGTCATCTATTCATTTGATGAAAGACAGTCAGGCGTTCCATTTTGCTTTTTAATTTTTCCTATTAAATAATCCATAGCATTGATAACTGGCATATCATGGAGGGCATGATAGCGAATATTCACAGAAGTAGAGGTGAGTGGTCAGGAGGGAGGCTCTGGACACAAATATATCAAATAAGTTAGTATTTTTGACTGTGGAAAAAGGTTAACATGTAGGAGACTCAGGAGTTAGGCTAGTATAAGATGAGATGAGAAGAGATACTGGGCAGTGCTGTCAGGATGATCAGTGATGTATGCGATGAAGTCAGGCTACAACCGTCACTTCGCTTGTGCCCTTGTCGTCCCTATCTCTTTTTTCCCGAAGACGGTTACACCGAAAATTAGAAACTGTTAGTGTGTCTTTTCATTTACAGTGTAGCTATAGTTTACTCTGAAACGTTTGTTGTCCTTTGTAGATCGTTTTCTTGAGGTTAATATATATGGTAGTGATTTTGGAATCAGTCCTTCATGTATAAAAATATTGTTAAAAAAAAGAGCAAATTTTACTAAAATTTGTTTCTTCATAAGTTTTTCTAGTTCCCTACATAACGATTTTATTACTATATTAACAGAATATCATACAAATAATGTATTATATATAATACATATAAATAAAATAATAATAATAATAATAATAATGTCAATTGGAGATTTATTATATTCTGTGGATATAGTGACAATAGTTGTGGATATAGTGATCGTTATTTAAGAAACTGGAGAAACTTATGAAGAAACAAGTTTCAGCTAAATGTGGTCTTATTATTAACTATATATATATAATGATCAAACTACAATAAGAAAATGGGAAAACAAGACTAAGATCTTTTAACCGTAACAAGCGGTCAACTGAGTTGGGTTTTTGACTCTGACGAAGACCGCTTGTTACGGTTAAAAGATCTTAGTCTTGTTTTCCCATTTTCTTATTGTGGTTTGATCATTGATTGTTGTTTCATGTGTTTATGTGAAATCTTTATATATATATATCAACAGTCAGTAGAACAATATATAAATAAAATCAGATCTTGTCGGTTTTCTGATTTATTTTTTATTAAAATGAGAGGAACATACAATTTACATCTATTAACAAATATTCACGAACATAAAAATGGAGAAAATAAGGAGTAGAATAAAATTCATCTAAATAAAGATGTATTGAATAAGGAAAACTACTTTAATATTATTGGAGGACTAACCTTGGAAGCAATACTAAACAGTCCATTATATTGAGCAGAATATAACACAATTACATTGTGGAACAAGTATCCAATATAGGGCCATGTTTCACATTTGGGCATGCAATGCCAACAAAGAGGCAAACGTATAAAAATTTGTATTTGAATAAACTCTACTATTAAGCCAACCTATTACACGAAAAATATATTTTTTAAATGTGAACGACTTTAAATATATCACGTCTGTCATAATTTGATATTTGATCGTGTTTAATTCACATTTACTGTGTTTTTCACGATCGTTCACATAGATCATTGTCTAAAGCAGTGTTTCCTAAAGTGGGCGGTACTGCCCCCCTGGGGGCGGTGCTTTGATATCGGGGGGCGCTAATGCAAAAAGGAGTCGGGGATTCTATTTCCGTAAATTAAAATGTTTATTCAATATAATTTCTAAATTTATGTTAAAACACCACATATGTGGTGTTTTCACCACAAATAACAAACAAAACAAACAAAATTATTTGTTTTGATAATTTATTTTTATGATAAAAGTATATTCTCATCCAAGTTTCTTTTACTGTGTATTAATTCTTTTGCATAAATAACATATATAAACAATACATATATTGGATTATAAATAAATATTCGATTAGTCATTATATTAATTTAATTATTAAAGTGTTACTCATTTCGTTATTTAGTCTAAGATTCTGATTATTATTGAGGAGTGTTGAGTATTTGTTTACGGACCCAAGGGGGCGGTAGCTCGAAAAAGTTTGGGAAACACTGGTCTAAAGTAATTTATTTATCGTCATTACTGTTTATATAAAAGGTATTAACCATATTAGTCATTCATGAAGATGAGATAGAGTCTTTTTTTTTCAAGACGATTACATAAGTTTTTTGTGGCAACTACATCAAGTAACCTTCCTTCTTGATAACATGTTTCTGCTTTCCGGAAATGTTTTTGATGGACACTAAACTACTTGAAATTTTCATTTTTTTTTTCATTTTAAATAAACTTCCTCTTTGCGATGTTTCACAAAGTCTTAAATTTTCTTATAAGACAAATATGTTGTGAAATAAGCGAATTGAATATTCACACATTTAAGTAATGACTATGAAACAATAAGATGTATACTGAACAAAAATTTTGGAATACATTAATTTGTTACAACTAAAACAGCTCGCAGGTTCTTCTTCTTAGCAGGAAGATCCAATTAATTCTGTTTTAGGAGACAATTGCTTTATTCAGTATTCTGTTATGTCTTAGTCATCTGTTAGCCATGCTACCAGTGTGTTGAGACTTGCGCAGTTCATGTGAGTTTAGTTCTTTATTATCATTATTTCTCTGCGAATTTATATTCTCTTGGTTCAACTGGCTGGGTGGGTGGTGTGTTACCGCTAAATTTGGTGATATATCAATACAAAGGAGTATTGTTGCAGTTGTGATGTGTACTTGAAGGACTAGTAGGGGACAGGGGGCCGTGCCTCTCACACTCTTAATACCATAAGTAAATATTGTTCTGGAGTGTTTCTCCTGCCTGCTGATCCCATAGATTAGACACAGCAGTATCCAGCTGGTGCTGATTCTCTTGCAATCATTTCAGACTGCCGTAACATAAGTATTTAACTATTTCTTTTTATCCTGTAGCCAGTTATCTACTACAAAAAATAAAACTGAAAATAAAATGTTATTCCCTCCCAGTTAGTTTTTGATATTTTGACACGAAGGAACTTTGGATGGTGTCAAATTCTTACTTCTTCTTATTCATATTTCTTTAATTTAAGTACTCTTAAAAACGTTTATGAATAGGTATTTAATGATAATTTGTATTTTTAGTTTCCATGACTGCTAGTGTACTTTGTCTTGCCAATTAAATAAATGCTGGAAAAACTAATTACTTGCTAACTATTAATTGTAAATATGTTTATCTCACCTTTTACTTCTATATGTATATATTCTAACACAGAAAGAGAGACATAAATTTTAAAAAATAAAAATTATTGTTTACGTACTGTATATGAAGTTAAATCATGTTGGAGGCTTTTTAAGTGTAAAAAAATTGACTGGAAATCATTGTAAACTCATGTGTCCTAACATCAGTCACACCGTATTTTGTGTTAAACTTAGCCTTATCCATGAAATTTGGAATCCGTAATAAATATATCCATGACGTTTTAATTATACAAAATTATAATCCTGTGTGTTAACATAAAGCTATAATGACGTTTTTAACAAATATATTTTCAGTTTTATTGTCATATTACTACAATAATTCATAATCTATGAAAATTACAGGTGCAAAAAAAAAATGAACTACATATGGAAATAGCTATATGTAGATGATGGTAAACAAGGAATTCTATTGTTTAAACCGATCCCCTAGTGGGTTAAAAACGTCAGACCTTTACGGTATTTTTGTTTGATGGGTGATTCTACATTGCGAGTCCTAAATTTTGCCTAACTCAAGTGGATTTAGTGTAGGGATATTTAATGAGTACCTGTCAACGCACAGGCTCGGGTCTGACAAATTAACCGAGGGACGACATACTCATATTTATTCACCTCCCGCGTGAATAAATCGAGGGCAATGTGGGTATCGAAACCTGGACCTACCAGTTCTAAGGCGAATACATTAACCACTGATCTAACCTGGTACCTTAAACAAAGAGTCAGTCTCGACCATTTTTTGATAAGAATATTAAAAACAACTGACCCGAAAGAAGGCCTGTTTTATTCGAAACCCAGCGTAAATTCTAAACCATATTAGTCTATTTACAATATTTTCTTTTTCCCATTAAACTTCATGGCCAAAAAACAATTAATAATTATACCACTCTGTTTTCAGCAGTAGTACCACCAAAAAATGGGCGTACATTAGTAGTACTTAATGGTTAACTAACAGGTCTGTGGACCGGACAGAAATTAAAGGAACTGTGTAAGATTGAAAGACTCTAAAATTTCTTCATTACGCCCATTTCTAGACCAGAAGGTGTTCTTAGAGCTAAAAAAAACTTTATTTAAGAGATACTCTAGTAACATTATACTTCCTGTACTACTAACATCGACAATGTAGTCATTCGTCTGAACAAATATTAATGAAATTCCTAAGAGAATACTTTTGGATTCTAAGAACTAGAAGAACTGTAAGATAAGTAATAACATGTTTTTTTCCAGAAGGTTTAATTGTAGAGCGGTGCACTCACCTCTAGCTGGTCTGGATTTAGCTGAGCCATAGTATGCATGCGAAGGCACCAAGGCGATGATATTGTTACTGACGCACGATGGTATTGAGCAGTTCATCTAGAACTATTGAATAAATTTCAATAGTTTGAAAAGTCAAACTATTTTTTTTGTCAAAGTAAATTAGAAAAACATCACCAATTTTTCCAAGGTTAAAAGAATTGAATTGGACTTTATTGCGTCTGCAACTTCCTGGTGGGGAAGACAGTGGGTGCCGGTGGACAGACGTTTAAAACCAAATGCTGAAAATCTTTTAAGTAAACCTTCTATTAATTATGGAAAAACTACTGTTGTATTATGTGACTATAAGTCAGTTATAAATAGCTTGCCTCATACCTAGATTTCAGGGTTGTTGGATGCATACCCTATCACCCTCTCTATATTCATCCAGGATACAATAGAGTTTAGAGGTGGTTAGAGTGCACAACTGTGACGATATTGAAAGAATCAGACTATCTAATATAGCAAAATGTCTGAAATAACTGCAAGATAGTTTATTAAATAGATTTAGGGTGGAATATTTAGTTAATTTGAGGCAACAATCAACAGTAATAAGGTCTTTGGATGTTGGTGAAGCAGTTTTCTTGGAAAGGGTAATTTGAAAAGAAAGTGCTGAGTTGTCTCTAGCTCTATTAATAACAGTAATCAATATGTTTTTAAAAGATAAAAATGGAATCAAATGAGCTGTCAAAATTACCACTTCTACTGGTGAACCCTATAAAAAGAATTATACTTCTGGATATTTGAACTGATTTAATCAAAAACCATTGAAGTAGAAAAAAAAAATTTTACTCAAAAATACTTCAAGAAAGTGCTAAATTTGATAAAAACATTTACCAAATTGTTAAAATTTTCAGTGAGAGTAAATTTATAGGCTTAAAATATTTTTAGATTAAGCGATTAATTTAAATTTTAGTTTTCTATTTCCATAAATTGAATCTACTTTTTACAAAACTGAGAATTACCACTTCTTTTTAAACTGTGTACTTTTGATTGTTTTACACTTTTAATTCTGTATTTTCTTTAATTATGTAATTTATTAAAATGTTATTAGTCAGAATCTATTTGGAAGTGAAAAACATTTAAACTAAGGATAGAAAAATGTTCTAAAAAAAGTTGATATGTTGTAGTTTCTTCCATATAACCTAATGGTTGTGACATTTTAAGGTTAATCTACGAATGGTAAACTCAAGGACCGCATGGCGCGACAGTTAATTTCTTTAATGTATGTTTTATGTGTTTAATGCAGCAGTGAAGTTCAATAATTAAATGCAACATAACTGAAAGCCTTTTACGTCAAATTATTTTGATATCTATCTTACAGGTATAATCCAAATGGACCTATTTAAAAACTTCACATAACAGAAAAAAAAAACATTCCTTACTCATAGTATTGACTGTTGAATGTTCTTTTCTGTGTATCCCGTGTTAACCTTTAGTTATTATAATATTGATAGAGTTTATCATGAGTACAGATATACATTAAAAAAGGAAATTTTCAAAAATTTCATCCTCTCTTCAATGGTTTAACAGTTTTTATTGCTGATCAGGATTATATATTGTGACAGGTGTTAATTGTCTGGGCTTGAAGTCTGGGGACAAAGAGTTTGCTTGACCGGTCTTAGAATGGTTAATTTTTGTTCCTTATTTACTCTTCTCAATCGAATTCTTCAAACTCCAACTCCTTCCCTTACTATTCATTTTATACTTTATACCAGCAAATTTAACGTATTAAAAACTGGAAATTAATGATGACTCATAAGAGAAAATAACATTTCCTGGTACTCACATACTATTGGGGAGAGAGAAAAATGGTCGATATAAGAGACGACCTGCTATTAGGGTAGGCATAGATCAAGTAACAGGTCACTTCTCTCCTGATGCGACGTTCTTAAAAAAAATATACATTAGTCCTCTTTGTAGAAATAGTCTCATAAAAATTAATCCGGTAATCAAATTGATTGTCAATGATATGATAATACATTTATGCAAAAGTGAAATTAAAATATAAAATAAATATCAATTATCAAAAATAAGAAACAGTTGAATGGTTTTATAAGTTCTAAGGTATATATGACAGTGAATATAAATGCACGCTATAACTAATTTTAATTAATAATGAAATAATTCAATCAATAACTTTTGAAGAAATCAGTCAAGTCCATATCACTTCAAAAACTAAAGATGCACTTCAGGATGAGGAATAATAATTCAGCTTCTAAGGTTCAAATATTGAATAAAAGAGATGAAAGATGCTATCTGAGTTGTCTGGATGGGAAGGATTTAGAAAGATAAGATAACAAAGAACTGACAAATTGATAAGAAACAAGGAAATTGGAACCTAGCAGCAGAGAACATTTGGTAACTTATTACCCATTTCAATTTGATTATTTTTTGGAAAATTATATCCTATTTTTGTATAAAATTAATTGATTTTATATAATTATTTACTTTAATAAAAAAAACTATTATTGCATTTATGATTTTCATTCATAAGAAAACATTTCAATTCACATTTTTAAATTGATGGTTTATTCAAAAAACAAATGAAATCAATTAAAAGATATCTATTTTTTTAACAAAAAAACAACATTAAGATAGCCATTAACTTTTCTTACTTGACTTTTTGCAGGTACGTAAGTTATGGACTTGTGCTGTATTAAATACACACCGTTTTCTATTTTGCCAACTGCTTTAAATATATGTTAGTGAATTATAAACAATTTTTTTTTGATAACTTTTACTATATGCAAATAGAAAATTTGATACAAAGTGAAAGTTGTGATACAAGAAAAAATTAAGAAAATAGTTAAAAGACTATGACATAATGATGAAAATGTCAAAATTATGACAAAATGTGCAGTTAAACAGTAAATTAAGGATTAAAGTTTATGAAAAAGATATGTAATAATTTACGAGAAGAAAAAAGTGGGGTAAAAAGAGTAATGTTTTGCTTGGATTGCTTAAATGAATGTATGTGAGTAAAAATATTAAATTTAAGGCCCTTGGTACAGATGGATGGATATGCCGATGTGGCATTTTCCACAGAATGAATGCTGTAAAACATTGAATGATCGATTTTTCTCAAAACTATGTAAGCAGTGTATCATAAATGAAGAATTCTTGTCTGATATCTGTCTATTTGTTGATGTTGTGGGCTGAAGAGGAGTAGTTGAAGAGGTCCTGGTGAATAAACAGAAGGCCCTAGTGACAAGGGTAGGTAATGAGCACGCAACTGACCGCCTGACATATTTATGACTCTAAATTGAAGGGGTCGTGGCCCTTCAACCCTTATTTCAGTCAACTCATGCCTGGCCTCTCTTCACCAATCACCTAATGGCCAACTAAAAGACATTTTCCAATGCAATGTCTAAGAATTCCCTCTGAAAATCACTCTCCCGACTGTTTGCACAATATAATAAAGTTATTATTCTTGTTCTTGTAACTAAGTAAGCATACTTGCTTACGTAGTATTAATAAACTTATATGTGATATGCTTTATGTATGTATTACTGAATGCTGAAGTTAACCATTGCAGTTTTAGTATTATTTTGGCTTACTGATTTTCTCTAAATCGATGCCGCATTCATAATATCCCAAAGTGTACAACACTATCGTCATCATTATTTACTTATGTAGATCTAAACCCCAAATGTAGTAATCACATTGTTCATAGTTTACATACAGATTTTTGAATGTTCTTCCACAACTAAAAAACTTGAAATTAAAAAGGCGATCAATCAAATTTTTTTATTCCAATAAGTAAATGGTATAATGAACTTAAAAACCATATAGATTGTTACTTGTGCAATGTGTTATAGTGTGATATTTACTTGTATTGGGAAATTTCTATAATTACGTCTCCACACAAAAAAAAATTATGTTGAGACATACTTTTTTCAATGCCTCAATAAAAGCATCTAGCTTTCATTTCATAGTGAAACACTTATAACGATATCCTCAGAAAAAATTGGTCTTTTTAAACATACTTTCCAATTTTCGTTGAAAATCTTTTAAATATATACATTCAAATATAAATTGTTTGCCATTTTTTCCATTTTTTCCATTTATATAGGCAGATACATATAATCGAACCATATGTATAAGAAGAAGAAAAAGTATTAAGGATAATAAACAGCATATTTCTTTTCCTTAAGTGATTTTGTAAATTTGAGGTACTTGTGTACATTACAGTACATCTTTATCATACTATGCACACACACATACACACACACACACACACACACACACACACACACACACACACACACACACACACACACATTGAATGATCAAACCACAATAAGAAATGGGAAAACAAGACAAAGATCTTTCAACCGCTTGTTACGGTTGAAAGATCTTTGTCTTGTTTTCCCATTTCTTATTGTGGTTTGATCATTGATTGTTATTTCAAGTGTTTATGTGAAATCTTTTTACACACACACACACACACACACACACACACACACAATTATATATATATATATATATAGACTTTATCGTTCGAAATACATTCCAAAATAGACAAATATAGTTTAATGTGTGCTTTTAATTTTTCTATGTTTCTTTTTCTACATTGAACCATATATATTATATAAAAAACATGATTTCACATAAACACGTGAAATGACAATTAATAATCAAATCACAATATGAAATAGGAAAAAAAGACGAAGATCTTTCACGTTTCATATTATGGTTTGATCATTTATTGTTATTTCACGTCTTTATGTAAAACCTTGTATGAATTAACATGTATAAATATATATATATATATATATATATATATAATATATATATATATATATATATACGATATAGTTAAAATCTAATCTATCAGGTTGTAAACATTTTTCGCGAGTTTACTGTATTCATAATTTCATCATATATTGATTCATAGAATTCCTGATTTGAATTCTAGGCCATTAATTTAATTTGGCCTCATTTTCCATTTATATCCTCTTACCATATAGCTTTGCACTCCCTCAATGGAAAGCCGATTGCTGATATTAATGTTAGATGGTGCATCACAACAAACAAGGAGACCCATAATACTTCTGAAGAACTACTCGGCAAAGCAAAGACAGCAACCCCATGTTTTACATAGAATTCCTCATTAGTGCAATAACTATTTATTCTAGATAAAGTCCAAGTGATTTTCTAAAAATAGAATGATAGATAAAATTTAATACATTATTAATTGCTAATAAAAAACAATGTTTTAGATCATTTCAAATTTAGTTAAAAGTGTAGTCAGTAGTTTAGGAACTTCTTTAGAAGCTTTAGGAACTATATATAGCTGAGACTCTTACTTTTTTTTCTTTTATTTACAAGTTAATATTTTTTAAAAATAATTCAACATATTTTCTGTTGAATTGTCATATATTATTACCAGTGACATTTGGAACTGTTTTTGAACACAGCAGTATTCAATAACACAGAAAGATAGTTGTATGTCTTTACAATTATTCATATTCAATGTTTCATGAATATTATTGGATAATTAATTTTTTTTTCTTCTATATATTTATGATATTTCGGTATTGCTGATTTTTTTTTTTTTTTTTTTTTTTTGTAAAGTAAAGTAGTTTAAGTTGTTTGTAAGTTTTGCAGAGAGCATTGTTCTATACAATTTCACTATTGAAAATTGTAATTTCATTCCTATTACAATTTTCTATTTCCTATTTGTATTCTATGAAAAAAAAATTGTTTTTTTTTTTACTCTACTGAGTCTCAAAACCTTAACTTGCTATTTTCTTTCAATGTTCTTGGAATATATTTTATGCATATGTATGTATGCTTCAGAATAATTATTATTATTATTATTACTACTATAATTGTTTTCATTTGACATCTAGTTTTATATATTTGTGTAATATCATCAACTTGGTCCACAGTTATCTGAACCAATAAAGAATTCTTGTTTAAGGATAATTTTAATCCAACATGTATTGGCGTGCACTTTACCCTTGAAAAATACACCACTGTATATTAAATTATTTAGTAATTAGTAAAAAGAATGTCAAATAAAGGGAGTAATGGCAGGTTTATATATTGGGTTATACAATTAACTGATATTTAATTAATTCTGACGAATGCATCTCTCCTGTAATGTTCATTCCAATAAAAGGTTATTAACGAGGTAATTATTAGATGTTTAAATACCATTCTCATAGAGTTCTACTAAAATGTTCAATTAATTGATTGGTAGTGTACCAATATATAGTCTGCCTGCAAGCCTGTCCCTTGGCTAGGCCGAAGTGGGGCAACCAACCACCCTAGGTTCCGAGTTAGTCAGGACCTCGTGGAACGACGTTAGTGACACTGGAGAATTGGCCTGTTCACTGGTTATGACAGCCGCAAGTTAGATTAACAGCTGCCGTAGCCGTTTATTTTTATTTCTAATACCTTCACAGTATAACCAATATAACATTTTTTATATAAATAGTAATATGTGGATGGGTGAGGCCCCAAAGTGATTGATTTGCCCCGGACCCCGCACCTTTCTAGGGACAGCCCTGTTGACAGAAATCTATGATCTACCACTAGTAACTAGTATCTACCACTGCCACTAGTACATCAGCCATCTACCAGTTAGTTGTATTTGGTTAATTGCTTATTTGAAGGAACAAAAAAGTTTAAAAATAATTTACTGCCAACTCAAATCACAGATTAAAATGATATTTCGTAAAAATTAAAGGGTATAAAATATTAAACTATTGACTGTTACACTTATTGATATTATTTCAAAAGTTAGAAGTAAATCCGTTCTGCTCACGGAAGAGGGTAGCCAGTTATGGGTTTCCTAGTTCATTTTTTATGAGCCTTATCTGTTTAATATTTGAATGTTCGTAGACAGTCAGGAGTGCTTAATTGATTTCGTATGAGTTCCTGTGTGAGTGTCTAGGTAAACTCGATCATCGCAAGTCAATCAAGGAATCTATCTGACCTGAATTTCGATAACACTACAAATAAATAAACCTTGACGGTATATCAAACTTATTTAACTATGTTTAATATTATTGAATAAATGACTAAGTGAGTTGTTACTAGAATTTTACTCAGTAGTTTCTTCTCATAGTTGGTCACCTGCTCTTCAATTTTAAAGTTTCATTATACAATATTTTACACCATGTTGAACATCAAATTGATTGGGGGAATTTAAAATTTAATGTTAACAGTTGACTTGTTATACAATCCCTTCATTTTCTGTGAACAGAAAACTACAAGTGGCTCATTATGAGTTGAAATGGATTGAAGCGGACCGTGAAAATACCAAGAAGGAGTAATTTTGAAGGGAAGGCGCAGAGCAAGGAGGCAACGGCTAGAATGGGATCGGTTTTGAGGAAAGTGGTTGAAGAGGTGGAGGTTGGCGTGAGATAAGGCGAGTTTTGGTAAAATTGACCTCAGATTAGATCTGAGAGCGCGTCAGCTCTGCTCCTCCTAATGCCCTACTTGCTCTATCCTTCAATTAAACCTATATCCTCTATAATTCACTAAACATCTTCCGCCTTCGTCTTTCTACCATGCCACACCTAAATAGCCAAATGCTTAAAGCGTTTTTGATACTTATGGCCACTTTAATGTGTGTTCAGGTTTCTAAAGACCTGGCATTAACATTTTAAGTTTAAAAATGCAAATTTCTGGAAAAGACTCCTATGAAGATTTAGCAGACTGGGTAATTTTACTTTGTTTCAGAGTACATTGTTTTGACAATGAAATGGCAAGGTGAAGTAATGCTACTCTTTCTACCATTCTTCGTTACTTGAAGCTACTCAGTTTGGATATTTGATGTTGCATCCCTGACAACTCACCGTATAGCAAATAAACGGGATTGCTTTTGAGAAAATAGTGCAAAACATAAATTTTTTTCTAATTTGATATCAGAAGTTGTTTTTTGTTTGTAAGATCAGATCTTGAAAAATCACTGCACGCAAAAGACTAAATACTAAAAAAACTTTGAAAATATTTATGCAAAAGAGTTTGTTAATTTATCTGAAGATAAAAGAGAAAAAATATATTGAGAAACTAAAAATCTATGAAAAACAGCAGATGTCTTAATTCTATTTTCATTACTTATTATTATCCTATCAAATGAGATACATTATTTCCTATGAAGTTAGAAGATAAATCTATACGAGATTCTACTTCTGTTAAAAATACAGATGGAATTTAGCAGTCTACAAATGTAAGAATCTCTCACACTGTATCGTGAGACGTTTAGAAAATATTTGAAGAAACATTGAGTTAGATTCAAAAGTCTCCAGAACATAGTTTCCAACAACATTTGTCTAGTGCAGAGACATTAAGGAATCACAAGACAACATTCTATCAGAGGTAAAAATAAAGTTGTTTAACGAAAAGATGAACAAATTATGGCAGTCTATAAAACGAACATTAACTGGAGGAGATTTTCTCAGTGAAGTTGAACAATATGTAAACAGCTTGGGTTTAGGTTAAAGAAAGATTGTAATTATTATCTTAAATGGTTGTCCAATATTATCACTAAATTTAAAAGTACTACGATTATGAATATTGTAGTAAATAAACGGAGACCAAAGTTAACTTTCGTACACGCATTATATGTAATGAGACCCTTTATAAATTATAGGTAAATTGTATTATATCAAGAGCCATTAACATTAGAACAACTAGTCAATGACGCCTCTCTGCAATCTCATGACTACTCTTTAATTTAGAGAAACTTTAACTGAAAGGTGGAACAGAAATTGAATTCGATTCGGAAATTAATGAAAATTACTCAGGTTTTCACAATTGTCTGATAGGAGCTGACATCATTTACGTACTGAAATTCTTCATTTTAGTACACTGGAGTGTACCCTATCACTAATATATATAAACAATATACGTACTCGTATATATGTTACTTCGTAATTGAGAGATGTTCATACTGAATCTTTACCGTCCCACGATTTAAAAATGATAAGAGTATTACAATGTAAGTAAATTATTCTCTACTGCTGTATTATGAGTAGGATGATGGTTCTAAAGCTTACTTGTGTCTATATTTATTACTTATCAATGATCAAACCACAATAAGAAATGGGAAAACAAGACTAAGATCTTTCAACAGTAGCAAGCGGTCTTTGTCAGAGTCAAAAATCCAACTGATGTAATTAAATTATGCTCTACAAACTAACATTATATTGTTTATATATATTGGCTATAGGGCATACTCCAATGTACTAAAATGAAGAATTTCAGTTGGGTTTTTGACTCTGACCAAGACCACTTGTTACGGTTGAAAGATCTTAGTCTTGTTTTCCCATTTCTTATTGTGGTTTGATCATTGATTGTTATTTCACGTTTTTATGTGAAATCTTTTTATTTATTACTTAAATATCTTTCTTTCCAAAGCTTTGGATATTAATGCGTATAAATATTAATAGATTCACATATCAAATATACAGAATTATTAAATTTTTTTAATGTTAGATTAAGTGCCGATCAAAAAACATTTCAATGACAATAAAGGCTAAAAAGTAGCGAAGATAACTACTGGAGTTCTTAATGTAACACAGAATCAAGTTCATGGTTTTATAAATTACTTGTCAAAACAAACAAAAAATATCTATAAAACAATAAATGCACTATACATTTCCTTACTGTAATGCATATTTAATTGATGTTGTTTCGTGATTTAGCTTGAACTGCTATATCAAAAAATATCTGGAGTGGCCTAACACTCTACTTTACTATAAGTAACTAATGTCAATTATTTCTTGAGTATATAAAAACATATTACAAGTATCATTTAAGCATAATCATAAATATCTAAATGGATTTAAAAAAATAATTATTAGCATTGCATTCGTGAGGTAGTACAGATAGTGATTGAAGGACATATCAATTTATAAGCTTATTTTTGTACATCACAAATAATTTATTATTTGCAAATAATTTCATTAGTATAACTACAGCAGTAATGACATTTTTGAAAAACCAATGTGAACATTTCTTGAAACGAAATATTATCCTACAAGAGAACATGGCTATTGTTCAAATAGCCAGTAGATTTCTTACATCGTTTACTTGACATCCTTCTACATTGAATATTAATGTAAAATTTTCAAATTTGAAACAGTAAAATACCCTTTTTTTCTCTGAAAAACATCTTAAACAGCGAAGAAAATGTTGTTTTAAGGTGATTTGTTAATTAAAGTTGTACGATAATTACAGTTATTAATCTCTAAACGAAAGATTTATATTTTGAATTATCTTTTACATTTTTGGTTTTTAAGGGAATTATTATACTAGGAATTTTATGACTTCTTAGTATTTAATAAGATCATTTTCCTTCCTCTTTGTCAAATAACATATATATGAATTTTTTTTTTAATGAGTATTATCATTTACCTGCACAATATTATTCCTCTTACATCTCTTATAAGTCAATAATATATTTTCATTTTTCCATCAGAAACATCAATTTTATCTCAGTGGATTTGCTCAAAAAAATTTTAAGTCAATGTAAACAATGTAAAAAAATACAAAAAATTCGACAAGTATAGCAGGTGATCTCTTAGTCTAGGATAAACAAAGAGTTTTTATATCGTTATTGCTCTTTCCCGTAATTGAAACTTCATGATTTTTTTTTTATGAATTGCTAATTTTGTGTTCCATTTTTGGTCAAATTTTAATTATTTTTTAACGAGTCGTTTAGCGTCAAAAAAACATTTTCTGAAAACAGAAATCGAACTGTAACGCCCCTTTAGCGAATGCAATTTTAAAAAAAAATATCTCAACTCATTCTCCATATAATGTTCTGTTTATAGGCACAGTTTCATTCTTGTCCGTCAAACAGTATGGCTTGTATCGCTCTCACAAGGTTTGAGATTGAATTATAAGTCAAAATTTTTACATTTTATTGAAAAAAAAATATTTCCTGTTGTCTTAAAATTCTGAATATATTTTTCGTTTGTTGCATTTGAAACCTCAAAGATAATGTCAAAATTTCAAAACTCTAGGGTTATCAGTTTAGGAGAAATAAATGTTTTAAAAAAACGGTTTTTGGCAAAAAAAGTGACTTTCCCATCATGCATAATTCTTCCCAAACAATAGGGATCTTCGTCTTTATGAGGCCCATTTTTTGTAAAATATCAACTTGATCCATCAAAGATTCTGGACCGTAGCGTGGTAACAAGCAATGCTAACACACCCCCCCTCCCACCCACCCACCCACCCACCCACACACACACAGACATTATCGTAAAAACGTCATAAAACGACTTCTGGGACCTCAAAACATGTAATTCCGTCAAAATCTGGAGATCGAATTTTTTTACGATCTTTATACTTTACTTATAGTAAGGTAAAAAGGGACAGTTACGATTTATTCTTAAGGGTGTAGTTGGTTGCAAACATATTAAATATATAATCATATAATAGGCGGGTTGATAAAAATGCATTTATTGTACAATATGTTGTATTATTTATTTTAAATAAAATAAACTATTTTTTTTTTGAGAATATGTTGCAGTAGTGCGACAATTTTTATTACATAATTATAATATAATTATCATTAAGAATGTGATCACTCAGTGTATGCCTACTGCAAATTATATGTAATTATCGTACACTGAAATTAAACGTCTTGGCATTGAATACCATGGGTTTCCCCATATTAAGGAGGAACAATAAACGTAGCATATACAAATATTTTATACAAAGAACGTGCTTTGAGTATGTAGGGTTTTCTTAAGGATTCAAGACTTATTATTCTGGATGAAATATACTCAAATGTGAAAAAGCGTGGTTTGCATAAGTACGGTACTGTTTTGAAACAATAAGCGGTTTTAAAATGTATAAATTACATTTTTTATATCTGACATTAGAAAGTCATTTAATAAACCCAGAAGCAGTAAACTTGGCTTGGCCACACAGAACCACCTGTGTAAAGAATGCTTCAAATAATATTAACCTTTCCTGACCAGGCATAGTTTGTAGAATTGGCCACAGTCATGCTTAAATTACTCACTATTCGACCTGCTTTAAACATAAATTTCAATTATGCTACTTGGGTTTCAACTATCTAAATCTGATGTTTCAGACACAGAATTAATACATGAGCCAGCCAATATAATACTAAAATAATTCACACTACACTTATTCACGTTACTGGTAATTAAACGATTGCAGAACTACAAGATTTAATGTAGACTTTTATACGAGACACCACCTCTAAAAGGGTAACCCAGTTGTTCGTTTGTCTAACTCTTAAATCAAGTGAGAGTCTTATAGTTGAGGATAACCATAATCTTCATGAGTATATTCTTTTTATAAATATTAGATTGTGTCATTCAGAAATAATGACAGAAGTTACAAGAAAGGGTCAATCTGATAAAATTATTACTAAATTGAATAGCTCTGCTGTGGCATGAGAAGTTAGTATTCATGTAAAGAGAGTAAGGGTGAACAGAACAAATTATTTAATGGCCTAACTTTATTCCTAACAAGTTTTCTAGCAATCGGCTTAGAGTTTCTAAATAATAGGTGAAAATTATGTTGTTCACGTGAGGTGATTTTTCTCTACTCTTCCCCGGGCTTGGTTGATGATGGGATAAAAGTGGTTTAACGTAAGAGTGGTTAATTTGTTGTTAGGGGGCAGTTGGATGCCGCAGGGGGTGGGTTATCGGGACAGCGACAAGCCTATCTCGCTAGCAGCCTTAATGGAGGGACGCCATTATGGAGAGGAACAGGCTGCTGCACCCCTGTCTTATCCAATCATAATGCGCTACCCCCGTACGCTTCCTTCCTACCCCCTTAACTTATTATAATTACAAACATTTACTTCTCCTATATCTCACCACAGAATTCACACTGAGATAACTGTCAGGACGATCGCTGTTTAAATTAAAATTCAACTAGAATGAAGAGCCCCTTTTAACAATCATTATTAATTCCTTCATACTCATCCACACTGTGCACCTAAAGTGTGACATAACGATTCAATAGTCAACTAAGCAGTCTCCAAAATATACTTTATTCTCATTGAACATTACTGAAGTTACATGAAAAACCACTATCATTATAACAACGTGCCAATTAGAATTCATGTATGTTTCTAAATAGTAAACTATACACTCAAGTTAAGCAAAAAAGAGGTTCAAAACCTTCATTTAAATAATTAAAAAACTACTTCGGGTCATTGGTAGATGTGGTAGTTTTTGGGCGGGTTTTAAACGCTGTCTTCTTCAAGTAGAACTCATCTAAATCATTAGCAAGGGGCAATTATAGAAGCTCCTATTCAGTGGTGCCTAAATCCTGTGTCGCCTAAGTTTAATGAAAATCTATTTATTACTGATTATAAAAAGAAATAATATAAAATAAAATCTATGCATCACAAATTTAGACAACATTAACAGGAGGTTATATAACCTTCCACTAGGCAATTCATATCAAATTCTCTATAAAACGGACTAAGTTTGAAACCGATCGAGAAATTCACAGACTAATCTTCTAAGTATGACAGATATTTCATTAATTAACTTCAAATTTCTATTTTATGTTGATATATAAATATATCACCAACAAATGTTAATTGTTGAGTTTTTCAGGTTTCAATAAACCTTTCATAGCCTTTGTTTTAGATTTGCTAAGCCAGTTTTTATAGTTCTGTGTGTGAAACAGTTAAACTAGATTACTGATTAATTAATGATTCAATCATTTTTCTGCTTTGCTACAGAGCCTGCCTATTATATTTTTATATGTGGATGAAGATAATGTTTTGCTATTTCTGTCTGTCTGTTAGTTTGTCTGACAATTTCGTCACAAGACACAAAATCTAAACTCTGAAAAATTGAAAATTCAATGATTAAGCGAAGTTATGTAATTTTAAACCGTGTTTGTCTAACTACACAGACATGTTTATTTTAAAAATATACAGGTGTAGCAAGTAGGTGTTGTTAGTTAATTTTAATTTAATTTGCGTTTAAGCTTCCAACAAGAGCTTACTGACAAGATGTTTCCCAGAGTTCAAGATCTACTATCTATTCAGAATAAATGGCTTTGTGAACGAGAAATTTTCAACCCCCAACTAATGTATAGGCAGGAAAAATCAATAAACAAGTTCTTACGCTATATATTCCGAAGAAAGAACTTACAAATCAGTAAACAGAGTGATCAGTGATGAGAAAGCAGTTCATTATCCAACTGAATTTCATGACTCCGTGACTACTCCTGGTCTGCCTGCTCACGAGTAAAAACGTAAAGTAGGGGCACCAATTTATGCTGCAATTTAGTAGCAGTATCAAATTTCATGTTACAAAACTTGAGTGCGCCAAACATGTGCAACGGGACACGACTCTGAGTTCTTGCTCTGCACAGATACGCCATAGAGGCAGACATCATGACTGGGTGTGGTAATGGGGAGTCGGTGCCTATACACGATATATGCCTATACCATTGATTTCCAGCTACTACCCACTTCCATTCAAACGATTGAAATGTCCGGTAGCGTCTGTTTTGCAATGACGGTAACTAAGTCGTAAGGGAAAATTCGGAATTGAAGTGAGTGAGACCAAGTTTTTCTCACATGGTCAAATGTAGTTTGTTTTGCTCAAGAGTCAGAGGTTCCAACTCTTTGTTTTTCCATGAATCTAGGAAGATAGACAGCTAATGTGGTGTATATAGGGGCATTAACTTAACACTGTACTAATAATGATATTTTCTACTATTCTATAATTTCTAATGGAATACCATGTATAATCTCCGAATTTTCGAAAAAGTACCCGTCAAAGACAGGCACGTTTACTAGCTGCATATAAAAGCATTAAGGTTAAATGACTTCCAATAAGAAGCTGTGCGTTGGTGATGAAATTTGTTTCAGAAATCCATGAACGTAGGAAACTATTTTTGTGAAGTAGTTATTTGATTGGAAAATTTACAACAAAAACGTTCTGATCGAATGGAACCAATTTAATTCAAAATCAGTTCATTTCAGATAACATAAATTTTCATGGCGACCCATACTGTCCATAGTCGGACATTAATATCATTAACTCATAAGAATGGAATAAACTACTCACACTAAATAAATCAAATTAAATCAAGATGTTAACAGTATTTAATTTACATTAGACCAAGAATTACCTGAGTTTTTTTGTAATTATCGCTAATTAAAATCTTGAGAAATGAAATTAAATCATACTTTTTATTCACCTAGTTAATTTAAATGTTATATATTATAAAAAGTTATTTAAAAAATGACACTCATTCAATCAACTAATTGTTTTTTTATGTTTTCGAGAACAGATATCTTCAATGATTTTTGGAAATTTAATTTTCATAAAAAATAAGGAAATGAATGAGACCAATATTTATTAGAAATTATTTAAAAGTAATATTTTTATATTGATTTACACTCACAAAGAAACACACACACATACATGTCAGTATGTTGGTTATTAAATTTGTTATATTCGTTTCAAGAGGTTTATATACACCATGTTATAAAAATTGAACTGTTAATTAAGAAATAAATATTATAATAATATGAATATTATTAATTAAATTTCAATAAATAAAAGAAATTTTTGTTTTTTTAAAACAGACACCATAAGCTATCCAACGATACTGACATTTATATGTTGATGTTTGAAAATTCACTATTATGTTGAAAATAATGTTGTAGTGAATATCTGTTTTATTTTGTAATGGCAATACCCTTCTTTGTCCTTTAAACTCAAAATTCTAGTATAATGAACCAAATGAAAAGTATTACCAATATTTGCCTTAGCATAGTTTATATATGCTACATTTGTTAACAGTAGTATTACTTAGAACGATATTTTCTTTGTTATGATGGAAATAAAAATATAATATTATCTGCTTTTAACAGAAAATACCTGGAAATAGAACCTAAAAAACTATTATTTGTAAACTTTTATTTTAACAACTCTGAAACAGAGTTTCTATTGTTTTTTCAAGAGGTTGCCAATATCTATAATTGTGAGATGATATTCATATAATTCTGCTGGGGGAACGAAAACACAAACCAAAAATATTAGACATACATCAATAGTAAAATCAAGTAATGAGTCCTCATGTTAATTAGCAAAGTGATAGTAATTACATTTCAATAAAATAATTTAGTCATTCAATACTTCATCAAAACTATTTTATCATAACTTTTCAAATTTTACCATATGAATTAACTACAGATCACTATAATTAATAACTAGATATCACTAACACCTATTTTGTTTAATATACTAATCAGCTTTTGTCTCTGTTATATTTAATTTATTTGTAATAACATAACTTGTGCTTATAACTATTTTTAAAACTTATAAACGATTACTGATTTTTAGCAAACAATTATGAGACGTATTTTCTTATGCTATATATCACTGATGGAAAACCGTTTGTGTTCGGCGTGTCAAAAATTTGGAAAAAAGCAAAACATATTTTCATGGCATGGCACACATCAAAAAAGTTAGGATTAAAAACAAAATAGTAACATTTCTAAATGTTGTAAGTTAATTGTTTGTTTAATTCTATTTAAATATAAAAAACGAAAAGTTACGAAACCAATTGCTTACATTTAAGGACTTGCTTTACATATTTTATTGACACAACATAGAAAAAACAAATAATATATATGCGATTAGAAAAAAAATATATGATTGGAAAATAGATATAAATTTATACAAATAGAAAGTGAGTATTTATGACAAATTAGTGAACATTCTCTGTGTTTTACCTCCTATTTTTGGGTTTATAGTGGTTCATTTCTAGGACATGCAATAGTCACTAACTTCATATGTTATCCGATTCCGATTGTTTGTCTTAATATTATTTGAAAAATATTTGAATTACCGGTATGCATTTAACTATCTTGAAAATGTGTGTCACCAAAAATTAACTTGCGTGTCAGCACTGACACGAGTGTCATAGGTTTGCCTTCACTGCTACATATCATCAAAAATGAACTTGCGTGTCAGCACTGACACGAGTGTCATAGGTTTGCCATCACTGCTACATATCATCAAAAATGAACTTGCGTGTCAGCACTGACACGAGTGTCATAGGTTTGCCATCACTGCTACATATCATCAAAAATGAACTTGCGTGTCAGCACTGACACGAGTGTCATAGGTTTGCCATCACTGCTACATATCATCAAAAATGAACTTGCGTGTCAGCACTGACACGAGTGTCATAGGTTTGCCATCACTGCTACATATCATCAAAAATGAACTTGCATGTCAGCACTGACACGAGTGTCATAGGTTTGCCTTCACTGCTACATATCATCAAAAATGAACTTGCGTGTCAGTACTGGCACGCGTGTCATAGGTTTGCCACCACTGCTACATATCATCAAAAATGAACTTGCGTGTCAGCACTGACACGAGTGTCATAGGTTTGCCTTCACTGCTACATATCATCAAAAATGAACTTAGTGTCAGCACTGACACGAGTGTCATAGGTTTGTCATCACTGCTACATATCATCAAAAATGAACTTGCGTGTCAGCACTGACACGAGTGTCATATGTTTGCCTTCACTGCTACATATCATCAAAAATGAACTTGCGTGTCAGCACTGACACGAGTGTCATAGGTTTGCCATCACTGCTACATATCATCAAAAATGAACTTGCGTGTCAGCACTGACACGAGTGTCATATGTTTGCCATCACTGCTACATATCATCAAAAATGAACTTGCAGTGTCAGCACTGACACGAGTGTCATAGGTTTGCCTTCACTGCTACATATCATCAAAAATGAACTTGCGTGTCAGCACTGACACGAGTGTCATAGGTTTGCCTTCACTGCTACATATCATCAAAAATGAACTTACGTGTCAGCACTGACACGAGTGTCATAGGTTTGTCTTCACTGCTACATATCATCAAAAATGAACTTGCGTGTCAGCACTGACACGAGTGTCATATGTTTGCCATCCACTGCTACATATCATCAAAAATGAACTTGCTTGTCAGCACTGACACAAGTGTCATATGTTTGCCATCACTGCTACATATCATCAAAAAATTGAATTTCGCTGATTTTGAGAATGGTTGATGGTTTGTGAATTTATAATGATTGTTTGTGAAGAAAATGATGGAGTAAATAAACTTTGAGGGATAGTGCACAAAGTAATAACATAGTGCTCTGAAAGGGGTGTCGAAGGGTCTCAGTCGGGAACACCCAATACCGCTGAGGGCACCTGTCGGCCAGCAACCTTTCAAGTCCCCACTCTGTGTCTCGCCGTAAGGGCTAATTAGCGCATTCTTCCATCTCCAACTTGTATTTCAAAGCCGTAATTATGCAGTATGTTCTTTTTTTATTCTGGTGCGTATCACAAACAAAAAAAATATCATTAAACATGCTTTAATGTTGGTAAAGGAGGAAATTCTTTACTCAACTTGACTCTGATAACATGAACCCTAAAAATGTTTGACTAACTTATCTGCAGGATAATATCTAGCCTTTAGAGAACAAATTAGGGCCAGTAAACAAAAATATATACAGTGTCTACTTTTAACTTTAAAATATTTCATAATAAATTACATCCATATGAAAGTAACTTTTGAAAGTATTTGTAGTAAGTTAATTAATTACTAGTAGTTAATAAACAATTAATATTATTAATTTTCTATACAAATTGTTAAGATTTAGTTTATATTAAAAACATGCAAGCTTCTATTTTGTGGATGTAAGTATGTGTTAATAATTAGCTGTTAACTAGCTGTTAATAATTAATGAATTATTGAGTTACTATATTGAAAAATTAGTCATTATCTGCCCAACACCTGAGGATT
This sequence comes from Hermatobates lingyangjiaoensis, assembly GCA_026182355.1. Lineage (NCBI taxonomy): Eukaryota > Metazoa > Arthropoda > Insecta > Hemiptera > Hermatobatidae > Hermatobates > Hermatobates lingyangjiaoensis. The sequence continues at coordinate 1,854,864 of JAPFBL010000329.1, forward strand.
TGGCTCTGTCAGATTTTTATTGGTTTTATCTATTGAAGTAGGCATTAGGTGGGAAACAAATCATCATAGAGGAAGTGGGCAAACAATTTCTGGAAAAATGAAACTCAACAAAAAAAAACAGGGATTATTTGTCTCAAGTAAAAAACTAATTTCTACTCCATTGTTATGGGTAGTTTATTAATTTTAGCAAAAGATGTTTTGGAGAAGATATAAATACATTCAGTCTCATTACTTGGTAAACTACATTGTAATAATACTGTTCTTTATCTGTACAATTTATCTCTTTGATTATTGAATGCTCCTTGTATTGGGTGGATCTATGATCAAAAACTTTTCTATGACTGATTAACAAAAAGCACTGTTGGCAAATCTAATTGACGTTTGACAGATATCTTTCTTTTGATAGATGAAGAACACTATTGTTTTTTTAATGGAACCCTTAAAAAGGTAAGTTATTTAAAAAAAAAAGAAATAAAAATAAATAAAAACACATCCATTCACAGTGTAATACGATGTTATAGCAATCCCAACAATTTAAAATATTTTATTAAGTATTTCCTTAGTCTGAATATTCATATGAATGAATATTCATAAATGCATCATCCATTTTAAATATTGGAAAAGCAAGTATTACATATGTTTAATATGATATGTTATGAAAAGTGTGATATAACAAGAATTTTATTTTCATTGTAACTGATAAACTGAAAAATTGATGGTCATACATAAAATAATCATTTAATTAAATTGATGATATCAAATTGAATTAAATTTTAATAACAACCAAAAAAAAAAAAAAAATTCACGGCCTTTCAGCTTGACATATAATATATCATCATGTGTTTCTGTGTTAGTGTCTGACATTTCTAGAAAATAGATTGTCCCTTGAATAGTTTCTAGTAGAGATTTCTCTATTTGGTGTAAAAAATTCATTGAGGCACATGATCTACAATAGAAGTGGAACCATAAAACACTGACTGGAAGAAGTACTGTTACTTTCATTTGACTTAGTATGAATGATTAGAACATTTGGCCGAAAATATCAACTGTCACAAGTGGCAAAGTCATGAAGACAGCAGAATGGAACAAGGTCAGTACAAGGTGTCATTACTAAGCTGTGAAACGTCGTCTGGTGCAGGTAATGATGGATAATTGAAGGTGACACACGAGCGGAATATAGGCACGTGCATACGAGCCAACCGTCGGTTGAAGGGGAAAAGGTTTTTACTTTATTTGTAACAGTAAAGAACTCTTACCTTATTATAATACAAGTATATTATTTGAGGTTATTATTCATCTCTTATAGAGTTTTAACTAATCTTTTTTTCTACGAGAAAATGTAGAAACAAACTAATTTTAATTCATTACTTGTGCATTTTTTGAACAAATTTGTGCAGTTGTGCATCAAAAACAGTTTTAATATCTTCAAGTTATTTAGACATTAAACTGTTATTTTAAAGTCATAGGAAAAATTATTAGTAATATTGTCTTCTCTGTGGTGAGTTAATGGTAAATATCTTTTTAGTTAATCCGGTTAACGGCTTCATTTAGGTGTGGACAAATGTCAGGATGGGCACTTCCTTTAGAATTAGAACCCTAGTGCTCTGACCTCTGCTAATTCCTATAGCTATCCCACCAAACTCTGCTTTCCATCAAAACCAAGTAGGACATTACTACCTTACAAATATGCTACCTACTATTTGATTATAATTTGCAAAATCAAGTTGATACACAAATATAAACTAATTATTTATATTCCTGTCTCATTATTTCTGATGATATATTGATAGTAAATTTTAGTGTAGACCACTCAAGATTTTTCATTTTTAATGCCAGTTACTTTTTTTCAAATAGTTCTAAAATCCATCATAAAATAAAAACAATGAAGAATTAAACTTGACATATATGATAACTAGTCAACCTTTGTACTTATATTGTGTCAAAAATAATAATTCACTATTAATGTATCATCTTAGTTCCTAAATTTCCTCTCTCACATCACCGCTTTCCAATCTAGGAATTGAACTTGTCAAAAGTCTAGAGTGAAATAAGATCAAAAAGTAGTTGGGTGGGCAGAAAATTATGATGTAAGACGGTATACTTGTCTTTCATAGTTACCAACAACCTTGTAGCTCTAACTGTAATCATATTACGTTTAAATTGCAATGTCATTTGAGTTAGTTTTTTTCTAACTGTTTATGTATGTTTCTATGCAAAATAATAGTTATTATTTTTAATTATCCATAAATATTTAAGGAATTCAATAACTTGTATTAATTAAATAAAATTATCTTATGTATATTAGATATTTCATAATGGAATAAGTTTTTATAACTAATATAAATTACCCCAGTAATAACCATGAATGGTGACTCATTTAAAAAGCTTGCAGGGTATAACCGTTCTGGAAGTTGTCAGAATGAGGTTAATGAGTCAGTGAGATTTCCGGGAAAGAGATCAAAGCAGGTAGAGAGTAGAGACAAATCTTGGGAAACAAGAGGACATTCCCAACCTTCTTAAGGACTGTCGAGTAACGGACATTTTGTCAGCCCCATAACACTTCCCTATGCCCATTAACGTTAGACATCCTTTTAAGCTTTTTTGTTAAATTCCACATAAATTACATTCTGAAATACTTTTAAAATGACAGGCAGTAAATGCTTTAAAAGTTATGAATAATCACCTACTTGGAATATTCTTGGAATGCAAATTGGAAACGGTTGGAACATTATTTTTATTTCCGTTATGGCATTCATAATCATATTGTTTGAATACCACAATAGATCACAAAAAGTATTTTTTGAAATTCTTTTGAAATGTACTTTTATGTGGTGGTTTCTTATGTTTCTGATTTTTTGTAACGTCATTTTATCATGCGTTCAAGTAAAGTTAAAATTACTGAAAAATAAGAAATAATATTTCTAACCATTCATAATAAATATTAAAAAAATTAAAAGAGATACTTTTTAGTACCTTAAATTAAATAGTACTAAATAGTAATAGTATTTCCTATTAAATAGGAAAGTTTAATTAAGTGTAAACTGTACATGTGGCAAATGCATAGTTTCAAAAAACTTTCGATAACTTCTAAAAAACTTGTAACTTAAATTATAAACATTTGTAATTCAAAAAAAGTAAATATTTGATGTAAGTGAAATTTTTTTAATAATATGCTACGTTAATTTTTAGGGTATTTCGAATAATGAAAACATTATTTTTTTAATAATAATAGGTTTAGAAACTGAAAAATCTGAAGTGGCCTACACTCAACTATACTATAAGTAAATATAATATCAAACTTCTTGGGTATGTACTGTTCTACTTAGACATAATGTATATGTCTATATGACAGATGTTAACTAGTATTTCAATCCTGGTGACCGTTAATATGCATGCATATATTGATATCAAATAACTGAATCTTATAATATCCATGGTAGTTCTACTGCAGTAATAAAACTTTTGTTAAACCAAGGGAAAAAAACGTGTTACGAAACAATCATCAACTTTTTTGAATATTGAGCTAACATACTGATAGTAAAATAAAAAATGTGTAAAGTAAATAAAATATAAACATAACTTATCACAAAAAAAAAAATAAATATTAAGTAACTAAAATCAAAGATAGCAATCGAATATTACTGTGCACTGATGGGGGTAAACGACGTGAGAGCAATAATGGATGACCATCATGAAGTTAATATGCTATATGGTGAAAGGTATGCTGGTAACACCATGATGACAGTTCTTTTAGGTGACTTTCTTTATCAAACTAATAAAGGGGAGACATCATCCATTAGAGGAAATATAGAGAAGATCTCTTGGGTATTTACTGGTTGTGGACTGATATTCAATTCATTATCATGTTAAACCCTTGTGCGCATGCTAAAGATGAATGTATACAATGAAATATCCCATTCAATACAGTGAATGATGTACGAGGAAGAATTTTTTATGATAAACATATAGGTTATGATCTCGTAGCATTATCAACAGATAAAAGATACAGACATTAAGCTGGATAATAAAAAATTTAACGAAAAACATAAAGTTGCTCACATCTAGGCAGTTAAATCGTTCGGAATTGTTTAGTTTTAATTAAGAATTTTCATTTAGTTAATACAGCTGTTGGTAATTCGTGGCCTTCTGAATCAAGAAGATATCATCTATTCACTTAGATGCCTTCCATTCGTTTAATTATTTTAATTATTTCTGTTGTCGTGATTGTTACAGCGATTGTGAGTTAAAAAGGATTTCATGAAATCCCTCGGTGGAAGTCAGACCGGGACACAATTAGATTCAATTAGTAGAAGGAGTAAGTATCAGTAGAATAGTGACGGCTAGCCTGCCTATCGGCTAGAGATATCACCGGACTAATGGACCTCCTCACGAACACCTCTCCTTGGACCATCTCAACAAACTACACCAATTAACTCATACACAGGGATGGCAGTCACCTTTATTTAATTACCATCAATCTAATTCATCCGTTTTTAAAGAAAATACCAATATTCAACAGGAAAAATTGATCGAACATCAATTTTTTTTTAGAATTAGATAACTCAATTGCGATAACAACGCTTGTGAAATACATATTACTCTAGGTATTATTTAAATCATCAAAGAGATAAAAGCAAATAAGTTTAAGAAAACGTTCTTAAACTAGGGTCTTATTATTACATTTACACATTATTATAGGGATGGGTTGTAATAGTTTTTTCTGAAATTGTATTAACCAAAGAAGAATTATGGTATATTTTTCGTTTTGAGAAAATTTTTTTCCAATGCTAACTTTTGCTAAGATTTGAACAGAAAATTAACAATTCATAACAAAATAAATTTATTGTAATTTAGATTACGGCAAAGAGCTATAAAGTTATAATAACTGAATATTCATCCTGGACTAATGGATCATCTGAAATACCTGTAAGATGTCTTTACATTATTTATATTGACAAAAACAATTTTTCAAGAGAATCAGTTAATGAAATGAAAATTGAAATGACTTAATGGATTAAATGAGATTTAAGGAGAATAACATTTTAGATGTAAAAAAATCAACGCAAAATCGAAACATATTTTGGATGTTACTTTCCATTGTACGATGGGTTAGTCCAAAAAAATACTCTGATCTACACATATGTTGCATCCTTGAACTAAACTTAATATCATTTTGTATTATTCTTTTGTTTATGAAATTTATTATCTTTAGGTAATATTCAAATATGATAAATGGTTTCTATCGTTCTATAGAAGAACTGCTATCTTGTTTACATATATAAAGTTTTTTTTTAATCTAGTATGATAATTTATAATTTTTTATTTTTAAAAATTTCAAACTTCTGGTTATATAATTTTTAAATTATAGTGAAATGGCGGCTTTTACTTTGATTTAAGTACGCAAATTGAAACGTTTAACTTTTGCTGAATGAAATTGTTCCGTGCTAGTGGGATTTTTGCTTTTTCTCCTTCAAATATTCTTTTCAGTTTAATTGCAGTGTATGCTATGTAAATAAATGTTGTCTATCCATTTCTTAGTATGATAGGAGGAGGGTTTTTATCAAAGTAACTTGTATTTTTAAGTTTTTTTTTTTTATCGGTAATTACTTTTTCTATCTGTCTTTATTTCTGATAACTAAATATATATTTAATCAACTATAACTGATTGTATTTGTTTCATAATAAAATATCAATATACTGATAAGAGGACGGTAAAGTGAAAAACTCAGTGATAACCTAGTCTTTATTCTGACTGTTCGAATTAGTCCATAAGTGCTTGAATTGAGAACAAAGTGTAGGAATGAAGAAGGTTTATAACAATTTCACTTAACCTCCTTTATTGTATCAATTTAAATAGATGAGATATCTATTTTTTTTCAAATTAGAGTTTCTAAAAAAAAGCATTATTTTATGAACAATAAAATCATATGTTTTGCAAAGTTTGTGTGGTTAATATGAAATCATATAAATTGTTTTTTTAATACTATTACTAAATAAAAATATTATGTTAAGCATACAAGTAAAAAAGTTTATCATGATAATATCTACTTCTGTATTAAAAACTACTATATTTTGTGTTCGTATTTTATTTGTTGACAAATTCTTGAGGGGGGGGTTTTAAAAAAAAAATTATTTATTTTCCGAAAAGGATGAGTCAGTCACAGAAGGTCTTAAAGAGATCTTAATCACTTTCATATCTTAATTAATATGATAATGAACCTGATTATAATAAATTAGGATGGTGAATTTTCGTATACTAAGTTATTACATTAATATAAGTCTGTATATATTATTGAAATTATTTGCATCAGGCCGAAGAACAAAAAAAAAATGTGTTTATCAGATAGAAAAGTTTGAGATTAATTTCTCTAATTTTTCCCAAGATCATTAGGTGAGCTTGTTTTCCTAAAGTTTGGGATATGGAGTTGGCGAAATTAAGTTAGTGTAAGTTTTTGGGCCGGAGCAATGTTTCTATTTGAGGCAGGTCGTTTTTCTTTGCTAGCAGTAAAGTTTTATTGCTGGCCGTGTGCAAGCTCTGTGCAGCGAACCGCTGTCTCCCACCTTACACCTGCCCAAACTCCTACTACTTACTCTACTAGATTGAAACGTTCTGAGCACTGTCTTCTCAATATATAATTATCTACTTTTTAAAATAAAGGTGTTTAAACTAAAGAGCATTAAATGAACTGTAAATGGCGTATTGTGGCTCTAAATGCTTAAAGTTTGACTTGGAATAACGAATAACAAGTTGTGGTAGTTGTAAAGCTGTATTTGTACCAGAATCAAGACAAAAGTAATTAATGCTTCTAAAAGAAATTCGAAGATATTTAATGAGCTAGTATGAAATGTATGAAAACTAATTCTTAAAAATTGTTAAAATGAACAACACCTGATTATTTTTGGGCAATATAGAATCATAGAAAAACACTAATCCATTCCTCATAGCATTCCGGTTTATAATTATTTTATTTCTGCGGTTATTCAACAAACATATAAATCTCTATCAGATGTTGTTTTACTAAGAATATTTATTGAAAGCGTAATATACAACACTTATCACAACTATTAATTTATATCAGCAGAAACTTGAGAAGTTTTTGGAAAATAATAATTCATCATGTGGAACAACATACATACCAAAAGGGCAAATCAAAGATTTGGTTCAAAAAATTTTAGTTAACAAAATAGAGAACACTTTCATTTCTAAAGGATCATTCTTGACTGCTTCTTGGGTATTAAAAAGTTTTCTGATAATATGACTTCGAATGCATTAAATTATTGCTAATATGTAGATGTATTACTCTAGGAACCAGATAATTAACACTACGATCTAGCGCAAGAATTACGACTTCCTTTTGATTGCTTACGATGACTTCTGTAGGTAGTCGCAGCCTTTGGCATTCAATCCAGCACACATGGTCTCAGTTTTAATTACTGTTTTCGTGTACAGATTAATAGGTAGATTCCTAATCCAAACTCTAACTTCAATTTGACAGATTCAGAAGAAGCACACATTTCTCTACTGGGAGGTAGAGTTGCACTTGAACTAGATTGGTTGTATACGAGTTTCTTTTTATATCTAATTACAGTAAATTAAAACATGGGCAACTCTAGATTTTTAAAGATAAGTCATTGTAATGCTCAAGTTAATGCAATTAGAGATAACGTATTTTGAAAATTTATCTCAGAATGAATAAATACCACACAATTACGGATTGCACAACTAATGATTTACCTATATGTTATTTATGTTAGTAGATTGTTAATGGCAGTGTTCATAGAACGAATGACCTCTACCGGGTTGAATCTTCCGACCAGATTTAATGAATGAATGAATAAATGTTTATTGAGGACCTTATGTCCAAGCTATACAGACTGGGGTAGCCGTACTGAGAGCACTGGGTGCTCCCCACCAGCCTTTCCCCCCTTCGTTCATTAATAACATAGTAATAACATTAGTAATAATAAGTATACTTATAGTAATAAGAAAAATAATAATAACAATAATTTTAATACTAATTATAATAATAATAATAATAATTCTAAGATAGTAATAGTAATAATATACACTAATGATAATTAATATTATTGATAATATAATTTAATATTATATTATCTTTATAATCTTAAAGGCGTTAAGGCGTTCCTTTCCTTCTCTCCCGGCTCTTTTGTAGGATATTGTTAACTACCAGATTTAATATTACAATTGATATTATAACAATAGCCAAAACCTTGATTTGTAATATTACTGACCAATTATTTCTCTTATATGGACACTTGGACCTTCATCACCACTTATGTTTAATTCATATTATCGAATGCTTAAAGGTTTAGAATAATGAGTCAATTATTGTTTTTGCTTGGAAATTGCAAATCTCATATTGGAATGCAAATAGTCATACGTAGTTTTTGAAGAAAAAATATCGTTTTACAAAACGATGGACTTTACTGACTAAAAACTGGGCTTTTGATTTGATGTTTAAGATAAAAAATAAACGAAACAAATCACAAATCATTACCGAACCTCCTATGCTAGTAGGGGAATTTCTATTTATTCCCTTTTGTGTGTATTTTGCATCATATTATGACATTTATGTTTCACAGCTTTTATGTTTATATAGAACTTTATCAAGTATATACGTATAGTTTAATTGAATGTGTTGGTATCATCCCTGAAATTCCTTAGCATTATATACAAAAAAAAAGTTAAGAATCCTGTATATCAGAACATACATCTGGTATCCATATTTATGAACCAACAATTCTTCTCACTGATGAAAGTTTTTCGGAATTTGTCGATACTAATTTTTTACCACTAAAATACCATTTTGTGATTTTTATGACACTGGACTCACAAATTGGTGCACACGTGAATGATAAATTCACAATTCCTCTAGGGGTTGATCAGTTTCTTTTTATATGTTATCGCCAGCTATATAACCATTTCAGATAGCTTTTTTTATTGCATAACATATTTTAAGAACGTATTTTATGAACTTAAGCATTATGATAATCATAATAACCATAAACACTTTATACAATTTCCGCAAAATATAATGTATAATGATGTCAGTCACTTATAAATACTGGTTGGCAATTTATTTATCATTCTACTTCGTTTTATTTGATCGAGTTATGAAATATTTTAACTCTGGTGGGCAATACCAGTTCTGCCTTAACACCCAGCCTCATCTTCGACGAATATATCGAGTATGTTAAAAACAATGAAGAACCTGATTCATCAGTATATTGAAATAATGACAGTTTATTAAAGAATCCTTAAAAATTTTGAGCATTATATTAACAAGTTATTTATGGAGATTATACCAGTAGATTATAAATTGAAATTTTTTTTTACAAATTTCTGAAAAAACTACAGCACCAGTACCAGTTCCACGAACAGGTATACAAATCATTCGCTGTTACAAAGCATTAATGTCACTGAGAAGTGCAAGCTTGAATGATAACAGATATCACCTAATGTAAATCTGTGTTGCATAACATCAGCAGCGGCGTGCCTCTAGGTTCAGTACTCGGACCTTTACTTTTCAATCTCTACATTAACGGCCCATGATAGATTGTAAGCTGACAACAAAATTATTGTGATTGAGACGAATCGACAAGCTTCAAAACTGCTCCAAGTGGCTAATGATATGACTATAAAATACCTAAACAATAAGAAAGTAATTATCAGTCAACAGGAAAAAAAAGAACGATATAAATAAGATCGACCAAAATTCATATGCAATGACAGACTATAAACCTGACAAAAACTGTATGACAGACAACTAAATTTCGATACTCACATTAGCCATATTCTAGAAAAGGCACATGCTATGCGGAGTAGGATTTATCATCTCATAAATGATAAGTCAAGACATCCACTTAGCGCTCGGAACTGCTATATGTCGCCCTATTAGGGAGTCAATTTCCTTGCTTCTGCTGAACAGAAAAGCATTTCTGCATAAAAAGCCAATTTTATATAATAGTAACTGCAAAATATTGCAAGAATGTTACTGAGAGCATTCTTTTTGATGCAAAGCAACGGTTTAGAAAAGTTTCTGCTGGTAGTGCGGACTTTTTATAGTAATTGAAAATCATACAATCCATTAACAGCATGGAATAGAAACATATAATTAAGTGTTGACATTTGAATTAACTACATTGAATCTATAATGATGGCATCACATAAAGGGACTTGATTCACTCCGATTCCCTATCATCGGAGTTACTCAATGCCGGTAACCTTTCGAGAGCTGCTCAGGTGCTGCATACTTTCCATCTTCTTCATGAGTTGCTCTCATTTTAGTCATAAAACCCTTATGTTTGTTTCTTTTTCTCTGAATAAGAATAAGAATTGAATAAAGTTACTTGCAGGTTCAATGCTAGAGATTTTATAGATAAATCCATTATAGATTCTGAGTAAATTCCCACTAAGTAATTGTTATATATAGTCTTAAACTGTCTACATTTGTACTAACTTATCCATAGTACAATAAATATCATATTAAATCCAATTGTTTGCATATTGTATGATAAGCAATTATCAGAAATAAATAAATATATCCGAAATGAATAGATGAACTTAGCAGTGAAAGTAAACGCTTCATCAGTATTCCAGATTACTACATGAACATATGTGGAATCATTTGAATCATCACTTAGTGATGATTACATGTCTAAAACACTTACATGAGAATATAATATTGCTATCAAAAATTATACATGTTAAATTTTCAAAATACTTTTTCTTTAGTATATGTTATGTATAAACAAGTTGTTTGTTATATATTTCCGTGTTGCACTATTTCGTTATCATGATATAATTTCTTTAAATTAATGCACCTCATAAAGGGTTTCATATCCTTATGTTACAGGATTTCATATGTAAATTATAGATTTGCACAAAACACATTGTTTTTAATTAAACATGAAAATTCCTCTCAAACTCATGTGTTGAGATTGACTGTGAATTTATTCGTGAATTACAATACCCGATTGCATAGTACAAATATTGTTTGAAAACTTATAACTATTTTAACTGCTTATGATTCAACTGCTATAATTTTTTTTATGCTTATTATGAAATTCTTCTTGATATACATAAACATGAAATGGAACTACGGACACTTTGTTCTCTTTCTTAACCAGGCAAAGAGTTACTAGCATATGACTGTTTCTGGATTGGTTGCTAAGTTATGACGCTGGCCAGGTATGACTTATGAATCAAGTGTGATGCCCCAGTCTGTAGCAGAATATACGAGCATACCTTCCTGTGCAATTAATGCCAAGTGACAGCAAAGCGGGAATTACAACCTTCTCAGTCCCATATTACTGGCTCAACACATTCTGTTGCGGCTTACACAAACCAGTTTTCCTGCAGTCCGTCTTATACTTACCTACCCAACGCTCATTTTTTCCCATTTTGATATATTTCCTTATAATGTGTTTAAGTCCTTTCTGGTTTGAATTAAATCTGAGTACCGTTGCCACATTCATTAAGAAAGAGCGAGTTAAATAATGATAATTTATGAAACATGCACTGTGCATGATCAAACTAAAGAGTACACTGCACTTAATGGTATTTGATATTGATTTCATATTAATCCCACCCATATTTAAATCTATTTCGTGGTTTTTTTTATACGTTTCAAGGTTTGTCTTTTTTTTTTCTTGTTAAAGACAGTCAATATATACAAATGAACACTTCTTTCCTTAAAATTCTAAGTATAACTAATGTAAGAATCTTTACTACAAGTAAACCTAGTCTAATATTAATAAATATTACAACTAACTATTCTTAACAACATTGATTAAATTAATATGGAATAACCCAAATAGATATGTTTTCAAACAACATCTGAACCATATAACCGGAGATTGGTTAAGACGAATAAAATTATAATCAGTATCGACAGATTATTTTGAGTGGATTTTTCGTTTTTAAACAAACAATGTGTTTTGTGCAAATATATAGTTTATATATCAGATCCTATAACAAAACGATATCAAACTCTGTAATGAGGTGTATCAATTTAATGAACTTGCCAAATTGATTGTAAATCTTGTCAATTCATTGCAAACTGTCGCAGGAAAGTCTCCTAATTTAAATCCTTCTCAAGAAGGATCACAAAGTCCTTGTGAGGAAGGGATGTGCTTCATACGTTCAAAGCTAACCTATAATACCATGAGTTTCTTCATACTTATATATTAGTCTTCCCGCGAACAAGAATGATCATTCGTTTCAACAGATACTTGACGAACCTTGGCTCGTCAAGTTTTCCATATATTGTGTTTGTCCCAACGAAATGTGATTGTAAAAGTCATTGAAAAAAAAATAAAGAAACTAAGTATTACTACGAACTTTCAATTACATCATCTAAAAACGTTTTTAAGACTTCTAATCGTAACAAGAATTTTAAAATTAATTGAAGCAAGTATACATACTTTTCGAACAACTGCCGTAATTGCCGGTCAAATGGTCAAATATAATGAATAGGTTATTCCTGACATTTCAAAGATATTTAACTTTTTTTTTCAGAATTCAGTAAACGAGATTCTGCCTGTAATAATGTGAAAGAAAAGATAACAACTGATGTGAAAAAAGCTTTGTATTTTAACTGAACACCGAAACCAAAGAGACAAACATATTTATGCTTATATGGTGGAATACAAACTAAAGAACTCAGCTTTAGTGGTTCTATTTATACTTCTTTTGTGATGAATTTAAATTTAGTTAAGTTTATCAACTAGAATTTGACTGTTATTTATAGCGACTGTTTGACAAATGGTATGCTAGGGCATTTTGCCATTTTTTTTTGTATGCTCGTGAACTGTAGATATTAGCATTGTCAGGGAGTCTGAGGTATTGTTTGTCATAGTATGGTGGTTATTTGATGTTACACCCCTTTTATATTTCTGGAAAGTAAATATTTATATGCTTGTGCGGATCATGCCACATGTGCTGGTAAGGTACATTTAAGGATCAGTCCCTTGATTGATTGAGAGATAAGCAATGCTATAATGAACGAGTCAATCGCGAACTCCGTTAAGAGATTAAATCATGCCGGCATGAGTCATGAATTCGTGAGGGTTGTGATAGTCGTGTGGTTGGTATCATGGATTTTATATAAATTGTGATATTTTCATTACTGTTCATCAGAAAATTAAAAGCCATAACCGTAGTCCTCTCTAAGGATCCTACGTACATGTCAATGCTATTAAAGAGAGGATTAGTAATCTTAAAAGCAGTGATTAAGTTTTGCTAAAGTATCTGAACTAAAGAACTTTCCGACGGAGTACTGATTTTATACAGATTCTATAGTGAATGAATTACTTTTTATTGCCAGTTAGAGTAAATAATCTTTGAGATTCAATTACCAGCTAGAGAGAAATTTATAATGGGATTGCGGCACTATTTTTTATATCAGAAAAAAGTAAGTATTGGGTAAAGTTAAATTAGGTTAATTATAAAACTGGATTGACTTTTCATAATTTCTAGTATTCTATTTTACTCAAAGTCATAGATTTTGTATGATTCCAGCAAAGAAACATCACATTGTGCTGTGACTTCAATAAAATTCTATTTTAAAATAAAGTATGACAAACATCCATAATTGATTGATGTGGACCAGTTTACTTAGAATTACATCATTTTGCAGTTACTTAATTGATATTATAAATTGTTATACAAAAAATCATTATAAAACTAGTAATTCATTAATTAATCATTTTGCATCCACTTTTATAATTTAATTCATGATAAAAACTTCCATCTTTCTTGACTCAAACAAACTTAACATTATTAATAAACTTAAGCAATAGAAAGAGAATTTTATCATTTTATATTGCTTAAGGTTGACTACATATATATTAATGAACATTTGATAAACTGCAGTATTTATTAATGATTTCTTTGTGGCTACTATTTAATAATTAAACTATAAACTCAATGAAGGATTATTTAAGTTGGTATATCTCTTAATAAAGGGGGTTACTAAATTTTTCTCAACAAATTGCCTCTAGAAGTGACATTTGATTATAGTTAAAATAAAATAAAGAAGGATATGGATAACAGTTATAACTGATCAGAAGGATCTTGATGTGTCAGAGGGTTTGTCAGACTAGGAAAGATTGCCTTTATTGCCACTAGAGTACTTTAGAAACAGAACAATTCAAATCATATGCCATACAGCTGAATTTTATAAATTTTCGATGAGAATATCAGCAGACAAATATTTCATTCAATAATAATGATATTCATATATGCATTAATCCAATGTTAGTACTTCTACCGATAGATCCTTTATATCTAAACATTTACTCCAAACATCATAAGTTATAAATTATAAAAGGAATAATTACATATAAGTAAAAAAATATAATATATGTAATGCATATAGTAAAAAAAACTATTTTTTATTTTTATTATTTGAGGGTGACTATAGCACTGCGTCTTAAAGAAAAAACACTTACTATCTATAAATTTTTGGTAAATCCGTCTTCAGTAGAAAAAAATAAGAAAAAAGAAAGAGAGAAACACTGGAGAAGCGACTGCTACCTTTGTCCTTTCTCCGGTGTGCCTCATCCCCCTTCTTTTCTGTCCTGAAAACAGGTTTACCAGAAATTACTGGTGGTATGTTTTTTATCATGCTTGTTATTTTTTTTAGCACACAAACATATGTGCCGTTTTTCTGAATTTATATTAAAAAAATAATATATATATATATATAAAATTTGAAGAGACCATTACTATTGTTTATAATATTTGATCTATTAAATTTAATTAGAGACGATTCAATAATATTTCTTAACAACATTGATTTTTCGTAGGTAATAAATTTAGCTCCTGTCCAACCAATATAATGATTTCATTTTTTATATGCAAGAATAAGGCACTACTTTTTTCCTGTCTACTTACGTTGTATTAGTGTTGTTTTACATGTGTCTTTAATTATTTACCAGTTTGACCAATATAAATTTTATGGCAATTCTTGCACAGAATTTTATAAATACCAGCAGACTCCAATTTGCTGGGATATATATATATATATATATATATATATACATTATTGAAAATGACACCAAATTTAGCTGATACCTGTTTCTCAACAAGTTTCTCAATTTTTCTAAATAACACTCTCGTTATTTCGTCTACACAATGAAGTACATCTCCTATGGTCGACATGTTGATCTATTGAATACTTCAACAGAGCCCCTTTTATTGTCAAATTCTATAGTTTTGCCATACCATGAATCATTGGACCCCCTTCCAAGATTAGCCAAACTTGATTTTAATATAGTGTTTTCTAATCGTAATAACGTGGGTAATATGTTAATAAAAAAACTCTCCCAGCGAATTGGAGTCCGCTGGTATTTATAAAATTTCGTGCAAAAATTGCCATAAAATTTATATTGGTCAAACTGGTAAATCATTAAAGACACGCGTAAAACAACACTAATACAACGTAAGTAGACAGGAAAAAAGTAGTGCCTTATTCTTGCATATAAAAAATGAAAATCATTATATTGGTTGGACAGGAGCTAAATTTATTACCTATGAAAAATCAATGTTGTTAAGAAATATTATTGAATCGTCTCTAATTAAATTTAATAGATCAAATATTATAAACAATAGTAATGGTCTCTTCAAACTTGATACTTTCGTCACGAGGGCAATTGTCTCTTCAAAGAGGGTTGACAGCTAGCGGATAGTTTTTTACTTTTTCTTACTGTACTCCTTTGTTTCCCCAAACATCCCTTTCTGTACATTAGTCCTTTCCTGCACTTTCACCCTTTTAAAAAAATACCACTCTTCCCTCCCACTCTTCTCAACTCCTCACCAGATGTTTTCTGCATCTAGTGTTTAGTTAGGTTTTTGACTCTGACGAAGACCGCTTTTTACGGTTGAAAGATCTTAGTCTTGTTTTCCCATTTCTTATTGCGGTTTGATCATTTATATATATATATATATATATATATATATATATATATATATAGTCTTGTTTTCCCATTTCTTATTTTGTGGTTTGATAATTGATATATATATATATATATATATATATCAATGATTTATATATACATATATACATATATATATATATATATATATATAAAATGAAGAAGATATATATGAATGAGAGTAACTGAGAGTACTGAGAGGAGTCCTTACTTTACTTCCCCTCTCAGTAACGACTCCTATCCTGTTCCTTCTGATACATCTTGCACTTCCTGTAACTGCGTTTACCGTTTGGAGTGTACTCGATGTGATGCTTTTTACGTTGGCTTGGCTTCAACCAAGCTGAGCCTGCGTATGAACAATCACAGGGCGTCCGTTGGTCAACGCAGAGACCTACCCATAGCTATCCATGCTAATTCCCATGACCTCCCTTTCAATGATTGTTTCAGGGTACAAATCCTCAAACAAATCCCCGAGTATAATTCCCATGTCACCCTTAGAGCTTCCGAAGAGGCATTCATATGCCTCCTTGGGGCTCGTTCTCCTCCTGGTCTCAACCTGTACCGTTAATTATTTATTATTATTATTATTATTATTATTATTATTATTATTATTATTATTATTATTATTTTATTATTATTATTATTATTACTATTTTATTATTATTATTATTTTATTATTATTATTTATTTTTTATTATTATTATTTCGTATTTTATATATTTTTTATCTTGTTTTCTAAATAAATATTGGAAGGATTTCTATTTTTCCTCTCCTCCGCTGGGGAGCAGCATTGCGGTGGTTCCACGAGTTACTCTGGAGGCCAGTAGTAGTTTGCTTCTCAACGCGAGTACTTCGCACTTCTTCCCGATGACGACGGATGTCGAAATATCGAAGTGAGTTCTGTAGTGTCTTTCTGTGTTCTTTTCTATGTGTTAAAGTGTATATATATATATATATTTATAATTGAAGAAACCGTCCACAAGGATTATATATATATACTTAACTAAAGTTTATCTGGACTTGGTCAGTTCTTCAGGTTCTTATTAAACTCTCATTGCCAACGTTTGGCTTTTGTTTAAAACATTTTTCATAGGCAGAAGTACACATTTTGTATAATTTATTGAGTGATCAGAAACTGTGTCTGCTTTTATTTTCTCTATGTGTTTGTTTTGTACATTGAACTATATATATATTCAATGCAGAAGAGAAGAGACAATTTGCGTTAAATATTTCTATTCTTTTACAATTTATATGTTATGTAGAAAAAACATGGAAATCTTCTTTTAGATTTAGATTTATATGTTATGGAGGTCAAAATAATAATACAGCCAAGCTTGGTAAAACAACTTACTAAAGCTGAATGATTTCTAAATTCTACTACAGTCATGTGATTGAATTAAGGTCAAAATATAATTAAAATGCGATTGAAATTAGGTTTACTTCTATGTACAATAATAGTAAAAAAAATATTGTTACAAAGGCATTGTAACTCAATTATTTTAAATATTTAATATTAATCTAAATATTTATTGATGGAAAAATATTGATGGTAGTAATATTAAGAAAGAAGTTGCAAATTAAATGTTTTTCAGATTACCATTTTCGTGATCAGGGTTTAGGACAGACAATATAACAATTGTACAAACAAACTTTTACTAGATCTACTCTAGTATTCTATAACTAAAGAAACCTGAAAGTATAGTTTTCTATCGTAGAAGAGAATGCATCAAAGTAGTTTCACAGCAATCTGATTATTCTGCAATATATATATATTTTAATAGGCAGTATAAAGCGCTTTTGAGAAGAAGATTAAGTTAACATCCTTATTCAGTAGGAGCCTATAAATGTAACTCTAAAGGCCTTACATTTCACGATTAACTGAACAACAAATTTTTTTATTTAGAGAGCACAATTATTGTAGCAGTTTTTAGATGAAAACAATTGTAGATGAACAAATAAAAGACTACTCACCAGGATACAACTTAAGTGATTATAGAAGTGATAATGAGAATTACAATAAAACGTATTCAGATGTATTAAGTTAAATATGTAATTGATATTGCAAGTATTAATTGTTAAATTAAATAAATCATAAAATATGAGAACTTTCTTTCTATGTTTGTTTATTAACGCAACAAGCTGGCTTTAGTTTAGTGTTAATTGTAGTAATATTAGCATCAGTGACTCAAAGATTATATAGAGTTAAAATTACTAGTCTTTCAGTAATGAAAAATGAGATAGCATTTCTAATTCAGTTAGTTCTTATATTATTAGTTCTTAATCCTGAAATTCCTTACATTGTATCACATGTATTACTCTACAATTTGTAATAATCCATGTTTCTTCATGCATATATATTTGATTGTTTTATAATTGTTGTTTTCATAATAATTGGTTTGTTTTAATGAAAATCAAAAAAGAGGTATTACTACGTTAATATATTTAGCAATTAGTCTATGGAATAGCGACATCCAACCACATTAAAGTTCCGATGTCGGACTAAGTATTTATATTCTAAAGGTAAAACTTTTGCATACGTTTTTTCATCATGAATTTAAGTGGTTTAGGTGTGTCCAAAATTTATGAATGATTACGCGTTTCTAATAAAATTAAACTCATTAGTGCAGACAATCCAATTCAATATAGATGAACAAGTAAATTTTAATTTGCCATTCATAGATGTCTCTATCCATATATTACCTAAAGAGTTACTTTTTAAGGATTATAGAAAACCTACTAATTCATGTTTATATGACAAAATAACTGTTTTTCGTCATATGTTTTTGAGGGTGTTAATTATTTGTTCTCCCGAATTCCTTAAAGCTCAAATTAATAACGTTACTTCTATTATGCTATCGTTAAAATGCCCCTCCTCTTATATCCACAACAGTTTTAGAGGGTGCTAAAAAGCGTTCATCAATGATTTAACAGGACCTTTTTCAATGAAAAATGTCATAGCTTTGATTAATTGGACCCTCTTCCTAGACTTGATCGTAAACTTAATTTTAATATAGTTAATCCAATCGCAATAACATCAGCAACATATCAGTTTAAAACTCTTCCACGTAACTGGAGGGTAGAGTTATCTTAGCATATATATTTGTCAAACTAGTAAATCGTTAAAACACGTGTCAGACAGCACCAATACAATTGAAATAAAGAAGAACAAAGTTCTTGCATTTAAACAATGACAATCAGGATATTAATTGGACAAAGGCTAAAATGGTAACTTATGAAAAACCTGTGATGTTAAGAAATATTATTGAACCTTCTCTAAATTATTTTAACAGATCAAAAGCTATAAAGATCAGTAATCGTTTATTCAAGCTCGACACATTAATAATGAGGGTAATAGGTTTATCTACGAGGGTTGATAGCTGGCTGATTGTTCGTTACTTATTCCTCCCTGAACCCTTTTTGTTTAATCTGATTTGCCTTCCTAGACCTTTGTTTTCTTTCCTGCACTTTACACTCTTTGAAACGCATCTCTTGCCTCTCATTCTTCTCAACGCCACATCGGATATTGCTACATCACTTGCTTTAAGTATCCGTTGGACTCCGACGGAGACCCCTTGTTTGGTTGAAAAATCTTATTAACTTTTCTGATTTCTCACTGTAGTTTAGACGTTGATTTTTGATTCTAAGTGCTTATTGTGAAATCCTTTTATATCACTGTATTTTGTTATATCACTGTGCCATGCTTTTGACAATTTATTTGGTATATTTGTTAATTAACGTTTTAAATTTAATATCCTGTTTACCATCGATATAACTAGGCAGTGTATGCCTGCATTTACCATCTGAAAGATATTTGAATGAACAGTTCACATTAAAGCAACAACTACAAACGCTGAGTCTTCTGTAATTGCTGTCTAGCTCAAGATTTGATAACATTAAATAATCTAAGTAACCAGTAAAATAAGAAAGAAAATTGTCAGAATAAAGCGAAAAAACACAATGATTGGGATGGGTTTTTGTTTTTTATGCGTTTCCTATTGAATAGCACGTTGAAAATTAAAGGGTGACATTGCAGTTTAAGGAAATTGTTTAATGAAAGCGGTAGATTGTGAACTTGGTAGAACGTTGGGAATAAAGTGCGCAATTATAGGCAGAAATAAAAAGGCGTCGTTAGTCAGCCTGTCTAATCAATGGGAATACGGTCCTTTCTAATTGGAGGCTGCCTTTATCTACCTCCTACACCCCTCTTATTTCCATCTTACAAATGTTTCTTACAATTAAACTCAACTTTCCGCCCCTCGCAGCCCCGTCCAGCTCCGCTAATCGTCCAAATACAATTACAACTGGTAAAGAACCTTGCAGCCTTTTCAAATCCGGCTTTCCATCTATTATTTCATTTCACATGGCCTTTCAACTATTTTCTCTAGTTAATGAACATAATTCAAACATTATCTTATTGAATGAATTCCTTTCTACTACTCTTCATATTATCAAACAGTTATCATCCTGATCATCTTTAATAGTGAATGGATGATAATTAAAATTATTTCCGTCATTTCAAATTTATAATATCCAAGTTCGTCTATCTATTTATTCTTTTTTGAACATATGATATATCTTAATTTTTTGTATTGAGAAATGTAAATAATAATCAGTAAAAGTAATCCTCTTTGTGAAGCTTGTATACTGTATCGTACCTAACAGTAAAAATATTTCAAATTTAACATTTTAGTCAATTTCAACCACGCAGTATGACAATTTTTAATGAAATTAGGGTTTTTTCTGAATATCTGAAAAATAAATTAAATTCACTTACACAGAAATATTGCAGGTTTACTATGTCTTTTTTTTTTTGTAGAGAAGTAAGGTGTTATTGAAAGTGAAATACCGAAACCAATTGTTGCATAAATAACAGGTTTTAAACTCAACTGACGTCGTCATGGATTCAAAAAAAATAGTTTTCGAAATGAAGTAATATACCGAAAATACTTAATCCATCATAAAAAAAAACTCATCTGATCAAATATTTAATTTGATTTACTAAATGATGGGTGATACAAATTTTTATATAGGTGTATGTCCAAAATAAAAAAAAAACAGAACACAGTTATCCTATTAATAAAATGCTTGGTCCAGTTATAATTAAGATTCTTGGGATGAACTAATCCTATTTCTAGAATACCATTTTATAGGATATACCAAAACAAAAATGACAAAACTATGACATTCACCTGAATATATCTCATTATTGATAAAAATTTAGAAACATAATTTAAAATCTTATTTTCCACAAATCTGATAGTAATGAAACTTCATTATTTTTTTAGTATATAATATTGATTAATAATATTTTTCAGGAAGAAAAATGTACTTTAAAACAATATATTTTGGAAATTTCTTCTTTTTAAGATTTTAAATGTATAGTACTTTTAAAATTTACTATATGTTGAAAATGGAAAGTAATATTGTAGATTGTCGCCGGGATAAAGTGGTTGGAAACCATTGTTCGCGATGATTTGAAGGATTAGTCCCAGCTGTCAACCTTTCTCGTCACTTATCCCATCATCATTTCGTTTTTTCTCTCAACAATAATACGTACCATTTTCATTTAAAATGTTTGTATGTTCCATACCTGTTTATATATTCTGTATTGTTTTCAGTGATGTGCTATTTACTTTGGCTTTGGATTCTCCTATGCTTATTCTCTGTATGTATTAATTACAAATGGTCTTATTGTACAACTCAGCAACATAAAATACATTATGAGAGCTGATTCTCATAAAGTTAGTTTCAACACCTCTCACTCTGTCATTACATTTTAAGCAGATGCCTATTCTCAATTCATTTTTTATATCAAAGGCACATATTTCTCCAAGTGACGTGTAGAAAGTGCTACCTATTTTAATCTTTATTATTAATATATCTTTTCTTTAAGTTTTTTCCATAATATCACTTTCTGCATTATTTCATTTCTTCTCCGCTCAAGCTCATTCGGAATATTTCCACTTTCACAGAGTGACAACTAGGTGAACACTGAGTATTATAAAACTCAGTTTAAAATGTAAAAGTACATAAAAATAAAAAATATAATAAAAAATATAAAAAAATTAACTATCAGCCTATTGCTAAATGCAAGGAGTAGCAATTTGAAACTGTTTTATTCATTTATTCCAACAGCTTTACAGTTTCATTAAATTTGTTTACAGTATATTTACAGTATATATAATCAGTTGTGGAAAGTTAATATGATAAAGCTACGTATGATTTCTCATCATTATGTAGATATATCTATCTATGAAACTGATTTTTGAATGTCAATGTTCTTTATGTGTAATATTACCTCGGGTTTCAGCCGTCATATTTTAAAACCAAAGATTTAGTGTATATCACATCACTGGATCTTAAAAAAAAAAATTGAAAAATAGGTATAATCATGTGAAGAAATTTATGTTAGATTACCAAGCTGAAAGAAAAGCACTTGTTCATTTGAGATATGAATGATTAATGGCTGAAGACTATATATTATTCTATGAATAAGAACTGCGTAGTTTGTCTGAAGCGAGAATGCCACTTGAGTCAAAATGTTCTTCAGCTAACTTCTTAATAGTGAATATTTAATGACATGTATAATGGAATTTCGGATTAGCCTGCTCTACTCAACATTCCCACTGTCTTCAACTTTCTACTTAATTTATTTTAATGAAATAGTTTGCTCAATTAATTAATGCCTGATATATAACCAGAGATTACTATAGTTTACATTATCTTAGAATTACTTTGTTCATTAGTAATCAACATATATAAAATAAAATGCAGGAAAATAATTCTTAAATAGTTTCAACTCATAGGGTCTCTGGTGACAATGTTATATTAGTATATTCGACACATATTTTACGACAATATTGATTTATATGATAAAAATGAATGCTGCTATTGTAATGCGTAACTTTTTTCTGTTTTAATTTTTACTACTATGGACAAAACATTTTGGTAACACTCCCAAAAATACAATTCAAACATATAGCACATAGAGTTGTGTATACTTAAATTTACGATTTATTAGATATAGTTTAACATAATAAGAGACGCGTTTACCATCAATTCAATTTTATTTTAATGTGACAATATCCATTTTATCAGTTATAGTAAACATAAAATGATTGAATTAGAGGAATAAAACAGGCTATTATTATTATTCAACTTAGGGTTTGAGTCACATTCAACTCGTGTGTACCCTTGACGTATCTTTCTTATTGTGCTTCATTCTTGCAATTATAATCTATAATAAACCTCACATTCAACGGTCTTTAATTATCTCTATAATTTTTTTTAGAGAAGTGTATTTTAATAAACAAAAAATCTTTCACTTTTAAAGGCAGTTATTTCTCATTTTATAGAATGCTGTAAAAGGTTTCAAAACCTCATTCATACAGAAGCTGGATTATTCGTATAATAAAATTGCTGTTACTATAAGACTAACCAACAAGAAAGCAATATCCGGTTAAATATTGTCAATTTTTTTTGAAATCCTACAATTCAAAACTGATTGTTTCCCTTCGTTATTGAAGTTCAGTTGAAATGAGCTTTTCTTGATGAAAATAAGCTCAGTTTTTTCAGCTACATTTGTTTATTTCTTCTTGTTCCATTCATTGATTCCATTCCTGGGAAAGCTGAAATGTGTTGTGAAAAATAGCTCAAAGTATCAAAAGGTTTGTGTAGCTCCAACCTTTTCTTACCACTCCTCTTGCACATACCCGTGTTCCCTTCTATCCAGGTACCTATATTAGAGTTAGCTTATTTTTCCTGGTTTTATTTCTCTGACAAGGAACTCTTGTAATTATAATTAATTAAGGCTGATTCCGAGGGGTTCATCATTTACCTTAAAATAGGTCACAACAAGTGCACATGATATCATTAGTTTTATCACATTTTTTAGAAAAGAACTTTAGATTTCTGGTTAAGACGCCGCACCTTACTAATAAATTCCTTACAGAAAACAGCTAGTAGCCTTAGCAAATGTATCTGTCACACCTAAGTAATTCAACTAAAGAATCTCCACGAGTACATAAGTACTCTCGACAATTCTTGCTTACCATTTATAATGAAAGTTTTTTAGAGACACCTAATTTTATTCTCCTTGTGAAAATTATTAGGACCGATAGGCAAGAATTTGTATCCAAACATTTTTCTTTGCCCATATTTCAATAATTTGAAGAAGATGATAGGAGAACATAAACTGGATTGTCATCTAGTACAGCACCTTTAATGACAACAATTTCATCTATGTGTCTTTGTGCATATTAAAATTAATTACTTATAGCCTCCATTAATCATCCACACCGAAAGCCACAGAAGGGCTTTCGGTGTGATAATAGGGTCACTATTATTGTGTAGCTCCAACCTTTTCTTACCACTCCTCTTGCACATACCCGTGTTCCCTTCTATCCAGGTACCTATATTAGAGTTAGCTTATTTTTCCTGGTTTTATTTCTCTGACAAGGAACTCTTGTAATTATAATTAAATTAACAGCCAACCCTCGTAACTGAAAGTTTTCATTGGTCATAATTTCTACATTGGTAGATTCTACATTTAATTTCCTCTTTCTGCAATCGATTGCTGAAATTTGTTATATAGTTCTGAAAGAAATAAATCTATATATTAGTAATAATCTAATGAATTCGAAAGCATGCTATCGAAAGCCTGTTTAATACTCAAGTGTTCAAAGAAATTCTTTTAAGCCTTAATGATTTTTCTGATGTTAAAAATTTTTTTTAGAAAACACTCAGTTGGTTTACTATTGTTTCATTTATATGTTGATCCAAATAAACATCTTTTCTTCCCAAAAACATATGTTCATCACACAGAACTCAGTGGTAGACATTTTTTTTAGTCAAAAACTCAATGTCAACAAATAAAGAAGATTATAGTACAATTGTTCTATTATGATGTAGAAATAGAATTTCTGATGGTATAGCTGAAAGATTAAACCAAACACATTTCTAATTGTAGACGCAGTTTTTGGAAGTACAAGAGTAGTCGTTTTGAACGGAAGGGTTTGTATTATGTTAGAGTTGCTTGATAAAATTCCTGAGGGTTCAGTACAGAATAATTAAAGCAATCTTGGTTTCTAAAAGAAATTGTAGCCTTCATCAAACACTTACTCTTCTGAGAGACTAATTTTTGTATGAAATAGGCATTTACAGAATATTATTGTGGAATATCTGTAAAGCAAGCACAGGGCGTTAAGGAACATGCTAGAGAAGGAGTAGGAGACATTGTGAAACAATTATAGTTCTTTGATGGTGATATCCCATTTATGGTTGATATGAGAGTGATGGTTTCAAAACCTCTTTCATACAGAAGCTGGATTATTCGTATAATAACATTGCTGTTAGTATAAGTGTACAACAAGAAGGCAATATCCAGTTAAATATTGTCATTTTTTTTTTGAAATCCTACTCTTCAAAACTGATTGCTTCCCTAAAGTTATGGTCTTTCTTATTAGATAGGAAGACCCACTAAGTGAGGAATGAAAAATAATTGAGATATTCAGTTGTACAATTTTTCCATAATTTATGAATCTCGTGTATATAACTTTTTCAATTTTTTGAATTTCCTCTGCATTGTACCACTGCTATTAAATATGGTTATCGTTTGAATTTTATAAACATAAGTACAAATTTTACCACTATTTTGTAAACATTTGTTTATTGTAGTATAACTATTGTCCGTTATAAGTGTTTTTACAAAATAAATTTGATCCATCAATGCTACAGAAAGTGGTGAAATGAATAAAAAAAGTAGCAATTATTCCTTGTAAAGAATTTTAAAACTCTAGTCAAAATAAAAGATGTCCAGAGAGGATAATCATATGGAATATGTTATGGTGCAATTATAAATAAATAACTATTGTGCATTTTTGATGATTTTAACATCTTCTAATGAACTAAATTAACCTGCAGTTACAAAAATTAATACTGTCAGTGTTATTTTAATTTATACTTGGTTACTGATGTTGTTTAGTGTAGTTGTAATCGTCACTTCACATGTCAAGAGAAATAATTAAGCTATCTGGAGGTTATTTTGTCAGCTCGTGGCACAGTCGTGTGGTTGGCAGCCACCTCTTTGAGTATGTCCTTCTACCACATTATTGGTTATTCTGACAGATGTTGATCCTTTGCTGAAGATGTTCCTTTGGTTCAAATATTTCCTTTCTCCTTATACGCTGCTCTGCATTTTGACAGACACCCGTCCCTCTCCTTATTTCTCGACCCTCTACTTCCCTTTTCGCCCGCAAACTCATTTAAACTTTTCCCTTATTACCTGTCTGCTTCAACGCTTCCACATATACTCTTTAAATCGAATTACTAATATGTTATAAGAGTATATTTTCCCTTCAGTGCATTCAATTGAACTTTAATCATACATTAATAAAAAATGTATGATTGGAATCATATAATAATTAAGAATCAGTGGTAGAATAGAAATGAACTCTAAACTGGATAGAGCCCTGAGCTTATCTGTTCAAGAAACAAATAACAGAACCTGTATATTCATAAATATACATTGTTACCTAAATATATTAAACAATAGTTTTTGATTTACAAAAATTATCACCTTGTTTCTTCATCTCATATTTAATTAAATGTCTATTGAAATATGTACAAAGTAAGATAATATAGTTAGCTACATTTGATCTAAAGTGTTTTACCTGATTAGTGGATTATACTGCAAAATATTTGAATAAATATTTAAATTTAAGGAAAATATAATAACATTTCTTTAATTTTTATTAACATTTTATTTCTTGATTGGCTCAACGTAGTGTATCTAGTTAACAGAAAATTATCAGTAAAATGTATGAAACAAATGTCTGGTTTATCCAATCATCATACGAAGATTAAAACTAGTATCCGTATTGTAATAAAGAATGATGAAGGATATTTCCCACACTTCAATATTTTTCACAGACAAGGGTTTCATAAACAGACCAAAAACTGTATCTGACATTAAGTATCAAACTAAGGGGAAAAAAGTCCGGAGACTATTCTCCGGAAATGCAGAGGGTGTAAAAGCGCTAACTAGCGGGACCCAATCTGAAACAAGTGAATCTAAGGAACCGAAGGAGACAGGAAGTTACTTTGTCCCGAAACGTAGGGAGCCTGAATGGGCATTATCAGTGATCGTTTGTGCAAATTTTGCAAAGAAGAGGAAGAAACACCATTGCGCCTGCTGATTGACTGGAAGGCAACTTTGCTGCACAGAGGTAGGTACTTTGCTACTTTGGAACACTCAACAAAACCATAGAAAAACTTTTACTGCTGGACGCATCAAAAAGTGTGAGCTTCTTGGAAGCGTTGAAGCTAACTGCTGGGGTACTTTAGTACAGTAGGGGGGGGGGGGGGGGGGTACAATAATTTTGAATACACAGTGCTATAGTCACCCTCAAATATTAATAACAATAATAAGTAATTCAAGTTAAGTTCTGAAAATATGATAAAGCTGACAATATGGATATTACTTATGCGTTTTTTTATAATGTCACATCGCAAATGTTGAATAAAAATGGTATTATTTTAAAGGGCAGTACTCACATTGTGTACCAGTGATTACAATTGCTTGTTAAGAATTCAGTGGGATAAGGAATTACTTCAATGAACAGGGATAACTGTTCAGACATTGTTTCCTACTATCTTTGTAAATATTCCAATCTACATGAATATATTAATTAAGAAACGTTTTATATACCACACATAGTATATCACTAACAAATATAAATCAGTTGTATTGTATGCTCACATTTATTTTCCTATTTTTGTTTGCTTACAAATTTTCAAACTGAATTGCAAAGCTATAATATAAACGTAGTTTATTTTAGTCCACGACCCCTTTCAAACTGCTTACAGTGCAGCTGAAATGAAGATTACGATTGATTTTTATGAACCATTTCCCACAAAAGAAGTTTTTGTCAGAACTAATGTTTACGTTTCACTGATTGTCCTTATTGAAGTAAGTATTTTCCAAAACTTTGAAATGAATAACACTATCATTGATTTAATTTATTCAATGCTGTAAGCTACTCAAATATTATTTAAACTGAATGTATATAGTGGTTTTATGTATCGTTGAATACATACTTCAGAGAGTCATATGAATAATAACAAATAATAAATAGAACCATTATTCAAATTAGTATTTGAAAACTACTAAAATATTAGTGATTTGAAAAAAGGAAGTTAATAGCGTGCATAACATGGATAATACAATTTCAGAAGGTTATAGTACATATAACTCTTTCCAAAATTTCATTCCCATTTTGCGATAAGAATAATAAGAATCTGAAACTATATTTATTATTTGCTATTAATTACTCTTGTTTTTCGTTGATTTTATTGGGCAGCTTTGTGGTATATTTTGCATTATTGGGACAAATCAATTTTTTAGTATTTTGATTTTCATTAATACCACCTTAAATGTGTCTGTCTTTTTTTGGTGTACAAGAATGTACAAGTTTCAATAGAGAAAATTCTGAATTCCTCAAATCTGTTTACGTAGTCTCCAGTACCACTGCACCCTTTAAAGTGTTAGTTGTTCCCAATAAAAGGGTGAACTGTTAACAAAAACAAACAGACTCAATATTAACCACCTCAACAGTACCATAAAACTTCACCAAGAAAACTAACTCAATAGAAATAATTAAAAATATAATATTAAAATCATCAACTAAATGGAAAAGCAAGGAAATAGCAACAGGATGCCATTGATAACAAACACTGCAATTGACCACCTACTTCTCTATTAACTTCATTATCCTGCATTGTAAATCCAACTTCGCAGTAGACAAACTGATTACCTTTACGCTTTGTAATTAATCCTTCTATTGCTATTTTAAATTTACATTTTTAAGTAGTACATAATTAATGTGAGTAATATTACCCTGATAATGGTCGATGAGTACTGAAACTAGTCGAACGTTCATTAAAAGTTTAATATAGTATTTAATAATAAGAAATAGAGTATATAGAAAGTCATTTCGGGAACTAGTGACAACTTAAATTGATACATTATTCAGAAAAAGGTAATGGTTAAAATTTGGCAAAAATTAAACGAATCGTGTGAAAATTAGATAAAGTGATACACAAGGTCAATAAATCAAATAAATAGAGATGTTTAAACAGATAACTTTTAAACATTTATATTAAGAAAGTAAGTTATTGCCAAATTATCACACAATCGGATGGTTCGTTATCCTGATAAGTATGTACTTCGATTGTTTCTATTACTTCTTTTAACTATTCTTTTGTGTAATTCTGTTCGTATACGGCATTTTTAAGTGCTTATTGAAAAAAAATCTAAATGTATTTTAACCTATAAATCACAGTATGGCAAACATTATTCTACGACATAGTGGCCATCACCCTAATCACAATAGAAATTGAAATGTTAAAAAAGAGTTTTGCAAAGTTATTTCAAGGGGAGTAAAACTCAATTATAGGAAAAATTGTTAACAGGAACATATTAGGGAAATAGGCCCCTTAACAGCGAGAAGAATATTTGTCAGTTTATGTTAACTTTGTATCAAGTATATTTCTTTAGTTAATACTAGTTATAATGACTACTAATATGAATAGCATTTCATCTGTTAAATTTAGTCAATGAATTCCTTATATAGATCTGAAAAATATCAATCTTTTATACGTGCTAATTTTAGCTCACAACCTATTTATATCGCGGTTCCCATTATTTTTATGAAAAATAAGAAATTAATTAGACTGGACGTAATATTGAATACATTTGCCGTTTGACATACAATATTAATAATTAACCAGCTTATGGTGTGCTTAACACATAATGAAAAAGATAAAGCTTAAAAATTCATGTTTAATAATAACAATATCTCTATTTCCTCTTATGGATTTATCAATAAGGTTGCCATTTTTTAAATTATCTCAAGCTGAATGATTTCAGTTTATTTTTGAAGTAATAGTATCAAGGGTTGATCGACATGGGCGCTTGGATAACGAACGACATAGGTGTCAATTACGGAGAAGTGCATACGCCCTAAACTGCTCGCATGGATCAAATAGCCTCGTGAATTTTCCAAAGCAATAGTAGGCTTATGTCATGTCAGTCACTCGTTCATCCCTGCCACGATAATGACTCTCTCAGCGGCAGACAATGCTTGAAAGACCAAATCAAGCTTTATGCCAAATGATTCTCTGCCTACTTTACACTACATTGTCAATGATATGACATTTAGTATGAAATGATGGAGTAAAATTCTTGTTTCTTGTTAAGCATTTCAGTCAAAAGCACCTAGTGTCACAATCGAAATTTCTTAATTATCTACTTTGTTACTCTTAGAATTAGGCAATATCCAGTTCATACATGTATCATTCTATATAATTTCTTCTATAAAGGGTTTGCATTTTTTTAATATATATTATTTTATATAAAAACTTTAACACATAGGAAAGAACACAGAAAGTCATTACAGAAACTCACTATATTTCGACATCCGTCGTTATCGGGAAGAAGTGCCAAGAACTCGCGTTGAGAAGTAAACTGCTACTATGTCCACAAAGACCTTTCATTTTATTATATATATATATATATATATATATATATATATATATATGTTTTGTTGAACGACCTTTGTACAGTACAAAGGTCGTTCAACAAAACATGCATAAAAGAAGGATTGCTCCCTAAATTTACAAATATATATATATATATCTAAAAAATGATTGATCGGGATGCGGTCAGTTTCTTCCACTTTTTAATTCAAACTCTCATTGCCTTAGTGTTTATATATTAGTGTTTATGTATATATATATATACATATTATTCAGAAAGACAGTCAATATATACTATTCACAAAACATCATTTAATCAAATCGAACAGACTTTTCCAGAATAATCATAATATGATTGATTTAATATTCTGATGACATCTCAAAGGGAAGAGGACTATTTTGTTCGAAAGTATATTTTAGTTCATCCTTTAAAATAATAAATAAAGTGAAATTAATCAATTATATTTTAATTTGAGATATTTGAATTTCAAATTCATTTACATATATTTGAAGTTATCATTAAAATGTGTATACAGCTGTTTCACGGAAATTTAATATTAATTTGTTTTCTACAATTCATGGTTTTTATTAAATGATTTCAGAATGTATTAATTTGAATAATACCTTATATTATTTTGTTACCAAACAATGTAGGGATAATTAAATAGGAATTAAAACTCATATATAAATTTGTTAAACGTTATTTCAGTTTTCTCTAATAAACAGCTAATTAAAATGTAATTAATATTTCTAAATTTTAATGAAACTTAATTCAGTTAACCGATTTACAACAAATTATAATTTTTCCTTCATATTATATAAAGTTTAAAATTTATTTATTTAAATATTTTTGTTTCCATTTTATTAAAATATATCCATTTTAAAAATAAATTAATAACTAAAATATGGCAAACAAAAAATATCACAAGATCAACCATAATATTTTTATAAATTGTAAACTAATGGCATGCAAACTAAATTAATGTTACTAAAAAGCTTCAATCAAACACTATAAAATTGGGTTTATCAGTGTTATAAACAAATTTAGCAATGGATGATGTATGCAATAAAAACTGCAATCTTATTAAATTAAAACTTCTGGCTTGTCAAAAAAAGTTTCATTCTTTTTATTTCACACACATTCTTACTTATATATAATTGCAAATTGGTTGCTGTATTTCATTTGCTTCAAATTGTTGAATCTGCATTTCAACACTCTCTAGAAATATTTACGATACAAAAAAATTTATGAATTATAGAAAAATAATTATTTATTATTATATATAAAACGACCCCAGGCATATCATCAAAAATAAGACAACGATGCAAACAGAGAAGTGGTATTCCACTATACCTATATCATCATATTTAATTATCAATATAAAATCAATAATATAATATGAATGATAATATAATATAATATATAATAATGAATAATATAATATAATATGAATTATCAATATGAATTTAAGTATCAAATTTTCTAATTTATACTTAATTAATAAAGACACAAGTGCATATTTGAAGGGAGAGGAAGAGTGAGCACAGTGAATAGAGATTTGTGTACCTCTGTGGACTGATTTATTGGTCTCTGTGATGCATTTGGGAAGGTATCTTTAAAACATAAGTGAATATAACATTTGTACTTATATATGTAACTAAAAATTAAAAAATTGAAAAATTAAAAAGAAGAAATTTTTAATTTAAGTTTTTTCATTAACCAATTCTATGGTTTATTGGTTTAACTAAAGGTTTTTTTTAGGACATTTTTATGACAATATATATAATTTTAACCATTAAAAATTATTATAACTACCAATTTAACAATAAAAAATTAATAATTTCATTCACTAAATAATTTCATTCATAATAAGGAATGAAAAAGCTGTTTGACTTGATAACCTGTAATTAACTGATTCAGAGGATATTTAGTGTAACCAACAAAACTGAAGTCATATACATTCACTACCTCATTCCGCCTGTCAGAAAGCCTCTGCTACTTAGAGAGTGACAGATCACTTACTTTGGATAAAAAAATATTTATTTAGAACTTAAAAAAAATGGAAAACAACTGTCATCAAATCAACCGCTTGCTAGGAGGTCATGAGAAATATATATTTACTAAACATTAATGCCTTAATATTGCTAGTAAAATAAAAATTATATTAATTTCTCAAAAATCGATCTTAAGTTCAATCAGTTTAATAAGTTCATCAGTTTAAATTTTTAGATTCTATACCTGATGTTTGAGTTTAAAGACAGTCAAATGATAGAACATATATATATATATATATATATAAAAGATTTCAAATAAAGATACCAGCACAATTCAAAATAAGAATATCTTTTTTTCCTTCCTGGGGCGAAGCAGTAATGCAAATATAATTTTATGGCTTCTTTTCATTTTGTAACTCATATACTTGTATGTCACTCATCAAGTCAGCAATTTTCTTAGAAGTAGTATCACTTCTTTAAAATAATGATTAGTGTCACATATAGTCCATATAGCCTAATAAACGCCCTAATGTAATCAAAAATTTTCATAAAAAAAAAAATTATGAAACAAAAATTCTTTGCATGTTTCATATATTGTAGGGTAAAAAGCTAATGAAATGGTCTCCACATAAAAAAAATAATGGCATAAACAACGCGTTTCGAACACAATGTTCTTCCTCAGGCATTAACAAGGGTGAGTGTCTGTGGTACAACAATGTTTGGTCTGTCTGTCAGACAAACTGTGTCTGTGAGTGACAGGTGTTTCATATATTTTTATAAAACATCTTATCTGTTTACATTTTCTTCTATCAATAAAAAGTTTTATTGTGTAGTCCTTATTTTTATGCTATAGGTTTCTAATTGTTGCTTCCAAATTTTAAATTTTCAAACTAATATGTCATGTTTTTTCACAAAATATTCCTAAACAAGTTCTTAGAAAGGCTCTTTCTGATATATTTCCAAATATATTTCTTATAGTAAAGTCATACTTAGCATGTCAACACCAATGCCTTTAACTTCTTATTGGTCGAAGTGTTTGCCTTCAATTTTCTAAAAGAGAAGATGAAAAAACAACAATTTTGACATAGTGAACAATTTTTAGTCAATGTGGGTAATGCTGCATTTCCTAGTGTATTGCTTGACACTTGAAACAAAGTTCTTACATTTAATTTTTCTAAGTAAATTTATTCTATGAACATGCCACTATATGTACTTTATCATTATCGTTTTAGAAGTATTTTAGCATCTGCAGCCACAGAATGAATAGAAGGAATAGTAACACCTTCCTTTTATTTTCTTATGTTTTTGAAAAAAAGATTTTCTGACTGAGTTGGTCAATATGTAAACTGTTTTTTCTGTGAAATAATTTGACACTAATGAACGTTCAATCTCATTTATCTTATTTCCATTGATAGAGATATTCTCGTTTCATGCTCAATGTGTTTATGCAAAACTGTGATATTCTCTAAAAACAGGAAATATCATCCTTGCCTGATGTTTGAGGACATTTCTACTTGATTTCTTTCATGTTTTTATGGTTTTTTTTAATTACGTCTTTGTTTGTGCTCTAATTTCTTACTCGTAAGGAACAGTTCATTGATAATTTGACCGACTAGCCTCTGAACTCACACATCAGTTTTTCTGAAGTATGATAGGATCCGTGGTAATTTTTTTAAAATATTTATTTCCTTTTTTTTAATTAAGAAAATTCACACGTTTGTCTGAGTAAGTTTAAAATTTATAGCTACAAACATATAAAGCTTCATGGAGCAATAATTTTTTGTTTAAATTTTTTTTTCTCAGGCTGAGAAAATAACTTAGTAATTATAATGCAGCAGACGTATTAGGAATTTTCAATCAAGTCCGCTAATGTTTCATTTCTGAGTTCATCTGTTTTAAAACCTTCTCGTTTAGTTGAAGGTTTTAATTTCCCCATAAGAAGGTTTATGACTATATGCCTGATACAGTGGTATTTTCTTTTCAACATCTACCGTCGTAATCAACTAAAATTTACTTTCACGCTTCTCTCGAAAAACTTATACTTTTTTTTTTGAACGTTTCATTTAAGATTTTTATTGAGTAATATAAATACGCAAGATAATAATAAAACATTTGTTTTGCCTTTAAAAATACTAAAAAAGTCTAAAAGACTTCGAATAACAACAAACAGAAATAATATATGCACAAGGAAAACAGCTTCCAGAGATCAGAAAGTTTGGAAAAGGGGAAACCGTAGACATTTACATTTCACAGGATATATTATTAACAAAAGAGAATTTTCACTGAAACAACAAGAAAAAACACATTAATTTCATTGAACAACAAAGAAACACGTTCTATTAAACAATTTAATTCCTTGCAAATACATAAAAACTATTACTTAATATAATATTCGTTTAAGGAAATAACTCCAACAACCTAATCAAACAACATAATTGAGTAAATGTTCTTCCTCAAAATAATTAATTTGTGAATATATGCATAATGCAATTTCACTGATATTTCTTGTAATAACTGGAACCAACATGATCTAAGTGGCCTATATCATAAACTGCCATTAGTGTAAGTAATAATAATTCCGTTGTAATTACTTAATACATTGAAAGGAAATTGCATTTACCAGGAATAGAATTTCTTTCTCTGAGCTTTACATTGTAAAAAATAATTACACAATATTCCTAAGTCATTTCTCTTTTTTTTATGTACAGTCAAACGTACATTTTTTAAGTCTCTTAAATTTTATCTGTACATCTACATTTTTCATTGTTATTTATGATCCATGACTGGAGAGTCTTGGTGAACGTAAGTTTTCATTATTTGTTGAAAACTCATCAATGCGGTGAAGTTTGTTCACTCATGCAAACAGATATTTGCAAAGTTTGTAGTAATCTATAGACTGTACTGTACTCTACATGACAGCCAAAGGTGTATTTTTCACAAAAAAAAAAAGAAAAAAAAGGAAAAACTGTTCTTACTAAAACAATATTAAACACAACCGTCTTCCCAATCTCCATAAAGTCTGGCTCTAGGTTCATTTCTATTGCTCAGATATTCCAATGGATGCTTTTCAATAAACGGTTGTGCATCTGTCGCATTAAATTTGAATACATATATACTGTTCAAATGCTTGCAGGAATTACTTTAAAAGCAACGTGGCGTTCCTTCCCTCAGCTGCTTTTAGAGACGCTTTATTAAAATCTATTCTTCATCGACATGAAGGCAATGAACAGTCAAAGTGTATTAAATTCTAAATAGGTTTCGATCAAGAAAATAACAATTTTAATATATCAAGCAATTGCGTAATATATTCTGACAGATTTAATATTCCGAAGCGAATAATGGAGGGAAAGCCATTAATTGTAGTGGGACATGTAATATGTTTCTTTTTTTTATCGGTTTAGTTTTAGTAAGGGGAAAAGGACATGAAAAGTACATTAGTAAGTCAACGTTGCAGTTAGGGAGGGTTAAGAGGAAACAAGAGGGAATCGAAATTAGATCTAGGCTGTATTGGAGGCGGACTGGGACAAAAGATTTGCATCTGGATGACTGGCACAAAGTCTGTGCTCGGGCGGCGATTTAATCAAGGAACAGGACAAGACGAACACATTTCAAAGAGATTACTCTTTATTTGAGACTAGGTGTGAAAAACAAATGCTTTACTCAGAGGGATTGGTGAATTTCTTGTGATAAAATTTAGAATTTATACTTCTAAAACAAAGGAAGAAGAGAGTTCATGTTACAAACTAATTCAATAATCAAGGAAAGTTACTGCCTGTTTTCTAATTACAAAGATTGCATCATACGCATTTCTCCAAATTTCCTTCCCTCGCTCAGGACTAATTGACTTGAACATACTATTTGCATTTCCCTGACTCATGTTTTGAAGGTCATTTTAACAAATCATCATTTTAAAATTAATAATTTAGCACTATCTTAGCCTTTATGAAGATTTCTATCAAATATAACAAATAAAATAAGATATTTTTATATAAGAAATATAATATAACAAGGAAGGATATAACAAAAATGTTATCTTTCTTTTACCATGATTCAAGTCTTACTTTGTTCACCAAATCCAATAGATTTATTTTTATCAATAGTAAATAGATTTAAAAAGCAGACTAAATAAACTATAATTTTGGTACAACACTTGCAGTACAGGAGTTGTCTGAATAGGTAGTTGTTAGGACTATATAATATAAGTAGAAAACGAGTAGTCCTATAATAAAGATATAAGACTTAACTATTTTCGTTTTTTAATTATAAAAGTTACATATATTTATGCAGGGACGGCATTCGTACACTGGTGTCAATGATTAGATTATTAATAGGGACGTGTTTGAACAGTTGAATACACAAACATAAATTAAAACTGGGAAATAATAATACTAATGCCAGCTATAGGAAAGTTGATTCGTTGACCAATAACAAGCTTTATGACAATTCCACATGAAAGCTCAGGCTAGGTTAAGTTATCTTGCAGTGGCAGTCCCAAAATTGAACTCACATAGAACGAAGATTACCCCTTCCTATCACCACACAACAAACATTCTACATTGGGAGACTTAATTTGTTCCTAACTCAAGTGAACTTACAGAAAGTGATTTTTAACGTACCTGATATTGTGCAGGCGTGGGACCGACAGCTTAACATCTTTTCCAGGGAATGAAGTGTTTAGATTTTTTCATCTCCTGCATGAATAAATTTGGGGTCAGAGTATGTATCGAACCAAGGATCTAACTGTCCAGAGGTGAGCGTGTTGGTCACTTGGCTACCTTAGCCCCCAGGTTCAGCTTAATTGAAGCCAAGCTAACTTATATGGAGTGAACTTTCCTTTCTATTCATCAACTTTTTTCCTATCAGCCAGAAACTTGGTACTGTTACAAGTATTTTCTTATTCTTTCTGATTCTGCTTCACAACTTTTTGTATCTTTAATCACTCCCTTAAATTTCACACTAAAAATCACTCAATCTGAAAAGTATTTTTTTTTATACCAGTGCAAATATGCTCAATGTCTACAAATGTTAGCAATTAATTCCGATTTTAACCATAGTTTCTTGGTGATATATATTTAAAGACTACCCGAAAAATTACTAGAAGGATATATATTGGTTCATGAACTAAACAAATTAAAATCACTGATGCTTATTTTCTGAGGAATATACACAATTAAAAACATACCACTTATATCTATACTATTATTACTTAATAATATCTATAATATAATATCTGTGCTATAGTATTACTTAAAATAAAATAGGAAAACATATTTTACAGGGAGACGTGTAAAAGTATCAACGAAGTGTGAATCATACGTGCAGAAGTGTCACAATAAATTAATGTTTTTAATTCTATCAGAATGATAGAAATGTTCAGAGCTTCCAAGTGATACATTTGACGAAAATTAATGAAGGGTGTGAATATTCCTAGTTATAATTGAAGAATTATTACCTGTGAAATGGTTAATGGCTCGAAAAATGTATTAAACAGCATAAATATACTATTAGAAGGAGTAAAACATCAAATGAATGATTTCTGCATTCTGGTATATTTAAGCACTCTACAGACTGGAAACAAGTCAAAGTATTAATTCATGAAAGTATATTGAATCCTAGCTTAATCAAAACAGTTCTGCTCTAATTTTATCAACTTCAGCTCTAGATAAGGGTCATTTTGAATATTTAAAAAAAATAACATTTTAAATCATAGTAAATTTTTCAGGTTTTAATTTTTAACCAGACAAGTCACCTGATGTTTTCTCATTTTTTTTTTCATTTTTAGATGTTAGTTTGGCTGGTAAGTTTTATGGTTTTGAATACACTCCAACATCTACAACCAGCACTTCCCACTCCGTTGCTTTGCTCACATCTTTCATAAATACGAGTTACTCTGGACAGCGTTTAGAGTCTAAACAACGTTTAGAGCTTCAAAATCATTTGAATGGCGTCTTTTATCTTGTTGCATGAAGTTCCCAAAAAGTTGTGGTTGGTAGCTAAAATTATCTTTCTGCTCATATATTTTCGGGGATTTACTTTGGCTGTAAAGAGGTCCGAGTAATACACAATTTCTTTATTGAAGAGCATATAAACAATTTGCTGTAGCGAGTTCTATAAACTAATATTTCATTTACTATAAGTAAAGTATAATCAATATTAGATATAACCTTCTGATATATTAGATATTGTAAACCTTCTGACTTCATACAATGCTACTGTAGGTAATCGACCGTCTAACGAGGTATCACAGTTTATTCTATTTCTAATATCAATCATACTAACCTCAGTGGTATTAAAATATGCATGACTTTAAAGTATGCAAACATTAAAAAAATTTGACCTAATGTTTTTGACGGATTTACATCCAAAGTCCTTTTATAACTTTCTTTTGACGACGTATAGATGCGTTTGGGTCTATCCGTTGTGAGAGCTACAGTCTACAAAATAGATGGAAAAAATTAAATATTTTGCATAAAGTATCGGCCTCACATTGAAGATGTGCGCTATGTTTTGGCAGAGTGTTTTCAGACAACATTATTTTCTACTAAACTAATAACTCTAGACTCTAGAAAGTTTGATGTTGTTATGAAAACAAGAAGAGCAATAACTGAAAAAATATTATATATTTTAAAACTACTGGGATTTTTTTTTCAACAAAATGTAAACATTTTGTCACATGATTAAATCAGAAAGCTTGTGAGAAGGATACAGCCATATTTTTTGACGGATCAATGAAATTATGCTAAAAATGGAGCATTATGTGAATGGAGTAAACTTTTATTAAAACAATAGACAATAACCTACAGGTGCTATGGTACATGCTATTTTTTCAGAAAATGTAACACCATTAAAAAACAATGCAATTTCGTCACAAATTGAGCAGAAAATATGAGATTAATTTAAAAAAAATAGAAAATTTTAATTAACTTAAAGAAACATAAAGCTTTGAAAACTGAGAATTCATCCTGGACTAATGGATCACATGCAATACTTGTCGTATATGTTTACATTATTTTTACATTGTTTATTTGAACTAGGATATTATTCAGTGACTCGACAGAAATGAAATTGATGTGTAGAGGTTTAATAAAAAAATTGAAATGATAATAACTTAATATGAGATTTATGAATAATAAAATTTTACATGCTAAACAATCTGGGCCAATAAAACAAATAATTTCTGATATGGTATGAAGGATCTGAAAACAAAATTCTCTTATCAGTCTATATGGTACACCTTTGAACAGATATATTGTTCAATATACAAATTTTGAACTAACATTTTAATATTAAAAAAATTAAAAGTTCAAATGTTAAATTTTTAATATTCTTTGGATCATATAAACTTCCAAAAACTATATAAGGGTTTATGAAGTTTTTCTAGAGGTGGTTTTCTTTATTCACTAAACGTGCGAAAGGTAATTTGATTTATTAAAATCATGCTAAAGAGTTAGGTGAATTATTTGAGATATATTATTTATTATTATTTATTATTATTTCCTAATAGGGTAAATCAAAGAAAAATTGTCAATAATAGAGAATATTACTATTACTTTGGATGTTACTTACATCCAATCACCAAAACCTAACATATGATTGGAGAAAGAAGAACACCAGATACATTTTTATTATCTAGTGATCAATATAGAGATATTTGTATGCTACAAGTACCATTTAAGCCATGATTTATGATTTTGATAGATTATTTCTTAAAAGTGGTTGAGAGGAAATACCTAAAAATAAGATATAATGATCAAAGATTGTGCTTGTTGTCAATATGAAAACAGTGAAATGATCATTTATGCTAATATAGGATATACGCAGTCATTGAGCTTTTTAATGATAATGAGACATTAGTTCGAATACTGAGAGTTAATACCGTACATAATAATTTATCAACATTACTCTTAGTACGTAAATACTGATAATTGAATATAATATTCAGTTAGGTTATATCTCAAATACCATCAATTTAAAACTAACATAATTTATATATATATATATATATATATATATATATAATATAAAAAGATTTCACATAAACACGTGAAACAACAATCAATGATCAAACCACAATAAGAAATGGGAAAACAAGACTAAGATCTTTCAACCGTAACAAGCGGTCTTCGTCAGAGTCAAAAACCCGTCTGAGTTGGGTTTTTGACTCCGACGAAGACCGCTTGTTACGGTTGAAAGATCTTAGTCTTGTTTTCCCATTTCTCATTGTGGTTTGATCATTGATATATATATATATATATATATAAAGTATAAACCACACTGGAAAAAGGAAATAAATAGAAAAAAATTCTGTGAGGCATTTCACATTATGTCATTAGAGCATTTATTTCTATTTTTTGATATATTGACTTTATGTCAATAAAGTCTGATTTCAACTTTATTGACTACATCACGTGTTTATTTATGGTGATTTTTCTATATATATATATATATATATATATATATATATATATATATATATAGTAAACAGGAAGACGATCCAAAAGGGCAACAAAAGTTTCACAATGAATCACAAACACGGAACTAAGAACAAACACACTTACTGACTCTAATTCTTACTGACTCTCCGTCATCAGGAGAGTTGAGATAGGGACACCAAGCGTACTTGTGAAGCGACGGTTGGAGACCAACAGTGTTGTCCCACGCGTGCCCGATTCAAGTGAGGTAAGAAAAATGAACTAAGATTAAGCTAAGAAAATGAAAGTGAAAATGAAGGAAATTAGGAAATATAAATAATAAAAACTTAAAAGATAATAATGAAGAGAATAAGAGGAAAATAGCTTAAACAAAATAAAATCCAGGAATATAAATAATAAATACTTAAATAATAATAATGATGAGGATGATTGGAATAAAGTTGTAAAAATAATAATTTAAGATAAAAATAAAAGGATAATATACAAAAATTAATAGTCAAAGGTAGACTAATCTCTAATCATTCA
Source organism: Hermatobates lingyangjiaoensis (assembly GCA_026182355.1). Lineage (NCBI taxonomy): Eukaryota > Metazoa > Arthropoda > Insecta > Hemiptera > Hermatobatidae > Hermatobates > Hermatobates lingyangjiaoensis. Next base: position 1,896,311 of record JAPFBL010000329.1, read on the forward strand.
GAACAGCCCTACCTTTTTAAATTCAAACCTAGTTTACAACGCGCATTAAGAAACCAGATATGTGCCTCCTCGGATGCGTGTAAGGTGACTGTTTTACTCTGTGGAAGAACTCGTCGTAATATCTGCACCCTAAAGCACTCGTTGAAGGAGAGTCCATGGTTGTTTGCATGGATGATCACTAAAATCATTGTGAGGGGGGGAGAGGTATGGGAGGGAAGAGTGGTATTTTAAAAGAGTGAAAAGTGCAGAAAAGGACAATAGCCTAGGGAGGGATGTTTAGGAAACAAAGGAGTACAGGAAGAAAAACAAACTGTGTATCCTTTTGAAATGCCACTCTTCCCTCTCACTCTTCTCAAAACCTCACCATGATGTTTCTGGATATAGTGCTTCAGTTGGGTTCTTGACTCTGTCGAAGACCGGTTGTTACGCTTAAAAGGTCATAGTTTTCTTTTTCCCCATTTCATATTGAGGTTTAATAATTGATTGTTATTTCGCATATTTATTGATGTATTTGTATATTTCTTTATATATATATAGAAATTATTAATTACTTAACTTTTTTAGATAAATGTCTAATCTAGGAGCAGAGCGGTATTCATTAATCTTGCTTGCCACTTACTTAAAAAAAGAACGGAAAGTTGTTCCTATATTTAGACCACAAAGAAGGGGCTATCTTATTTTGTTAATATTTGACATTCTTAACTGTAATAAACCACTATTCGATTTGTTCGCATTGAAAACATTACCTTATTTTTTAAATTTGACAAATTTCGTCTGGAAAACATATGATGTTCGATTTTAATTTATTTTTTTTATATATAATTAATTCTTGAAAAATCAAGTATTTCAATTTCTCTGTCTATTATTTACATTTTGGGGTTACTCTATGAAAGGAATACACAATTCACACACAACTCGTGGAAAGAGTTAAAGTTGAATAGACTTTTATATGTTGAGGAGACCAGTTTCTACGTCTGAGGATACTTGAAGATATATGAAGTTGATTATTAGTAAAAGTAGACTGTTAACATTCGTAAGGAATCATTTTTGGGATCTAAGAGATTGTTTATGATGTGGGGAGTCGGAAGAGAAAATAACTGTTACATTAAGCTGGCCCAACCTCAGAGTACGACTGTGTCACTGTTCTCTCGCTAGGGAGCATTAATGGTGTACAATAGGCATAATAAATAAAGCTGCAGGTCTAAAACTGAGAGAACTAATCGATTCGAGAGTGGAGTGTAAGCGGCTTACGGAGGCTTGGCGCTCGCCTAATCGCTTTAGGTAGTCCGCCGCCACTATAAATTAGGGGATGAGAGCCGACCAGTGTGCGACAGCTGCCGACGTGTTTTTTAGTGACACACACCTATGTAATGCAGGGTCTACTTTCATCTGGGTATACTCGGTGTGACTGCCTTCAAACAACGGTTCGATCACTGTGGAAAAACCTAGTGCTCATATGGTTTGAGGGCGTCTTAGATCTCGTGAACCAGAATGTTCCTGGCGCTTCTATGATATCAATATTTTTATGTCTTCCAGACAAGTAAAAAGATATTATAATATTCTTAAAATATTATAAACGAACATCAGCCACCCGATTAAATGTTTTTCTTTTGTTTAACAAAAGTAAATTGGTGTTAGAATTAAATGCTATCACTGACCTGGTAGGTTACTGTAAAATTTTTGTCAAGTTAAAACAAAAAATGCCAATAAAACCAATAAACAAATGTAATATAATATCTATACAATTCTACATTAAGGTTATCAAATTATAATAAAATATTTGCTATAAAGTATCAACAAAAATTTTTTACTGTAAAAAATTAAAATGCTACAATCTATAGTTAGTGGAATTCGTTAATGATCTGAGTCAATACATTTTTATCTAATTTTGTCCCATCTTCAGCTTAGTAGACATTCATTAAAAATCATAACTTTGATATAAATTTTACTTTGACTTTAATGAAGTCAATAGATTCATAAATATGGAATGCAATATAAACACATTTATTTAAAAAAGAAATGACTCAATTATATCACATGCTTGTGATCATGATCATATAAAGATATATGAAATAAAATTAAAATAAATAATCTCATAATGTAAATAATAAGATAAAAATTTGTTCTACCGACGGGTTTTACTATAAGTAAACATCATATAATACTTGTTGACAACAATTGTCTATTATGTTTTCATTTAAAGTGGCTAGATAAATATAATAACCAATAATAACCATATTACATATGGTTATAATTATATTATAAGTAAAAAATTTTAAAATCACTGATCAATTTGGCATGTCATTAAATTTATTTAACTGAGGGTTTAAATCTCACCTAATTTGTACATTCGGCTTCTATACAGATCATATTTCCCATCCCATTGTTATAACTAAATTCTACTCTATATTATGAGCTTATTGATTACCTTCAGTAATTAGCATAGAAGAGTATCTCTCACATTTACGGTCTTAGGTATGATTTGTCATAAATCTTTATCAATTCCAAGCTGATTACAAGTTTATGTTTACAAGCTTAGTGTGTTCAACCATTTTTACCTTTTTTCCAGACAGAGAATTTGCATTATTTGTGTGATATCAAATACAGATTTCATTCATGGTAGTTCAGCAGATATTCTTCTAATATTTATTTAATATATATTTAAATTCTCTCTTTGAGGATATTCTTAGCATTTAGTATTCTTAGCAAGTGTAGTTTCAGTTGGAATGAGCTTGTTAAAATAAATTGGACAAGTTGTTCTTGCTACCTTTTAACTGGTAAAATCTTGATTAATTCATCAGATCCAGTTCTATTAAAAGTTGAAATGTGTAGTGCAGAATGATGGATACTGCAGTATATTTGTAAGGTTCAAAATATTTCCGAACTCTTTACTTTCAGATTTCCAGGTATTATTACATTATATTTGCAGGCATAACATGAGAATCAAATTATTTACGGTATTATCATTATTAATTTATATTTTATTTTGGTAAGGAGGTAAAATACATTTACGCATATAGTGGTGGGCTCCCAGAAAAACCAGACTACCAACCATAACACTCTGATTTCTTCCATGACACTAGCTCGGAACTGTTTCCGATATTACCTCAGACTAGGCCATTCATTTCCTTACGTAAGGGAGCTTCACTTTAAAATTTGTTAGTCTAGATCTTCTAAGTTGATCTTTTATGTTGTAGCAATATTTTTTACTAGCCAGTCCACCATTTCCATACCTCAACACTCTGAATCATCTTGGCCATAATAGTTTCTGGGTCGAATACACCAATTCTCTTCAACAAATCACTCCTCTGGCTGTCCATTACTAATTTATAATAATAATAATAATAATAATAATAGGAATTTTTGTAAACACATGTACGTATACACAAAACTGTTACAATAACACGTGATATAAATATTCAAGTAATTCACCACAAATGATAGGAGAAATCGCTAAAGACATTTCGTTTATCACGTAGTCACAGAACAACTTGCTCTCTGACGACGTGATACACAAAAGTCCTCAGAGCGATTACCTCCTATCATTTGTGGTGAGTTACTTGAATATTTATATCATGTGGTATTTTAACATATTTTTTATACATAAAACATAATAAAAACTAATAAACTAAATGTATATATGAAATGGAAATAACAAATATTATTTTATAATAATCGTAAGAAAATTGTGAATAATAGATAACAAAATATAAATAATCATGTGTAATAATTTAAAAATATTAGTTCCTTAGGTTTATACCCATATATAAACAATGAAATTTGTTTCGTTTTACAAAAAAAATCATAGAATCATTAGTAATCAATATTAAAATTGTATGGTCCAATAAAGATGATAATAAATTAATAGTAATTGATAATTAATTTAGCTGGTGTCGAATATGGATGTAAATGTGTTGTTAGTGAATGAAGCATTGGCACTGCGAGCTCTGAGATTGCCATGCGAGAGGGGGCACGCCAGCTGGAGGCAGGTGAACCCTCTGATTAGGCACTTTATCAGGGGTGGCCCGGGGGCTGCTACCCTCACCCCCTTTCCCACACTAATTCCTTACCCCTTGCCCACCACCACCATTATTTAATAAATTACACAAACTTCCTATCCCCGCTCAATCAGCGACATTAGTCTATCAACCCAACCCTCACTTTGTGCTTCCGACTATCAGATCTAACCTTTATCTTATTCTAATTTATATGTGGTTAACACATGCCTTATCTACCTAAAACCTTTAATCCGCATACTTAATACAGCTTTAATTATACAGATTATCACAAATAACGCACACACAAATACACACACACACACACACACACACACACACACACACACACACACACACACACACACACACATAAATATGCAGGCAAACATATAAATGACTTCTTTAAGCAATTTCAATTAAAATATGTATATAATATGTTAACACGACTCACAAAAAGAATATACATACAAGAAATCACAGAAACTTACTACCTTATTTCAAACGGGAACTCATCTTGAAAATAGCTATGAGTCGCTCCGAAGACAGGAAACGATTATATATATATATATATATATATATATATTTATGTCAATTTATGTCATCAGAGAGAAAACAAAGTAATAACTGAGAAGCTAACATAAAAGTAATGGTGAAGGAAGGTAACAAAACAGCTGATAACTTTCATTCCAATCTACTCCTGTTGACGAACAACATTTGGTAATATTGAGAATTTAGTAAATATGATTTTATGCCTTTTTCTGTCTTGTTTTGTGTAATATATATATATATATACACATAAAGAAAGGGAGACCTTCTTTTATACATGTTGTGTAAAATCAATTGACTTGATTCCACGTACCTGCTTTTTATGGAGTTTTTCGAATCCCCTGGCTAATTTTCTTTCTTCAGGGTTGAGTTTGACAATAACTTGAGAAAAGCTACTGTCAGTTATCATTATTTTATTAGATGTTGCACTTTTAATATATATTACAGCTAAATTAAATGTAACTAAATTGTTAACATGTTTCGGTTGTCTTTAACCATCTTCAAAATTTTTTGATATTGTTAGGAAAAAAATACACTACAGTTTAAGCTTGATTGCATTACAGTTTCAAAAATTATAAAAGGGATTGTGAACAGTTCATGAAAACAGAATTTTGAGAGTGTGGTGGGGTGGGGTTCTTTCTAGTTGTTTGAGTTACGGCGTGCTGCCTGTATGCTGTTAGTTTAATTTTGGTTTGTTTTCCAGAATTAGAAGTGCTTTAATTATTTGTTACCTCCTCTGGTCTTGTTTTTGTTTGAGTACTTAACATCTTCCTTGAGAGTTGTTGGCAGTGCTTTTCAGTTGTGTTCACGTATTGCTTCATCTCCAAGGTCCATGGTTAGACAGTGGGTCAGAGTGGTGGAAGTCCCACCATGAACGATTCATTCACATGTACGATTGTTGTTGAAATTCGCAGTTTCTAATGGGCCAGGTATACTCGTACACAAGATTGGTTTTCTGAAGTTGTTTTATTTATTTTTCTTGGTTCTCCAAAATAAGACTAGATGTCATGGAGCATTTGTAGTAAATGATATTGAGTTTATCTTGTGAGTCAGTGCATGAGGTAATTTTTTTGATGATAGTTTGTAAAATTCTTTCATATACCTTATCCTGTTCTGAATATGGATTTTCGTACATGATCTTATGTATGGTGTTTATATTTGGGTTTATTTATGTTTTATTAGTTCTTCCATTTTGTCTATTTAGATACATTTAAAGGATTCTCTCGAAAGATCTGTTGCTAGAACCGTTGCTAATAAATGACTGTTTATGCTGTTGAATAGTGGTGTTAAATACGTTCCAGTCTGACAACATTTTGTAAGTCCTTTTATAGTATTGTCTTTATAGCGTTCAAGGCATTCACTTATGGCATTTAAATAGACTTTGTTGTGCGAAGACTTCATACAGGTTGATGTTGAAAATACCTTGTTGTCTTGTTTTACTTTGACGTCTAAAAAATTTAACATTTGATTGCCACTAATTTCATTGGTGAATTTTAAAACTGAATGTTCTTCAAATACTCAAATTATTTCTTTTAAATGCTGTTGATTTTTTATTATTAAAAAAAAAATCGTCAATATTACGATGAGTAAACCAGTTGAGGTTTGAGTTTAAGTTTTCTTCTGAATATACTATTCTCCAAATGGCACATATAAAAGTTGGCAAATATGACACACAGGGGAGATCCCATGGCTACCCCATCTGTTTAACATCTATTTGCCATACATCTATTTACAGCACCTAATCAAATAGTGATGTCTAACAGTAGCTTTTCTCAAATTATACACAAACTAAACCCTGAAGAAAGAAAATTAACAAAGAGATTCGAAAAACTTCATAAAAAATTGTACGTGCAATCAAGTTAATTGATTTTAATGCAAAACACACACACACACACACACACACACACACACACACACATATATATATATATATATATATATATATATAATGGTTGGAAGCAGTCCTTTGTTAATGCACGCATTTAAAAAGTAGATGTCTAATTTTACCTTCTAAGATCAAACCACAATAAGAAAATAGGAAAACAAGACTAAATGTGGTTTGATCATTGATTGTTATTTCACATGTTTATGTGAAATCATTATATATATATATATGAAATTAAACCACAAGGAAAAAAAAGAAAATAGAAAATATGCTCTCAGGACTTTCAATTTATGTCATCAGAGAGCAAACAAACTTAGAACTAAGAAGATAACATAAAAGGAAAAAAGCTTATAACATAAAAGCTTTCATGTTATCTTCTTAGTTCTTACTTTGTTTGCTCTCTGAAGACGTAAATTGAAATGCCTCAGGGCATTTTTTCTATTTTTATCTTTTTTTCCTTGCGGTTGCTTGCATATATATATATATATATATATTATAAGTCAATAAACCACCATAAAAAAGTAAATAAATGACAGACAAATACTTTCTTTAGCATTTTTGAATCAACAAAATTAATCTTCAAAATTGTGTTGAGGTTGAAGATATCAGAAGCATAGCGACGCACAGAAAGAAACTGTGCGATCATTTTCAGTAAAATTTCAGTAATTTGAAGTACAGAAGAATATATATAATATAGATAAAAATAATGTAAATAGAGGTATAGTAAAATAAATGATTAATTGGATAGACATAATTAACAGTCAGTCACCGCCCTATCACAATATGGGACCGCTTCACTTCCTCATAATGAAAACTGTCGAAATATAGAAGTGTGTTAGATCTGTGTGTGTCTTTTTTGTTACTTTCCTTGTAATGCTTATGTAATATATATTGAGCTATTTCATTTCAGATTGCATATATTTAAATATATAATTTTATATAACTGTTTGCTTGCGCTCAGCAAGCAGCTACAGTAGCGATTCCTAGTGAGAGAATGAAACAACTCTGTATGTTTTGGCTATTTAACTTCTGATAGCTTTATATAAATTAATTGAATGATTATGAAGTGGCAATGAAGTTATGAGAATTTAATTCATTATTAGTGACGGTTTGAATTGCTATTGCTACAAATTTTTATTATTAGCATAATTATTTTAATAAAGAATAATAAAATTATTAATTAATGATTCCTAAAGTAAATATTTCTTCTATTAATTTTACGCTGTTCATGTTGGGTAAATAAATGAAAATTTTCATTTAAGAATGGTAAAATAGATGGAATAAATGGAAGAGCTTATATTTGTTTTTTATATATTCGATTGCGTCTATTAATTGTATTGATCAATTGAGCTTATGTCTTAGAGAATCAATAATTTTTTCATTTTTGAATGATTATTTTGTATTATTAAATATACACAATGTACGTCCAAATCACAGTTAGCAATTAGAAGGACATTTTTTGGTTTTATTTCTTATTGTGGTTTTGGACATTGATAGGTGTTTCACTTGTTTATTGAAAAATCTTGTCGATGAAAACGCTCAATGTATGTGTTTACTTTGAAGGATGTTCATCATGCTCTATTGTAAGGTTGGGCACCATAACAAGTCTTAGTTTTGACCACTTAACAATAAAAACAAGAAAATCATTTATTCTTGTAATTCACGTTTAGTAAATTTATTTTATATATTATTATATAATTTTCAAACACTGAGTACCCAAGGGGTTAATAGCAGTCTAGTATATCATAAAATTTTACATCAGGGATCAGTCGAATTGTCGAGGTTTAACATAATTACTTAAGAAATTTCTGCACTAAAGCAAAATTAAATATTTCTATGGACTTTCGTATGGACACTAATTTTATCCGTACAACTTAACACGATGTCAAGGTAATAATGATTTTGTGGCGATACATTTGACTGTAGACTTAGTTGTGTTTAGTGAAAACTTCACTTTCTCCATATGAATTCCTCCAGCTCCTCCTCTACCGCTTAAATTGTCAACCATTTGCCCCACATTTTTTATATAAGAGCTCGTAATATACTAGTATATTCTCCCACTAGATCAGTAAACATATTCCGAATCCATATATATGCATTAGTCTGCATTGTTGTGGACGCCGTAGTCCTACTGTTATTTCTGAATCTTCGTTTACGTCTTTATTTAATCATAATTTTTACTTTATTTCCAACTCCTCCTCCTGATCTCTATTGACTATGTCTACTTCTTGAAATTCATCCAATGTGATGTATTATATAAGACAATTCCCACCACTGCAGCTTCAATGAATATTTTACAGTCCAAGTATTAAAACAAGTCCTGAGTGATAAAAGACAAGTTACTCTAAAACTTTCTGAGGAAGCCACATTTCGCGCCTAGGAGCCTAATCAAACCTTGGCTTGAATTTAAAACGATGAGTTTTAAACGATAGTTTTTTTTTTGGTTTTTGTAATTTTGATATTATTTTAAAAAAGAAATTTTTTATCAGTTTACATTTTTTTTAATAAACATTTTTAATGTTTAATAATTAGTTATATGTTCTTTGTTCCCTTTAATTCTTCTTTAAAGGGAGTAGCGGGGTAAAAATGGTCGAGCGGCCCCTACGAGATTCGACTTATTCGACCTGAAAACTTAGTCAAAAATGGTGAAAAAAAAGTTACAAATCATCAAAAGTCAATATTTGATGCTGCATGGGGTTGCTACCCCCATAAAATCGTCTTTTTGCCAATTTTTCGATATTTCATTTTTTTGCATCAATTGAGGTAACTATAATAAGTTTCTGTGAACTGATATTTCTTTTTAGATGACCAAAAAAGCCTCCCGAGTTTTTTCAGCCCTTTACATTGCGATTAAAACTCAATAATATATTATATTTATCCAGTAAACACATTTTTTGTTGATTTTTCGGCATAAAAAATTTATTGCAAAATTTTTTGAAAATATACTTTCTATGTTTTTTAACGGTACTGCAAAATAAAAGAGGTAAAAAAAATTCTACAGGGTATGTCATTAAATCCGTAAGAATGTTGTCCGTAAGTTGTGTTGCTATTTTTAAACTAGACATCATCTCCATTTTCTAATTGTAATTCGTATAGATCCAGAAAAGTATTTATTGTAAAAATATTATTTCTATGAGTAGGAACATTGTGAATAATGATATTGCTAAAAAAATTATTTTGATTCCAAATATTACCAAGATATTTTATTCAAAACAGTGTAAGCAGGTTACATTAGCAATATATTCTAATCTTCGTCTGTTACTGGTTCTGTTTGTTCGATAGAAAACAAATCATTCAATATTTGCGCAGGTTGAATAATTTCTGCTAAATATGGCAAGTAATATTCGTATTTTAATCCATTTTTGTTACTATATTACAAAGTATATTTGTCATATGGTATAATATAATACCGTATGACAAATAATAAATAAGCGTGGCTACGTGTGAACGGCATCCAACAGAATGTAAACCATTAGCACAGTCGCAAGCATAACGTTTAATCCCACATCGGCCTACAGTGTTTGGTTCGTAATGAACCCAACATTTGTAACTCTTTCGTTTAATATGTCTCGAATTAACTTCGCATTTTAACAACCCTTTGTCTTCAATCAAGTAATGCATGTAAATGCTACCATCCTCTGAAATAAGCTCAGCTAAGTAAGACACCAAATGAGACAAGTCATTGTTTATTCTAACAAACTATAATTGCAAGAAATCTAACGAGGCAAATGGAGCGAGTTTTTGCACAGGTAATATTAACAATATTTTACAATACATAAAATAATGGCATTAAATGAAACTATTGACATACCCCGTAGAATTTTTTTTACTACTTTTCTTTTTCAGTAACGTTAAAAAGCATAGAAAGAATATTTCATTAACTTTTCAAAATTTCATTAACTTTTTAAGACCGGAGTATAACAAAAATAATTAAAAACTGCCATTTCCCATAAGACGCAATGAATTTTTACCATATTTTTAATAATTTTCTCTCAGTATCTAGCGAGGTAATCGTTTTTGAATTTTACACGATTTTGTAAAACCTTCAAGAATGCTGTATATTTTTTTCATGAAGTTTTTAACACGGGATCAGTTCATGCCCCAACCTCTTTAAATGTAGCAGCGCCTAGCACGAGATAGCTAATTACTGCTATTCTCCGTATGATATTTTATGAAACTAATGAGATACGCAGTAGAAATTATTTTTACCTAATTTCTTTCGCAGTAACGTTAAAAAACATAGGAAGTATATTTTCAAAAACTTGAGTCGTCAAAAACTTGCAAAAAGAAGTTTAAATATATAGAAGGAAGCATATCCGAGAATATAGGGAAAACATGCTTTTACTAAAACCGGATTGTCGCCTCAACGAAAAGAGATATACATGTTTAATAGCGCTTTTGATTTGTTATTAACTGGACTATAACATATAAATAGGTGTTTTTGAATTTCGATTTTGAACTTTTGCGATGAATTTCTTTATGTCGAAAAATCAGTAAAAAATGTTTTTACTGTATAAATATGAATTCATTATTGAGTTTAAATCGCAATGTAAAGGGCTGAAAAAACTCAGGAGGCTTTTTTGGTCATCTAAAAAGAAATATCAGTTCACAGAAACTTATTATAGTTACCTCAATTGATGCAAAAAATGAAATATCGAAAAATTGGCAAAAAGACTGTTTTATGGGGTAGTAACCCCATGCAGCATCAAATATTGACTTTTGATGATTTGTAACTTTTTTTTTCACCATTTTTGACTAAGTTTTCAGGTCGAATAAGTGGAATTTTGTGGGAGCTGCTCGACCATTTTTACCCCGCTACTCCCTTTAAAGAAGAATTGAATCGAACAAAGAAAATATAACTAATTATTACACATTAACAATATTGGTCAAAAAAATGTAAACTGATAAAAAATTTCTTTTTTAAAATAGTAAAAAAATTGAAAAAAAAAACAAAAAAACTATCGTTTTAAATTCAAGCCAAGGTTTGATTAGGCTCCTTGGCGCCAAATGTGGCTTCCTCAGAAGGTTTTATTTCAATCTCGACTCCATTTATTTTCTCTTTTGATGCAGCACTGCATCAGCCCTCAAACAAAAGAGTTCTTTAGTTCACTGTCGTCCCCCCGTCTATTAACTTCTTCTTCTGATGACGACCGCTACAACGGTCGAATATTGAAAAATGAGTCCTACTGTTACGTTTCAATTTATGTATCACAGTTTATTTTAATGGCGAGTGGTTGAGAAGAGTGGTATTTTAAAAGGGTGAAAGTGCAGGAAAGGACAAATGTCCAGAAAGGGATATTTGGGGAAGCAAGGAGTACAGTAGAAAAGAGTAAAAAATTGTCCACCAGCTGTCAACCGTCTTAGAAGAGGCTATTACCTTCGTAACAAAAGTATCAAGTTTGAAGAGACCTTTACTATGTTTATAATATTTGATATATACATATTATAAAAATACGATGCAGAACGGACGGATAAGTTCTATGTAGATTAAGAAGCAAAGAAAAATTAAAACAGATAGTTACAGTCTTGGTTTTAATCATCATCAGGAGATACAAGAAAGGGAATGGAAACGCACTGGAACAGAGATGGTTAAAGATGGTTGGGTCTCGTTGGAGAGACGCACCTCCCACCGTCTCTGTACTAGTGCGCTTGGTTTCCCTGTCTTATCTCCTCTGAAATAGTCCAATCCAAAAATCAGAGAGTGTAAGTCTGTGTTTTTAATTTCTATGTAAAATCTGTGAGAAAGTATGTTTTTTTTATTTCCATTGAACTCTATGTATTTATTCATAAAACTCATAATATAAATAAATAACTCATAAAAATAAAATAAAAAAGTACAAAAATACTTACTAGAATAAATAGTTTGAACCACAGTTTGTCCTTTGACAGAGACTAGAAGAAGAAGAAGAAAAAGAAGAAGGGCTACGATAATGCCAGACAAGGGTTGCAAAGCCGAGTCGACTCCAACCTCATGTAGAAGGCTTCATGTTATGATACACATTTTAGTCTTATGAAATATACCAGATTACTTTGCAGAAGCAATGGTTATGGCTTGCAGTGTTGATGCATATCAATATATATATATATATATATATATGTGTGTGTGTGTGTGTGTGTGTGTGTGTGAGAGAGAGAGTGTCAGTAAGTCCGATAGGTGATTCAAGTTTTTCTCTTCATCTATATGTTTAAAAACAATTATCTGAAATAATGGTAAATGGAGAAGGTGAAAGACCTGTTTAATGTGAGTTGTGTTGAGAGATAAATAGTGGGTGGACAACTGAACGTAGAAGGGGGAACAATTGAGTGATGCAATGCGTCCCATTACTTGTGAGTGATGTAACTGCTAAGGCATAGGAAGTCGTTTTGAAGGATTTCCTGCCTGGGGATTAAAATATGTTAAAGAGAATGGGGTGGATGGTGGCGGATTGGTATTCAGGCCCAGTCAGCTTGTCACCGAATCTAAACAAACAATGGCCAATTCATTATGGATGGAGCAATTAATTAGTGAAGTCAGCTTGGAGAGGTGATAATTAGGAATGACTTTCTGCCCACGAAGTCGGGGAAAGTTAGTAACCTCTGGTTTGGTAATTAGTGGTCGCTGGAAGAGTCAACGCAGGTTATGACACAATTGCAAAGGTAATGACAAGGGCAAAAGGATGAAGTAAGTGAACAGTAATTTAAGGACTGGGGCTGACATCTGCATACAATAGGAAGGCACACAGAGAAAAACATAGCGGTTCTATGACGAAGCATAAAAACCTGTGAATGCAGTCTACAAAGTAAATTAATGTTTCACTCTTAAGATACTAACTCTGCTAGCGCATACCTTAAATAAAACAATTATTAAACCTACCTGGTAATTGGAGGGTTTCTACAAGTGAAAAACAACTAATCGGAGCTACTTATCCTTTACTTATGTTAGAAACTGTTCCCACCACCATATTTATCATCAACGAATGACTTCCTCGTTTCAAACCAGCTATTGTACGCTGAATGTTTTGAGGATGGTGTTAAATATAATGCCAGTGGGTTTGAAGTTTGAGTTCTCCTTTAAATCTTCAAGCCACTTCTTTCTGGCTCTTGTTGTGTATTCCGGCAGATACACAATATCTGGGAGACACTTTTCTACCTTGAAAAGTTTCTGAAGATCTTTTGCACTACATCTTCACAATTAATTGCAAGCTTTTTTGTCTTGTTCACAGTATCATTATATTTTTTCGTTCAATATGATTATAAGATAGTTTTCTTTTTTTTTTTTTAGTTGCCGTAATGTAAAGCTCATAAAATAACATTTTCAGATTTAGAAGTTAAATAAATAAACACCCTACAGTAATTTGATATTAAAATTAAAAGTCATCGTAATAATTATTACTATTGAACCATCACTCATTAACAGGTAAAAAACACCCTTAATGAACAAAAAAACAAAAGCCAAAAATCGAAACTGGTCTGCTTACAACTTTAAGATAAAGAAGCAAATTATCGACTCCACAAAAAATCAAATTAGGTACTCAATGTTATTCTGTGGATAGAATTAGTTTACATTATTGATGCAAATATTAAACTTGATAATACCTGTGATAACAGAACTTCAATACCTCCCACAACTCCACAGTAAATGCTGTTAAGAGAGTTAATATTTTAAGAAACAACCTTACCATTACTGCCAATAAAATTTGTTCATAGTCAATATAAACAGGTTAGCTTGCTATTGTCATCTGAGTTTTTTTTAATTCACTTAATGTAAATTTAATCACTACATACACAAGAGTATTATTGTGGATGGCTTTAAAAAAATACATATTTTAAGGTATTTATTATTTTTTAAATATATTTGATCTCTCAACGATGTCTTGGTTTGTTTATAAAAAAAATATTTTTTGAACATATTAATTCTTAAGCACATATTCAGAACTTCAACAAAAGTTTAAATTTTACATGAATGATATGAAAAACTACAAGAACATGTCTGTCATGTCAAGATGAACTCTTTTGACTTTAAACAAGTTGCACGATAGTTATAAAGTTGTCTCAATTAAATTATGAGTATATCACTTAATCATAAATAACGTTGAGCATACAGAAATATTGATTAACTAATTGTGATAATTAACTGTATTGTATTCTGAAATGATAAATGTCTAAACATAATGAGACATTCTTAAGAAGTAACGAATTACTGAATGTTTATGTTATAACAATAACTGGAATATTTACACAAAACACACTCATACAAAATGTGCATAACACATAATGCATGAGATAGAAAATTATTAATTTTTAAATACACTGTTATTCAGAAAAAAATTCTTTCTGTATTTTTCAAAATAACTCTAAATTGATTATTATTGCCACAATATCTATATAATATTTAGATAAAGCACTTGTAAAGTACTTAAACAAATCCTTCTGTCTAATTGCTTTATTGATAGTGGAGAGCATTATAATTAGTTTCATCCTAGCTTAACCCTCTGGTTATTTCATTTGATTTCGTTTCATATTAACCAATAATTCTCATTAATATATATTTTTTAATTGTTATATTCGTTGAAAACTGATTTGATGATAATGTTTATTAAAATCGATTTTAGTGATAATGTTTAATGTTTAGTGATTTGATGATAATGTTTATTAAAATCGATTTTAGTGATGATAAAATAATGGATATATTACAAATTATTATGTTGTTACAGATATGTAAACTTTTGATTGAAAGTTTATATATTTATTATAATTAAATAACTTTTTTTTAATAAAATATAATGAAAGTAAAATTAATCAAGGGTATTATTTAAATAGGCTTTACTTGACTTTCCTATGTGGTATTACAAAGATGACAAACAATTTAATAATATAATTTTATTTAATGTAGTCATCATTCCCAAACATGATCAAACGTGGTATATTTAGGTAAAATAGAGTAAGTGTACTCAAATTGAATGTATTCATAAACCATATTGAATCAGCGACACTGAATATTTCATGATTAATATTATTCCCATTAGGGGCCCACGTAGTCCACTGTCGTCCGTTATCACCTCTGGACTGCTAGGTTCAGTGTTTAATACTGTCATCCACAATTTACTCACACGAGAGAGAAAACATCATGAGCACATCGTCACTTGGAGAGGATAACTCTCAAAGTAATGAATGAGAGATAATACTCTCAAGATGCTCATGGTGACTCAAACATCTTGTAATACATAAATAATACGTTTGGAAAACATGCCTATTAAGCACCTAAAAAATTTAAAATATATATAACAAAACTAGAAAGACTAGTGCCCTGTCTCTTCTCTCCTGATGACATATAAACAAAAAAAATTAAACACTGTCTGTGTGTTCTCTATTTACTATGGTATCTATAGTTTACTCTAATACGTTTGTTGTCCATTGTCAATCAATTTCTTGATATATATATATATATATATATATATATATATATATATATATATATATATTTGTAAAAGTTGGGAGCAGTCCTTCTTCAATACATGCTTTTAAAAACTGGATGTCTGTTTCCACTTGATTTAATTTTGTCTTATATTTTTCCAAATTACGAAATTTTTTCTTCAACTCAGAACTCAACTTAAAAATTAATTCACCATAATTTCTTATTTTATTATTGAACATGTTTCGGTGTACGTTCACCATCTTCAGCAAAACACACAATTAATTACAATTACCTTAACAAATGAATCTAATAGTTAAATTACATTGCAAAAACAATAAGTAAACAAGTTAACTGAAGGTTACACAGACAGGTTAGGGGTTGTCAGTGTTGGCATAACTAGCCCCAGGTTTCCAAACAAGCGCAACTGGTTGGCAAAATTACCTTTTTGCAAAAGCTCCTAGCATGAACGATCAAAAAGGTAATTTTGCCAACCAGTTGCGCTTGTTTGGAAACCTAGGGCTAGTTATGCCAACACTGACAACCCCTAACCTGTCTGTGTAACCTTCAGTTAACTTGTTCACTTATTGTTTTTGCAATGTAATTTAACTATTAGATTCATTTGTTAAGGTAATTGTAATTAATTGTGTGTTTTGCTGAAGATGGTGAACGTACACCGAAACATGTTCAATAATAAAATAAGAAATTATGGTGAATTAATTTTTAAGTTGAGTTCTGAGTTGAAGAAAAAATTTCGTAATTTGGAAAAATATAAGACAAAATTAAATCAAGTGGAAACAGACATCCAGTTTTTAAAAGCATATAAGCATATATATATGTATATACATATATATATAAATGACCAAACCACAATAAGAAATGGGAAAACAAGACTAAGATCTTTCAACCGTAACAAGCGGTGTTCGTCAGAGTCAAAAACCCAACTGACTCTGACGAAGACCGCTTGTTACGGTTGAAAGACCTTAGTCTTGTTTTCCCATTTCTTATTGTGGTTTGGTCATTGATTGTTATTTCACGTGTTTATGTGAAACCTTTATATATATATATATATATATATATATATAATTTTATATATTATTTATATTATATTATTATTTATATATATTATTTATTATATATATATATATATATATATATATATATATATATATATACAAGACAATTAAAAGAAACGGTCCAACAGACTTTTTTAAAATAAAATAAATTCAAAACGAAGGAAACACACAGAAAGACACAGACAGAACTCACATCGATATTTCGACCATCGTCGTCATCAGGAGGTGTGAAGAGCGAAGAGTCCCGCAGGAAGACAGGGCGGTACTAGGGCGGTAATTGAACAACCAAGATAATTTAGTATGATACAATCTAATATGTTATGTCTACATTAGACAAATTATATTTGATTCTTCGTACTTCAATAAAATATGGTTTCAAAATTGTAACTATTTTTGTATATAAAGTTCGTGACTTTGACTTTGTCTGTTTGTTCTTATTTCTAGGAGAAATAGAGACCGGAAATTAAATATATATTATTTATTACTTCAATAATGGTAAATAAAAAAAAATTATTACTATATTCCCAAAATTGGAGCAAGGTAACAAGTGTCTTGCGTGCTCGCCGATGACAGTAGTGCAAATGTATTATATATAAATGTAACAACATTTTTTTTAAGTTAATATTTGCGTATATATATATATATATATATATATATATATATATATATATATATAAAATAAAAGCTTATCAGGACTGAGTTAGTTCTGCAGGCTCGAATAAACTGAAATCAACTGAAAAGTCATCTGAAATCAATGATTTACTTTTATTTTGGGAAACAATATTTTTATATATTGTCCTAATTTTCTAATTTTTACCTGTGTTTGTGTGCCCATTACAGAAGCTGGTTATTATATTAGTTCATTTCAGAAAACAAACCATGTTTAGTAGAGAATATACAGATAAAGCAGTTGAAATTCTATTTAGGTTAAATCTTTTACATATTAGGATTCATTAAATTTTAAAAATGACCTGCAACCAGATTAGAGTGTTGTAAGAGAACAACAAATCTTACAATTTTTTACTAGGAAAGCTTCGAATACTAATGATTTAATTAAGTAGCTTAAAGTTATTTATCACAAAAGATGAAAAACAGAATGGTTTGTAGTTGAATAGATATGATAGTTACTTTTAACATCAATGTTATAGATATTAGTAATAACTGGGGTGCTAATAAACTGAAGTGACCTCTCCAAGTGTTAATGTAAAAGGCAGCATGTTCCAGCGATACTAAAATTATGACTGGTAATTCAGAAGAAAAATAGTCAATAGAAAAAAAGAGACTTGCTGTCATTCATCAAGTGTATTTTACTTGCATGCATTACTTAATGGATATGGGTTATTCCGGAAATGCAAATTTGACAGTTTGGAATAACAAATTTTCGTAAATTGTGTAAGAGCGAAGGCAATAGAGTCAACAGATTGAATGGGGTAAGCATTGGAACCAGTCTATTTGGGCAGATGTGTTTTTTCAGCGGGACTTTTCAGCAACGAATGAACAGATGGAGGGTTGGTTTGTTGCGGTGTCCTATATAATTACTGGCCGTAGTCGAGGGGTGAACAAGTCCCGTCATTTGATCCGGCAATAAATTACAATTATCGGTTTGTCCCTGGGCACATATCGGGCCAGCTCTAAATTAACGCCCCGCCACCAAAAGGGAGCAAGCTCAGCTTTTTCCAAAACGTAACCCCTCCTAGTCTCTCGTTAAAAACAATGGCGTCCACTACACTGCGCCATTTAATCAATTCAACCCCACCCTTACGAAAAAAATTTTAAATTAGATTTTATTCGCAGAAGATTTTCTCACAGTAATGCAGCACTGGAGGCGCCACTTTTAATTAAAACACCATCGATATTCTCCACTTAAAGCAGGTATATTCCTTCCACTCCAATAGGAATAAATTAATAACAAGTCTCAGTCACAACTTCCATTAACTGCCCATACCATTTTTATAAGTATTAACTTTGTATTCCCTGTAGGAAAAGAGTAGATAGAGCGCACTCACAATAATAATAATGTAAAATATTTTCCATTTTCATTGTTTGATTTTAAGTTTAATAGCTGCATACAAAAAAATTACGCGTAATAGCAGTTTGTAATATAAATTGTGTGTTGTTTGAAACAGTTACGCCATAAATATTATCATCTCTCAAAAACTGACTTTATCAGTATATTTTTTTATATTTTAATATATTTATATTACTTATTAAAACAAAAGAAATAAGATAATTGATCTTTCATGTATCTGCTACGGATATATCATACTTGGTTTTCACTGAGCTTTTATACTTAAGTTGATACAAATAACAATTTTAAACTAGTTCTTCCAAAATCTTATGTATCATAAAGTTCATTGACTGTTTCTGGAGGTTCAGAGATCCTTCGAATATTGGTTTAAAAAACATTGGTTTATCTTGCAGCCACAAGTTGATATGTGCACTTAAATTTGCTTATGACATAGCTTTAACATTGTTCCCCCATCATTCATCAACCCTTCCCAATTTTTCAATCCCTCCATATAGATTACGTATTTTCTTTTGGACACCATAGCAAACTCGAATTAAACATGTCTTTATAAATTTTTGAGCATTCTATTCATACTTTAATTTTTCTTACCAAGTGTTTGTTAAGTGCTTGATATAAATGACGTCCGTAAGAGTCATGGTTTTCTTCCTACAAAACTCTTCGAGGAAAACTCTTACTCGAATAATTACGATCAACCTAATGTGAATACGTTATCTTGCTATCTGGATAACTGAATAAAAGAACACTAAATATAAAAAAAAAAAAACCTAAAGAGGTCTACACTCAACAATAAGTAAACGTAGCATCAAACTCAATAGAGCATAAAATGGACAATATCAATATCAATAGACAATTAATAGAATAATCTAATCCATTTTTGTTACATAATTAAACTGAAGGCTTAGCCTAATCAGACTCATGCAACTTAATTAACTTGGCTACTTGTTTACTTAATTAATTGACCATATATTTTTTTTGCAGATTTTTCTTTGCAGTTTCTAAAACCGTATATAAGTTTCAGGTTCTGTTATGAATTTCATAATTATCTTTGGAAGATCATCTCTCACGTTTGTTAGATTAAGTATGATTTGCTATGAGTGTTCATTCTTTTAAAGGCAATTTCCTCAAGTTAAATAAATTATGTTCAGAGTTTTCCCCTTGCCCCAGAGTCGGCATTATACACATTCTGTTACTTCTGTATTGTGATAGCTAAGAAAACAACTGTCGAAGGCTCTCTCATTCACTCATTAATAGTATCAATGTGGTTGCCGAGGGGGAAGCAAGGTGAGATCTCCGACCCATAGAAAATTATTTTGATTCTAACATGTCCACTGCGGCATTCACCGGTATTCCATTACTTCCAGGTACCCATATGTAACTTAACTTATTTTAATATTTCATTAAGAATAATTTCTATACCAATTTTAATGATCAAAAATTATTGATTCCAAAGCCTTCAGTGCAATTTGAATAAGTGATAAAATGCATAACTATATTTCATTGGCAATTTTTTAAAAGACTACATAAAAAAAACATTATTCATGTATTTTGAACTGAAAATCACGGTTATTTATCCCAAAACTTGAGAAGCATTGCATTTAAGGCCTTCAATATACAAATATTATGTTGTGATATTAATTTTTGCCCCATTGGTATATCACACAAGAGCCCCTTTCTCTAGATCAGAAAGCTTAGACTACAGGGCACCATTTATTATTATATTGAAGACACCAAAAAAAAAAATTTTGACGCAATTTTATCTGGTAATAAATAGACCAAACCTTTAAAGTTTGGTATTATATATTTTTCAACACATTCAATTTCTATTTTTATTCTCAAATAGAGGCGTTTTTATTATAAGCCAAACTCAGTAAACTGTGAACGGCCACTTTCTTTAGATAAAAATATCTAAAGAAGGGAGATTTAATAAAGTAAGGCATTCTTATTACAGACATTAATTCGAAGACTGTTTTCCTTAGGAAATGTAGAGATATTCATAGTAAGCCATTTCTTTGTTATTAAGTTTCTCCTACACTTACAGAAACTTAATATTTGTTCCCTTTAATATGAAAGCTCAATTGGATATAACATTATACCGTACTATTTCTTACATTACTTTGATCGTCTCCTAAGAAGCTCTTATTACTCTTGAAAATAGAACACATTTCATTTCCTTTGTTCACAAATTAACTGGCATGAAAGGAATTTTGAAGAGCTTATAAAAGCCTTATAAATACGCTTTCTTCTTGATAAAGCTTATAGTACACAAACGAGACGAAGTTCAATCATTCAAACTGATTACCTGGTCTAGCCGTTGACGTGAAGGTAATCAATTTAGATTGATAAAGTAAATTTAAAGTATAAACGTAAGTGGAATTGTGAAAAAATAAAGCATTTAAATTGTTATTTTCAAATAAATCATCAAACCTGTCGTACAGTTTATGAGGAGCTCCTTTCAAACACAATCAACTAATTTCAATTTGTACTGCAGACAATATTCCTTAAAAAAACTAAATATCAAATAAGTCATCGCAAACAAATGTTGAAGCCAAATAAATATTTTAATATATAAAAACAAAAAAAATAAAACAAAATAAATAAAAAAATACTACAAACTGTCAACATGCTTCCGTAAAATTGATTATTTTTTAGTAAAACAGTATGTAAAAATTCATATATTTAGAGAATAATGAGTTGAGGCATGCATAAATACAAAATAAAACCACAAAATGCTAGCAAACATTTATAAAATAAAAATTAATAGAGAAACTATTAATTGAATGTCGTCAAGAATATGAAAACAGCCATGCACGAAAGAGAGGACAATTTCTAAGAATATTAAAGGCTCTCTACATATTGAAAAAATCTTCCCAAATCAATAAAATTAGAGACAATTTATACAATAGTTAATATATAGCATATGGTTATTAGCATAGAAGTTACTAAACATTGGATTGTTTAATCCAATTAGAATGAATAAAATCCGATTGGATTATACGAATTCATCATTTATCTGAAACGTTGCTGTAAAATTTCGACCTACGAGGAGTGTAAATAAAGTAGTGAGACTGGCAACGTCGCTTTCGATCTGGCAACGCTGGAGACGCCTGGCCTTGAGTAGCGTCAGGTGCACGTGTGATGCGCCTCCAGTATGAATCTGAACTCGCCACAGTAATTTGTTTGTCCGTAGCGTTGGTTTTCGTGAAATGGTTTTTTCTTGAGCGTTTTAAAAATGAGTGACCTCAAAGTTGAGCAGCGGTGTGCAATCAAATTTTGCTTCAGACTTGGACATAATGCAACCGAAACTTTTGAAAAACTTCAGGAGGCCTATGGAGAACGTGTTTTATCAAGGGCACAGATTTTTTGGTGGTTTAAGGAATTTTCAGAAGGAAGAGAGTCGATTGAAGATGAACCACGAAGCGGAAGGCCTCAAGTGCAAACACCGATGAAAATGTCAACAGAGTACGGAACCTTGTGCGTTCAGATCGACGCTTGACAGTCAGAATGATCGGGGAACAGTTGAATTTGAAAAATTCAAACAGCCAAACATCAAAGACAAGTGGGTGTTGCATCACGACAACGCGCCCTGTCACACTGCCATCTCAATAAACGAGTTTTTGGCCAGTAAAAACATTCCTGTTGCTCCTCAGCCTCCTTATTCACCAGACTTGAGTCCTTGTGACTTTTTCCTCTTCCTGAGATTGAAAAATCACCTCAAGGGAACTCATTTCGGGACACTACAAAACATACAAACTGCTGTAACCGACCAGCTGAAGGCCATTCCAGAATCCGAGTTCCAGCAATGCTACAATGATTGGAAGGACCGTCTCCAGCGCTGTGTGGCTTCCGAAGGGAACTAATTTGAAGGTGACAATATCACATTGTAATTATATTTAAATAGAAAATTTAAAAAAAATCAGTCTCACTACTTTATTTACACACCTCGTACATCGCACGTAGTGTATCTTGAGTCCTATTGGATAATGCATTACCTCTCAAAGCGGTCGGAAGTCTACGACAACGAGGTAAGATGGATTTGTTTATTAGTACGACACTTATTAATAATTGCAAATTATATGTAATGGTATAATTATTGAACATTGCATAATTACTTGCACTGGAATAACTGACTATTCAAACTGAAACGTTAATCAACTAACAAAAGGAAACAATGTCTAGCGTTGAACATTCAAAAACAGTCTGATGTTGGTCCATTATAGTACACTTCTTCCTTCTTCACCTCTAGTGATAGGGTCTACCAATTATACTGTACTCAGTGTTTTGCATTCTGTAGGGTTTAACAAATATTATATTAAGCTAGCAAGGGAATAATTATGTGTTCAGTCAGTCAGGATTGTACACTGTCCATTGCTATACATGACGTTTTCCATTATCTCAGCTTTAATCAGTGTTTTAAGTTCAAATACTAAAAACACTACCTGGACACAATATATTTGTCACTTTATAAGCTTCTAAAGAGGCGCACATATGGCTGCCAAGAGCTTGTTTACATCCATGCGTCACGTTAAATATAAGTTGTATTCTGAGATTTAAATTCGTCTTATTTATTTATCTTTTATGAAAGGTGAACATAGGTCTTTTATGATACCACACATTGATCAGTCTATAGCGGGAGTCACAAATTTTGCCGAACTGAAATGTATATAGTGTAGAGATGTTTAAAAAATATCAGATATTATGCAAGCACAAGACTGGCGGCTTAACGTCCTCTCCGTGGAAAGACGTGCTCGGATTTTTTCCCTTTTTTCCCCACTGCGTGAATAATTCTAGTTCTGGGGTAGGTATTGAACCCCAGATCAACAGTCCAGAGGAAAGCACGTACACTCTTGGTTACCCTGGCTCCCTAACTAAGTGGTTAACAATAAACCAATAGAACTCCCTACATCAATCCCAGAGCAAATCCTTCAACGCTACAAACCTGGAAGAATTAAAGCCTTAATCCTTAGAACATACAATATCGCCTCGAATTGGGAAATATTTGACTTAAACATTAATAGAAGGAAACAAGAATTTGTTAATAACAGTTACTCTAATAAAAACATTCACCACCTTCAAACTTTTAAAAAAAACTACATTTAAAAGATATAGTAAAGAGGAATGTGGAGTACAATAACAAATGAAGAAGTAACACTGGTCAGATATTATAACAAATCACCAGTGGGTATGTGATTTATAAAAAATAGTAACGTAAGTCAAAAACTCGCCTTTAACACACACAAATCTAGAGTACTAGTACGTATACATGTACCAGTTGGGACTGTAAAGTAGTACGACAACAACCTACCTATGAAGGCTCACTATGTATTTAATACCTGGACGATCTATAAAGTATGCAGGAGGTACGCAACATGAAATCTATAACAGCGATGATGGCGACAAATACAAATACAATTAAAAAGCAAAGTAACTACCAAAAACACAAAAATATTAGCAGCCTTACTATTTAAAAAATTCAAATCGCATCTGAATATTCTGATTGAAAATAGCGTTTTCTTTGACATTCTAACATGTGATGTAATCTTGTTCTACTGCTTATTTACTAAATGAAATAACATATCTAAAGTTCTGTAAGTAAATAACAACTAAACATCTAGTGAAATCATAATTACTTTATTACATAGTGCTTGATGTGATTTTTTTTTTATTTTAGGATTAGGGGGCTGACTTTGTGTCTTTGCGTCTCGACTGATGCTAATTCCTGGAGGTAATATTTCATCTTTCATTCATTCATTCTACATTGGTAGTCCTAAAATGTTGCCTAACTCAACTGTATTTAGAGTAGGGATCTTTAAGGAGTACCTGACATCGTACAGACTCGAGATCGACGGCTTATCGTCCTTTCAGAATATCAAGTGTTCAGATTTATTAACCACCCACTTGAATCAAGTGCCTGAGTGGGTATCAAACCGCAGACAACGGCTACCATCCTTTGGAATTGTCCCAAGATCTTGGAATTTCATCCTGAACTTTCGATTTTAGGATATGCTTCAGTAATTTGCCGAAACCTTTAGAGTTTTGAATGGCAGCTGTTCATTAGTTACTTTTATATAATTTCCACTTAATTATATTACTAACATGAATTTTTTGTACTTTTTGTCTAATGAATAGTTCAATTTATTAACAAATATAGAAGAAATTTAATTTTTTCATCTTCCTGACTCGTCATACACTCGTATTAAATATGTTAACTTTGCATTTAGCCAATGAGACACTCGTGTTTCATACACAGTCATCAATGTCTTGACGTTTCAAATCTGAAAATTTTTAAAAACTTTTATAAATATCTACAGAAGGATATAAGTCTTTCATTTTATCTCATTCGATTAATATAAATAATTAATATCTTATAATTACACTTATAATTCATATAAATTATTACACTGGAAATTTTATTACATGCTAGTTTCTTTTTTAAAATCACTCGTTAGAAATCATAAGAATCTAATATAGTCTAAGTAAGTGTTAGCTTTATTCCTCATGCTATATTCTATATTAAGGTTACTGTAAATACGTGCTAAGAATAAAAATCATCAGGAATTACACAGTTTTGCATCATCAAAACAAATTGAATGCCATCTTTTCAATTTAATTTAAAACTTACATAGCTGGAAGTTTGAAAGTTTTAAAAAGAGTAAATGTAAGCATAGGAGCTCTTTTATAGAACGAAAGAGACTATTCCTTATAGTTTAATATCATAAAAGATAATATGATTGATAAAAAAAAGATAATCTACACTTGATATTAAGTTTAGTTCAAATCTGAAACAATATGGATTTACTAGTTACTTCTTTTTAGAAAAATCTATCGTAATATGGAAAGTATCAGGTATTAACAGTTTGAAATTTTACATGCAAGAATGTTAATCTTCTTCCACCTCATATTTACACGTTAAAATTTAATATATTTTTTTGATGAAACCTCTGGACATAAATATTCTTTCACCTGAAGTTATTGAAAAAAGTCCTGTCAATGTAAACAATGTACATGAATGTAAGCAAATCTGACAATGATAGCAGGTTATCAATTAGTCTAGGTTATCAACATAAGATTGTGCCCTTATAAACCATTTAACTTTAAAAAAATTTTCTGAAAACATAAAATGTTCACAAGACCCCTTTGGTTAAGGTAAGTTTGTTGAATGTTACATCACCTCTTCCCTCACATAATGCTTTATTTTTAGTTATAATTTCATTTTGATCCATCAAACGGTATTTCTCGTATCCTCTTCACAATTTTTGATTTTGAATTATAAGTCAGAATGCTTACATTTTATGAAAAAAAAAATTTTCAGTTGTCTTAAAAATCTGAGATTCTATTTTTTATTGCACTCATTACTTTCATGATAATGCCAAAGTTTCAAGACGTTAGAGCCAGTAATTTAGAAGAAAAAAAAATTACTTTTTGTATAAAAACACATTTTTGCAAAAAAAGTGACTTTCTTATCATTAATAATTGCTCTCAAATAATAGTCACATTTACACTATGTGGCTCGTTTTTTGTGCAATAACAATTTAATTGATCAAAGATTGTTTACTGTTGCATCTCTACAAGCTATTAGATACATACCCATCAACATAGACACACACACAGAAATCACTGAAAAATCATCATAAAAGAAATTTGGAAAAATCAAAACATGTAAATCTGTCGAAGTCTCGAGATTGAACTTTTTGACTATCAATCAAAGTTTATTATAATAAAGTAAGAAGTTATTCAATAACATTTTCAGGGAATTCTTCTAGTGCTCACAAATAGGCTCATCAAAAATAATTATTAACATCCTTAAATGATTACAATAACATTGATTTAATTATGCTTAGATAAAATATCCTTCTCAGCAGACGCACTTTTACCATCTGATGTTTTAACTTCATTGCCAAGTAAATTTGTTGACATATGTCATGACGAGGCAGTACAATGTTAATTCACCTTCAATTGTTTTTTTAACATTTATACCATCTCAATAATGCTCCTAGACAAGAGGTAGATTTTCATTGCACAAATACGTTTGTCATAAAATATAGGATATGCCTAGGAGTAATATATCAAATGTCATGAATATATTGATAAGTAGGTATTGACAAGAGCTGTGATCATAAATAGTCAAGAATGGCCTTGGGCTTCATCTGTGTGAGATCCAATGAATCAGTATTTAGCATTATGTATTCAGGGGAGTGCATAATGATGATTGTTGATTGCGTTTATTGCTGTTGGTAAATTCGTGAGTTATGTATTATGTCACTTCCTCAGTATCATTTGCCATCACGGAATAGGTTAATATTATCCATACACTGTCTCATCATTTCACAAGATTGATAATAGTATTTTCATTTCAAAATATCTGCAAGATAATGACACTCACTCTACATAGCTGCTACCTGAGTGATGCTAAAGTGTAATCAAGTCGGGAAGACCTGACTAGAAATGTGTGTCAGACACAGAGGACGAAGGTCGGCCGTGCACAAGGGACCGCTCTAGGCAAGGAGCTGCAGGCAACGACCCACTCTCTGCCCGACTTTGCATAGTGGCCCGTTAGGCTGGCCGGATCCTTCACGCCTCCAATCTGCCTGACCCGAGGCCCCGTCATCAAGTCTTGTTCCTCTCTAACAACCAGCCGCCTCCAGCTCCCAGTCCAATGACCAACATTACTCATTCAAGCAACGCTATCTTCATACGCCTTTTAGATATACCTGCTAACTGCAAACAGTCTGTATGCACCTTGCGTCCCATTTCTCCAGGGGAGAAAAAGAATGCAAACGACCTAACTTGCTCATAATGACGCCTTGCTTGTAAATCTGTACACAGCATACTCATTATAATCATACATTTTCTTCGGGCTATAGTACTTCATTAAGGACACCCAACTACACAAATGAATGTCCTGAACTAACATTATGGTCTTTATTATAACACTAGGGACCCATCCCTACCTGTGGGAATAAACAAGTTATAATAGTAATAATAATAATAATTTTTTTGCCAAGGATGTAAAATGCATTCACACACAAAGTGCTGGGCTCCCAAAATAATAATAATAATTAATAATAATAATAATAATAATAATAATATAATATTTTCATATTAGATAGCTATATTATAATTATATTAATGATCAAACCACAATACGAAATGGGAAAACAAGACTAAGAGTTTTTGTTGGGTTTTTGACTCTGACGAAGACCGCTTGTTACGGTTGAAAGATCTTAGTCTTGTTTTCCCATTTCTTATTGTGGTTTGATCATTGATTGTTGTTTCACGTGTTTATGTGAAATCTTTTTATAATTATATTATATAATATAATATAAAATAAGTAATGTAAAGTGTTATCACATTATAATCTATAGTAGTCAAGTTAAAAAAAAATACACAACAAATAATTATGTTTGTTGTTTATCATACCAATATACATGAATATTATACAATGCCAACATTGCTTCACATTAACATCGTTTTCTCCAGGCCATTTTTTTGATGAGATGGTTGAGTATTACTGGTTGGCAGTGTTCCTGTTCGCTTTATCATGTGCATTTTTAATGTTTGTTTCTGGTACATCCTGCAGCAAGCTACATTGTCAGTGTACCCGGTAGTGTAGTGATAGTTTGATAAATATTGTTTTAATCTCATAAAATGATATCTAAACATTTAATGAATATAGAATATAAGTTTCTTGTCCTAAGGAAAGAATATGGTACAAAATGTTACTATTATAGATGTTTATTAGAAAGTTCACCAATTCTAATCCATATTTTAGTAAATTTTCCATGTTTTCATGTTTGAATCTTTTCTAATATTTCAATAACAAGATGAGCAATTTCACTAAAGCTTTTATGTTATTTTTATATACATAAATATAAACATATGTTATTATTATTTATAAGGTAACCTGTCAAATAACAAATCCTAATAATACATAATTAGACATTATCCATGTCTTATAACAATACAAGTTAAATTATAACTTATTAAGTTATAATTACAACAAATATTTATAAATGGATTAGTTTTATAGTATTAAATTATAAAGCTGATTTTGTTTAAGGGGTTTCGTAGAAGTACGTTTTAGGTTAATCCGTTAAGTTTTCCTGGAAAACATAATGGTGATTTTAACCCTACCTTTGGTTGCTCTTCATCTGTGAAGTGTTATTACATTATTGGTTAAATTGTTCTTGTTTGATTCATCCAGTCAGTTTGTAAGGTCTGATTCTGAGCATCCAGTTTGGATTCATAAAACCATTTATAAAAGTTATTGTCAAACCTCGTCCTAGATGGACTACAGCACTGTACTAGGCGCCCTGAAATAACTGCTGCAATCATCGTGGACTAGCCAACGTTTACTTAGTAAGGCATGCTAGTACCTTCTACAAGTTTGTGGAGGTGGAACTGTTATGGTTTCTTGAAATACTAGTCAAATGGTACCTGATAACATTTAGACTCTTTAGAATACAGTCTGAGGGAACAGTCACTCATTGTCGAACACTGGGAAGAGGTGTCATAGAGTGGAACATTCTGGGTTACTTGTTTTTGGGTGCGTATATAAAGGATTTCCGTACTTTAAACTATACTTCATGTAGTTGTGATGACGGGTATGTTTGTCATTGAAGTGCCCCTTTCGTCAACTAATGACTTTGTAAATGAAGTCTATGAGTTCTATCTGGTGTAGAATTATGAAGAGAACCGGTATAATAAGAGGAGCACCAAAGTATGTTCGGAACAGGGATTTCAACAGAGATCTGGGGCTGCAACATACCGAAAGTTTTACCCAGAGCCCTGCCAACAGAGAGGACAACAATCTAGAGAACAGCGACAATTATCTAGATAATGACTAAGGCGAATTTCTTTTTGAAACCTATCCATCTATTTTTTTTAAACTAGACATCGAAATTAATTATCTTTCAAGATATAGTTGTAGGGACACCCTATATCTCCATTGATTGCTCAGTTTCAGATATATAATTACTTAGAGGTTATAGTGGTAAAATAATAATACAATAAAATAATTGTAATAAAATTAAATAAATAATAATAAATAATTTGGCATGCACTTGACTATACATGGTTAGATGACCTTTGATCTTCGATTCTGGGAGCTAGGGGGCAGAGCATGCACGTCTGTCAGATCGCATAGCGGTAGTTGAGGAGACGCACATGGCTGTGGGGACTCACACTTTTCTCTCTATAGAGTACATACGCTGTTGGCACGTTGGAGTTATGGTTTCTTTTTAAGCACCATGATATTGGCTGTTAAGAATTGGGTTTCAATTTATCCTCGGTGTTTGGACAAAGTTTAAATTATTTATAAGTGTGAGGAATAAAGATATTCTTTAAATTTCATTATTACAGAAGTAAAGGCCCCTGATTTCCAATAAACAATTCTTATAAATATTTGGACACTGACAACTAACATAGTTGCCCAAAAGAACATTCTTTCAATTAAGAAAAACACATTTTATTTATTTTTTTTTATTTTACTTTGATAATAAGGAACTGCTATTTTTCATTATATCTAGGGTTGCATTATTCTTAGTTGTTGTGAGTCATAACTACCGTTTCTTTAAAACTAGAAGGGCATGAAACTTTCTTTGAAGTATTATGATTAAGTTCTTTGAATTCGTTATTATTCAGATATGAATTCAGGTACCAAAATTGCCGGAATTTGTTCCTCAGTTTGATGAAAAGATATTCTGGGAGAGACACACTTAACTTCAATGTTACACTCACAGCTTAAAAATAGAAACGTAATAGATCCTCATACACATATTTATGAATATCATGAAAAAATATTACTTTAAACACAAGGATTTGCAGTTGTTGAAATCATCATAAAATAAACGTAATAAAGGAAAGTATTTGAGTTTTAGCGGCTTCTTTCAAAAACAAGTAAGTTTTTAAGGCCCATAGAATTGTTGTGTTCTTTCCATTAATCATGTGGGATCTATCAATTAGTATTCTTTAGGCATGTGTATGTGTATTTGTGTGGGTATTTGTCAGTTTGTTCATGCATGCGTGACTGTGCGTGTGTATTTATATGTGTGGTTGGTACGTCTATGTAGGAATATGTATGTGTGTGTATATGTGTGTAAGTGGGTTTGTGTATATTTGTTTTGTATGTTTTCGTAAAACTAGAGTCAACAGAGCATTGTTTGTGACAGGAAGAAGGAAATGAAATCTGAGAATGGTAGCCAGAGTGGTGAAGTCGAGTGTATGGGTAAAGGAACATAAGTGGTGAATAAGGGACGTGCTGGCGGGGAGGCGAGCCTCAGTCACGTTCAGGCCTGTCACCATCTGCGGTTAGTCTTGTTAGACGAAACCTGTCATCAAGAAAACGACGTGCTCTTCAACCTACCACAACCTTCTCGTCATTCATGTGAGATTGTACCCGCTCGCCAGCCAGTCTCAACATCTCCTGTCAAATACAACTTCTCTTTACCAATATACCAGATAATTTGTCGTAATTGCTATTGTTTCATGAAGTTCATGAGGCAGTAGTTAATTTGAAAGTATTGTTGATAATTATTACTAATCCAGCAGACAAATTACAAAAGGACTGATAAATGTTGGTTGATCAGCCATGATCAGGTCAGACATTAGACATTCTATTAGCTTGTTATTTAACTACGCACGCTTTTTTCTGAGAGAAGGTGATTCGGAAGCTCATACCATATTTAGGTGTTCGTCAAATTTTTCATATTCGACATAACAGAGATGTCATGTCATGTTAGTTATTTTAGTAGGATCCAAAGTGTTTGTATTTTTCATAGTTCTTAAACTGTCCGATAGAGATAATAAATATATATTGCAAGCTTATTTCAATCAATAGAAAAATTCTAGAAAAATTATTTTTTATCAGACATATTCTAATAATACATCTATTAATCTTACACTGGAAAATCTTTACATTACGATACAGAGAAACAAACAAAAGGGAACTAGACAGCTTATTCAAATTCCCGATTACAAATCGCTCATGAAGTAATCCCGATTACTGCCTCATGAAGTTTATGAAACAATAGCAATTATGACAAATTATTAAATTTACCAATTACGACCATTGGTGTATTGGTAAAGAGAAGTTGTATTTGACAGGAGATGTTGAGACTGGCTGGCGAGCGGGTACAATCTCACATGAATGACGAGAAGGTTGTGGTAGGTTGAAAATAGCAGAGTGGAGTGTATCTGCGAGGACCTTTAGCTTATTCATGAACTTGTAACTTTTTCCCATTTTGTCTCATGATCTGAAAGAAAACTTATATCGAGATACTAATAACTAATATGCACTAATTTTAGTATTTTTTTAATTAATTTTTTAGTATTTTTCAGAAGTATGACGGTATTTTTTCTTATGCAAATACATGATTGAGTCAGCTTAATTTATACTGAGTTTTACATTTATCCAAGAAAGGTAAATATAAAAAAAAATATACGCCCTAAAATTTAGCTCGCGTCTATGAGCTACAAGTCTTGAAGAACTAGCGGCACAGATTGAAAAGACCAATGGACCAGCTGTTTACCTACCTCTGCTATACAGAAGGAATTTGAAAGAAAATAGTTTTTTATTAAAGGGCTTTTTACAAATCTCCTACATTTCTTATATCAGACTCATCTGAATGAATCTATTTTGCCATTAAATTTACCCAATTATAAATTTAAAAATAATAGCGTCCAGTTTCTGCATCAGGTTCAATAAACATGGTTTCGGGTTGCATTGTGCAATCAAAAATTTTGGTCATTTAGTTGATATGTTAAAAAGGAACATCACTGATAATTCAATGCTTAATATTGCAAAAATGAACTATAGTAATGGTAGGCCGATCAATGTAATACTTTTTTCCTCATTTTCATTGAAATATACATTTCTGAAGTGTGATATGAGTAGGAATGGATAAAGTTTATTTATATTATTATAATAATTATTGTGATAACAACAACGGGAAAGTATAATCAAAGCACTACTTTTCTTTTTTAAATAGTTGGTTTACAGCTATTATCATTTCTTAATATTAATAAAATGTTAACAAAACTAATAATGTTAATAAAACGAGTATAATTAATAAAACTATTTAAAAACCTGTCCATGAATGCATAGTTTTTCCAAAGAATTTGTTAAATATTATTTTTAAAAACGCAAGAATAACAGTGCACTAGATATGGTATTTATGCATGAATTAAAACTGGCCTTTGTAGAAAACGGAAAAATTTGATAGCACTTCAACCAAAAATATGTTGTAACAGTTTCATTATTCAACAGACTATCTCCAAGTAATGCATTGACACTATGGTATCTTGATTGGCATTATCATAAGAGCTTCCAGTGTTTTCGGATGGCATAACCCAACAGGTCTTAGTATATACCCTGCAATACCTGTAGTAATAGCATATATGCTGCCATTATTGTTTAGTGTACATTTTTGCAGGAATCTTATTACTTTTTTTCTTATTACTAAGATAAGGGAAGCTATATTTAAACAGAATATTTGGAAATGAGATCAGCATTAATACTAAGTGCTTATTTGTATACCGTCGAACTGTAATACAATTGAAATGCAGTGCCAAATTTTAATAAAACTATCATTTCTTGAGATTCTTTCAGAACTATCTTAATAGTGCATTTAATATTACAAGGACATCATATTTAGAAGTATAAAATAGTTATTTATTTACTGTGGTCAACTCGATGTGGTTGGGATGTAAAATATTTTGGGGTCCATCCAGCAGTTAGTGTTTTTGCAGAGTGCTCTACCAATTGCATTCATTCGTTTAAAATCTCTCCTCTCCCCTCACAGCTTATGTTGTGAGAGATATTGATTGACCATATTAATTACAGACTTATTCTATTAAATTCAGTCTGGTGATGACTTTATAAATGTTTCATCAGATCTCTATCATAAGAACTAGGTGCCTGAACAACTTTTCCATTAAAGACCTGCTTCTCTTGTAGTTTTCTTTTCTTACAACCCCCCTTCCTCTCACTGGGATTTCATTACTTTTATCATTTTTGAACAGCTGTCTATAATTTACGAATATTTTTATAAAAATCTTACATATGATTCTTCTAAAAGACAAATAATTGTTGAAATAACGTATTTTTCATTTACTGATTCACATCTAGTTATTATATGACACAGAAGATGATCATATCCATTTGTCCACTTATCAGCAGTGGAACCTTACTTCTTTTATAATTTCTTTTAATTTCATTGGTGATGTTCAACTTTTTCAAATTGAACATCTCATTTAAATTTAAGGGTAGTTTTGAAATTTCAGCCCTATTGCAAAAATGAATAAACTAATAATAAAAAACTTTAATAATGGTGCAGAACTTACAGTGAAGCAAAATAAATACTATAAAGGATATTCGCATGTATACACATGATTCGCAATCAGGAAAAATTCTACAAAAGGAGACATCTATCTCATTTCATCTTCATTTCTCGTCTTCTTATAATGACAAACAATTATCGAAATTATTAATTTCAGTAAATGGTTTACTTTGTTTTGTCAATTTTTATATTTTGTTTTATTAAGTTCAGTTAAATTATATATTGTTTTATTACTTATGAATACTTACATTTATTCAGATTCAGTGAACGAACAAACACATGAATTCATTCATAATAAACATATGAAAAGGTTTCTTTTAAATACTTGACCAGAATATGACAAATAATAGCAAGCTTTGTGGCTTCGACTTTGTCTAGTCTTACTGGTTGTAATTAACTTACTAATAACCTTTACTTCTATTCTACAGATCAATTTTTTTCTTTTCATCTTTTACTGAATGATAAAAAACATGTAAGCACAACATGTATAAATTGAGAATAAGGATTTTAAAATGGAGCCATATCTGATACTGTGTAAATTAAGTTACAGTAATGCAGAGTTTGGTTAACTAAGTTGAATTTCTAATCTAACCATATAAAAGTTTCATGATTAAATAGTTGAAATGAAATCAGTAGTTAACAGATAAAAGCCAATTGGTTAGAATAAAGACGTGACACGTTACTCAACTATCTGAAAGTATGATGTTTATGGTTCCAGTAGAGAAGGCAAACTCACGTAGTCGACCGGGGCACGCACTGGGGCTAACAACTTGTACTATATAGACCTACGTGACAATTGGCCTGCTCATTATCTGTTTATTAAGCTACACTAACCATCCTTTGAGAAGGTGATCAAAAACAACTCTTTAATAATTCTGTCTTCTTTTTTTCATTTAAGAAGCACTTCTAGTTAATGGGAATCATAACAGTGGGTCCTACCAGCATAGAACATTCGTTTTCTGATTAACTCAAATGATACGTTCTTAGTATGACTACAACAGAGTGGATAACAGTATCCAAGTTCTTTTGTTTCTGTTAAGTGTACCAAAATGTTAGAAGATTAAAAGCAAGATGTAATAGTAATTGAATTAGAAGAATGCTTAAAAAGTCTAGTGACAGATATGTTAGTCAAAGATAGACGTTACAAGGGTTATATAATACATATCAACTACAACAAGACAGAGAAAAAAAAGAGATATAAGAGAGGGAAGACAAAAATTAATTAATACAACTTAAATAAATAAAATTAATAAACATAAATGATAACGTGAGAATGATGAGAAGAACAGTATGAACTAAAGATATGAGGAAGATTGAACTTTCGAATGAGACAGTAGCAGCTTGATACGGTTGAAAGGTCTTAGTCATGTTTTCCCATTTCATATTGTGGTTTGATCATTGATATATATATAAATATATATAAACTAGAATTTAAAAAAGAACACATAGAAAGGAAACCACTGAACTCACTACTATATTTCGATGTCCTCGTCTTCAGGAAAAGAAGTGAATCGCTCCAAAGGCTGATAACGACTGACTAGGCGTTCTCATATATAAATCTTATATATAAAATATAAAATAAATTATAAAATCTTATATATATATATAAAATCAAATATATATATATTTGCATGGAGACGTTCTTCTTGATTTCTTCGGAGACATTGATAGAAGAAGCATTAAACACCGCATGCGATTGGTTGCCTATACTAGACAGCCCAACCAGTCACCCGGCCTCTCATGGCTACTCAGCCGATTGGTCATCACTATTCACAGGGGCATCGAATTCGCTTATATCGATTACTAATTTGTAGGAGCTATCAAAGTTTCTGCAGCTAGGTATAACATTCATAACACTTATTTGTGAATTTAGAACAGGATTCAAATCTTTAATATAGAGAGCTTCAATTATATATATATATATATATATATATATATATATATATATATATATACACACTTTTTCGATGAAAATACGATCAGAAATGAGCATATACAGTTCAATGAACATAAAAAAACATAGAGAAATTAAAAACACACACACACACAGTCTCTAATTTTTAGTTGAACCGTCTTCAGGAGAGATAAGAGAGGGAAACTCAACCGTCTCTGTACCAGTGCGCTTGGTTTCCCTCTCTTATCTCTCCTGAAGACGGTTCAACCAAAAATTCGAGACTGTATGTGTGTGTTTTTAATTTCTCTATGTTCCTTTATGTTAATTGAACTGTATATATATATATATATATATAACAAGATTTTACAATATACGTGAAATAAATATCACTGATCAAGGTACAATATGAAATGGGGGGGGGGGGGGGGGGGGGAAGACCCAGATCTTTCAACTGTAACAAGCGCTCTTCGTCAGAGTCAAAAACCCAACTGAGTTCTTACTCTGACTGATCTGATCTGAAGATCGCTTGATACAGTTGAAAGATTTAAGTCTTTTTTTCCCATTTCATATTGTGAATTGATCCAACATATAATACATATAATATATATATATATATATACCAATTAAAATAAGCAGTGACACATATACTGAAACACAACAAAGACTCACTTTTCAATATTTTGACCGTAATGGCGGTCGTCCTCAGGAGAAGAAGTGAATTGACGGAGAGACCATATATATATATATATATGTTATATTATATATTATTCTCCTTTTATTTTCTTTCTTTCTACTCTCCTGAGGACGGCAAGACGCCGAAATTATCGAGATTCGTGAGTGTTCTTCCTTTTTCTTGTGTTCTCTAGTTGTAACTTTAATTATATATATATATATATATATATATATATATATATCAGTGGCGACTCCTGACCTTTTCCATTAGGCATGCAATTTTCAAAGAATAAAAGAAATACAGAGAAATATCCTTCTAATTCTCATGTTCAGTCTTTTCATGTTGCACAAAAGGATAATGATGTATTAAAAACATTTTATGGTGATTTGAATCAGGTTTTATTTGGAAATACTTTTAACATTAACTTTTATTAACCAATACAATAAAAATAGGCAAAAAATGTTTTTATTAAAGAAAGAGATACACAATACATCATTTGAATAAAAACTTCTTGCAAAATTCTTTGATAACAAAACCATAAAACTTCTCTCTATCTGCCATGAGATCTTTAAGTAAATGTCTTTCAATTGAAATTAGGGATAATTTCTCTTCACTTTGGGAGCTTCGTAAATAACTTTTAATTCTTTTGAGGGCAGAAAACGATCTCTCAACACTTGCTGTTGTTATGGGAGTAGCCATAACCAAATTCATGAGTTTATAAATTTCCGGAAGACCTGTGTGCAAATCACTTTCCAGTATGTATTTGAGGAGCTCAGCAAGCCTGAGTTGCAGTGTATGAAAACTTCGTTCTTGTTTCTCTTGGCAATTAAGACCATTTTCATTAACCAGAAATGATAAGAGTAAACCCCTGCATTGGGAAGCTTAGCGCAATCATAGAAAATGGTTACTTAGCGTGTAGTGGAATAAAAAAAAGGGGTTCCTTTAAATATTTCGAGTCTCGAACATTTTAGTTTCTTTAAAGATGAATTCTATGCATGCAATGCATGTGTTGCATTCCCTGAGAAATCGCCACTGATATATATGTTGTTTTATAAATTTCTATATAGTTTATATATAATTAATATTTAAATGGTCACTGAGAACTAAATAAATTAAATGAACAGGAAACTCCTAGGAAGCGCTGTAACAGTTCACATCTATATTTCGACAAATAATTGTTATGAGGAATGACAATTGTGATTCATTTGAGGAGCTCAATTACACTGAAGAATAGTTAGTTTCAGCAACAGTCCTGCACTAGCAGGGGAAGTGACAAAAAGAAAGTTACTAATTATTAAAATTAAAAATTGTAAATACACCAAAAAATAAAATCAAATAGAAGAAGTAAGGAAAAATATAAATTGAGAAAGAGAAATAAATGTCAAAATATTTAATCAAATGGGTTAATAATGATTTATAATAGAGGAGAGAAATAATAAATAAATGAACTAACCTTTCAGATTGAGTCCAGGAGTCCGGGAAAAGACTAGTTAAGCAAATCAAAAAGTTTATGAATTTTCAGAAGGAGGTAGAATACGGCATTGAGAGTAGGAAGAAATAAGGGTATTAATGTTATTCTTAGAATGCCCTTCACTATGGGCACTTCTCTCAGGAGGCTCATAGTCTCTAGTTATGGTTGCTTTACAGGAAGACTTTCAGACATGGTTCACTTCTTTTTACGGCCTCTTGTTTCGATCCAACCTTCTTATTGTATGAGTACGCTTCACCTTCTCTAGCTTCTCAATGGCTTTATTCTCTCCAAAAATCTCGATCACTTCGGGACCAATGTGG
The DNA here is from genome assembly GCA_026182355.1 of Hermatobates lingyangjiaoensis. NCBI lineage: Eukaryota > Metazoa > Arthropoda > Insecta > Hemiptera > Hermatobatidae > Hermatobates > Hermatobates lingyangjiaoensis. The sequence continues at coordinate 1,934,929 of JAPFBL010000329.1, forward strand.
CCATGGATGTTGATTCACCCTATATTTAAATAGACCATTCCGTGGGTTTAAATGCTCTCAGATTACTTCTTAATCGTAGCGCTACCACTCCCATTCCAACTACTAGCTTTGTTATTTCTATAGCTGAATTTGTTCTTAAGCATCATCTTTTTCTGTGTGAAGGTAGTTATTAACTCCAAATAAAATTAACTACTATGGGGATAATAATGACACCCTTCTTTCGAAACTTGTTTATTACCACGCTAGAGCGACACTTCGAAACTCGTCGCCTTCATCCAATTCATTACAGTCGTTATATTGATGATTATTTCTTTATTTATCTTCACAATATATATGAATTAGAAATATTCTTTACTTTTTCCAAAATTTTTGTTTTTCTAGTGTCTTTTCCTATGAGACAATCGACAGGATCATCACTTTACTTAATGTCATCATCAGTTTCAGTAATATTTCCTTCTTCACATATTCCCACAAAAAATAAAGCAATACCTGATTGCATCTTCACTTTTGAAGCTATCATCCACTTCGTATTAAGAGGCTATCTTTAGACTACTCCCTATTCGCCTCCTTAACTTAATTTACCGGTAATACCATATTAATCACCTAAATGATAAATTCAGTGTGCGTATCTGGCCAACTGTTTTAAGAGTAAATTCTGAATTTTAGCAACAGTAACTCTGAAACTCATTACCGTTCTAGACCTACGAGGGATCGTAGTGATTCAATCTTCTATATAAATACCTTAATCCCCTGGAACTCCTGGGTTCAGTTATGAAAGACTTTTTTCCTACCCTATTCTCTTCTTCTTCTATTTCCGCAATATTCCATGAACACCCATTCACATCCTACCGAGAAGCTCCTAACCTTAGGTGAATTTTAACCCAAATTTTTTCCTAACCTACCTATGGGGTAGGTAGTAATCACCAGTTTGGCGTTGTGACTATCATATGTAACACGAGATAGGTCTCATAATCAATCAATTCTGATCCCAATTACTTTACCCCTCAATCCCCTTTAGCCTCACAATTACAGCTACCCAATTAATTGCAAACCTTCCTATTTTTTTAACACTGTACACAGTGTGATACTTTTTGCGTAGGTTTGAAATGAGCCTGCTTATGAATTATCTATGATTGTTCGGTTAGTCAGCACAGTAAACTCTCACAGATTTACTCATAACTAACTATTGTTCCAAACACATTTTTCACAACTTTTCAGATAGATCTCCGATTCCAACACTATTGGGCTTCTGATGTGTAGAGAGCCTATTAGTGAAGATGCGCTATTTTGTTATAGAGCAATATTGCACGACTGAAAATCATTTTTCAACCAAAAAGTGTTTTAGCAACATTTTTTTCTGTAATGTATTAACTAAAGTCTGCTACTTGACATTATCATGGAGATTAAAAAAATTAATCATGGAAGCAATAAAAAAATCCCTATAATTTTTAACACCACTGAAAAGGTATTCTTTTTTCAATAAAATGCAAAATTTTGACGAATAATATAGTTTAAATTTAAAAAAGTATAATTTAAATTTATCAAATTTTACTAACTATCACTATCTAGCCCATCCCCAGGATGGAATGACTAATAATTATTTCTAACTGAAATATTCATATAATAATGCTTATTTTTCTGTCTGTTATAAAAAAGGGAAAGAACTTTGTGGGAGAGGAAATGCTCAAAAAAAAATAATGGAATGAAACATTAATAGTTGGACCTTTATGTTGCGAAAGTGTGTTTCAGGTGAAATATTGGTATTAGTTTTATAGCTGAATTATTTTTGGTTAGTCTATAGGGCAGGTATTCCTCATGGCAGATTTCTTAAATACATGTTTCAGTACGAGGTAGGAATTTCCTGTGGCATATCTTTTGACATAACTTGAATGATTTCGTAGTTTTTGTAAGTGTAATAAAAGCGGTGGCTTGACTCCTGTCTTGACAGGGACATTATGCAAAGCATTAACTTTTGAAGTGGCAGTAATTGTCTATATTCTTAGACACCAGTTTTAGTTTCATGTTGGCCCTAATTTAATTCTCTTGGATCTACGTTCACTGTAGCGAGCTTTTGCAGCTGATCACTACACTACATATCAGTCAGACAGGTAACTGTGACAACCTTCATTTCTGAAAGCAAAATAATTTTGAGGACAAACTATGACAGCCAGCGGGAATATTATTAATTATATGTAAATGAGGCACTAGGCACAGACATTGGTCATTGAAAGAATCAGGTAATTGAATGGACTTAGGGATAAGTTGGTTCGATTTTCAGTTAAATAAAAAAAATGATTTCCCTAATTAATTTACTGTGTTAATATACGTAAAAACAGTAAGTTTCAAGAATCATAGGTTAGGTTAGGTTGCAGTGGGAGTCCCACAATGGAACATACGTAGGCCAAGCATTTGCCCTTTGTGATACCACACAATGAAGATTGATTCTACAGTGAGAGTCCTAAATTTTGCCTAACTCATGGGATTTGCTTTAACCTACTCTATTTGCTTTAGAGTAGGGATCTTTAACGAGTACCTGACATAGTACAGGCTCGGGACCAACAGTTTAACATCCTTCTCCGAGAGACGACGTGCTCAGATTTATTCACCTCCCGCGTGACTAAATTGAGGGCCACGTGGGGATCGAACCCCGGTCCTATCAGTTCAGATGCGAGCACGTAACCACTGAGCTAGCTAGGCCCATTTTCAAGAATCACAGCTAGATTTACTTTTTTAACCACAATTATTTTGATATACTGATCATTCAAAAACTATTTCTAAGTGCAAATAAAGTAAGTCTAATATGGGTTAGCCTAATCCCAATTAATTAGTTGGAGCAACAAATATTTGGAGGAAAGAGATAAATAAAAAATATACGGAAAAGCAACATGTGGAACATTAAATATCGTTATCAAATAATTAAAATATCACATAAATAGAAAGGAAGTGAGCTACGACAATAAACGGATCGGCCCTGCTGGGTTGTGTATAATCAATGTCTGGCCTAATGTCGCCTTGACACTGGAGCTGTTCTGTGCTGTTTTCTTGGAGAATCAATTTAATTATTTACAATCGTCTGAAGTGGGGCTTTAATTAAATAACAAGTTGCTTTGGCCACACGATGTCCTCTCTTGACATCTGAACCAAGACACTGCTTGCTACCATCAAATATTCACTAAATTCTCCAAGCTCCTCTAATCCAGTTAACTTCACTCAGGTACTTATATGTCTTTAAAGTATGTATTCTCATAACATATACCAACATGAAATAATAGTTAATACTCTTAATATTAATTTCTTATCCTCAATCGTTTTTTTTCGATTACAATGTAAGAAATCTTGAGTAACCTAAGACCAATTTTTCTATATGGTAACATAATATCAATCTCTTAGAGAACTTAGTTTTACCTTTAATACCAAGTATCTATCATGTAGACAGACCTAATATCAAACGGACTGGCACAGTATTGTGAAACGTTTGATTATTAGCAATCAATTAAATTAGACTATTTTTTTAATATTGGTAATTTTACCAGTTATATCAAACTTTAAATAATTGATTTAAATCAATCAGACTAGTAAATATTATTATTATTATTATTAATGTGAGGGCCTGAGTGTCATAAGAATCTCCTTACCTTGTTTTATATCTGTCCTTTTGAATCTCCCTATGTCATTTCGCAAGCCAACTTTAAATTTAAACATCTTAATCAAGTTCATAACTGCTCATAGAGGAATATCTAGGAGATAAATTTCATTGAGATTTGATTATTGATTGATTATTGAGATTTTCTATTTAGAAAAGCAAATAGAAATATTTGCCTTTCTAAAGACGATTGCCTCGCTTTGTTCAAAGATGTCTGCTTTAGTAAGACGGAGTCTGCGTTTTTCATACGCTGTTAACTACAAACTGAGTAAGTAGTAGATTAGAAGATAATATCCGGTTATATATTCTAAGTATATTATTACTTTTTCCTATAAGTAAAATATAGCAAACATCAAAAAATTTGATTTCGAGAATTTGACGGTTTTAAATGTTTAAAGCCCCTGCTCCCAAGTTATTGTTTCAAGTTTTTTGATGACGTATGTAAGTATTGGTGAGTTAGTACTCAAAAGTTTGTGAGCATGGTACCGACAAGACAGTTAGATGGGTCAAATTCATATTTTACGCTAAAATTTACCACATAGTGTAGAAGTGCCCTCTTGTTTGAGCCGATATCGCATATTGGGGAAGTTTGGCAAATTATGCCAAATATGCAAATTTTGCCAAATTATCGCATATTGGCAAAAAAAAAAAGTATTTCTATAGATCTTTTTGATTAAGGGAAAAGATACCAACACTTATAAGACAACTCGACAGATCGTTGGTGAAATGTGAGCCATACAGTTTGTTTGATCAAAAGTGAACATATACCTAAAAAAAATCTCGAGTAGCCAACACTCAAAATTATTGCATCTTATTTCATAAACATCATTTTAATTTTTTATTACCACTATTTAAAAATTTTATAAGTAAAGAAATGAAGAAATGAATAATCAAATGGTTTAATATATAAAACTATTTACATTCTGAATGCTAAATAAAATAGAAAAGTTCATTTCTCATACTTCAATATTATCCAAAGATAATACTATTCAAAAATAAGAGAAAATTTACATCTGATAATTAGTTTTCTTCAAAATTGCAGCATATAGATTAATTATAGTATTATGTTAGACAAATATATCATACCATGGAAACCATCTGACATTAAATATCTGGTTAGGGTTGATTTATATACATAAAAATTTTATTCTTCCCTACATTTCATATTACATGTAATTATTATTAGTAATTAAATTACTTCAAATTGTTTTATTAAAACTTTTAACTTTAATTTTATTCCAGTCGATCCTTTCAAAAAATGTTTACATACATGTAAACAATGGAACTAAATGTAAGCAAATCCGACAAGTTTAGCGGTTGATCCATTAGTCTAGGATGAATATTAAGTTTTTGTAGCTTTATTGGTCTTTGCGGAGCTTGTAATTTCACGGATTTCATTTTATTAATTTATAACTTTCAGACAAAATTTTGTTATTCCTTCATGAGTGCTTTAGCTTGAATAAAACATTATTTGAAATTAGAAAATATCTTACATATCATTGAAAAATATTACCTCAACTCATCCACCACGTAATGCTCTAATAAAAGATACACTTTTATTTTGATCCGTTGAACGGCAAATCTAATATCGTCCTTACAAGCATCAGATTGAATGATAAGTCAAAACTTGGTGAAGAGCTGATTCTCTTGACCAAATCTCTACTCTGGCTATTCCATTTCGAGCATGACAAGAATGTAAGCCACACATTGTGTACTGCTGAGCAATACAAGCACTCGGATCTCTGGTGATTTCTTATCTTGTATACGTAGGCGCGGAAGTATCCATGTCGGCTAAGAAATTGTGTAAGGTAATATCCCATCTCTCCATGACCTCTATTAACATATAATCCAACATCTTTAATTAGCTTAAAGGTCCAGGAGGTCCTTCTAGCTTCATCTTCTTACACCTCTTGCCAACTGTCCACTGTACGCCTCCTTATTTTTGAGCTAGCAAATTCTCTTCCGGCTTCATCCTTTCTTAAGTTAATGACCTCCCTTTCTATCGCTGGTTAATCTGCTGGAATGATGTCTTTCCAGTAGTGCTGGCTCTGATCACGCGGGAGAAGCTGAGCTTACTCCTAAAGCAGCTCTCTTTTACACGACGAGTAGTCTATTTTTGTTTCATTTCTTGTTTACAGCTTTCCCCAAGATCTCTGCTCTGTATAACAGCACTCACTGTGCTGTTGACATTAAGAGGCGAAGTTTACTTGCCTTGGGATTTCCGACTGCTTATAGCTCACACGCTGTCTGAGGTCTTGGGCCTTACAGTCTTTATCAGTGGCAAAAATCTCATCTTTATATTCAAGGTCATGACCTATATTTGACAGCCAGCTTAGGCATTATTTGTGTTCCTTCCGCCATGTGTACGGGTCCGGTGCAATTCAGGACGACCGTTTAATACTTTTAATAGCATTGCGGATCTATCAATGATTTCAAGTTTTTTATAGAAAATGAAATAATTATAGCGACATGTAAACAAATTATATATTATTTATTAGTGCTATGTATACCCACATTAACAAACCAAATATTGATTTGTTGTCAACGAGTTGATATTACGTTTAATTATTTTAAATTGAGTGCAGGCCATTCCAGATATTTTTCGACAGATTTAATTCGCCATGACCTGTCAGTCAAGTTGTCTCAGCAGATTGCAATTATAAGTCAAAATTCAAACACCTTGTGTTTACATCAAAGCAATCAATCAAAACATCATTCTATGGTATGATTTATTTATCATTATAGGTTATAAAACTAATACATCTGATTGGATGTAATTGTTTGCAGTAATATAACTGCTACTATCTATGCTAGTCAAAAGAAGTTAATTTCATGTGTTTCTACACGAATACCTTTTTTATTGACAGTTTCATTAGTCTGGGACTTGTGGGAAGTGTCTAGATACGATGAGAAGAGGGTTCCGCTTTCAGGAGATTACAGCTCTGGCAGAGCTAATGACAAGTGGCCTAATCAAGGCCGTTCCGGTGACAATTCTTGGCATTATGTATTCATGCCTTGGAAAGGACACCATCAATCTATATTACAGCCCCGCTCACGCCATTACTTCGGACTTAGCCGCTTATAGCATATCACACCACATCCATCTCATCCTTTATTATAATAAATATTTCATACATTTTCATAAATAAAAAATGGTACGGTAAATCATATTTGAGTAACGATTTCTATAAACTAAATCAAACTAAAAATGTAACTATTAGACTCTTATGAATACAGTATTTGATAATTATAAAAAAATTAAAAATTTCCTATGTAAGGGTCCTATAAATCTATTTAAAATTCTTACACGTTTGCTTTTCAGAGATAAGAAATTCAAAATTATTATCAGCAATGATGAAATATATAATACTTATAAAAACATCAACTTGTATTTATAGTTTTGTTTGTTAAATATACGAGCCTACAAATTATTTATTTGTAACAAAATTTCATGTAAACAGGTGAAAAACAATCAATGATCAAACCACAAAACGAAATGGGAAAAATGACTAAACCCTTTCAACCGTAAGAAGGAGTCTTTGTCAGGGTTTTTGACTCTGATGATGACCGCTTGTTACGGTTGAAAGAGCTTAGTCTTTTTTCCCGATTTCATATTGTGGTTTGATCATTTATATTATATATATGTAGTTATATCCAATACATACATATATAATTGCTATAATTAAAAGGTCAACAAAACAAAATTATCTTGTACTAATAGAGTATAATTAGTTGTGCAATCCGAAATTGCGTGGTATTTAATCATTCTGAGAATGAGTAAATACCACATCCTTCTTTCGCAGCGGAGCTATTTCGTACTGGTTTTCATTGGACCATCCCTTCAACAACACATCCTTGGGTATGTCTTGAATTCTCTTAACAGAATTTTATTATTACACTCTAATTTTGTAACTGATTATATATAATTTGTATTATAGTGTCTTCCTGATGATGAACACAAAGTGTTCGAATCGCTTTGTTGCTGTTGAATAAAACTTCATTTGTGTGGAGACTTTTGTTTGTTTATCCATTTTACCTCACTAAGAGATTATGTTTGAATCTTGTTAAACTACATTTAAAAATCATAAAATAATATTTTTTTTTAAATAATGATACTTAGATTTAGCTCAGTTTAACACATTTGTTATAGACAATGAGATATAAGGGACAATGAGATAATAATTAGGTAAATTCTGGATCTTTTTGTATTCCTGCTATAATTAATGCTAATTAAGATACAATTAAACTAACGTATAATTATTGTTAAAATTATTATTTACTAATGAGGATCTTAGATATTTGTTAATTACGACCAACATGGCTTAAATGATTCAGGATTTCGAAACCAATATCTGAAATTAGTTCTGTACCTGCCTTCTCGAATGAGAATCATAAAATCTCCAATGTACACAATTTTACTTAGCATACCAATAGTTGGAATCGTATCAAGCGTGATTTAACCTTCATATAACATTATTGTTATATGAATTTTTTTGGGACGTTCTTTTTGTGACGTGATCTTTTTAGCAGGCCATCTAGAAGATATAAAACCACCATTCATAATAGATTACTATAGATCTAGAAATACTAATAATTTAAATAAATATAAGAACAAATTGTTTTGAATATTCTGTTAATCATAGGTATCATTCGAAACATTTAAATGTACCACATAATGCTTCTTAGTCCTGACAATCATTACCTGTATACTTATTACAAAATGATTGGAAACTAAATAAATAAGCACTAAAATGAGTACCTTTCTCAAGTAATATATTTAGTTTGTTCAATAAAAAAACATGTTAAATCATTTTATTTCTTAGTGCATGATTTAAATGAGAGACTTCACATGTAATATCTGTTTTGCTGGGATAATTTGAGAGGTAATGTTTTGTTTTCTGGTGTTTGGTGATTACTAAATACAGCATTTCTGTTTGAAGCTCATCCAGTTCTTTTTAAATAATATTGTGAATGATTTAGATAGTAAATTCTATGATGACGTTGAACATTTTGCTTTCTTAAGTATAACAGAGGTGCATACCTAAAACTTCTTATGAAGGCTCTCTGGGTCCAGATTTGCATCCTTTCTGGATGGTTTTATTTTCTATATTCTAACTGGCAATACTCCATGATGACAACTTTGCATGTGCTCATCATATATTATCAAAAGTACTTTTGAAACCTTTAAGATTCTGTCACATTTTGGATCAAATTAGAAATTTCTTCAAATAATTTTCAAAATGTGTACATTAAATATTCAATAAATATTTGCGTCTTATTATATAAGAAATTCAGTGAACACAAATATAACAATTTACAAACCGTTAGTTCCAAACAAAAAAAGGAAAACGTTAGGAAGGCTCAGAAAATGTTTTTTAACTAAATAGTATCGAAGATTCATTCATCTTTTCATGTATATGATTTTTATTGATTGATGATAGCAATTTATTTGATTTAAGTACTTCCTTCTAGACGCAAACATACTTCAATTCATTGAAAGAAATAAATACATGATGCTCTGATAGCATTGACTACTAGTTTTGGAGAATCATGAACATGTCCACTCACCTCAAAAGTCAACGTACAACTTTTCGAGCATCCGTGTACATCCGGATTTTTGGTTATTGAAATCATTCTTTCTCCTCCAAAAATGATGTGTTCTTTATAAAGAAAGTGTTACAATCATCCGTTAATATACAATGAATTATTTATATAGTTTTTATTTATATTTAAAAATCAATTGTAGTCATGCCAAATAAACTTCCTTATTTATTTATAAGTAATGAATCTACAACAGTTTATCAAAACGATATTATAAAAGCATAAATTCTAATTTGAATAATTAATTATTCCAATTTACAATACGATTTATGAAATTTTCTTGTTTTATTAAATTACACAACCTTATCGTACGTATATTAATCAATCAAAAATCAATTAAATTATTCATTTCTTTGTGGCCTGAATTATGACGTCGTTTATAAGAAAAACTGAAGAATGTTTCTTTTAAAGGTATTTCTTATGATGATACGTATGTCAAAACAAGAACGATATAAAAAAAAAATTATAGTCATATTTACTGCCAAATCTACATCGTTCCCCAATATATATCCAAAATTTTCTTTAAATAAATAAATGCGCTTCAAGAATCAAATATCCCTATCAAAGAACATACAATGTTTGTTCATTTCAGTTGAGTGGGTGGAATTTGGTCATACTTGTATTAATTGATTTCTTCATTACATAAGCTGAATGATATGAGAATAATAGTGAGAAGAACTTACACTGCTATAACATAAGGTAATAAAATCATAAATTACACTTTTCATAAGCGAAATGTAAAAAAAATATTATCACTAACTTATTTTAGTAGAAATGACAAAAGTACATTAACAGTTGTTAAAATGATTTATATCGTAATTTGGGAATGATTTATAAAATATCATTTAACATTGAAACAGTATTTAAGTACCTCTGGATACATCTGATTTAAATATATTTAAATTTAATCATTTGATTGTCTATTGTTTGTACTCATCCATTAAAAAAAAAAAATTCTGAAATTGATAAATTACTATACAAGATTCGATAACTAATTTTTCAGGTAAATCAATTTTTCTATTGTACACCAGTTAAATATATAAATAAGATATCCTTCTCTGAAAGTTAAATGGGAGAATCAAATTTCAGTGGGTGCAATGAAGTCTCTGTAAGTTTCTAATTGTTCATTTGTTCAAAGCCACTGGATCTTCAGCCTGTTTATCAGTAATCAGAGTTAATCTCTTTTATGTTACTATGTTTTGATATTTATTCCGTCATCTAAATTATAAAGAAAAAAGTCTAACGGATGCAAACACTTACTCAATGATCCAAAATAAAAAAAGGAAGTTCCAAAAGTGTTTCATAGCAATGTAAATAGTTTTTATCTTTTTTTAGGTGTAAGTATGCTGTTTTGATTATTTGTTATTTACAAAAAAAAAAAAAAAACTGTAAACGACCATAGTAGTGTTGGTTTAGTCTGTCTAGTTGCATGATGACTCTATCATATTTCATCAGCACGATACACCTTGTTTAACTCTGTTATCTGGTACTCTTTGTATAAGAAAAGAAAGCTAGACATTGTTTTATATTCTTTATCTTTAGATTTATACGATAATTCACTCAACAAAAATAAGGACGCAAGTAGGAGTTCTCCAGCAATGTTTTGAATTCACAAGAGGAAGTACACTGAAGGGGGTGCCACATTTGGACGGCTAAAAGAATGAGGCTAAATATAAAGGCCGAACAATGGGCTGCCTTCAGTCGGTGGAACGGGGATCGCCCTGCCACGGTCACCTCTCCGCACCAATTAAATCCGTTCATCATTATTTCAGCGAGCACCTCTATCTTGGCACTAGTTAACATTACCTAACTCTACTTTCATTTTTACTAAAGAGGATAGAAGTTAATTTCATGTATTATTAAATAATTGTACTAGTTCAGGAATTTTCCAAAAAAATATTGATTATTATTCTGGCTTACCTATTCTATTAATAACTATTGAGTTGTTTACACAATTTTTATTATTTAAAAAAAATTATGTTTATATATATATATATATAAAGATTTCACATAAACACGTGAAATAACAATCAATGATCAAACCACAATAAGAAATGGGAAACAAGACTAAGATCTTTCAACCATAACAAGCGGTCTTCGTCAGAGTCAAAAACCCAACTATTGTGGTTTGATCATTGATTGTTATTTCATGCGTTTATGTGAAATCTTTATATATATATATATATATATATATATATATATATATATATATATAAGCTCAAAAACGAAGAAAAGAAACACACAGAAAAGAGACACACTTAAAAAGTCAAATTTTTGTATGATCCGTCTTCAGGAGAAAAGAGAATGGGTGACCAAGCACGATATATATACACTTAATGAACGGAAAAACGATCCAAACTGGACACAAAAACAGTTCAAAATTGAGGATAGATAGCACATAATGTAAGGAAACACACTTACAAACTCAAATTTTCCGGCAATCCGTCTTCAAGAGAAAATAGAAAGGGATACCAGCACGTTGTAGACGTCTAGACACGTTGAAGTAGTTGTAGAGAAACGTCTACAACGTGCTTGGTCTCCCTTTCTCTTTTCTCCTGAAGACGGATTACCCGAAAATTTCAGTTTGTAAGTTTGTTTCTTTACTTTGTGTAAATCTTTAGATATATACTATATCTATACATTTATCAGATATAAACCTATATTTGATATAGGTTTACCTATATTTGATGCCTTTTCACCAAGAAACGTTTGGTCCCTGGAGACATGCTGAGTAATTAGTTATTGCCCTTGATGTTTATCCGAAACAATTTAGTCCAATTTCAGAATTTATACAATAAATAATATATTTTGTGACTCTAAGTGGGACGAGTTAGTCAGTTTAATGATCTGAGTCCCATTTTCACAATATTATGAAGTAATAATATCTATGTATGTAATTCATTTATGTTCATAAATCAATATAATAAAACTTGATATGCTTTTTTATTGCTTGTTTGTTTGTTTGTGGGTGTGTGAGGCAAAGAGAGACAATCGATGATTCATAAAAATCAAATACAATTTTCAAATAATACAACTGAGTTGGTGATGTGTCTGTCAAAGTAGATATGGTGAGATGTCAACCCCTATAAAACTTTATGTAAATACCTGTCTTGTATGACATTAACCATATGCATAACTTAGTCATGTAATAACAACATTCTAAGAGAGACAATAGAAGTGATGTCGGTATCTCAAATGCTCAATATAGGGAGATTTCGGGAGCAGAAGTCCTCTTAAAACTTCACATATCTCAATTTCTGAATTCCTTCCTAATCGATCTCTGGAAGGAGTCAAGAATTGCTGTTTAAACTTCAAACATATCAAACTGTGATTAAATTTGAACTTAATATAGGAGGTAATATATTTTGTAGACATTTTTGAAAGGAAGTTCATGGCAACTACTGAGAAAAATTGCAGGTGGGGAAGAAAAGCTTTTAAATGTATAAGACAATAAATTATGTAATTATGTGTGGAAAGTAACAAACGTTGTTTTTCTATTTAAATAATCTCTTAAGAAAGCTATTGAATTGGATACAAATTCCATTTATTACTTCCAATGTATCTAGCTTTGAAAAATGTAAACCATTCGTATAGAACACTACATTATTTTCAAATATTTTCAAAGTACGACTATGGAAGTGCCAAGAAATTTTGATAAGAAGACATAAGTAATAAAGAGTGGGAGAGAAGCCATATATAAACTTCAAAGTACGCATAAAAAAAATGTTGAGGCTGTCCAAGATAGTGTTTCTGAATCTTTTTAATGTTCTTTAAGTGAGTATGTGAGGGAGATATATTACTCCCTTTAAAACATAATACGTTTACAATATGGATTTAATTTAAGCAATAGGTATGCAACGCAAAGTTATTGATAACAACATTCCAAGAGATATCCTCGGATATATATATTTATAAATATTTCACATAAACACGTGAAATAACAATCAATGATCAAACAACAATAAGAAATGGGAAAACAAGACTAAGATCTTTCAAACGTAACAAGCGGTCTTTGTCAGAGTCAAAAACCCAACTGGTTTTTTTGACTCCAGTGGGTTTTTGACTCTGACGAAGACCGCTTGTTACGGTAGAAAGATCTTAGTCTTGTTTTCCCATTTCTTATTGTGGTTTGATAATTTATATATATATATATATATATATATATACTTTAACACAGAGAAAAGAACACAGAAAGACACTACAGAACTCACTTCAATATTTTGACATCCGTCGTTATTGGGAAGAAGTGCGAAGTACTTGCGTTGAGAAGCAAACTGCTACTCATATATATATATATATATATATATATATATATATATATATATATAATGATTTCTTCTTCTAGTCAATACCAACGCTTGCATGCTGATCCATTTGTCAAGCACTAATCGATAGAAGCAGACTTCTGTCAGAACATAATATCATCATCCAGAGAGTCTTCAAAAGCAGGACAGCTTTTGAGGCCTTTCTCTGTCATTCTATCGCAGCGCAGTAGAGGAGGCACTGTAGGACATTGTAAGGCAGCACCGTTTTGTGGAAAACTAGGTAATCATGGCTGATATTGTTACGGGGGCTGCAACCCTGACATCTATCTACGCGGAGGCCGTTGTCTAAAGGTCCCTTGGGAACAAAATTTGAAATTTAATGCAGACTATTTTCGCTGCGAGGTGCTATTGAAAAGGCTGCTTTATGGCAATATTAATTTCAGATTTGGCGCAGCGTTGCAGAGAAAAATTTTTGAAGTAGAGTCATGTCCATTTTTGCTTTGCAGTCAGTCTTTTCATGTACTCTATTCCTAGCATGGCTAGCTGTTCATGAAAACATCCACCAGTCTGCTCTGTCAATTCTTGCAGAAACATTCTCCGAGTTGCTGCATACGTTTTAGATTACCTGTTGCAAATCAATAAAGAACATCAATCAAAGAAGAAGTTTGCACACTACAGGCTACAATCTTTTATTGGTTAAATTCATTTCATACAGACAAATATCCTGTACAATATATATGTGCATCACCAATATTCCTAAACAACTATGTGCACAGGATCAAAAATTTGAGGTTACTATGAAACGGACAAGAAGAAAGCTGAACAAAGATCTAAAAAAAAAAATAAAAAAACAGAGAACAGAATTGTTTGCAATAATTAATAAAAATGTTGACGTAATATTGATTTTGAATCAACACCATACAATGCAATCATACCTATTTACTATACTATAGACTAATCGTGATATAATTATACCCAAAATCATTTATGATTGAGAAGTTGAGCTTTTCTGAAATTGATGTTTTCTATGAAATTACGCGGACACAAAGAGACATTATCTGTTTTTCAAAAAACGTATTTCAACTTTTCTTTTCTTATTTTTATACTTAATAGCTAACTTATAAAACTATTCATTTTATTAAAAAATTCTCGTGAAATTTGTAAAGTATAAAAAAGTGTTAATCACTTCTGATATAATATAAATATAATGTATCTATAAAAGATAAGAATGAATTCTGGATGAAAGAAAACCTACTGTACTTCTCTGATTTTTTATATTGATATATATTTTCCTTTAAAAAAATCGAAGATAGTTTTTCATACAAGTTAGTTTATTTTAATGGCATGTTAAATGATTAAATGTTAAAAGACATAAACCGAAAAGCCTATGAACCAAGTGGTTATTCAATATTCGATGTAAAGTTGGCTAATGAATCTGTGGTAATCAGACTACATGTCCATTGCATAAACAATTCATACTGTCATTTATCAAATTATTAATGTATTTAAGAACTTCATTGTTTTTCAGAAATACTGATGCATGAGGAAATTACCATTTTGTTGAGTAAATGGCTACTTACTTTTAACAACTTCTCAGGTGCTTCAAACAACTAAAAACATTCGATTAAAGATTGTCTTGCAACAAATATTGTTTAATAAGAATTGAATGAGTAATATTACATTAATAATGGCAACTATTTGGTTTTATCTGTAGTAACGTGGGTGTTTTGATGAGCAAGCCAGTTAGTAAAAGAGAATATACCTACCTGAAAAACAAATCATTTCAAAAATTTTTGACTATAAAAATGGAAAAAGCCTTAAGTCTTAAAGAAATCATTATGTCCTGCTTCTTGGATATTGACAGATGTTTAGATAACAGATCATTTAATCCAGTGATACTACAAGAACTAATATATACATGTATTAATCTAAAAACTATGAAATTGATTGTAAAAACTGAATGCGAATATAAATAGCGTAAGTATAGGATTTAGCACAACTGAAATTGTGACCACAAGTGGCTGCCTACATGAAAATACACTGTCGTCCATATTGAGGTTGTTAGTTGTAAATTTATTGATTTATTTTTTTAATACATCTCTTCGTTGCTTTACTCAAACATACGTACTGAGCCAATTGTTTTTTATAGACGTCACGTAATAAAATATTCACTTTGATGAGAAAACATCCTTCATATCTTGCCACTTTAAAATTCAATTCAACAATATATAATTATTACAATATCTATTATCAAAGCAAATCATACAACTTTTTTTGAGTGACCCTGAATTTTAAATGAAAAATAATTGAACAAAATTAAATTGGTTAACTATTGTAGAATGATTAAAGATGGATTGGTTTTTCCTTCTGATTTTATAAAAACAGTTGTCCCCTAAATAATTAGGGAATGGTTAATTGGAGTGGATTGTGTTTTGGGAAGAGATACGTGTGTAGGCTGCTGGCCAGTCACTAATAAAGTAAGTTGGAATGCGGGCGGCTTTAGAAAAAATCGACATTCCTTTACATGTCAACGGACAGAACCGGACCGCACAACGTTAATTGACTGCGCATGCTTCACTAAATTAAACCAAACGATAGTATTCTTCAGGGAATTCAATTTAAATAAACCACTAATCACCTGATAAGAATTTGATCTTCATTGTCAAATCGTCTTGTGTGTGGTCATTGAATTTTCATCTTTTTTGATTAAAATCCAGAATCCATTGAATATCTCATTTGCTGGCATTAATTAATTAATAATGATTCACTTATCCAGACTTAATTTTAGGCAATAGTTCAATTATATGATAACACACACTATCACAATTAGGAAGTTGAAGGCTTTGATAGAGATTCTTTTATATAGCTTCTGTTAGTATGCTACTTAGATCCCATGGTATGTGACTCGATTTTACCTGACAGTTCACCACATATCTTCTGCTTTTCCCTTCTAATCTTTCCTGTCAAAACGAATTGTTCAAAATATTGATTTTAATAAATTATATGTATAAGTTTTGAAAACTTATATTTATAAGTTTATAATAATACTAGACTACCCTTGACCCGTTGAGTCACCCATCACTTTCATTTTTAATTCAATCATGTTCATGTAAATGCAGATTTACTCTAAATGACCCTACTGAGAGCAAAATGTAATTGGCCATAGTGAAATACTGATTTATCTAAATGAACTAAAACTTTCTTTAGAGTCTCTCCTTGAGACTGATGAATAGTCATGGTAAATGCTTTCTGAATTGGAAATTGAATCCTTAAAAAAGAAATGTTGCCCTCTTTAAATAAAACAAATTTCAATCATGGACTTAAAACTATTTTCTCTTGAAACCATGATGCAATAATTTTACAAACAATGACTTTATCGTCAAGTTCCTCAGTTAATAGTCTTGTTTCATTTTATATGCGCGGTAGATCAGTATATATATCTATCTACTCAGGTACATCCACATACCAGGAGCTTTTTTTTTTTTTTGAATTTATGCTTATGTTTTAGAAGTGAAGTCTAAAAAGTCCCCTTGGCGTACAGAGTTGCGCCAAGAGTTAAAAGTAAATACGTGCAATAAAAAAAAAAGTATTCACAGCTGTTATAATATAAGAGTTTATATTATAATAGATAATATAATATATATTATACGTTTTTTATAAAGTATAATATCGTCTAATTGGACCATATTTTCTATATTTCCATATTAGGTGTACATATACCTAAAAGAAGTATAACATTCGAAACCATAGTGCAATAACAATTGATCAAACGTATAAGACCTACAGTCGTCAATGTTTTCTAAAATTTCTTTTGTTATATTTTAAAGTATAAATTTACTTCGTTATGATGTGAAAAAGAAATAATATTTAGTCTTGTGAAACTAATCTTTTTATATTATTTAAAGTTACTTATTACTCTTAACAAAGTATGCTGTCGGTAAACAATTTATACATTCAATACTTTAACAAATTTACTCGTTTTGAGAGTTTTACAACCACGAAAGTGCACCTATGAATCTATTATTGTGTTTAAATTAAGACTTCATGCATTTAAAATACTGTGAAGTATTAATTCTAACAAAACTTCCACTTCTGCCCAAATGTCGGATTAATTTTTCATCATGATTTTTAAAATGAAAAGAAAAAAAAATCTCCCAAATAATTTATTTATTGGTAAAAAAAACCTACTTTAACATGGATTTCAAAGTTTTTATAGAATTACTGTTTTGTGATTTAAAAATAGTCTAGGGTAGTCTTTACTAAACTTTTTTTGACTTCTCAAATTGACCTCTGCATTATACTAGTCATAGGGGGCCAGGCTAGCTCAGTGGTTACGTACTCACCTCTGAACTGATAGGACCGGGGTTCAATCCTCACCTGGCCCTCGATTTATTTACGCGGGAGGTGAATAAATCTGAGCACGTCGTCCCTTGGAGAAGGACGTTAAACCGTCGGTCCCGAACCTGTACGATGTCAGGTACTCGTTAAAGATCCCTACTCTAAATACATTTGAGTTAGGCAAAATTTAGGACTCCCATTGTAGAATCAATCTTCATTGTGTGGTATCACAAAGGCCCGATGCTTGGCCTACGTGTGTTCCTTTGTGGGACTGCCACTGCAACCTAACCTAACCTATACTAGTCATAATAAAGATGTGTAAAGAAATAAACTTCAGATTGTTTGTGCAGAGCAACAGGTGAACGCTTGAAAGATGTGTTTTTTTTTGGACGTTTGATTCAATTATGAGGAAATCTTACAGTATCAATATGAGTATGAACCCTATGGTTTAACAATTTTAATAAACAATCAAGCAGATCACTATGGCTATTGAGGAAGTTTATCTATCATAGTATATTAGAACTTACTTATATCATAGTATATTAGAACTTACTTATCAATGTGCATAATATTTACAAATAAATGGAATAAATAACAAGCAATCAATAAATTTTAATCATTATTTGAGAATTCATAAAAGCCAAAAAAATTATTGATGTTAATAGTGAATAAACTAATAACATTTTATTATATGGGTTGTTTTTTAATAGCCACGACAGGTGAAATGAAACACTAAATTTACTACTATTAGAAAGATATTAGCGTAAATTAACTGCTAATAATATTAAAAACGATCTTTTTTTATTTCATAATTTTATGTTACATTCTAGTTTAAGTAATGGTTTATTCTTCATTGCTTTTACCATATAAATTTTCTTGTATAAATTGCTTAATTATTATTTATTATTAATTTGTATAAATTGCCATTTATATAGTCAAAACATTCAGGATGGGTAATAAGCAAGATGAACAGTGACTATAGCATATTGTTATTAAATGATTTAAATGGAATGAAATGATATGTATTGTAATGTGATGCTTCTCAGGTAAGACATGACAGAGTTTACAAGATAATTAATTAGTCGTATTGTTTAATTATCATTTTAGAGTTTAAAACAAATACTGAAATATTTTAATTTAGTGAAGTTAAAATTTAGTTTCGAAGAAGAATTTATGATTACCTATGATATTTCTTATTATGCATTTTTTTTTTATCTGCTTAGATGAATGAATTCAGTCAATTTTAATCTCAAATAGTTTAGCTAATTCTTCCTAAATACTTTCAGAGTTATTTTATTTAATTGTACAAAGATTTGAGTCAACTGTTTAAATTAATTTTCCATAAATATAATGTACTTCAATTTGTTATTGTCAAATATAAACCAAATATACAAACATATTTACTGCTAATAAACTACGTATTTTGATTCATGAGGGTCGAATAAATACAAAAAAGGATAGCAAGTAAAAATTATGAAATGCTTTTAGTATTTTACTGCTTGTAGCCTAAATCTAGAATTGTTGAAATTTATCTCATACTATATCCATGGATTTCACAATGTACTAATTCTTTCACCAATTCAATTGAACAATAATAGTGATCATACACGGTAGTCAAATATCATATGTTGTGCTAAATGTAAAATCAACAAAGACAAGGGGAGCATAAGAAATCATTAATATGAACATTGTATCATAATACAGGTGACTGTCTGTAAGGGTGATTCAGAGAAAATACTCTCTACTTAAAAATAATATGTTTAGTATAGAATTGCTAACTTTTTACGCTATGTGTAAACCTGATCATGCAATGTACCTTGTTCTGGTCTATTCCACCGTTAATTTCTACACTCAGTGTCTGCAAAATAAATGGATATTGATGATTAATATGAGGTGTATAAGATATGGTTAGTGTTTAAAATGAGTTGTTGAGTGTGGTGGAGTGAACCAGCTGCTTCTAAATGATCATGATCAAGACTGTTCATGGGGGTAAAGTACATACACCTCATGTTGCAAGGTACTTCCTTGAGCCACCCTTCTGCTTCGTTTCAGTCTTTAGTGTCTCCAAGGCTCAAGGGAGTACCTTACGACATGAGGGGTATGTGCGTTACCCCCGTGCACAATCTTCATCATGATCATTTAGAAGCAACTGGTTCACTCCACTATACTCAACAACTCATTTTAAACATTAACCATATTTTATACAACCCCCAAGAAACATTAATATGCATTTCTTTTGAAGACATTCAGTGTAGAAATTAACGGTGGAATACATAAGAACAAGGTATCTTGCATAATAAGATTTACATATAGCATAAAAACATTGCAATTCTAAAGTAAACATATTATTTTTAATTAGAGAAACATATGTTTAATTTTAGAATATATATAAACGTAAGAACATTATTAAATAAATCTGAAACATTTTGTAAAGCACATGAATTCTAACTAAATATAATAATGAAATATAAATTTAGCTTATTTTGAAAGGATAAAAAACATTAAGTAAATCTTCCATTGAAAATATGATTAAACGAAGATTAAAGGACTGAATGACGTAATCGTACTTAAATTGTAAGGGTAGTGGGCAGACCTTTTAGTCAAAGGAGTCAAAGATAAGTACCTTTAAATTTTTCAAGTAATAAAATAAAAAAAACATGTTTACTTGATGAAGGTTAAGGTTCATGTTATTTTTTAAGTAGGTATGATTTATGTGATACTTTTATATTTGAAGATTAAAAAAAGAGAAAAAATAATGTATCTTTATTATACTGATTATTTTTGATACTGTATTTGATACATTATTTATGATACTGTATCTTTATTTTCTGATTTTAAAGAAATTGAAATTCACAGCTGAAGTTAATTTCAGTAGAGACATTACAATCCTGTTATCAATATTTTAATATTTCTTCTGGTTTAAAAAATGATTGATTTATTTAAATTTATTATATATGCGTTTCTTAAAATGCTTACTTGTAAAATTAGAGTATGTCACTCACGATTTTTTTTTTAATAAATTAATACAGATTTAACTGAAGTCATGGAATAGAACAGAATGTTTTTCAAATGGATATTTAGATTCAAATTTATTATTTACGGTGAGAATGAGTTAATATTAACTAGGTAATAAAAAATGAAGGCCTTTTTTTTTAAAGTATTCAAGAGTGCCATTTCTAGAAACAAACCGGTTGTTACTCACTGAAGCTGGGTGATTTGAAAAAAAAAAACATGTCCAAAGTGACTGTATGGTTGTCTTTCTGTGACGAATGCCCTACAATGTGTATACCATGTTTATTGTTTCTTTTTTTCAAGATGGTGATGAAAAGTTATTAGAAGTGGATTAGGGTGGGAGGCAGCTCTACGTGACAGCTCGTGCCCTTAGCCCTTGAGTCATACAAACTCCATACCCTCTTATCACAATTGTAGGTTCGAACTAATGCACCGACACGAATTAGTGAGCCTTTATTATTGAGCCCGCTCAAATAACTCCCGTTTTTTTTTTTCTAAACGATGATCAGTGATTTATTGGATCTTGCTTATAGCAAGCAGTCAGTTGAATCACTAGGAAGGGCGACTGTTGGTCCAAACCAATGTCAATTCCTTAATATAAGAGTTGAATCAGTGCGCTCGACTCCCTTCCCTTATAGAAAAGCAATATAGAAATTGCACTTTTCCTATGACACATCAAGGATACATCAGGCTTCACTACCCAACCATTCAATATCATTTCAATCCGTTAAAAAGAAAAATATTTGGTACTCTCTAACGTTTAAACATCTTTATCGATATTCGAGGATAATTAAAAAGGTTATGTATAACTCATTTTTTTGTATAAGAAAGTTACATACTACCCTATGCCAATCAAGAGTGAATTGAATACAAAGTTTGATGCTTTTATTACTTTCGTAACCTTATAGAATATTGAGATGGTCTCCTAAAACTCTATAATTGTAACTAAAAATACAGATAAAATATCTGACTGTATACTCTTTTATCAAGCAAATGGAAAAAAATTACTGTGAAGCAGATAATGACTTCGACCTATTAAACTTTAAGCAATGATATTTTATTGAAATTTATTTAAATTGAGATTTATAAATAAAATAATCATAAAAAAGGGCCAATGAAAAGTAAATGTTGTAATAGGTTTGAAAAATCTTTGAGGTATTTTATTTTCCGTTAACACTGTCTTGATTTTTATATAGCACTGTCACATTTTCTTCCTGACAATCTGTCAAATTTAGGTATTTCCACTAATCTTCAATAACAAGATAAGTAAATCATCGTCATGTCGATAAAAGAAATTTTCTTTTAAAATTTGGTGAATTATTATCTGAAATAAATCTTTATAAATAAAATAATGATTTTGTCTGTACATTGCTTAGAACTGACTCATTTCAAGTTTTCTTTACGTTTCATACATTGGAGAAACCGAATCCACCCTTAGAAAAATTTCTGTCGGTTTGTCGGTTTGTCAGTTTGTCGGTTTGTCGGTCTGTCGGTTTGTCGGTTTGTCGGTTTGTCCGCAAAACTTTGTCACAGGTAAACTCAGCTACCATAAGACATATAAAGCTGAAACTTTTACAGTAGATTTGTGTAGGTCTAACTTAAAATATAGGCTATGAATTGATTGGAAATTCAACGTAGAAGTGAAGTTATGGACGTTTAACGCAAAAATGTTTGTCACAAGTAAACTCAGCCACCATAAGACATAGCGAGCTGAAACATTGACACTGGATTTGTGTGTGCCTAACTTAAAATATGGGCTCTAAATAGATTATTAATTCAGTACAGAAGCGAAGTTATGGGGCTTTTAGCTGTATTTTCCTAACTTCACAGACAAGTTTGTTTTGAAAATACACAGGTGTGGCAAGTAGGTATTGTTAGTTGATTTTAATTTCAATTGAGCATATGAATATATTGCGTATTTGACATCATTAAATGGTGTTTCACAGAGTTAAGGATGTACTATTTATTGAGAATAAATGTTTTGTAAACGAGCAATTCTCAACTCTTAATATGAACAGGGAGGAAAAATCAACAAACAAGTCTTACGCTATATGAAGCCGAGGAAAGAACTTACAAGTCAGTAAAGAGATTGGATTAGTGACAAAGAAAAGTAAAAAAGTAAAAAGTAAAAATAGTTGCAGTTCATTATCTAATTGAATTTCTTGACTCTGAATTTATTTCTCCTGGACTGCCTGCTCATGAGTAAAAACTTAAAGTAGAGCACCAATCATGCTACAATTTAGTAGCAGTAACAAATTTCATGTTACGAAACATGAGTGCCCCAAAACTGTGCAACGGGACACGACTCTGAGTTCGTGCTCTACACAGATATGCCATAGAGGCGGACATAATGACTGGATGTGGTATTGGGGAGTCTGTGTGTATACTTCACATACCATTGATTCCGAGCCACTGTCTGTTTACGTTGAATTGATTGCAAAGTCGGGTCAGAGTCTATTTCGCAATGACGTTAACTAAGTCGCAAAGGGAGACTTCATCTAACGCAGGAATACAAGGCAGCAAAACCAAGTTTTTCTCACATGGTCAAATGTAGTTTACATGCTCAACGGTCAGAGGTTTCAACTCTTTCTTCTACCATGAACCTGAAGGACAGACAGCTAATGTAGTGTATAAGCTGGAGGCATTTGTTTAACACTGTAGTAATAATGGTATTTTCTACTATTCTATAATTTCTAATGACATTTTGAAATACCAAAAATGACGGAACTTCTGATTCCTGCGTGGTATAGCCGAAAGGCAATAGGCACACGGCAATAAACCAAAACAGGAACTTCTGATTCCGTCAAAGACGGGTACGTTTGCTATGTATTATATATAACTGTCAACTTTTTTTTAATTTAATATTTGCTTAATAAATACACTGGTAATAATGTAAGGTATGGGACCAGAGTAGCCCAGTGGCTTGCGTGATCGCCGATGACAGTAGTGCAAATGTATTATAAATAAATGTAACAAACAAATATTTTTTTGAATTTAAAATGTGGATAATATAAAACATGGTAATAAACTAAAGGGATCTAGCCAGGGTTGCCAGTAGCTTGCTTGCTCGCCGATGACAGTAGTGCAAATGTATTATAAATAAACACAACAAAAATATTTTTTTTTAATTTAATATTTGCGTAATATAAACACTGGTAATAAAGTAAGGTATGGAACCAGAGTAGCCCAGTGGCTTGCGTGCTAGCTTTTGACTGGGAGCACGTTAATTAGAACTAACTCATTTCAAGTTTTCTTTACGTTTCATACTTCAGAGTAGCCACATGTACCCTTAGAATAATTTCTGTCTGTCGGTTTGTCCACAAAATATTGCTACCATAAGACATATAAAGCTGAAACATTGATTGTAGATTTGTGTATGTCTAACTTAAAATCTAATCTTTGTATACAGAGGCTTTTTTTTAGCACTGGACTAATAATGGTATTTTCTACTATTCTATAACTTCTAATTGTAGTATTAGTATAATACTATAATTGATATTTTGGAATACCAAGTATAATAGAATTTTTGATTCCGTCAAAGACGGGTACGTTTGCTAGTATTATAATATATAAAAAAAAATTGTAAAGTTTATTAGACAGATCAAATAAGTAAGTAAAGTCCTTGTGCTATAAAAAAATGCATTGACGATTGGAAATACGAATATGTTTCAAAAAAGGTTTAATATTTATATTATCTATTATTACCCGACTGCCAGTGATTTTTACGAATGATTATGGGAAATAAACTATAAGATGATTAATTCAGTCGTATGAGTAAACAAACCTTGTTAGTTGCCTTAATGGATAAAATCAATGTTAAAACTAGGTGTTACATAGAATACAAATTTTAAGGGTATTTATATGAAACAGTTAAGATGACTGTTCAATTGCAAAATATTGCGTAAACTCAAGGAATAGCTCCATTTTTGCTTTCAAGTAAACCTAAATATACTGTAATTCTGTCATCGTTAGTGTCAACTGAATTTTACATACAGCTGGCCATGAAAATCACAACTACTATGTTTCCCATTTCCATTATCACTATTTTCACATTCTTTTTAAGCCTATGAAAACCAATAGCTATGTAAAGCAAATATCAGACAATTGTACTGATCTGTCCTTTAAATTTTTAATTCAAACTTTGGCCAAAAGGCTGAGTTTGGCTCAGTTTCTCCACAGATCTGCTCTATAAATAGAATTTTTCCGTTAAGAAGTTTCTTTCCTAATGGAAAAACTTCTCAACACTCTGTTCTATATTTTCTACACGAATTCCAGAAACTCTGTGTGTAATAGGTCTGATGGTACCCAAAAATTTACCTAGAGGAAGAGAGAGATAGATAGTGAGAGAGTGAGAAGGACAGGCTTTCTGAAAACAAACGCATTTTTTCATATAAATGAAAATATGAATACATATATATGTCAAAATGTTTTCTATTAAAACAATATTTATATATCTAAGATAATACTTATCACCACACATGATTATAAGCAAAAAATTTGATTTCCTTTTACTTTCCTTACTTATCTTCAATACATAATATAAATGATATATAACTGACAATCAATAGGCCTAGAAATAATAACTTAAATTTTTATCGGATTCTGCTGGTCCTGAAAGTCTATGTTCCAAAACAATTTGTATTTAATGTGGATGAATATTTTATTTTTTAAAAAAATGTAGTGATATTTTTTCTATGTTGCTTTATTTTTTCCTATTTAATTGTAATTTAAATGTAATCTTTTAAAATAAGTTACTCTAGACCCAAGGATTAAGGAATAATTAATATCCATGTTAATTGAAATCTATTTGTATTCAGTTGGTATACTTAATGAAGATCGATCCATGTTTCAACTTCTTCTTACGCAGCTTAAATAAATTAATTTCATATTCATTCTAATAATTGCGTAACTGTAGCTTGCCACACGCTTTTGATCTTCCTCGACAAGGTGCAGACTTTTAATAACAGCACATTTTTAATTCTTGTTTTAATTAAAAATCCTCTTCATTTGGGACATCACTTGGAAGTCCATTCATAACTTCTTACAGTGTCCAAAAAAAAAAAAAAAAACGGTTTAATCATTAGCAATCATCTTTTGAAATTATTCTCCAATAATAGCAAAAAATATTGAAAGTGAAAAGATTGCAAAAAACCTCAATCGGACCTTGAGGGTAAAAAAATGCCGCATTGTCGGTAATGCTAAACATGAAGAATAGAACAGAAAATATACTTGCATTTCTGGAAATGTTCAATCAAATTGAGAAATTTTTACAACTTTAGATTAATCCCTAATAATGGTTTCATCTATAGTAGTAATTAACATGTTTATAAATTTAGATATGTTTTAATATATATATTAGATTAGATTATACGTATTGTATTATAGTTTAGCAATGTAATTGTTTAGCGAAAACAGTTTGAAGAAAATAATAAATTGTTTGAAATTCAATTAGTGATTAATACAAACGATTAGACTATATTTAAAAAACACTCAGCAGATTATAAGAGGGTCCCAGTACAATACAAATCATTATTATTTAGACAACTATAATCATGTGGATGTGTGTGCAAAGATTTTTTAACTGAAACTTTAGTTTGATAGAAATGCATATGTCAAGCCAGGTGAAAAATTGAACATTTCAGCTGAAAATTCTAGTTAGGTAATCCCATTATTGCTAAATAGTCCTTGAGAGAAAATAATGAATATATGAGATTAATTTACTAATGAATATTTTTCTCTATTGACTATGACATATCATATCGAAAACATTGTTTCATTTTAAAACCTCATAACAATTTGATTATTTACTATTTTAGCTTAATATATAAATAACGTGGACACGGAAACCCGTGGGGCACCATTGAAATTTTGAATTCTTTGAAAGAATTAGTGACTTCTATGACGCCATTATCAGATACTGGGTCTCTGGAGTATACCTGTCGTTTAAGACAAGAGAAGCGCAAAGCATCTTATGGAGGAATGTCGGGGGTTACTTAGCGTTTGGTCACGGGCGGGGTGGTCCAGAGGGAATCGTCTACCCTACCCTACCTTTACAAAACGTTCCACCTAATGTCCACCTATTATTATGCCTAAACGTCCCAGTGACCTTAAGTAGAGGTTTAGTCTGTTACTTCAGGGACAAAACGAGATTGCGAGAACGTGGACAAGCGGCAGAGTGGTGGTGTGGATATCAATATACACCGACAACTAAACCGGTTCATTTCAAATCATATAACTAGAAGAATGATTGTTTTTGGAAACCCTATTACAAAGGATGTTTTAATCGCGAATATTTCAGACTTAATGATGTACTGATTTAACATTTTAATTGCAATTAGACATTATCCAACATAGAACTTCTATAATAACAATTCTTATTGGCTTACAGTGTTGAGTGACTATGTATTACTTAATTAGGGAAATTCTAAATTTCTTCCACATCTCGTGTATATATATATATACATACCGCCCTGCCTTCTTGCGGGACTCTTCCCTCTTCACACCTCCTAATGACGACGATGGTCAAAATATCGATGTGAGTTATGTCTGTGTCTTTTGAGTGTGTTTCCTTCGTTTTGAATTTATTTTATTTAAAAAAGTCCGCTGGGCTATTTCTTTTAATTGTATATATATATACAATTAATGAATATATGAGATATATGTAATATGAGATATATGAGAATATATTAAGCTAAAATAGTAAATAATCAAATTGTTATGAGGTTTTAAAATGAAACAATGTTTTCGATATGATATGTCATAGTCAATAGAGAAAAATATTCATTAGTAAATTAATCTCATATATTCATTAATTTATATATATATATATATATATATATATATATATATATATATATATATATATAGATGTGTTCTCTAATCGGGGTTCGGTCAATTTTCCAGGATAAAAAATCAAACTCTCGTTGCCAACGTTTCGGTTTTATTTAAAACCTTTTTCATAGGCCTACAAACAAAGGATAATAAGAAATCACATATCAACATCAAACATATACACAATATGAAAATGGATTGTTACAACTCATGAATATTACAAGCAGAAATATTTCAGAGATACATAAAACAATATTACTTACAGAAGTAAGAATTTTTTAACTAAGAAAATGAAATTTACATTATTTAAAGGAACAACAATGTTAGCCGGACAAAACCTTCGACTAGACTAATAAGATAACATTACAAATAACCTCAACACTGTTCACTCAAGGGAACTAAATAAATCAAATTTCACTAAACCTCAGCACAACACTCCAGAATAAATATTACTTAAATTAGTAATATCACTTCTATGATTAATCGAACTTAGATCCTTTTTAATATATAACATCTCAAGTGTCTTCCTTCTTTGCTCATCTTTTTCTTTTTCTATTATAGTTGTATCTTCAAAATCGATCGTGTGACCTTCGTTTATTGCATGCCCAGCTAAGGCTGTTGCGTTACTTTTATTTGTTCTTATGGAATAATTATGTTGGTACAACCTTTCTTTGAGAAAACGACTAGTTTCACCATAGTAACACTTGTCACAGTCTTTACATTTGATGGCATAAATGAGGTTACTTTGTAACTCCTTCGGTATTTTTTCTTTCAAATTTGAAAATAAAGATTTATTTTTTCTTTTATTATAAAATGCCAGTGTAACTTCAGGTACGTTTCGTTTGAACACTTTTCTAATTGATTGTGATAAGCCCTCAACATAAGGAAATTTGAAATACTTCCTATTTATAACTTCCAGTTCAGCATGATCTTCATTTGAATGTGCTGGTTGCTGTCTTAAATATCTTAACCAATATCGTTCAACTAAGTTCTTCGGATAACAATTTTTCTGTAACAATAATTTCACCCTTTTCTTATTTTCATTTAGAAAACATGGACTACTTATTTCAATAACTTTTTTAACCAAATTTTGGA
Source organism: Hermatobates lingyangjiaoensis (assembly GCA_026182355.1). NCBI lineage: Eukaryota > Metazoa > Arthropoda > Insecta > Hemiptera > Hermatobatidae > Hermatobates > Hermatobates lingyangjiaoensis. The sequence goes on from JAPFBL010000329.1 coordinate 1,963,714, forward strand.
CGCAATTTAATTTTTGGTTTATAGCATGAGAAGAATGGTAGTTCAGGATTCTTGCAGCACTGGTAGGTTTTTTTAAACCAATCCGTTAAGATATTGCCATTTTCACCTCTTATAACTTTCACATCTAAGAATGGCAGATTTCCATCTTTCTCTACTTCACAAGTGAATTGTAGACGATTATGAAAAGAATTAAATATATTTAATACATTTCTCTTCTTCCCCTTTTCAATAATTAAAAACAAATCGTCCACATATAATTTAATAAATTTCACCTTCGTACCTAATTTATTGATACTGTTTTCCAATAGTTCAATCATAACTATATTTGCGAGAACTGGTGAAATTGGTGATCCCATTGGTAATCCATATTTTTGTTTATAAATAGTACCATCAAAGGTGAAATACCTTGCTTCACATATAAGGTCCAGTATAGAAAGGAAAAAATAAAAAATAAAATAAAATTTAAATAAAAATAAAATAAAAAAAAATAAAATAAAATAAAAATTTAAATAAAATAAAAAATAAAATTAAATTGCGTCCAAAATTTGGTTAAAAAAGTTATTGAAATAAGTAGTCCATGTTTTCTAAATGAAAATAAGAAAAGGGTGAAATTATTGTTACAGAAAAATTGTTATCCGAAGAACTTAGTTGAACGATATTGGTTAAGATATTTAAGACAGCAACCAGCACATTCAAATGAAGATCATGCTGAACTGGAAGTTATAAATAGGAAGTATTTCAAATTTCCTTATGTTGAGGGCTTATCACAATCAATTAGAAAAGTGTTCAAACGAAACGTACCTGAAGTTACACTGGCATTTTATAATAAAAGAAAAAATAAATCTTTATTTTCAAATTTGAAAGAAAAAATACCGAAGGAGTTACAAAGTAACCTCATTTATGCCATCAAATGTAAAGACTGTGACAAGTGTTACTATGGTGAAACTAGTCGTTTTCTCAAAGAAAGGTTGTACCAACATAATTATTCCATAAGAACAAATAAAAGTAACGCAACAGCCTTAGCTGGGCATGCAATAAACGAAGGTCACACGATCGATTTTGAAGATACAACTATAATAGAAAAAGAAAAAGATGAGCAAAGAAGGAAGACACTTGAGATGTTATATATTAAAAAGGATCTAAGTTCGATTAATCATAGAAGTGATATTACTAATTTAAGTAATATTTATTCTGGAGTGTTGTGCTGAGGTTTAGTGAAATTTGATTTATTTAGTTCCCTTGAGTGAACAGTGTTGAGGTTATTTGTAATGTTATCTTATTAGTCTAGTCGAAGGTTTTGTCCGGCTAACATTGTTGTTCCTTTAAATAATGTAAATTTCATTTTCTTAGTTAAAAAATTCTTACTTCTGTAAGTAATATTGTTTTATGTATCTCTGAAATATTTCTGCTTGTAATATTCATGAGTTGTAACAATCCATTTTCATATTGTGTATATGTTTGATGTTGATATGTGATTTCTTATTATCCTTTGTTTGTAGGCCTATGAAAAAGGTTTTAAATAAAACCGAAACGTTGGCAACGAGAGTTTGATTTTTTATCCTGGAAAATTGACCGAACCCCGATTAGAGAACACATCTATTCTATCAAACGGTCGATATATTATTGAATCTGTTATATATACATTTGGGTTTATATAAGAAGAAATATGGGTTTTTATGAGGATATAAGAAGAGTATATGGAGAAGATGTGAGTGAATGTTTGAAGAAGTGGAGAAGTTACATTGTGAAATTAGCTAAACAATCAAGTAGAAGAATTTTCTTATTAAAATGTCGAAGTTCCTGTTTGTTTCCAAAACATATTAGTGATTATGTAAATTCAGTGCATGGTTTAGTAGTTTGTGATAGCCCTTTTCATAGAGAAATGGAAAAAGTGTTAAATCGTTTTAAACAAGGCGTTTTGAACATTGAAATTAAAGTTACCATCTGGCGTATTAACAGTGTAAATAGTCTTATTAGTGGATGTTTAGAATTTGCTCGAAGTAAATTACCAGAAATGATTTTAGAAAACTATATTATTTCAATGAATAGTCTTAAAGAGTTTATATTTAATAAAAGTAAATATAATTTACAAAAGAAGATGCATAACCTTCATCAAAAACAAGGTAAAGGTTTCTTTGACTATTCTGGAGATTTGGCTGTAACTAATTTAACCAATGTTGAAATTCCTAGGGATAGTCTTCATTTACTCTCATTAGGAGAAAAATTTGCAATTGAAGTTGGTAAAAAAGAAGATATTCCTACATTTGATATTATAGGAGATTTAGAAAAGATTTTTTCATCCCTAAATATGGAAAACAGTGATACAATTAGAAGCCAATGTGTAAATATAATTACAAACCACGGAAACCGATTAAATAATTTTTCAAATCGATTAAAAAGGCAAAATGCATGTATAGAAAGTTGCTATAAGAAAACTTATAAGTTTTTAAGAGAACATAGAGAAATTGTGGTTTGTAAAAGTGACAAATCTGGTAATACTGTGATAATCAAAAAAGAAGAGTATAAAGAAAAAATGAAAACTCTCTTAGAAGATAGTGAAACATATTCAATCACAAGAAGAGATCCTTCATCAACATTACGAAATAAAGTAAACAAGATAGTTGATGAACTGAAGAAGACACTATGTATAGATCTACGTCAAGCTTCAAAATTAAAATCTTACAATGGAATAGCACCAAGAATATATGGTTTAGTGAAGCTACACAAGCCAGGTTTTCCTCTCCGTCCTATCGTGTCGTTCATTGGAAGTCCAACTTATGAACTGTCTAAATATATAGAGAAATATCTTAGTTACATTACTAACAAGAATGAATTGAATGTAAAAAATTCATTAGAATTCAAACAAGCCCTTTCAAATCAAATACTAAGTGATGACGTAATTATGATTTCACTAGATGTTCAGTCGTTGTTTACTAATATACCTTTAGATCTAGCATTTGATTTAGTAAATAAACAGTGGAATAAGATTAGTTCACAGGTTGGAATGTCGAAAAAGGTTTTCCTTTCTATACTGGACCTTATATGTGAAGCAAGGTATTTCACCTTTGATGGTACTATTTATAAACAAAAATATGGATTACCAATGGGATCACCAATTTCACCAGTTCTCGCAAATATAGTTATGATTGAACTATTGGAAAAAGTATCAATAAATTAGGTACGAAGGTGAAATTTATTAAATTATATGTGGACGATTTGTTTTTAATTATTGAAAAGGGAGAAGAAGAGAATGTATTAAATATATTTAATTCTTTTCATAATCGTCTACAATTCACTTGTGAAGTAGAGAAAGATGGAAATCTGCCATTCTTAGATGTGAAAGTTATAAGAGGTGAAAATGGCAATATCTTAACGGATTGGTTTAAAAAACCTACCAGTGCTGCAAGAATCCTGAACTACCATTCTTCTCATGCTATAAACCAAAAATTAAATTGCGTCCAAAATTTGGTTAAAAAAGTTATTGAAATAAGTAGTCCATGTTTTCTAAATGAAAATAAGAAAAGGGTGAAATTATTGTTACAGAAAAATTGTTATCCGAAGAACTTAGTTGAACGATATTGGTTAAGATATTTAAGACAGCAACCAGCACATTCAAATGAAGATCATGCTGAACTGGAAGTTATAAATAGGAAGTATTTCAAATTTCCTTATGTTGAGGGCTTATCACAATCAATTAGAAAAGTGTTCAAACGAAACGTACCTGAAGTTACACTGGCATTTTATAATAAAAGAAAAAATAAATCTTTATTTTCAAATTTGAAAGAAAAAATACCGAAGGAGTTACAAAGTAACCTCATTTATGCCATCAAATGTAAAGACTGTGACAAGTGTTACTATGGTGAAACTAGTCGTTTTCTCAAAGAAAGGTTGTACCAACATAATTATTCCATAAGAACAAATAAAAGTAACGCAACAGCCTTAGCTGGGCATGCAATAAACGAAGGTCACACGATCGATTTTGAAGATACAACTATAATAGAAAAAGAAAAAGATGAGCAAAGAAGGAAGACACTTGAGATGTTATATATTAAAAAGGATCTAAGTTCGATTAATCATAGAAGTGATATTACTAATTTAAGTAATATTTATTCTGGAGTGTTGTGCTGAGGTTTAGTGAAATTTGATTTATTTAGTTCCCTTGAGTGAACAGTGTTGAGGTTATTTGTAATGTTATCTTATTAGTCTAGTCGAAGGTTTTGTCCGGCTAACATTGTTGTTCCTTTAAATAATGTAAATTTCATTTTCTTAGTTAAAAAATTCTTACTTCTGTAAGTAATATTGTTTTATGTATCTCTGAAATATTTCTGCTTGTAATATTCATGAGTTGTAACAATCCATTTTCATATTGTGTATATGTTTGATGTTGATATGTGATTTCTTATTATCCTTTGTTTGTAGGCCTATGAAAAAGGTTTTAAATAAAACCGAAACGTTGGCAACGAGAGTTTGATTTTTTATCCTGGAAAATTGACCGAACCCCGATTAGAGAACACATCTATTCTATCAAACGGTCGATATATTATTGAATCTGTTATATATATATATATATATATATATATTTGGAATTAAAATGTGCAGCAGCTTCTGCATTTACAACCTTTCTTCTGATAGCATCGAATTTTCTTACTAACTTTTGATGTACTGGACATCAATTCCATATATAATAAGCCAGAGACATGTCAAAGTGACAAGAGTACATCGAAATATAGTAAGGAAAATCGAGGCTATCAGCAGAATTCAGCAGAAGCTGCTGCACATTTAATTTCATTTGTTTACAAGAAGATCTGCTGCCCACTTATACTAATATAAATAAAAAGATTTCACATAAACACGTAAAACAACAATCAATGATCAAACCACAATAAGAAAATGGAAAAACAAGACTAAGATCAACCGTAACAAGCGGTCTTCCGCGTAACAGAGTCAAAAACCCAACTGATCACGAAGACCGCTTGTTACGGTTGAAAGATCTTAGTCGTGTTTTGCCATTTTCTTATTGTGGGTTGATCACTAATATATATATATACTTAAAATAAACTGTGACGCATAGAAAGAAACAAAACAAATACTAACTTTTCAACATTATGACCACCATAATGGTCGAAATATTGAAAAGTGAGTATTTGTCTTTGTTTCTTTCTATGTGTCACAGTGTTTTTTTTTTAAGTGTGATCTGTCCTGCTGGACCGCATATCGTTTATATATATACATTATCTACCAAATATATTCTAAATACAAGGAGGATATTGAATTGAGTAGTATATAGTTGGGAGAACTTAAAACCATTTCAAAAGTGTGTACTGTCATATGTAGTGTTTTATTTTGACTCTACCAACAATAAATATTATGGAGTAACCATTATAATAACTATTATAAGAAATTGAACATATGTAAAAAGCTATGAATAATTAATCAAAACTATATAACCTCTATTTGAACAACCGTTTATGTTGTAAAATTGCTGAATTTATTTGCATTATTGTCTGCTATTCTTTCTGTTTTATCTAATGTGTGATCCCTGGTTTACAACTCAATTTTGATTAAATTGTAGACATTGTTTATGTAAAGTAAGTTTGATCAAACCAATTTAAGTAGAAACAATCAAGTTTTACTATGTGAAATAAACAATTTCCCCTATTTTGGTAAAGCATTTTTGGATATTAATCTTTTTTGATAATTTTATATATTCTTTGTCGTTGAATATTTAATAATATATTTATCGTAAAATAGTTATAGTTGTTTATTTGCTCGTAAAAATATTAATGGGAGATTAAGTTTAAAGCAGGGCTGGTTGTTTTGTTGCATAGGAAGCACCAGTATCATGCTGTAGTGACAAGTCAATCGGTTTAGTTGCGTGAGCAGGTGATGTCTTGGTCATTACGAAGACCTGTCCCGCGGCCAGTGGCCCTTCCTCCTCTCAAGGAAGAGGCGAATTATCGGCCTTGATTGAAGGCAAAATAGAACAAGAGAGGGTCTCTAATTTCGATACTTGGTCTCTGAAGCGAGCTAATAACTGGATGGCATGTGACTCCAATTTCCTTTACAGGAATACGTTCTAGGGACGCTAGCTCGCCTCTAACCACCCTTGTGTTCTCCAGTTAAATGAAGCCTGCATTAGCTCTCTGACAATCTTCTCAACGAGTCCATGTCAACCTAATCGACTTGGCCCAGGCTCCTGTGCACCCACGTCTCCTCCTCAGCCACTTTCCGTTCATCTATGCACTAAAAACTGTTGTCGTTTGCCTCAAACTAATTACAAACACACTAGTTCAGTGCTATCCCTATAAATGTTTAAAATTAAAAAACGTAAAATTAAGTCGTTTTGATATTTTAAAGCCTTGCTATTTGTGAATCTTGTATTGTGTTTTGCTGGTCTGTCTTGCATACCTTACTCCATCAATCTGTGTTACCAGATTATCATCTCATAAAGTTACCTTTGATTATAAAATTCATTATACCAGAACATACTGAATTCTATAAATAAAAATATCTCGTTATGTAATAACTATAATACCTACCAAAGAAACCTTAATAACATACATCAGGTTCCTGAATGGAAACATAAGAGTAAGTCTTCCCTTCCATTGTCACATAACATTATATCTTGCAGTCATAGGAAAAGGTATATTTTTGAAATGGCATATCACTTATCAAGTAACAAAAGTCCCGATAATAATACATCACTATAATGATATACTCTCTAAAATCATGAAATAACAAACCCAGTATAATGTAATGAATTAAATAGGAATGAAACTAAAAAAAAAACTTATTAAATAAATTAAAGAAAGCTGTAACTGGTATTTTGGATGTAAGCGACATTTCTGACTTCTCATTTTGAAATAAGAGAGTAATTCATGTTATTTCTAGAAATTAGCTATATTTTTCATTGGTCAACGCAACATTACATTTTAGACTAGAGTAATTTATATTATACCTCTTTGGTTTTCATAATAATGCAACATATTTAGCATGTTATAAATGTTATAGAAAATGTGTAAGTATAAACCTATTGTTAGAATAACGTGTGAAATATTAAGTATTTAATATGATAATAATGTCATAGCAAAGAGAATATTTGTTTTTTTAAAACATTATAATACATCAAAAACGCAAGCGGGAACAAACGGTTATTATTTGAACAAAATAATAAAAACAATATTCCTGAAGCGAAATATTAAGTTCAATAACATAATAACATAAACTTATGTGTTTTTAACGTTATAAAATTTTTTATAATAATTAGAATAATTATAATTATCATAATTACAAATTGATACTAGAAAGTTAGTCTATTTGTACTCATTTAAGTCTAGAATACAGATATATTAAGTGACTATGTGATATATCTTTTGCAGGACATATAAAGAGGGAATGTTTTTTTGTTAAGAATGTCACCTTCATGTTCAACATTCCTTAGAATGGTTACTCAGTGAGCTCTCTACATTGAGAGATCATATATAACGTGACCATGTCAATTTAACCTTTAAACGGATCTCTCCGTACTTGTAACTTAACATTTTTCAAACACATATAATAAAGACATATAAAATAAAGAGATAACATATTTTTCTTTCATTAAAAGATTAAAAGTATCTTTATTATTAGAAGATTAAAAAGAATCGATTATTAAAAAGAAGTTAAGAAAACTTAACACACAAGGAGCTGTGTATAAATAGTGTTCGATCCAACATAAATTAAATCTTCTGTGGTTACAAATATTTTTTAAACAGCCTAACATGCTTATACTATACAATACTTTCGGAAAAAAAAATAGATCTAAACTAGTTATACGAGGGAAACAGTTTAAGAAGCTAGATATTTCTTTCTTCTTTAGATTACCATCAACTTCTGTGGTACTGTTACTAATTATAATACTATTTTATTAGCAAATAAATTAAGGCTTTTTTTTTGTTAGTTTTGCAATTTGCACTTGTGTGGTATTTACTCATACGGGGGTAAAACAATAATGTAAAGTCTCCACTCAAAAGAAATTGTTTATTTAAACTAAGTGTTTCAAACAGGTCGTGTTCATCATCAGGTGAATTTCCAATAGGAGCAGGAAAGGACAGGCAACTGTCGACAGGACCTTCGACATTTGGCTCTGAGACAGTCGTATTTCGACAGTCGCCATATTGCTCCACTGCTTCTATTGGAAGTTTACTTGATGATGAAAACGAAGTGTTGAAACGAATAGTATAAATAAAATACTTATTTTGTGTACAGACTTTGAATTATCATTTTACTCCAGTATAAGGTTTTTTCTTTCTTTCATTACCTTTTATAGTTCATTACATTTGTAACAGTGGCAGCAAATACGAGTATTAAACATTCCAAACACATTGGAAGTTTCCATATCATACCTTTTTAACATAATCATTCCTGTTATAAATAGAATAGACCGTTAGCATATTATGTTCCTAATTATTGTTTCGCATTATAAAGTGTTAATGCAGATTCTACAGCTATTATAACTCAAAATAACATGTATTAATAACAAATTAAACAATGAGCAATAATTTCATAAAATTAACTCATTTGTTAAATTGTTACGCATAACTGTGTGAGTTGTTACTATAAGATAATATGAGAACTCTTGTCATATATAAGCATTTTACACGGAATAATGTTAGAATTATTGTTCTGCAGACTATTACTGATGGTAAAAAGATGTTATTTTGACCCAGTACATTATAGAAACACACTTCATCTTCGAGCTAATAAATTGCCCAATTATTTTTGGAATATTAGTTTAATTAATTCATTTAAATGTTAGATTTTTTTTGTTTCTTTTAACGCAATAAATAAATAACAATAAACTGAGTTTCCACCGATAATTATATACGAGTGAGCACAATAAACTTTTAAAAAGAACAGTAAATCCAGAAACTAGTAAATTCAAAATGTATTAAACTCATAAATGATTGAGATAGTGTCGATTAAACAGATGATTATGAAAGATTTCAATATATTTAACTATTGATTGAAAACATAATCTGGTTAAGAAAACAAGGAAATGCTCAATAGAAACAATGAGATACGATTTATATTGATTTTATGTTTCGTCTAAAGGATGATCATACAGTCATTCATGTTAATGAAAATGAAGGTAAGAATTTCAAGTCGAAAATATAAGCTTTGGCCTCAATTGAGTTGGATAAGGTGATAAAGATGGAAATAGGATTCCGATAATATTAGTGTGGAAGCATATATCTGAATTAGGGGACCGTGTGTGAATGAGGCATTAGCGGCCTTAGTTATTGATTGTCAGAATTCTTAGTCTGCGGGAGGGCACCTGGTTGGCCGGCTGGGAATCGTAATTTCGTTTAGGTCAGCCCACATTATCGGGCCAAGTTATTGAATGGAACGACAACCATCACGCAACCACAACGTCCCTACAAACACATTCTTGTTCTAAATACTCGCTAAGTGGACAGCCGCCCAATTTTAGATCCATAAATAATCATACTATTCAAAGCGCTTTTGCCTCCCCCTAAATGACCCCCTCCATCAACTACTGTGAGAACGAAAAAACCTATATGTCATCCTACCGACTCCGAATCTAAATTAACGAGTATTACTATATATCAGGTTTAATTTTAATATAATTGATTAAACATACGTGCTGTTTTTGGGCACAGATTTTTTCCAGAACTGGCTGTCATAACAACGTCACTACTCCATCTTCTGAATTACCTTGCAACAAAAATCAAATGTTTAGACATATACCATGTTTTATTTCTGTAAATGGATGAATAGTGTTTTGTTAGACGATGTACTCTTTCTTGTTCATGACTATGTGGATCTTCTTCCAAAAGAAAAAGAGAGTGGAAGTAATTTTTGTTGAAAAAGAAAAATATTTATGTATATATAGTTTAGAATTAGTGAAAAAAAAATAAAATGAAGCGGAAAAAGAATTTAAAATTCACTTCTTTCTTTTTCATTTTGAATTAGATTTTAGACTTAATTTTATGTAGAATGAAAGCTACCTTACACAACGATTTTAGACAGAGTCATAATACAGTATCTCCTCAGTAAATCATATAGAAAATGGGTGGAAATTTAGTAAAGTTCAATAATTAAATAATAAAATAAAGCAATAGCCAATATAAAAGAAGATAAAAAATAAACAGAAAAAAAATTGGGTGGTCATGTTTTTTATGACTAAGTATGATATTAATCCTTTGACCATGAGTTTAGAATTGGTTTTATTTGAATGTGCCTATCGTACAGATGTAATATCACTGTCTGTGTTAAATTATTTTCAACAAATGAAGAATAAAACCAGTGTCGTAATTTGTTTGCCTGTGACTACATTAATATTACCATTTATACCAAAACTCGTAGTATTGTTATTCCGAAAAACTTGTTATTATTTATCAGAGTGCTTGTGTCTCATAGGCCGCGTGCACGCAAAGCTCATATCTGTTTATTGTGGTTCACTCTATTGATTCAAAAGCTACTTTCAATTTTAAGTTCAGGGAAGAAAATTATAATGCATCTTGAAGAAGTATCTCTCTCTCTTCTATTGGTTTGTTAGGATTGTCGTTGAATCTTAAACAATTTAATGAGGACTACTTCTAATTCTATAAGAAGTCTTCAAAAATTTATTCCACTTCGAGAAAGAATGTCCATTTCTCATCTATTGCTCATTTCAGGTTTAACAAGTGGTAGTTAACATAAGAATGTTCTGTTATATATTAAACATATACTTTTAAACCCTTTTTTTAAATTTTTATTGTTTATTTTAAAATATTAAGTTCAGGTTAAACTGAAATATACTTCGTTATTCCAGCTAACTTGTATCAGATTTCTTCTTTTCTACTCATTAATGTTGAGGGATACAATAGACACTAGACTGCAGAAAGTTTGTTTGGCTTCAACGTTACTCAACCATTCGACTGCCTCATTCCTTGCATTCCCATGTATTACATTTAGAGTCAGCGTTTTTATTAGCTACATTTTGAAGAAAAATCAGATATTTTCACACTAATTTTGATTTAATAACCACGGACTTCAAACACTTTAGTGCCACATGAATATCTTTTAATGTGCATATATTTGACTGTTATGGGAATATATTTCGATTACCGTCATACAAACTTTTATTGCAAGCTTTTATCTTGGATCATCGTTGATATTTGTCCATGAGATTAAAAATGATAAAATTTACCCAATCTGGTTTTTTGTATTTATATTAAGCTGCAGATATACAAGATAAAAATTCTTTTAAACAATGTTTGAAATCAGAATATTTTAATAGAAGCAAATATTTATGGTCACATTTGGGGGCAAATATCTATCCAAATTCAATTAATACTTCTATCTATACGTGTTGTACATTTTATCTTAAGAAGATAAAATGTCGTTTCCAAACATTCTCAGTAGAATGCAGACGGCTTCATTTTTGGTGAGAATACCTAAGAGGGTGAGAAATGAAACCATCATCTGGATGTAAGAGAAGGCCATGGTTTTTGTTACCCTTTGTGGGCATATCTTTGTAGTTTATTAAGACTAATTTAGATACCTTACTCATTAAGTTACTAATACCACACTACCGATACGGTTTGATCACAGCTATGAAGAGTCAAGAATAGATTTGTGGTTAAGAAATCAAGTTCTACTAAAGAATAACATTGTGTTTGTGACCATACTCAGAACACATGTTACATATTTTTTCCAGTTCACTGTTCATATAAAGAGTTTTTAGGCATTCCTATAGCATAAAGTTTTCTACCACAGATTTTGAATGAAAATTCTTTGACACATACATTGATTTATTTTTAAGAAGTCATAACGAATAATTGAACTGGATTAATATAAACCCCTTATGATTTTCACATATTATAATAATTTTGAGAACATGTTGAAAAATTTCAAATAAAGAAAACCAAACATTTATAATATTATAGTAACAAAATTATCTGCGTTTCTTTAATATAGTAACTATCAATATTTACAATATGTAACAATTGAGAACCATAATAACAACACATGTACTTGAGTACAACCATATTTTAATACAACATATTTTTAATTTAATTTTTTTTATAGCATAAAAAAATCTTTTTTCTATATGTAGTCATTTAGCGCAAAAGAGCAAAATTTTCTGATCAAAAAATGACCCAAGGCATCAATTTTCGTCCTCTTAGTATTAATGAATGAGTTACAGATGCCGTGCTATTGTTAAGTATAATTTAATTACGATTTGTCAAACATCGTGATCCGTATCGTGTTAACATCCTTCCAAGATCAATCACATGAAAAAATATTTTAATTTTACTGGAAAACTTACATTAGAGTTATTCAAAAATCTGATATATTTAGAAATATTTTTTTCTGTAAACTAGATAAAAATTTTCAATCACCAAGTTTAGTGATTCATTTGAAGAAATTCTAATGTAATATCAATGGCTGTCTAAAAAAGTTATTTTACATGACGAAATACTCCCTAAAAAAATAGAGTACACTGACGCTGTATGGTCCATTTTTGGGTAAAATGAGAGTTTGATCATCAAACTGTATGGTCTGCTGCGTTCCTCCGAAAATGTGAATGCACTCCCACACACTCCAACCCACATGCGCGCTGTCATAATAAAAAAACACAGTTGAAATGGATTGGTCACCTCAAGATCTGTAGATGGTGACAATATTAAGATCAAATTTTTTCATGATTTATACTTTGTTTATAGTAAAGGTAAATCAGTGAAACATACTGGTGGAATCACGGAGATATGTGTAATAGCAGTTAAATAAATGTGTCTCGAAAAGCTCTTAATGTGACACTGAAATGCTTCTAAAAAATTTCTTCATCATTTATAAGTAAAATGTCATAGTTTTGCTTTTCACAAAGCATTAGACCTATACCCATAATTGTTTAACTATATTTTTTTTATTTCATAATTTATTTCATAGTGTCATTTTATTGTATACTATGCCTTGTTTTTGTAGTAATAAAACACCAATCTGTGGTACACAGACACCTTGAATGGAGAAACACAATGAAATTTAGTCTACAGGGGAGGAGGGAGTGGGTGGTTGTTGATTGCGATCGTTAAGAGCGGTTTAGCTGTGCTGACTGTTTACTTAGTGCTTTTGCGAGACTTATTGACTACATCATTTAACTCTAATATGGTGTTATTTATAATAATTCTCCTTTCACATTCAGAGGCATGATTATATTTGTTGCTCCATCTAGTACGGTGTCATGTTTGTAGTCTAGAAAATCTAGTATTATGTTCCTTATGGGGGTTTGTGAAGTTTTGTGACAAACATATGACAAACTCCCATTCTACTGTTCATTATTAAAATTCATATTACCTGTTCATATCTTAATATGAAAGTCTGCACATTTTACATCTGTCTATTCGTAATATCAGTTCATGATTCCTATATCAACACATACCCACCGTTTTGAACTAACAGACGGAGATATCCCAAGCTATTACTTACCAGCTCACTTGTGGAATATAAGTGACAAATATGTGAGATCATGAGATGACAGTAAAACATGAATTTCCGTGTTAAATAATATAGTGTTGCAAATATTTTTTTTGGTTCGATGTCAACATTTGTCCCTTATTTTGATTCAAAAAGTGGTGGAATGATAACGTTTGAAAGATTTTGATAATAGTGTTTATTATTCTTTACCAAATGTATTCATACATTTTATGCTATTTGATATCCTGAGAATATTTATATAAACAATAAGAAACCGAAATATATTAAAGTAAAAAATGCCGGTTCCTAAAGGATACAGTTTTAAGGTACTAAACTTGGTATACCAGGTTTTTAAAGAGAGAGCTAAAAGGAAATATCTCTCTCAAAGTTACTCTGGTACCTTATCGACTTAATTGAGCAATTGCCGTATCTTATCTCAACAGTTTACATTTTAAAACCCAAGGATAAAACTTGAAATTGGCTTATGAATGAAAGTAACAACCATTCAATTTCTCATTCATGATTATCTCAAAACTCATTTTTATTTTCTTTGTTTTTTTTTTATCATAACTTAATAAAATGTGACCAATGGCAAGGAAAAGAATGATGACACTCAAAGCCTTACTAACGTTGGTTTTAATGAAACGGTAAAGGACTTCTCAAGCATACAAAAAAAAAAAAGGAAAAAACAATTCAGTATCTTAGAGCCTTCATTAAGAGTCGACTGACTGCAATCTTGACGAGATAAACGAATTTCTAAATTAACTGTTCTCAACTTCGTTTCATTATTTTATACGAGACACTCTCAGTAAACTGGCATCCTTAAGCACTGCTAATATTAAACACTGCGAAGCGTCTATGAGAAAATTACACACTTTAAAAGTATCATTAATGTATATGTTTTAAAGTTAGTAAACTAACAAAAAAAAAATAGGAAAAACATACACATCAATTATCTAACTTTTGGTTTTAGCAGTATTCAGGAGAGCAAAAGGAAAGAAAGATACAGTTAGAAATACGGGTGTTTCGTCTCGTTCCCTTTGCACTCATGAAGATGGTCATGACCGAATATTTGGATCGGTCGGTAGACGCATTCACGCATCAACTTCTATGTTTCTTCTTCTTTTTCTTCTTCCCATTTCAGATTTCAGATGGCAGGAAAGCTGAAATAATCGATAATCGTGATTGTTAGTCTTTTTTTTTTGTTTTCTAGTTTTAAAATTAATTATATATATATATATATATATATATATACTTTTTCGTTGGAAATACGATCCAAAACAGACAAATATAGTTCAATATAGAAAAAGAAACATAGATAAATCAAAAGAACACACTGACAGTTTCTAATTTTCGGTTTGAACCGTCTTCAGGAGAGATAAGAGAGGGAAACCAAGCGCACTGGTTAAGAGACGGTTGGAGACCCAACCGTCCAACCGTCTCTTAACCAGTGCGCTTGGTTTCCCTCTCTTATTTCTCCTGAAGACGGTTCAAACCGAAAATTAGAGACTGTATGTGTGTTCTTTTGATTTCTCCATGTTTCTTTTTCTATATTGAACTATATATATTAATGTTAAAACTAGAAAACAAAAAAAGACTAAAACTTGCTATTCTCGATCATTCCGGCTATCTTGCCGTCTGAAGAAGAGGTAGGAAAAAGAAAAGGAACACAGGAGCGGAGACGTGAGAGTGCCACCGACCGATATAATGTGACACGCGATATATATATATATATAAAACATGAACGTGTAAACCAATGTAAGCAAGCATACAAAAAGGCTTAAAATTTTTGAACCAAAACAAGTGATCATCGTCAAGTTCAATCAAGTGCTAAGACCACTTGTTTTGGTTGAATGATCTTAGATATTTTTCAGATTCCTTGCTATTGTCTAGCCGTAATAATATTATAGATATATAAAGAATAGAAATATATTGACAGTTTATACAATAATAGTAAAATAATATTATGACTCAGTTAGTGTTCTAGATTCAAATCAATGTCTCATATGCAAACCTTCCAGTTTTATTAATAAATTTTATCACAGCCCTACGAAACACACGAAAACAAAAACCATGCAACTATTACAGATATGCTTATAGACAGAATTGGATTATGACAAAGTGTGAACTGGACTGACACAGCGAACTGAACGATTCACTAATGAAATCCAGTTCACAAGGATTTTATAAATAAAATCCTTCCAGTTTTATTAATAAATTTTATCACAGCCCTACGAAACACACGAAAACAAAAACCATGCAACTATTACAGATATGCTTATAGACAGAATTGGATTATGACAAAGTGTGAACTGGACTGACACAGCGAACTGAACGATTCACTAATGAAATCCAGTTCACAAGGAAACATAAATAAACATTTCTCGCATATAAGCCATTATATATTTTAACAAATCATACCTACATCATACATACATTCAGAAATATACCAACCCAAATAATAGATTTGAATTTTTTTGGTCCAGATTTAAGGTATCACACTATTAATCTAGAAGTTAAAAACAAGAAATGTTGTTTCTTAAAACTCTCAAGGTTGAATTTTTTCTTGATCAATAGGGTTTTCTTATAGTAAAGTACAATTTTAGAAGTAAGACTCATTTGTGTTACTATCAAAGTCATTGACAATCACATATTTTTTTATAAATGACGTATTTTCAAACTATTTAATAGTATTATCAAACTGATATATAAATTTGCTAAATGACTTATTTAATTCTCTTGTGGCTTTGTCAATATTATCTGCTATAGCAAATAATGTTTCATCGTTAATTAAAGAATGTGATTACTTCTGGTATATGAAACAGTGATTTTTAGCCAAAAATATGTTAATTCAATATTCAATGTTTGGTTTTTGTCATGTAATGTTCACAGTAATGTAATACTTCAATAAATTTTAAACTTTGTTGGATTACGAGAAGAACAGTTTTCAAATAGTACCCGTTAGGCATAAAGAATTACACCATTCCTTTTAATGTTTAAAAACGTACTATAAAAATTGAATTCCTATCTTAGGTAAAGCATAACCTAATTATTATAAAAATGTGGAATGTATAAAATATTGTGGACAGACATGCACCAATGGGATGCAGATAGACCATGTTTACCAAGTTAAATTGACGATTCATGGAGAAACCGTTTTCTACTATGTCGAAAAAAAAATTTTTTTTTAAAGATGAAAATATAATTGAAATACTTCCTTCATAGCTAATATTTAGTATAAAATTCAAACAGATGATACTTCAGAAATAAATTAGCCAACTCAATGAAAGGTTGAGTGAATTTAAGAACATTTCCTTTCAGCTATTACTCAATTGTCATAAAGAAATTAAACATAATAATATAATAATGTACGTTGCTTATGAATTGCTCTATAATTTGTCGAATTGTAGTATAAAATAATTTCCAGTTTGATATTTTGAACTCTGTATATTAGGGTGTTAATGGTGCTTTATGTTCTACTAATAGGAGAAATTTGTAGTTGAATGTCAGAATGAAACAAATTATTATCGACCTAATAGAGCATCGTGTACTGCAATAATAATTCTGCAAGCCTAACTTTAAAATCAACCAAAACTAGTATTAGTAATTACATTAAAATAGAATCGATTTGATCTCCGATACAAAATCATGTCAGACCAATTAGCACATTTCCCAGATGTCAAAAGGATTATCAAATAATCGACTGTATAAAACTATTACCTTTTTTGGAATATATGAATTTCAGTAGTTTTTCTTTCTTATCTGCTCTTTTATTTTTCACGAGTTTGAGGTCAGTGTACGAGCTGTCAAAAGTAGGTTTCAGACAACATTGTATATTAGTTCAGCATCTTACTGAAAAAGAGCATAGTATAGCAATATATAGTTACATTTTGTGCAATATAATGTGAAAGAGATCCTTACATTCACATTTATGACATAAATTTGTTGTATGTTACCTTGAAAACTTTTGTTACATAATTCAGAAACAGTAGTCTTTAAAAAAATTTAAATAAAATTAATACACTTTACCATTTTTAAAATTAATAATACATTTTACATTTATAAAAGGATATAGAAGTTTTAACTGTCAGTTCTGGGCACTGCATATAAATCTCAATTTTTTTTTATTTCTCTTTATTTGGAAATTGATGTCATTATTTCAATATACTCAGGAGTCGCTGCCCTGTCTTCCTGCGGGACTCTTCGCTCTTCGCACCTCCTGATGACGACGATGATCGAAATATCGATGTGAGTTATGTCTGTGTCTTTCTGTGTGTTTCCTTCGTTTTGAATTTATTTCATTTAAAAAAAGTCCGCTGGACTGTTTCTTTTAATTGGTATATATATATATATATATATATATATATATAAGAAAAAAAATACTTGTGGTTAATTAAAATCATTTCTACACATCCTTTGTAACTAAACAAAATAAGAACACAAGATGGAATCTGTTTGCGGAGTGCAGTAACTTACTACAGCCTATAGTATTTGGAACGTACGCTACTAAAATGTCTGTGTATCATACACGAGTTAAAATCTTAAAAATAATTGTGATTTCGATATCTTAGGATTTTCATTAGATTAACAAAGGACCATTTTTTCAAAGTGTTTCTCTGTAAGCAACATTTATTGATCTCTACGCCCCACGTCTTTTTGTAAATCGAATAAGTTACGAATAAAAAAACTAACGAAGAAGGATGGACCAAACCTCGGTGATATCATGAAAGCTAATAAAAAAATTTCATTACAATGGTCCTGCTGACTACTAATTAAATGATAAAGCATGTCGATATTGCTTCTTATTTTCTTATAACATATTTTAAAGGGAACCTTCTAAATCATGTTTAAATCAAATCATGTCAATCGCAGTGTTGACACGATATATTTAGTAGGTTTGTGTACTAGTTTATAAAATAAACCATCTATCTTTTAATGAGTGACAACTTACAGCTACCATAACCTTCATTAATATATCTGTCAATGGCTTCGTGTAAAAATATATTTCTTTGTTAGGAATATTTAGATCATTGTCACAGTCATAGAAATATGGGAGAAGAAGAGATGTTTAGGCTAATGATGAAAACAGAGATAGAAGCGAGTTCAGATTAAATTAAATCAAAACAAGGTAAATAGTAATTAAATGAGATAATATTAATAAGTTGACTGTTTCCATAAAATATGATAATATCGACTAAGTCATGACCAGTAGCAACTACAGTAAACCCTCGTTTAACACGATTTCAATTAAAACGAAATTCGAGTTTACACAGCAAATGAAATGTAAACACTATTTTTATATTCGATTCAGAGCGGTAAAATAAAAATTTGAAATTCCCGTCATATTTTTGCCGAGAGTGAAGAAATATTATGAAAAAAAGTAATCTTGCATTTAAGATTATCCTACGTCTAAACAATATGTAACAAGTCATTCCCCAGGTATCGGTCATTTATAGAAAAATATCAAAATTGCCATTGTCACCAGAAAATAAATCTCAAAAACTACAGCGACTACATTAACGTTGATGAACAACGCGCTAATTAATTAGAAGTTGTTGAATCAAACAATGTGGAAAGACCTTTAAATCATGAAATCACGTTACAGTAGCTTAACTAGTTTTTCAGAATTTCTGAAACACTGAAGCAAGGAATACTGGACATAGATCCTGAGCTTAAAAGAAGCATCTAAGTTAGATAGCTGATTAATAGTGCTTTTAGCTGCTACAACGTCATGTATGAAGAAAAAAAAGACGAAGAAATTGATTCAGAAGATGTTAGATAGCATTTTATTAAAAAAGAAATTGGATATGGTTTTCAAATAAATATAATGTACATTCTTATTTATAACCTCATAAATTAGTTAAATTAAGATAAATGTGAGAAACTTATTTCATAAGTTTTGAGATAATTACAATATTTTCTATAAATTTTATTATTCAATTCTCATGATTTCACATAACACGTCCATTTAAGGGGACCAATTAACCGTGTTAAGCGAGGTTTTACTATAATCATTGATTTGGGGAAAGTTTGAGTAAATCTTCTTAAAACACTTTTTCCTATATTAATTAAATTGTTTTTATAAATATAAAAACATTCAGTTCTCTCCTCAAACTGATTAATTCTGAATCTTTCTGACGTGTGATGAAGCAGTCTGGGTAATAAGGTATATTTTAGTTCAGTAAATTTACATTGACTTTTAATTCAATCTTAAGTTAACATTTATTGTAAGAAATATGTTTTATATTACTTAACTCATTTCATTTCAATAGTTCAAATAGCTGACTGTTTG
The DNA here is from genome assembly GCA_026182355.1 of Hermatobates lingyangjiaoensis. NCBI lineage: Eukaryota > Metazoa > Arthropoda > Insecta > Hemiptera > Hermatobatidae > Hermatobates > Hermatobates lingyangjiaoensis. Next base: position 1,983,467 of record JAPFBL010000329.1, read on the forward strand.
AAGAAACAAAAAGTAGGCTTTATATCGTTTTTTGCCAAATATGTAGAAATTAATTATGTATTTTTCATCATGATTTGGACGCTGTGCCGGACCCAGATTAATCCTACTTGAGATTGCATCAGTAAATGAACATTTCGAAAAGTTTGTTTCATGTTTTCGTAACAGAATAAATGGATTCAAAAGCAAGAGGGTGAAATCGTTTTATACCATGTCGGATATGTTATATTAGGGTCAACTTAAATAATAAATGAATTAAGGGTAATAATAATTTTAGGAAGAAAGAAGTGGTTTGACTAGTGGCAACATTATCCACACAGGACCGGGCTGTAAATAGTGTGCGAAAGGAGCAAGGCCGGTAATTCGAGCTGGCCTAGTGATAAGGCCTATAAATCGGCCACCCTTATCGCCTTCTTCCCGGGGGACTTGCGCCGTCCCGCCACATTAATACCCGCAAAGTACCTCCATTATCCACTACCTATAACTATATGTCAATCATAGGGTATATCTTTTTCAAAATACCAGGCTAACATAGTGGATTACATTCAAATATTCTCATTCACACCTTTGAATAAACATAATTCTCTTTGATGAGTTGTTTTTCCTGTTCAAGGAACACTCTTCTAAGGAAGACATTTATTGGATTTCTTAGTTCACCATATATCATCAGTGAATCTTACTATCCTCCTCATAACTCTAATTTTCTATTGCTCTCCTAGTACCACTTATGAAAATGTCGAGAATGGCTAACACTCAACTTTCCTCTCAACAATCGTGATATCAATCTCCCGTAGAATGAATTGAGTTATCGTTTTATTTTAATTTACCTATCATCATGAAGCTATAATATACACTCATTGTCTCTTATAGCAATATAAAATATTAACAAACGGTAGTCAGTCAATTTAATGATGTAATTATTTTATGCACCTAAAATTAGATTGTCAGTTATGCAAAGTTTGAAATCGTTGTTTTACAACAGAGGTCTTCAATCTACGGCACGCTAAGACATTTTTCTTAAAAATCACGGAATTATAAATCTATATCTTGAAACTATTTTAGTATCTCTTCACAATAAAGCATAAAAAATAATAAAATATGAGGAGTTTACACTCAGTTTTACTAGAAATATACTAAATAACAAACTCGTCGACTCCCAATTGTGTTTTGATTTTATTTTAATGGCTATAGTGTATACGTAATATTAAGCGCAATGACAAAACTATCAACTATCAAAACTAAAGTTGATGTGTTTAATGATTTTATTGGTGTCAATGAGGCAATACCCATTTGATTTGTAATAACAAATTCGAAATCATTGGTTAAAAAGAATCTGAAAAGTTATTATTCTTATTACTCCTGCAGTCGGACTGCTGTTTCTCTCCTATTGTGTTTATTCTCTAATTCCTAAAATCAACATTCAATTTTAAATTCTTTAATGAACTTCATGATTATCTCCAGAAAAGAATCACTCACTTCTTTTGTTTTAAGGTAAAATTCTTTATCTCCATCTGAGTGAGTTCTTCGTATTCAAATAAAATGCCATATATTCTCTTCACTAGATAGACAGTTTCCAATCTTCGTATGATGTTAAGTACGGTTTGCATTAGAAGTAGTTAAGAAGACAAAACCTGGACAAATCTTTTACAAATATTTTGAAACTATAGCTTCAGGATATTTTATTCTTTTTAGAAATATGATATCAGCTGGAATAAGTTTTTTTAGTCTAAATAGGACGTACTATTCAAACAATATTTTATCTTCTTTCCGTTCCATCAATTTATTAATTGTATTCTTAAAGAAAGCTGAGGCTGCAAAAAGTTTTCAGAATGCTACGATTTCTTTCTCATCAAACCCTTCCTGGCGGTCACTGCCTCATTCCTCTTTATTCCTTAGTGTCTAGCTAGCAAGAACCTGATAATAAACTTAGTTTTAACAACGATACTATTGATTTTTGACCCAACCGCATACCATAAAAGAACCCCTTATTTGGAATCATGAAGCTTAAAATCAAAGTAATCATTTATAATTTCCTTGATGTCTCTGTACTATGAAAGGCTTTGTATCTTTTTTTCTCCCACGGAAGAACTTCCATTTAGAATCATCTTCAATAATCTGAAAAACGAATTTTGTTCACAAAAATATCTAAAAGGAGGACATTTAGTAATTTTCCTTGTTAAAGGTAGTGTAGGTGATCATTTCTCCTGTTATCTTTTAACAAGATTGTTTTTATAGAATACTAAGGTTAATATAGTATGCAAATTGCATTTTATGAAAACCGGAAGCAAAGTGTTTGTGTTTTTGCTTGATTAACTACAACACTATTATTAATCTTGTATATTATTATAAAACTTATTACTTTATTTTATTGCATACTTTTAATCTCTTTCTAATTCATTTGATTTCTTGTAAATATTATTAGCTTATCTTATTATGAACAAAATTACATTGATATTGAACAAATTAAAACATAATTAATTTTGTTCACCTATAATAAAGAAAGCCTGTCAACATATTTAATAGGTAGCTGCTTTTGTAGGCTTAAGAAAATATATTTGTTTGTTTGACGATATGGTAATACAATTAATTCATTCATCGTTGGAAGGTGATTGGAAATATGACGAGAACATTATGATGAGGCCATATTTGTTTGTGATATCTACCATGATTTGAATTTAATTTATTTAACTTCTCTGCTCTTTCTATGTATTTCGTTCAATATTTATATAACTAGTAATTATTATTCCGAATATTTAGAATTCACAATATTAATTTGCTTAGTAATAAAATTGCAGAGTAGAGAAGATTCAACAAACTTTTTTGAATCATTGTTATAGAGACAATATTTTATAATCGCAGACGGTGTTTGCACGTTTTCAAAAAATTATGCAAATCAAAAAAGAGTCTAATGAAACGTTGTTTAGACCGAGGCTGTACGAGAAGAGCAGCAGTAGGAGATGGACGTGTCTTATTGAAGCGACAAAAACTTGGCCCTTAATAAAGGCTCGTCGTTGGAGTTACAGATTCCACGCGTGCGTTGCCTAATATAGTTATATGAGTTATGTCCGGAGCCAGTCGGCGCACGCACTCCTTCTCTCGTCCCTTGAATACTAAGCAATTGTCTACGACACCACCAGGCGCTCTAATAAAATCACTACTACATTATCTTTCATCCTATATTCTTCCTCTCTATGGGCTTCACAGTATCAAACAAAGTCTTAAAATAACAGAAACTACAAAAAAATTTTTGTTTATGTCATAAAAACGACTGTTACGATGACGTATTTATATCATAGAGGTAGATATTATGTTTTGTTTGCTTATCTAGTGCAGCTAAAAATTGTGCGCATTTATATTTAATTCAATTTTATTTAAACATTATGTTCTTTGAAGTTTTGAATATAAACAATAGTGATTCATGAAAAAGCTTTGAAAATAATACAAAATGCATATACATCAATCAGTATATTTAATCTAGATTTTTATTAAATATTATTTTTAATAACTAAATCTTATTTTTGATTGCCAGGTAACTTTGTGTTTAATAGCCTTGAAAGTTAGGTCTCTCATGTTCGATATTAACCATAAGGTATATTATGTCACCAGCTTTACTGATATGAAGGGAGAGTTTTGTTAATGGTGCCAAAATAATGATTTAACATCAGAATGTCCTATTATTTTTATTAGCAGTACTTGTACTATACTGATGGAGGAAGTAGACATCCCATTGTTAATATTTATGAAAGTCCACATGAGTAAGTTTGTTGTGGATTGATAAGCCCGCCTGTCAATTCTCGGTTATCAGTCGATCCGCGATATGGCTGAATAAGCTGGGAGCGCGATATAATACCAAAACATGTTATCAGTCGATCATGAAAAGGCCTGTTGGAAGAATTATCCAAATATTCTTAGAATCAGTACTGGGTATCTGGTGAGCTGATTTATTTTCTATATTTCACCTGTAGGAAAAGAGAATCGCGCCTGAAGAATTCCTTTTCAGTACAGTCATGTTATTTTACTACAGATAGTGTACCGTTTGTGAAAGAAAATTGCTCTCGGTATTCATATATTCTCAGGTTCTTAAACTCCTTTTTTGACATTCTTACTCTACTAAAGGTAAAGCATAGTGTACATAGAAAAATTCCACCACGAGATTATGACGGATTTAGATGTTTTGAGATACTTAATGTTATCTATTTTCGACATTTTTTTGATGATTTTTGTGTTTGTGGGTGTGTATCCAAGAAGTATGTGGAGGCACTGCTGATCACGCAGTTTGATGGATCAAATTCATATTGTACGCAAGGATGGGTCATTCAGTTTAGACGTTCCTTATTTTTTTTTTTTTTTGATATGATAGCCAAATAGCTGCTGAATTGCATGATGGAATAGTAAATTTTTTGACCCAACTGTACTTTACAAGAATTTTGTTTCTCTTAAACTATTAACACTAGACTCTTAAAAGTTTGTTATTATAATGGAAGGTACAGAAAGAATCAGTGAAAAAATTCACAGATTTTAAAAACACCTGAAAACATATTTCTTTCAAATTTTCATTCACGATCGAATCTAAACCTGTAGACTTGTTATCCTATTACTCAACAGCAAAACTGTTAGATGGATACGAATGAAATTATACTGCAATACAGACCCTTATGGGAGGATGAGTTATACATTTCTTTTATTTCATTACATTAACAAAAAAGGCCATTATATTAGGTTTTATAATTTCAAACAAATGTTTTTTTAATACTAAACGCCCAACCATAAAACAATGAAATTAGTCAAAAATTGTATATAACATTAACATTTTATGAAAAAATCTGGAATCCTACACTAAATTTTGCCATAAATAAATATCATATCAACAAATTGATTTCCAATTGATTATTTCTGAAATTTTAATATGTGTATACTTAAATGTTAAGCAATAATGTTAAATATATATACGAGTATATATGTACATGTAGCTCTAATAATTTTATCGGACTTGTATGCAGCGCGACAATGTCAGTAATATTGTACATTCCTTTGTATTAACTAAATTAAATATCAGTTATAGTTTCTTTAATGACCTTAATTAATGTACATAGGAAGTATCCTTCACATTTATTGTTGTATGCTTCATTTAATAACAATTATTAGTTTTTAAATAATCAATAATTCCCTGTGATTGGTTCACACTGTGATTTAATGTGATCAACTGTTTTTACCTTGTGTTGACAGAGGTCATGCAATCTTCGTATGATGTCAAATACATCATCCATTCATATTGGTTAAATATATACATTTCTAATAATTGTTTTATATCTATTTCTGAATTCTTTTTTTCAAGATATAATATCTTCTACAAATCTAATTCCACATGGAATGAGCTTTGTACAAAAATTAGACGCGGTTGGTCTTGCAACGTATTAACTGCTTTCTTCTTTATTCATTAGTCAGTTCTACTCCTGTGAAGGTTGAAGTGTGTATTTTAAAAATGCTCGAAACTCCGGAATATCTCTATAATTGCATATATTTCGATATTGTTTACTCTCTTTCACAAGTATTCCCCTGCTTCCAGGTACTCACATTGAAATCAAATTATTTACTCTGGTCTCTTTAATAATTTAGGTTTCATCAGTATATCAGACATTAACCATTTGTATTGAAATAATAAAGGCAATCCAGGCAAAGATTTGTGTTTAGTTTAAGCTTCCATGCAAAATAATCTTCGAAGAGCATTGTATTTAGCCAACATAGAGATCAAAGTAATAATATTTAATTCTATCATTTATTTTTATATTTCATCTCATATAGAGGTCTTTTCATTTGGCGAAATAAACCGAAAAATAATCATTTTTCTAAGAAATATCTAAGTTGGATATGTTTATTATTATTTTAGTTCTGCAGACAGTAGAGATTGTCATTTTTCTGATACTATAAATCACAATTACAATTACAATGAGTAAATCAGTCGATTTACCACAGTAGAAAAGATATAACTATATTTTTATTTATTATTTAATGTACTTAATTTATTTATATATTTACGATGTATGTATTTATTTGTATTTATATATTGGTGCTTATGGATTTCTTGTTATCTCCATGATCCGCAAAATAATATTTTACACAGAACATTGCTATAGTACTCTATTCCTTTTTAATCTTTCATCTAAAGAAACTCCCAGTGTGTGTCCGTAACTTGGATGGTTTCAAATTGATCTTGTTTCTCCTTGAGAAAGGTCTAAGGATCGTTTTAGGTGGATTTATACACAGACATATCTTCTTTGCCGATCTTCAACAACTTGGAGAACATGTTGCAATATCTAAAATGCTGTACGATCAAGTATTACTGTTCTTCTGATAAAAAGTCCTCAGCATATCTCTGCGTATCATAGACATCAGCATGTAAAGTATTCAGCATGCCATCCACAACTAATCACAACAATTAGAACCGTGGCACATCTCACTGAGAACATCAATTATTGTTCACGACTTAAGTTATAGTAGGTTCAATACCTATACTATTTAGTCTTTTATAATAATACTGTAATATTTTCATTTCATATCTGATTAATTCATCTATACACTAGGATATTTCATGACCTCTTCGTAACTCCAACTGTTAATAAATCAGTCACTTTTGCACAAAATACCACAGCATTCACAGAAGTGCATCCAAAAAATAAATCAGCAATAATTCAGTTAGAATATGACAAAATAAGTCCAATTTTGTATTAAGAACATATTCAAACTGAAACTATATGAAGCTGTATGAAACTATATTTTAAGAGGGATAATTTCAAAATATATGGATAATTTATTATAAATTTGTTACAATTTAGTTACAACCTTGGAACGTAGAATATAATAGGAATGGACGTGGATTCTCATAAAGTTCAAGCCTTCTGTTTAATAAAATGTTAATAAATATTAGACTGATCAATGATTTCATGTTTCCTATAACTAGTAAAAAGACAATTGCTTTCAAATAATAGAGGATTGTTTAAACTGAATGTACAGTTACAGTAAATAAACCACAAAATCTATTGGTTTTTAACGAGTTTAATATTCACCTATATTCACCTGTAGTAAAATTGAGTTTAGCCAAACGTAGATTTAATTAAAATATGGTAGTTTTCTCTCTATTTTAGCCAGTAGTTTACTCATCTGGTTGGAGGATTTGTCTTGATTTCTACCAATTTGGAAAGTCATCCATTATTGAAATTATTATGAAAAGTATAAATACTTTATTATATTAGGTTATGTGAATATAAAAACAATACACTGAAAATAATAATTCTATTATCACAAAACTTCCTCAAACCACATATATAACCAATTGAAAGAGCAATTCCACGAACTAAATAAACGTTTTGTTTATATATATATATATATATATATATATATATATATATATATAACATGATTTCACATAAATACGTGAAATAGAATCAATGATAAAACCACAATATGAAATGGGCAAAAAAAGACAACGACCTTTCAACCGTAACAAGTGGTCTTCGTCAGAGTCAAAAACCCACTGACGATGAAGGAATGCCACGGTTGAACTACCTTAGCCTTTTTTTCCCCATTTCATATTTAGGTTTGATCATTGACTGTTATTTCATGTGTTTATGCTAAATCTTGTTATGTATATGTATATATATACATTGATTGTTATTTCATGTGTGAATGAGAAAGAACAATCAATGATCAAACCACAATATAAAATACGGGAAAAAAAAGACTATGATCGTTCAACCGCAACATGCGGTCTTTGTCAGAGAGTTTTTGACTCTGACGAAGACCGCATGTTACGTTTGAAAAGTCTTCTTACCCCCCACTCCACCCCCTCCCACAATTCATAATGTGGTTTGATCATTGATATATATATATATATATATATATATATAAATTAGTTAATGGAAACTCTGTCCTAATATTATGGAGCCCAAAATCAAAGGAACCCACATTTAGGCTAATGTGATAGTTGGTTTGGTTAGCTTTGATTGAGTTTCGAAGAGGCAGTTTACCAATATGAAATCCACTTCCCAGTTTAATATCACCTCCATAGATTTAATCGACATATAGACATAAGTTAGTAATGGTATTTATTCAGTAGGTAGTCAGTCCTTTATAAACCCTATTTCCATCAAACCAGCAAGTATGATCTAATACTGACATAACCCAAACCCACATATTTCTTCGGAGTTTAATTTTTTTATGTAAATGATCACTGATAATATCACCAAACCTTTTACGAAATAACGTTCTTATTTATTGAATCTAATTTTTCGAACTAGTTTTATTTAAAACTGCACTTCCTTAGTGGTAATAATATTATAAGTTTGTAACTAAGCTATACGGAATACAAACTTTTGTATGAGTCTAAAAATGACATTGAATTAAGTGAATGAATAAATTGCAAATTGTCTAGTTCTTTACAGAAAGTGTAATATTTTTTCTATGCTTGAGAAAATTCAAATTTTCATTGATCTTGTTATCTATTGACAGACTTCCGTTTGTATTTTCTTAAAAATGAATGTAGGAATATTTTTTACTCTTCAATTGATGCAATGGACATCTATGTTTTAATACAGCAGTTATAAAACTTCTGCGAAACAAAAAATGTAGATCTAGGTTTAAGACTCTCTGATCTATCAAAGAATCTCTTACAGTAAATCATTGCTTTTATAGCCTTAGCCGATGTAATTGTTACATGGGTCATACGGTTTAATTTTTATGTAATGAGACTCTAAACATTTTGCATACTACTTTCTTTTTCTTGAAAATGGAACAATTACATTATTAGGTGAATTTATATCCAAAAATTTTTATATGCCAATCCTTCAAGGATTTTGAGAGCATTACTTCTAATTTAGTACCATCCTATCTGCATATAACAACAAATTCATCTGCATATCCTAGCGTATGTAACCTTGATTGTTTAGACTATGCCGTAAGTTAAACACAACTAATCTTCACAATAGGAATCAAAGCAGACATCACTGAGGACGTATTTTGTGGTTACTATTTCAGTAGTGGTAGACTCTATGCCAAAACCAAGTAATTTTGTGAAAGATTATGGTAATCCTTTTTATACTTGTTATATAAAATATTTGTATATTACTTCTCAATCAATGGACTAAATCATTTATGAATTTAAAAAGAATTCTGTTTCGTGAACTAAATATTTTAAATTTGGTTCTGCTGATTTCCTCATTTCATAGATTTGTTATATTTTATCTATTTGTTTATCTCTTCATACACCTAAACTATCTAATATTACTATAGGTCATTTCATAGATTTGTTGTATCTTATCTCTTTGTTGTATCTCTTCATACACCTAAACTATCTAATATTACTATAGGTAGAGCTTAACAGTTCTTATTTGTAATGTAATAGTAATCCATTAATATAGTAAGCTCATGAAATATTTGTATTAATGACAACAACTAATGCAAAGTTCTGTTTTTTTTTTCATCACCAAAGATGTGGCATACAAATTAACCTTACTGCAATAATAAATGACAAAACACCTTTCTCATATTTGTATAATTCTCAAAAACCATGAAGTTGTTAAATATATCAGTAATTATAGACATAACTGTTATACATATAATAAGGTGAATCATGAATATTTATAGCAACAATTTTGTTGGTCGACAATTTTTAATCATGAAAAGTATTGTAAAATATATGGTCGAGTGACATTAGGTTAGGTTATGTTGCAGTGGCAGTCCCACAAGGGAACACACTTAGGCCGAGCATTGGCCCTTTGTGATACCACACAATGAAGTTTGATTCTACAATGGGAGTCCTAAATTTTGCCTAACTCAAGTGTATTTAGAGTAGGGATCTTTAACGAGTAACTGACATCGTACAGGCTCGGGACCGACAGTTTAACGTCCTTCTCCGAGGGACGACGTGCTCAGATTTATTCACCTTCCGCGTGAATAAATCGAGGGCCAGGTGGGGATCGAACCCCGGTGCTATCAGTTCAGAGGCGAGCACGTAACCACTGGGCTAGCCTGACCCCCTGTCGAGTGACATTTCTTGTGTTATTGTTATGAATTTTATTTACCTTGTATATTATATAGAATTATCTTATTTTATATCATTTAATATAAAAATTACATATAAAAGTTAAAAATTTAAATTATATATTTTTTTTTCTTTATACCTGAAAAATAAGTTCATATTACGTTTACTGTATTCTGGTAAAAAATTCTGTTGATGTAAAAGAATACAACAAGTGCAGCAGGATACCCATTATTTCAAGAGGAGTTCTCAGTATTATAGCTACATTACATTGTGTGGTAATCATAAGTCCATGAATATTATATTCCTTGTATACTAATATTAGTATTGTATGCTATCCTTTTTAGCAGATAATATGAATTTCCAACTAAAAATATCGCTTTTTTTGGATATTGAGTTGCAATCATTTTTGTCGAAACTGTTCGGACAGAAATGAACTTGTTATTTTATGCACATTTTATGATTTCATAAATATTATATTTTAAACAATAAAATAAGAAATGAATTATAAAAAAAAAATCTAATCACAATTTGTACCTCTTACAAAAATTTTAATAAATTCTAACCATTAATATTAATATAGAGCTGAAAAAAGAAAACTAAAAAAAAAATAGCAATAAGAACTAGTTGTATTATGAGATTTGTCTGAAGATATTATATGCAGATGACCTTCTTATTATAAAATGACAACTGCTATATGTTACTGAATATGAGTTAATGTGTTATATTAAAATTTTTGAATGATGGGTAAAGGAAAAATATTTGGAACAAAAATGTTACTAAAATAGACTGATACATTTTTCAAGAAGAAGGTAGTAACTTTTATTGATGTCCTTATTAAAAATAATAGACTGGGACTCTGAGAGATACTCCTCAAATACCTTGCAGTCTCTTTAGATGGAAAACGAAAGTGGAATGATAATATAACAGTACATTAGCTAACGTCCTCCGTTTAGCAATAATATTTCTAGATGAATGATATTTCTATTTGAGTCCAAAACTCAATTTATTGTCAGCGGGTTTGATACTATGTTTCCTTGTTAACTCAACTTTAGTTGACTGTATAGGCCTCTCCAGACTTTCTTGCATACAGGTAATTTTTAAACAATAAATATTTCACTACAAGAAAAGTGGAGTTATCATAAAATTAATTACAACATTTACATGTTTTTATGGCCTACGTTCTTATTTATGATATTACTGAGATAATATCTTCATGTATGTGGGTGGGTGAGTAATATGAAATGCATATAAACTTAGTAAGCATGACTTAAGTTGGATTTTTAGACATATCTTAATGAAGATTGTCATATGTACAAATTTTTCTTTGAGTTTAAGTTACACTTTTGTTCTCGGCAATATCGCATCATGGGAAAAGTACTTTAACGTGTTTTATATCTAGACAATTATTTTATCCGCTATTCTGGCTATTTAAAGTATATCAAAGTTACTAAGTATGTGAGAAACTTATGGTACCAATTACCAACAAGTTTAAATTATTTGAAGAGACAGGATAACGCTAAATGATGACTATTAATTAGTCATAATTGTCATTTAAACATTGTCATTTAAATTTAACATATTAATTTAATATGTTAATTAATTTAAAAAATAAATTAAATTAAAATAATCATTTATAAAATTCTCAGTTAACCTGTAATGATTTCAAAAATATTTGATTTTAGAAGAACTGTTGGTATGGTTTTATTTTTTTCTGCCTTACTGTTAAATAATGTAATTAATTAAAGCTTCATCTTTAGCTACACCATTTCGTCTCAGCTGAGATGTTCAAAAACGTTTGTATAAAGATATCTTTACATATTATTATTCTGCCTATAATATTGACTTTATACTCGTATCTTTGCATAAATTGTTTCAAATTTAAAAAGAGTTTATTATTTCTGAATAAAGTGGCAATCTAGTTAACTGTGCAAAGCTAAACAAGCAAATTGATTGCATAATTATAGATTAGAGTACGTTGATTGTTTATTTAATGTTTCAAATAAAAATAGTAATGTACTTCTATGCGTTTTATAAATTTAACTTTTTTGTAATGGCAATTTGTTTGCCCTGAGTGAATGGCATTTAGCCCTGAATGAATGATTTGCTAAGCAACAGAGTTAAAATTAATGCTAATGTTATTATCAGTTTAAGAGATTAACAGTTCTTTTAAAAGGAAAATATACATTGTTTGGAAAAGTTAATGAAAACAAGGTAATAAACTGTTTTGCAATAATATTAACTGATATACATACTTGTTTTTGTGATTTATTTTATAACATTAATATTTTGAACGAGGCTGAATTTCATTATTATTCTTTCGTCTAACTGATATTTGCATTTTGTTGTTTTTAATGTCGAGGATAATTCCAAATTTCCATTTTTAAAATTATTTTTCAATATTATTTTAAATAATGCCCTAAATTACAGATTGTTGAAACTATTCCAAAATATGATAGTTATATATTTGCTCTGTGAGTGCAAAATCCAAAAAAAGATTTAAAAATCACATCAAGTAAAAAGTTATTAGAATTTTCCAAGTTTTAAAAACAAACCATAATGAAATACATTTTAGAAGTTAATCTTTCAAAAGGTACCCTGAAGAAATTAAAGAACATCTTTAAAAATCAAAGAACATCTGTGAACGAATTAGTTTTGAATTCGTTTAACGACCACTACATCAGGATATGCTTCAATAAAATTTTGGACATTTGAAATCTGGAAAGATAAGACGTGTGACATGGAGAAGTATTCTATGATAACTGTCATTCTGATAATTTTAATACACGTTAAATAACATAAAAAAAAAACTTAAATATGAAATTGTCTGAATATGAAAGGTTCTTTGTTATTGTTGTTCTCATATTCAAATAACATTAACATATTTTTTTTTTTTTTTTTTTATTGTCAGAGAACAGCATGCTCCACCCGAAGGCACCACACGCATCAAAATCTTCAATGCTACACAACAATCTCCATCATGCTATGCAAATACAGCTTAAATATATAATAACTAACAACAACAAAAAAACTATAATGATAACAGAGTAATTGCCACTAGAGTATACAGATAATACAGGCTATTATAATTCAACTCAGTAAACCAAAACTTCCTCTATGTTATGCAAATATAGCCCAAATATACAACAACTTAACAACAACAAAATAATCACAATGACAACAGAGCAATTGCCATCAGAGCACACAGATAATACAGGCTATCATAATCAACTCAGTAAATTAAAATATTTGTTAACCACTTCCCCGAAGGCACCGACTAGGCCCTCCTCCAACAAAGCTTCAAGCTGCGGGGGCCACGCACCTCCGGCAGTCACCACTTTTCTCTCCAACATTAACATATTAATAATTGGGGAAATATTATGATTCCACGATTTGAAAATGTTGTACATAATACTCATTATATTAAATAACTAAGATATGTTATTCATATCTTAATAACATGTTAATCCTAAGTATCAAAATGTTATATTAGTTATTTAGATATAAATACTTACTTATTTCATTGCTCATGATTTTTAATAGCAGGTTTACTAGTTGAAGAATGCAGACACTATCTCTTTTAATCACTACCATACATTTTAAAGCTGGGTTCTTAAACTTGTGGTTCAATATTTAATTTCATTAAGTGAATTAGAATTTATACTTGAACTGAGATTGTATTAATTTATTTTACTCCATTCCATCAATTCCTATAATTATACAATTTTAAATTAATTATAAATAAATCTAATTAATGAATAATTTGTAATTGAATTGTCATAAAATTACATCAGAAATTAACTATAGTATATTTAATTTAATCTCTTACCATTACTAGTAAGTTTTTTTTTTTAAATCTTTCTCAGTTTTGTTTTAACCCTACATACGAGGGAAAATTTGCCACTGAACAAATTTCAAATTAATTACAACCAAATTTATTGAGTAAATACTCCATGAAATTTACTCTGGATTACGAAACCTGCCATAACAACAATATATTAGATTGAAGAAAACCAAGGGCCAAACATATGAAAAAAAAAATGGCGACATACAAAGATCTGAATTTAACTAACTTAGTAGTTCTGAGGTAAAATGGATAAACCAACAAAAGTCTCCACACAAATGAAGTTTTATTCAACACGTTTCGAACACTTTGTGTTCATTATCAGGAAGACACTATAATACAAATTATATCTAATTAGTTACAAAAATTAGAGTAAAATAATAAAATTCAATTAAGAGAATTCAAGACATACCCAAGGATGTGGTACTGACGGATTGGTCCAGTGAAAACAACTAGTAGGAAACATATCCGTTGCGAAAGAGTGGGGATAGGCATTTAGGAGATAAGGTGACAAAAGGCTTCGGGTATGCTTGAAAACCGTTAACTGAAATACAGAAGGCCAGAACCACTAATTTAGAGGAAAGAAACTTTTTTTTTATTTATTTATTTTTTAATTTATTCTTTGTGATTCTAGGAACAGTTTAAGAAATTTTGGACACCCTACTAACTTAGTAGTGAGATAACCCACTTCAGTATTATATTTTGATGCATGCGTATGTGAATGTGTGTTTTCTATAAACTGCTTTTCTTAGAAATCAACAAAATAATAAATTAGCTTAATAAAAACTGATAAAATCAGATTTAAAAAATCTTAACTAGGTCAAACGAAACTTTCAGTTTTTGTTAAATATCTCTTTTGGCATTTTTGCAAAACAGAGAAACATAAAATCATACGTAACCAATAAATATACCCAAAGCAAAATAGTAAAGAACTATGAAGGAAGAATATTTGAACAAGAAGAAGAAAAACTATAACATTCTATATCTGCAGGTGAGTAATAATACCATTGTAACATAACTTTTCAGCAGAGTCATAATAAAACCAAAAATATCAAAAAATACATGAAACACATTAAATCGTCTCTACCAAACCAACTCAGAAAGAAAATTTCATCAGACATTTCATATTACAGAAATCACCTGCCATAACAATTTTCATTCAATAAAACTTCTTAAAAACCCAAAACACATGAATTCATATTATTCAAATTTAATATACACTTCTATAATGAAACTGATACATGAGTTATTTAGTGCACAACATTTCTTTTGTCATCTTGCACCTTTATCCGTGATAATGATATTCTTAAATTAACATTGCTCTTCGCTTAATGCATTAAATGCTTTTAATGCGTTGCTTTTAAAAGCAATACATGCTTTTTTTTGTATGATTGAATAAAAATATTGATAAAGCTTTCCTTTTAAAACTCAACTTGTATTTACAAATTAGGCTTATTAGAATAGTTTTAATTTATAGTATCTATAGTGGCTATGTAGCTCACAAAAGTTCAGAACACAGACGCATTTTTCTTTTGTTTTTCACATTCAGACTTAGCATTTCGTTCGACAAAGCTAAAAGAACGGACAATCACATTTCATATTCAAAATAGTTCAAGGAACAACCAACTTAAATGCAACATTCGCAACCTTTTGTTAAATATAATTTGTATATTCAGAATATAAGACTGGTAAGAAAACGTACACCTGAATAACAATTTATATACAGTCACACTTAGTGAAAAGTTGTTATAGACTGTTGAATCTAATGAAACGACAGTAAATGCATTAGAATGACAATCCAGTTATTTTTTGGAAAATGATAGAAAACAATAAAAAACGCTTAATACAATATATAAGAAAGTTAATAGTCTAAGAAAAGAGTAGAAAATTATTTCGATTACATTCCAGGGGTACGCTAAAAAACTAAAGTCTGACTGCACACATAGTCATTGAAATTAGCCTCAAGTACGCCCGTTCAGCTTGATCCTACTTGTCAATTCGACACTACAGCCGTAATGTAAGGTAGGTACATGCATCTTCAAAAACAACTCGCATATTTTATCTTGTATATAATACTATATAATACTTGTATATAATACTGGCATATTATCTTGGCATATTTTAAAAATATCATTAAAACATAGTCCATTGCATTATGATAAAAACTGTATGATGGTAAATTTTTTTCTGTGGGATGTTATACAATTTCTAAGCAAATAAATATAAATCGACATTTTAACTGCATGTGCCCATGTACTGACACCCTTAGAAGTCACTCCACTTACTTTTATCATTCTTTTTATGCAACCATAAATAAAGCTATATCCAAAATTCCGAATAGACTAGTTTTTTCAATAGTCTGAATGAACAAGTTTGATATTAATGCAATGTATAGTAGATGGCTATTGAGAATGAATAACGAGCCCCTTTTAAATATAAATTAGGTGCTTAAATGAAGCAGGCAACTAATAATTTAATAAAACGAAAGTTTAGAATGTACACGAAGTGCTTTATGTTTGAGGGTATATAATAAAGTATAGCTGGAGTTGATAGAAGCAGATGAAACACTTGGTATTGAAATGCCATTAAAGGACATAAGCGGTGTGAGTGAGCGAGGTAATAGTATTTGCAGTGTTGACCAGACAAGGGAAGGAAGGCTCTAGAGTTATAGGTGGGTCCCAGTCGACACGAGTGCTATTGTCTCACGGAGGTGGCCATGTTTCATCCCTACTTCCTCCCTCTGCAAAAATAAATCACTAATATCTGCAGGGGTGGGTATAACCCTACAGAAATGCCATCCATTAGCATCCCACCTAAAAATCTCCCTTTGACAACCTCTTGATATCTCTTATGTTTCAAAACTTGTGTTTATGACTAGATGAAATACTCTTTTAAATCAACCATGAGAAGGGTGGAGGGTCTATTTATATTGGGAATAAAATAAAATGTATTAAAGATATTTAAACATATTACTTCCATACTCATCCAGCACTTACGCTACTATTTCTACAACAAAAACACTCATCCACATTTATCCAGTTTGACAAACATACTTTTATATTACATCTTTATAAATAAAATAATGATTTTGTCTGTACATTGCTTAGAACTGAATCATTTCAAGTTTTCTTTACGTTTCATACATTGGAGAAACCGAATCCACCCTTAGAAAAATTTCTGTCGGTTTGTCGGTTTGTCGGTTTGTCGGTTTGTCGGTTTGTCCGCAAAACTTTGTCACAGGTAAACTCAGCTACCATAAGACATATAAAGCTGAAACTTTTACAGTAGATTTGTGTAGGTCTTACTTAAAATATAGGCTATGAATTGATTGGAAATTCAACGTAGAAGTGAAGTTATGGACGTTTAACGCAAAAATGTTTGTCACAAGTAAACTCAGCCACCATAAGACATAGCGAGCTGAAACATTGACACTGGATTTGTGTGTGCCTAACTTAAAATATGGGCTCTAAATAGATTATTAATTCAGTACAGAAGCGAAGTTATGGGGCTTTTAGCTGTATTTTCCTAACTTCACAGACAAGTTTGTTTTGAAAATACACAGGTGTGGCAAGTAGGTATTGTTAGTTGATTTTAATTTCAATTGAGCATATGAATATATTGCGTATTTGACATCATTGAAATGGTGTTTCACAGAGTTAAGGATGTACTATCTATTGAGAATAAATGTTTTGTAAACGAGCAATTCTCAACTCTTAATATGAACAGGGAGGAAAAATCAACAAACAAGTTCTTACGCTATATGAAGCCGAGGAAAGAACTTACAAGTCAGTAAAGAGATTGGATTAGTGACGAAGAAGCAGTTCATTATCTAATTGAATTTCTTGACTCTGAATTTATTTCTCCTGGACTGCCTGCTCATGAGTAAAAACTTAAAGTAGAGCACCAATCATGCTGCAATTTAGTAGCAGTAACAAATTTCATGTTACGAAACATGAGTGCCCCAAAACTGTGCAACGGGACACGACTCTGAGTTCGTGCTCTACACAGATATGCCATAGAGGCGGACATAATGACTGGATGTGGTATTGGGGAGTCTGTGTGTATACTTCACATACCATTGATTCCGAACCACTGTCTGTTTACGTTGAAATGATTGCAAAGTCCGGTCAGAGTCTATTTCGCAATGACGTTAACTAAGTCGCAAAGGGAGACTTCATCTAACGCAGGAATACAAGGTAGGAAAACCAAGTTTTTCTCACATGGTCAAATGTAGTTTACATGCTCAACGGTCAGAGGTTTCAACTCTTTCTTCTACCATGAACCTGAAGGACAGACAGCTAATGTAGTGTATTAGCCGGAGGCATTTGTTTAACACTGTAGTAATAATGGTATTTTCTACTATTCTATAATTTCTAATGACATTTTGAAATACCAAAAATGACGGAACTTCTGATTCCTCAGTGGTATAGCCAAAAGGCATAGCCACACGGCAATAAAACAAAACAGGAACTTCTGATTCCGTCAAAGACGGGTACGTTTGCTATGTATTATATATAACTGTCAACTTTTTTTTTAATTTAATATTTGCTTAATAAATACACTGGTAATAATGTAAGGTATGGGACCAGAGTAGCCCAGTGGCTTGCGTGATCGCCGATGACAGTAGTGCAAATGTATTATAAATAAATGTAACAAACAAATATTTTTTTGAATTTAAAATGTGGATAATATAAAAGATGGTAATAAAGTAAAGGGATCTAGCCAGGGTAGCCAGTAGCTTGCTTGCTCGCCGATGAGAGTCGTGCAAATGTATTATAAATAAATACAACAAAAATATTTTTTTTTAATTTAATATTTGCGTAATATAAACACTGGTAATAAAGTAAGGTATGGAACCAGAGTAGCCCAGTGGCTTGCGTGCTAGCTTTTGACTGGGAGCACGTTAATTAGAACTAACTCATTTCAAGTTTTCTTTACGTTTCATAGTTCAGAGTAGCCACATGTACCCTTAGAATAATTTCTGTCTGTCGGTTTGTCCACAAAATATTGCTACCATAAGACATATAAAGCTGAAACATTGATTGTAGATTTGTGTATGTCTAACTTGAAATCTAATCTTTGTATACAGAGGTATTTGTTTAGCACTGTACTAATAATGGTATTTTCTACTATTCTATAACTTCTAATTGTAGTATTAGTATAATACTATAATTTATATTTTGGAATACCAAGTATAATAGAATTTTTGATTCCGTCAAAGACGGGTACGTTTGCTAGTATATCAATAAAATGATTTCACATAAACACGTGAAATAAGAATCAATGATCAAACCACAATAAGAAATGGGAAAACAAGACTAAGATCTTTCAACCGTATTAAGCGGTCTTCGTCAGAGTCAAAAACCCAACTGATCAAGGTTACATATATCAAGGTTATAAGGAAAAAATGTAATGCTATCACTATTTTATATCACATAATTAAAAATAATTGTTTGCATATTTGCGATTTGCTGCTTGATCATGTCTCTGTTATCTTATATACATATAATACACCGAAAACAATATTTTTTTGCAAACACTGGAGAACTGTATAAGCGATTTAAATTAAAGTAATGAGAAGTAAGGTTGTGTATAGTCATTTTAGGGACACCTAAAATAATAATAATAAAATAAATTAATATAATGTAAAGATTTCATGGCAAAATGTTGTAATGTTAATTAATATGTTATTCTCTTAATAATTTACATTACATTAATATTTTTTATGCAGAACGTTAGTTGGATAATAGAACATGGAGATATAACAGAAATGATACATCAATTTGTGATCATTCATCAATTGATCAATTCATGGTGTGACATGAAAAGATACTAATAGAAATGATGTAGGAATACGGTTCATGAAGGAGGTGAAGGGAGGACTGGTAAATAGTATGACGAGCTTAACAGCGGCGTTGTCTATCTCATTCTATTCCACATACTTTTCCGAGACAAATGGAAAAAGATAGTCTTTACAGTGAGAGATCTTCCATACGGAAACAGTGAATGGCGATTGAAGAATGAAAAATGACAAAAGGAGTAAAATTATAGAAAATAGTTAGACGAACTAAATAGAATAAATTCACAGAAAAAAACACTATAAGAGATCGCAAAAACTCATTGCTACTCGTATTTTAGGAAAATTCCCCGCGCTTATCCCAACCAGACAATCTCCCAATCTTGGCAATTTCTTTTCTCACAGGAGTGTTCTCTCTATGATAGTTAACTGTTTACCATCGGGAGCGAAACTATGCAGACGTCGAGGTTGCCTCATCTGTCTTATCATTAATTCCCAACCACAATTCAAAACTCCCTCCCACAACATACAGTATCCCGCTTTAACTTATTACACTTGTACCTCCAAAAACTGTATCTCTAATGAATGGCTCGTATTCAAATATATCTCCAATTATACAAGTTATTCCCAAATATACAAACATATATATAACAGTTCAAAGTTGCATCTACGTGCTTGGCTAGCTCAGTGGTTACGTGCTCACCTCTGAACTGGTAGGACCAGGGTTCAATCCTCACCTGGCCCTCGATTTATTCACGCGGGAGGTGAATAAATCTGAGCACGTCGTCTCTCGGAGAAGGACTTAAACCGTCGGTCCCGAGCCTGTACGATGTCAGATACTCGTTAAAAATCCCTACTCTAAATACATTTGAGTTAGGCAAAATTTAGGACTCCCATTGTAGAATCAATCTTCATTGTGTGGTATCACAAAGGGCCAATGCTTGGCCTACGTGTGTTCACTTGTGGGACTGCCACTGCAACCAAACCAAAAACCTTAAAATCCCCTCTGAAAATGATTCGTCAATCTTTCACGACAGTTAGCCTTAGATAAGTAATTTGATTTCGTATGTAAAATGATGCGTAGATAAGAAAATTATCAATTGTGTTTGGTTTCTAGCCCTGAAAATGTGTTGAAGTAAAGACGAAACGTTGGCAAGAAGGTGATTTAAGCCCGACCATATCTCGAGAAGAAGAGAAGTTTTTTTATAAATATAAATATTTACATTGCAACCCTAGGTGGTTTGCTTATAGGATAATTGTTGCGTGGCAATATAATCGAGGGCTAAGTTCATATATTCTTCGTTATATTTTTCGATTAGGCAGGGAACATGATAGAAGAGCTGCGCATGGTAAATGCAAGATGCAAGGATTGACGTCATTCCTTCGTTTTACTCCTTCTAGAACATTCAATTCTTTGTCTAGTCCTTGCATGTGATTTGTGTGATTATTGGCGTGACCATTGCTGTGTGCATTGGTTTAGATATCATTCCTGCGCCCCCCCCCCCCCCCCACAAATGATTTATCGCAATCCATCTACGCAGTTCACACCTGTTGTTATAGCTAATTGTTATTGTAGAGTCTTTCTTAGCCTATTAAAGTGATAGAAATATTATGCGCATAAAAACATTGAATTTTACTGTTTTATGAGGTTAAGTACTTGACCAAGATGAAAACAATTAGAATTTTTTCCATTCAAGCTGGATTTTTGTTCTTTGGATACTCTTCTACATTTTTCTTAGCTGTTCTTTTAGCAGGAAATAACAAATTGTACTACAATTTGTACAATTCTTTTACAAACCCAACAGCATTTTTGCGATGAGCGGAAATATATTTTGTGTGAAGTGTTATAGTCTGGAGGCAGTTCTGTTGTGTAACAAAACAACTTATATTATTAGTGTTCCTTACTCATTATATGCAGCAACTCTTGTGCTTAGTTTGGTTAACGGGGACAAACTGCGTAAAAAATATAATTAGTATTTGTGAACTACTGTATATCTGTTACGCTGTAATTATTTTGGTTGCGGGGTTAAGTGGTTTGAGTTCTAGTGTTGAATTTTTGTTTTATAAAAGTTAAATTAGTTCTGAAGTCCTGTTTGCTCAAGTAAGGTTTATTCTGGAGGACATTATTATTAATTGAAGAATTCGATGTTTTGTATTGTATTTTATACTTCATTTAATTTGCTTTTGTTCAAGATAATTTACTTTTGAGAAGTTTCATAGTCACTTTTGTTCATGTTTTCACTTGTAAAACCTTTGTTGTTTTAATATAATTCCTTTTACCTTACAGACAATAAATTCTTATATTTTGTGATCTATATTGTTTGTGTTGAACCTGTCTTCAGACAACTATTGCCAATATACAAGTAGTCACTTGTACAAAATAAATGGTTTCCTCAAAAGCTGTGTTAACTAGAACTTTTCGTGTTTGTATCTTTCTCTTAATTCATTATTTACAGGTCTAATAGGTTTTTCTCTGTTTTCGCCCTTAGCTGCAATAAAAAGACGGAGGAGGAGTCCAAAATTTTGATTATTGGTGTAATGTAAAATTGTAGACAAGATTAAGATTTCTATTTATTTGTTTTCAGAAGATACTGACAGACACTGCATGAGTGGGCCCTCCCAAATATAATTGTGAGATGTATAAACAAACTTTGGTGACATACATTTTGAATACAAACTTGTGCAATATTGAAAGTGTAACAGTACCTGATAGCATTGTTTGTTCATCACTTTTTTAACCTTTTCAAATATACAGATAATTATTAAAATTGATTTACAAACTAAATGTATATCAAATGGTAACCAAGTTATTTTATGTCTTTAAATATGCACACACATATATATCAAGATTTCACAAAAACACGTGAAATAACAATCAATGATCAAACCACAATAAGAAATGGGAAAACAAGACTAAGATCTTTCAACCGTAACAAGCGGTCTTCGTCAGAGTCAAAAACCCAACTGAACTGCTTCAGTTTTTTTGACTCTGACGAAACCGCTTGTTACGGTTGAAA
Organism: Hermatobates lingyangjiaoensis; assembly: GCA_026182355.1. Taxonomy (NCBI): domain Eukaryota; kingdom Metazoa; phylum Arthropoda; class Insecta; order Hemiptera; family Hermatobatidae; genus Hermatobates; species Hermatobates lingyangjiaoensis. The sequence continues at coordinate 2,006,155 of JAPFBL010000329.1, forward strand.
GATCTTAGTCTTGTTTTCCTAAATTTTATTGTGGTTTGATCATTGATATATATATATATATATATATATATATATATCTTCTTTTTTCTAACCATAGTAACTTAGGTAATTGTTAATTACAACTCTCCAATGGAAGTGGACTGCAATAGTATTTATAACATTCTTTATGGATGATGTCATAAACGTTATATTGGTAAAACAGGTAAATCATTAAGAAAATGTATCAAACAACAATAAAAAACAACAAAATAGAGATGAGCAAAGTAGCAACTGAATTTTTTATATAAATTGGACAGAAGCTAAAATGATTACGTATGAATGATTGACATTGATCTCATAATATTGAGCTATAACGCGGCACAGAATTGATATTATGTTTCAAGGCTTTGAAATATAAATTATGCTTATTGTTTTTGTAATGAAGGGAAATTACAAAGTTAGTAAAATGTTAAATATTTAAATATTTCAAAAGAAGCTGTATAAACACTACTAGTAAAGAACGAAGTTGTTAGCATCCCTTATAATTGTATAGATAGTTATTCTAAACACAATAAATAAAACACTATCAAAAATACTAAATTAACTGCAATATTTAATGGAATGAATATAAGGTATACGTTTAGACCATACTATGTGGTACAAATTTTTATACTAAGATTACCTATAATCATATTTTTATGATAAACAGTAATCCTAATTCATTTTAAATGTATTTTTAATAATCAAAAGGAATTAATGTTACATTTCTCTTTAAATGCTCTTCATTAGACTCGAGTTGACTTAGGTTTTATAGACCCTATCAAAATGGTTATTCAGTGTTTTGTGTCTTTTACTTTCTAGGAAATAGATATTTAATAAGTAAATTAAAGATCATCAATAATAAGAATGAATATAAGTTAATTAGATTTGATGTCTCTTATAACTAATATAACTGTACCTGATCTGCAAGTTCCCTGCAGGAAGACTTGGTTAATTATCCCTGCCTCCCAGCAATAACTATATAATCAGGTTAATTAAAGTAAGTTCGGTGGATTTTGATTTGCAAAAAACTTTTGAAAACAAAAATTTTGCCTTCTTACGTGAGATTGCTTACCCCATATCTCATGAGTACTTTGTTTATGGAATTTTTTAAAAAACAGTTTAAATCTATATCTGCCTAATCAAGTTAAATCGTTCTAATACATAAACTAGATATTATAATTTTGTCATAAATCAATGAATAAGGATGCCATCTTAACCAAATTAAATTAATTATTGCCTACATTACAATCGGTAATGGAAGGAGAAGAAAATTCTGTAATACCCTTTTAAGATCTTTTTATACCTGGATTCATATAACAGTTACAAATTAGTGTGTATACGAAGGCCAGATATACACTTGCTAATGTTCACGTTTATTTCCCCCTTCCAGCAATCTTGGAATGTCTAATTTCTGGACGTATGTTTTTGAGTGATTTTAGTTTGGTTCCCTGAATTTAATTAATAATGGTGAAATTAACGACATTATTGCTATGGCTTACTCACTGAAATTCTCCTCCTGTTGTATTGAGAAAGCTTGAAACCACTAGCTATGCTCGCTTATAAGCGTGTCCTTAGAATATTATGTTGTTATGGTAACACAACAACAATCTTTATAAATAAAATAATGATTTTGTCTGTACATTGCTTAGAACTGACTCATTTCAAGTTTTCTTTACGTTTCATACATTGGAGAAACCGAATCCACCCTTAGAAAAATTTCTGTCGGTTTGTCGGTTTGTCGGTTTGTCTGTTTGTCGGTTTGTCGGTTTGTCCGCAAAACTTTGTCACAGGTAAACTCAGCTACCATAAGACATATAAAGCTGAAACTTTTACAGTAGATTTGTGTAGGTCTAACTTAAAATATAGGCTATGAATTGATTGGAAATTCAACGTAGAAGTGAAGTTATGGACGTTTAACGCAAAAATGTTTGTCACAAGTAAACTCAGCCACCATAAGACATAGCGAGCTGAAACATTGACACTGGATTTGTGTGTGCCTAACTTAAAATATGGGCTCTAAATAGATTATTAATTCAGTACAGAAGCGAAGTTATGGGCTTTTAGCTGTATTTTCCTAACTTCACAGACAAGTTTGTTTTGAAAATACACAGGTGTGGCAAGTAGGTATTGTTAGTTGATTTTAATTTCAATTGAGCATATGAATATATTGCGTATTTGACATCATTGAAATGGTGTTTCACAGAGTTAAGGATGTACTATCTATTGAGAATAAATGTTTTGTAAACGAGCAATTCTCAACTCTTAATATGAACAGGGAGGAAAAATCAACAAACAAGTTCTTACGCTATATGAAGCCGAGGAAAGAACTTACAAGTCAGTAAAGAGATTGGATTAGTGACGAAGAAGCAGTTCATTATCTAATTGAATTTCTTGACTCTGAATTTATTTCTCCTGGACTGCCTGCTCATGAGTAAAAACTTAAAGTAGAGCACCAATCATGCTACAATTTAGTAGCAGTAACAAATTTCATGTTACGAAACATGAGTGCCCCAAAACTGTGCAACGGGACACGACTCTGAGTTCGTGCTCTACACAGATATGCCATAGAGGCGGACATAATGACTGGATGTGGTATTGGGGAGTCTGTGTGTATACTTCACATACCATTGATTCCGAGACATTGTCTGTTTACGTTGAAATGATTGCAAAGTCCGGTCAGAGTCTATTTCGCAATGACGTTAACTAAGTCGCAAAGGGAGACTTCATCTAACGCAGGAATACAAGGTAGGAAAACCAAGTTTTTCTCACATGGTCAAATGTAGTTTACATGCTCAACGGTCAGAGGTTTCAACTCTTTCTTCTACCATGAACCTGAAGGACAGACAGCTAATGTAGTGTATTAGCCGGAGGCATTTGTTTAACACTGTAGTAATAATGGTATTTTCTACTATTCTATAATTTCTAATGACATTTTGAAATACCAAAAATGACGGAACTTCTGATTCCTCAGTGGTATAGCCAAAAGGCAATAGCCACACGGCAATAAAACAAAACAGGAACTTCTGATTCCGTCAAAGACGGGTACGTTTGCTATGTATTATATATAACTGTCAACTTTTTTTTTAATTTAATATTTGCTTAATAAATACACTGGTAATAATGTAAGGTATGGGACCAGAGTAGCCCAGTGGCTTGCGTGATCGCCGATGACAGTAGTGCAAATGTATTATAAATAAATGTAACAAACAAATATTTTTTTGAATTTAAAATGTGGATAATATAAAAGATGGTAATAAAGTAAAGGGATCTAGCCAGGGTAGCCAGTAGCTTGCTTGCTCGCCGATGAGAGTCGTGCAAATGTAGTATAAATAAATACAACAAAAATATTTTTTTTTTAATTTAATATTTGCGTAATATAAACACTGGTAATAAAGTAAGGTATGGAACCAGAGTAGCCCAGTGGCTTGCGTGCTAGCTTTTGACTGGGAGCACGTTAATTAGAACTAACTCATTTCAAGTTTTCTTTACGTTTCATAGTTCAGAGTAGCCACATGTACCCTTAGAATAATTTCTGTCTGTCGGTTTGTCCACAAAATATTGCTACCATAAGACATATAAAGCTGAAACATTGATTGTAGATTTGTGTATGTCTAACTTGAAATCTAATCTTTGTATACAGAGGCATTTGTTTAGCACTGTACTAATAATGGTATTTTCTACTATTCTATAACTTCTAATTGTAGTATTAGTATAATACTATAATTTATATTTTGGAATACCAAGTATAATAGAATTTTTGATTCCGTCAAAGACGGGTACGTTTGCTAGTATATCAATAAAATGATTTCACATAAACACGTGAAATAAGAATCAATGATCAAACCACAATAAGAAATGGGAAAACAAGACTAAGATCTTTCAACCGTATTAAGCGGTCTTCGTCAGAGTCAAAAACCCAACTGATCAAGGTTACATATATCAAGGTTATAAGGAAAAAATGTAATGCTATCACTATTTTATATCACATAATTAAAAATAATTGTTTGCATATTTGCGATTTGCTGCTTGATCATGTCTCTGTTATCTTATATACATATAATACACCGAAAACAATATTTTTTTGCAAACACTGGAGAACTGTATAAGCGATTTAAATTAAAGTAATGAAAGTAAGGTTGTGTATAGTCATTTTAGGGACCCTAAAATAATAATAATAAAATAAATTAATATAATGTAAAGATTTCATGGCAAAATGTTGTAATGTTAATTAATATGTTATTCTCTTAATAATTTAATTACATTAATATTTTTTATGCAGAACGTTAGTTGGATAATAGAACATGGAGATATAACAGAAATGAACATCAATTTGTGATCATTCATCAATTGATCAATTCATGGTGTGACATGAAAAGATACTAATAGAAATGATGTAGGAATACGGTTCATGAAGGAGGTGAAGGGAGGACTGGTAAATAGTATGACGAGCTTAACAGCGGCGTTGTCTATCTCATTCTATTCCACATACTTTTCCGAGACAAATGGAAAAAATAGTCTTTACAGTGAGAGATCTTCCATACGGAAACAGTGAATGGCGATTGAAGAATGAAAAATGAAAAAGGAGTAAAATTATAGAAAATAGTTAGACGAACTAAATAGAATAAATTCACAGAAAAAAACACTATAAGAGATCGCAAAAACTCATTGCTACTCGATTTTAGGAAAATTCCCCGCGCTTATCCCAACCAGACAATCTCCCAATCTTTGGCAATTTCTTTTCTCACAGGAGTGTTCTCTCTATGATAGTTAACTGTTTACCATCGGGAGCGAAACTATGCAGACGTCGAGGTTGCCTCATCTGCTTATCATTAATTCCCAACCACAATTCAAAACTCCCTCCCACAACATACAGTATCCCGCTTTAACTTATTACACTTGTACCTCCAAAAACTGTATCTCTAATGAATGGCTCGTATTCAAATATATCTCCAATTATACAAGTTATTCCCAAATATACAAACATATTATAACAGTTCAAAGTTGCATCTACGTGCTTGGCTAGCTCAGTGGTTACGTGCTCACCTCTGAACTGGTAGGACCAGGGTTCAATCCTCACCTGGCCCTCGATTTTTCACGCGGGAGGTGAATAAATCTGAGCACGTCGTCTCTCGGAGAAGGACTTAAACCGTCGGTCCCGAGCCTGTACGATGTCAGATACTCGTTAAAAATCCCTACTCTAAATACATTTGAGTTAGGCAAAATTTGGACTCCCTTGTAGAATCAATCTTCATTGTGTGGTATCACAAAGGGCCAATGCTTGGCCTACGTGTGTTCACTTGTGGGACTGCCACTGCAACCAAACCAAAAACCTTAAAATCCCTCTGAAAATGATTCGTCAATCTTTCACGACAGTTAGCCTTAGATAAGTAATTTGATTTCGTATGTAAAATGATGCGTAGATAAGAAAATTATCAATTGTGTTTGGTTTCTAGCCCTGAAAATGTGTTGAAGTAAAGACGAAACGTTGGCAAGAAGGTGATTTAAGCCCGACCATATCTCGAGAAGAAGAGAAGTTTTTTTATAAATATAAATATTTACATTGCAACCCTAGGTGGTTTGCTTATAGGATAATTGTTGCGTGGCAATATAATCGAGGGCTAATTCAAATATTCTTCGTTATATTTTTCGATTAGGCAGGGAACATGATAGAAGAGCTGCGCATGGTAAATGCAAGATCAAGGATTGACGTCATTCCTTCGTTTTACTCCTTCTAGAACATTCAATTTTTTGTCTAGTCCTTGCATGTGATTTGTGTGATTATTGGCGTGACCATTGCTGTGTGCATTGGTTTAGATATCATTCCTGCGCCCCCCCCCCCCCCCCCACAAATGATTTATCGCAATCCATCTACGCAGTTCACACCTGTTGTTATAGCTAATTGTTATTGTAGAGTCTTTCTTAACCTATTAAAGTGATAGAAATATTATGCGCATAAAAACATTGAATTTTACTGTTTTATGAGGTTAAGTACTTGACCAAGATGAAAACAATTAAATTTTTTCCATTCAAGCTGGATTTTTGTTCTTTGGATACTCTTCTACATTTTTCTTAGCTGTTCTTTTAGCAGGAAATAACAAATTGTACTACAATTTGTACAATTCTTTTACAAACCCAACAGCATTTTGCGATGAGCGGAAATATATTTTGTGTGAAGTGTTATAGTCTGGAGGCAGTTCTGTTGTTAACAAAACAACTTATATTATTAGTGTTTCCTTACTCATTATATGCAGCAACTCTTGTGCTTAGTTTGGTTAACGGGGACAAACTGCGTAAAAAATATAATTAGTATTTGTGAACTACTGTATATCTGTTACGCTGTAATTATTTTGGTTGCGGGGTTAAGTGGTTTGAGTTCAGTGTTGAATTTTTGTTTTATAAAAGTTAAATTAGTTCTGAAGTCCTGTTTGCTCAAGTAAGGTTTATTCTGGAGGACATTATTATTAATTGAAGAATTCGATGTTTTGTATTGTATTTTTACTTCATTTAATTTGCTTTTGTTCAAGATAATTTATTTTGAGAAGTTTCATAGTCACTTTGTTCATGTTTTCACTTGTAAAACCTTTGTTGTTTTAATATAATTCCTTTTACCTTACAGACAATAAATTCTTATATTTTTTGATCTATATTTTTGTGTTGAACCTGTCTTCAGACAACTATTGCCAATATACAAGTAGTCACTTGTACAAAATAAATGGTTTCCTCAAAAGCTGTGTTAACTAGAACTTTTCGTGTTTTATCTTTCTCTTAATTCATTATTTACAGGTCAATAGGTTTTTCTCTGTTTTCGCCCTTAGCTGCAATAAAAGAGGAGGAGGAGTCCAAAATTTTGATTATTGGTGTAATGTAAAATTGTAGACAAGATTAAGATTTCTATTTATTTGTTTTCAGAAGATACTGACAGACACTGCATGAGTGGGCCCTCCCAAATATAATTGTGAGATGTAAAACAAACTTTGGTGACATACATTTTGAATACAAACTTGTGCAATATTGAAAGTGTAACAGTACCTGATAGCATTGTTTGTTCATCACTTTTTTAACCTTTTCAAATATACAGATAATTATTAAAATTGATTTACAAACTAAATTATATCAAATGGTAACCAAGTTTTTTATGTCTTTAAATATGCACACACATATATATCAAGATTTCACAAAAACACGTGAAATAACAATCAATGATCAAACCACAATAAGAAATGGGAAAACAAGACTAAGATCTTTCAACCGTAACAAGCGGTCTTTCGTCAGAGTCAAAAACCCAACTGAACTGCTTCAGTTTTTTTGACTTGACGAAACCGCTTGTTACGGTTGAAAGATCTTAGTCTTGTTTTCCTAAATTTTATTGTGGTTTGATCATTGATATATATATATATTATTAATATAATATATCTTCTTTTTTCTAACCATAGTAACTTAGGTAATTGTTAATTACAACTCTCCAATGGAAGTGGACTGCAATAGTATTTATAACATTCTTTATGGATGATGTCATAAACGTTATATTGGTAAAACAGGTAAATCATTAAGAAAATGTATCAAACAACAATAAAAAACAACAAAAAGAGATGAGCAAAGTAGCAACTGAATTTTTTATATAAATTGGACAGAAGCTAAAATGATTACGTATGAATTTGACATTGATCTCATAATATTGAGCTATAACGCGGCACAGAATTGATATTATGTTTCAAGGCTTTGAAATATAAATTTGCTTATTGTTTTTGTAATGAAGGGAAATTACAAAGTTAGTAAAATGTTAAATATTTAAATATTTCAAAAGAAGCTGTATAAACACTACTAGTAAAAGAACGAAGTTGTTAGCATCCCTTATAATTGTATAGATAGTTATTCTAAACACAATAAATAAAACACTATCAAAATACTAAATTAACTGCAATATTTAATGGAATGAATATAAGGTATACGTTTAGACCAACTATGTGGTACAATTTTTATATAAGATTACCTATAATCATATTTTTATGATAAACAGTAATCCTAATTCATTTTAAATGTTTTTTAATAATCAAAAGGAATTAATGTTACATTTCTCTTTAAATGCTCTTCATTAACTCGAGTTGACTTAGTTTTATAGACCCTATCAAAATGGTTATTCATGTTTTGTGTCTTTTACTTTCTAGGAAATAGATATTTAATAAGTAAATTAAAGATCATCAATAATAAGAATGAATATAAGTTAATTAGATTTGATGTCTCTTATAACTAATATAACTGTACCTGATCTGCAAGTTCCCTGCAGGAAGACTTGGTTAATTATCCCTGCCTCCCAGCAATAACTATATAATCAGTTAATTAAAGTAAGTTCGGTGGATTTTGATTTGCAAAAAACTTTTGAAAACAAAAATTTTGCCTTCTTACGTGAGATTGCTTACCCCATATCTCATAGTACTTTGTTTATGGAATTTTTAAAAAACATTTAAATCTATATCTGCCTAATCAAGGTTAAATCGTTCTAATACATAAACTAGATATTATAATTTTGTCATAAATCAATGAATAAGGATGCCATCTTAACCAAATTAAATTAATTATTGCCTACATTACAATGGTAATGGAAGGAGAAGAAAATTCTGTAATACCCTTTTAAGATCTTTTTATACCTGGATTCATAAACAGTTACAAATTAGTGTGTATACGAAGGCCAGATATACACTTGCTAATGTTCACGTTTATTTTCCCCCTTCCAGCAATCTTGGAATGTCTAATTTCTGGACGTATGTTTTTGAGTGATTTTAGTTTGGGTTCCCTGAATTTAATTAATAATGGGAAATTAACGACATTTTGCTATGGCTTACTCACTGAAATTCTCCTCCTGTTGTATTGAGAAAGCTTAAACCACTAGCTTGCTCGCTTATAAGCGTGTCCTTAGAATATTATTTGTTATGGTAAACAACAACAATCTTTATAAAAAAAATAATGATTTTGTCTGTACATTGCTTAGAACTGACTCTTTCAAGTTTTCTTTACGTTTCATACATTGGAGAAACCGAATCCACCCTTAGAAAAATTTCTGTCGGTTTGTCGGTTTGTCGGTTTGTCTTTTTGGGTTTTCGGTTTGTCGGTTTGTCCGCAAAACTTTGTCACAGGTAAACTCAGCTACCATAAGACATATAAAGCTGAAACTTTTAAGTAGATTTGTGTAGGTCTAACTTAAAATATAGGCTATGAATTGATTGGAAATTCAACGTAGAAGTGAAGTTATGGACGTTTAACGCAAAAATGTTTGTCACAAGTAAACTCAGCCACCATAAGACATAGCGAGCTGAAACATTGACACTGGATTTGTGTGTGCCTAACTTAAAATATGGGCTCTAAATAGATTATTAATTCAGTACAGAAGCGAAGTTATGGGGCTTTTAGCTGTATTTTCCTAACTTCACAGACAAGTTTGTTTTGAAAATACACAGGTGTGGCAAGTAGGTATTGTTAGTTGATTTTAATTTCAATTGAGCATATGAATATATTGCGTATTTGACATCATTGAAATGGTGTTTCACAGAGTTAAGGATGTACTATCTATTGAGAATAAATGTTTTGTAAACGAGCAATTCTCAACTCTTAATATGAACAGGGAGGAAAAATCAACAAACAAGTTCTTACGCTATATGAAGCCGAGGAAAGAACTTACAAGTCAGTAAAGAGATTGGATTAGTGACGAAGAAGCAGTTCATTATCTAATTGAATTTCTTGACTCTGAATTTATTTCTCCTGGACTGCTGCTCATGAGTAAAAACTTAAAGTAGAGCACCAATCATGCTACAATTTAGTAGCAGTAACAAATTTCATGTTACGAAACATGAGTGCCCCAAAACTGTGCAACGGGACACGACTCTGAGTTCGTGCTCTACACAGATATGCCATAGAGGCGGACATAATGACTGGATGTGGTATTGGGGAGTCTGTGTGTATACTTCACATACCATTGATTCCGAGACATTGTCTGTTTACGTTGAAATGATTGCAAAGTCCGGTCAGAGTCTATTTCGCAATGACGTTAACTAAGTCGCAAAGGGAGACTTCATCTAACGCAGGAATACAAGGTAGGAAAACCAAGTTTTTCTCACATGGTCAAATGTAGTTTACATGCTCAACGGTCAGAGGTTTCAACTCTTTCTTCTACCATGAACCTGAAGGACAGACAGCTAATGTAGTATATAAGCTGGAGGCATTTGTTTAACACTGTAGTAATAATGGTATTTTCTACTATTCTATAATTTCTAATGACATTTTGAAATACCAAAAATGACGGAACTTCTGATTCCTCCGTGGTATAGCCGAAAGGCAATAGGCACACGGCAATAAACCAAAACAGGAACTTCTGATTCCGTCAAAGACGGGTACGTTTGCTATGTATTACGTATAACTGTCAACTTTTTTTTAATTTAATATATTGCTTAATAAATACACTGGTAATAATGTAAGGTATGGGACCAGATTAGCCCAGTGGCTTGCGTGATCGCCGATGACAGTAGTGCAAATGTATTATAAATAAATGTAACAAACAAATATTTTTTTGAATTTAAAATGTGGATAATATAAAAGATGGTAATAAAGTAAAGGGATCTAGCCAGGGTTGCCAGTAGCTTGCTTGCGCGCCGATGACAGTAGTGCAAATGTATTATAAATAAACACAAACAAAAATATTTTTTTTTAAATTAATATTTGCGTAATATAAACACTGGTAATAAAGTAAGGTATGGAACCAGAGTAGCCCAGTGGCTTGCGTGGTAGCTTTTGACTGGGAGCACGTTAATTAGAACAAACTCATTTCAAGTTTTCTTTACGTTTCATACTTCAGAGTAGCCACATGTACCCTTAGAATAATTTCTGTCTGTCGGTTTGTCCACAAAATATTGAACCATAAGACATATAAAGCTGAAACATTGATTGTAGATTTGTGTATGTCTAACTTAAAATCTAATCTTTGTATACAGAGGCTTTTTTTTAGCACTGTACTAATAATGGTATTTTCTACTATTCTATAACTTCTAATTGTAGTATTAGTATAATACTATAATTGATATTTTGGAATACCAAGTATCATAGAATTTTTGATTCCGTCAAAGACGGGTACGTTTGCTAGTAATCTTTATAAATAAAATAATGATTTTGTCTGTACATTGCTTAGAACTGACTCATTTCAAGTTTTCTTTACGTTTCATACATTGGAGAAACCGAATCCACCCTTAGAAAAATTTCTGTCGGTTTGTCGGTTTGTCGGTTTGTGGGTTTGTCGGTTTGTCCGCAAAACTTTGTCACAGGTAAACTCAGCTACCATAAGACATATAAAGCTGAAACTTTTACAGTAGATTTGTGTAAGTCCAACTTAAAATATAGGCTATGAATTGATTGGAAATTCAACGTAGAAGTGAAGTTATGGACGTTTAACGCAAAAATGTTTGTCACAAGTAAACTCAGCCACCATAAGACATAGCGAGCTGAAACATTGACACTGGATTTGTGTGTGCCTAACTTAAAATATGGGCTCTAAATAGATTATTAATTCAGTACAGAAGCGAAGTTATGGGGCTTTTAGCTGTATTTTCCTAACTTCACAGACAAGTTTGTTTTGAAAATACACAGGTATGGCAAGTAGGTATTGTTAGTTGATTTTAATTTCAATTGAGCACATGAATATATTGCGTACTAGCAAACGTACCCGTCTTTGACGGAATCAAAAATTCTATTATACTTGGTATTCCAAAATATCAATTATAGTATTATACTAATACTACAATTAGAAGTTATAGAATAGTAGAAAATACCATTATTAGTACAGTGCTAAAGAAAAGCCTCTGTATACAAAGATTAGATTTTAAGTTAGACATACACAAATCTACAAAAATGTTTCAGCTTTATATGTCTTATGGTAGCAATATTTTTGGACAAACCGACAGACAGAAATTATTCTAAGGGTACATGTGGCTACTCTGAAGTATGAAACGTAAAGAAAACTTGAAATGAGTTAGTTCTAATTAACGTGCTCCCAGTCAAAAGCTAGCACGCAAGCCACTGGGCTACTCTGGTTCCATACCTTACTTTATTACCAGTGTTTATATTACGCAAATATTAAATTAAAAAAAAATATTTTTGTTGTGTTTATTTATAATACATTTGCACTACTGTCATCGGCGAGCAAGCAAGCTACTGGCAACCCTGGCTAGATCCCTTTACTTTATTACCATCTTTTATATTATCCACATTTTAAATTCAAAAAAATATTTGTTTGTTACATTTATTTATAATACATTTGCACTACTGTCATCGGCGATCACGCAAGCCACTGGGCTACTCTGGTCCCATACCTTACATTATTACCAGTGTATTTATTAAGCAAATATTAAATTAAAAAAAAGTTGACAGTTATATATAATACATAGCAAACGTACCCGTCTTTGACGGAATCAGAAGTTCCTGTTTTGGTTTATTGCCGTGTGCCTATTGCCTTTCGGCTATACCACGGAGGAATCAGAAGTTCCGTCATTTTTGGTATTTCAAAATGTCATTAGAAATTACAGAATAGTAGAAAATACCATTATTACTACAGTGTTAAACAAATGCCTCCAGCTTATACACTACATTAGCTGTCTGTCCTTCAGGTTCATGGTAGAAGAAAGAGTTGAAACCTCTAACCGTTGAGCATGTAAACTACATTTGACCATGTGAGAAAAACTTGGTTTTGCTACCTTGTATTCCTGCGTTAGATGAAGTCTCCCTTTGCGACTTAGTTAACGTCATTGCGAAATAGACTCTGACCGGACTTTGCAATCATTTCAACGTAAACAGACAGTGGCTCGGAATCAATGGTATGTGAAGTATACACACAGACTCCCCAATACCACATCCAGTCATTATGTCCGCCTCTATGGCATATCTGTGTAGAGCACGAACTCATAGTCGTGTCCCGTTGCACAGTTTTGGGGCACTCATGTTTCGTAACATGAAATTTGTTACTGCTACTAAATTGTAGCATGATTGGTGCTCTACTTTAAGTTTTTACTCATGAGCAGGCAATCCAGGAGAAATAAATTCAGAGTCAAGAAATTCAGTTAGATAATGAACTGCTTCTTCGTCACTAATCCAATCTCTTTACTGACTTGTAAGTTCTTTCCTCGGCTTCATATAGCGTAAGAACTTGTTTGATCATTTCTCATGCCTGTTCATATTAAGGGCTGAGAATTGCTCGTTTACAAAACATTTATTCTCAATAGATAGTACATCCTTAACTCTGTGATACACCATTTCAATGATGTCAAATGCGCAATATATTCATATGCTCAATTGAAATTAAAATCAACTAACAATACCTACTTGCCACACCTGTGTATTTTCAAAACAAACTTGTCTGTGAAGTTAGGAAAATACAGCTAAAAGCCCCATAACTTCGCTTCTCTACTGAATTAATAATCTATTTAGAGCCCATATTTTAAGTTAGGCACACACAAATCCAGTGTCAATGTTTCAGCTCGCTATGTCTTATGGTGGCTGAGTTTACTTGTGACAAACATTTTTGCGTTAAACGTCCATAACTTCACTTCTACGTTGAATTTCCAATCAATTCATAGCCTATATTTTAAGTTAGACCTACACAAATCTACTGTAAAAGTTTCAGCTTTATATGTCTTATGGTAGCTGAGTTTACCTGTGACAAAGTTTTGCGGACAAACCGACAAACCGACAAACCGACAAACCGACAAACCGACAAACCGACAAACCGACAAACCGACAAACCGACAAACCGACAGAAATTTTTCTAAGGGTGGATTCGGTTTCTCCAATGTATGAAACGTAAAGAAAACTTGAAATGAGTCAGTTCTAAGCAATGAACAGACAAAATCATTATTTTATTTATAAAGATTTGACATCATTGAAATGGTGTTTCACAGAGTTAAGGATGTACTATCTATTGAGAATAAATGTGTTGTAAACGAGCAATTCTCAGCCCTTAATATGAACAGGCATGAGAAATCAACAAACAAGTTCTTACACTATATGAAGCCGAGGAAAGAACTTACAAGTCAGTAAAGAGATTGGATTAGTGATGAAGAAGCAGTTCATTATCTAATTGAATTTCTTGACTGAATTTATTTCTCCTGGACTGCCTGCTCATGAGTAAAAACTTAAAGTAGGAGCACCAATGATGCTGCAATTTATAGCAGTAACAAATTTCATGTTACGAAACATGAGTGACCCAAAAACTGTGCAACGGGACACGACTCTGAGTTCGTGCTCTACACAGATATGCCATAGAGGCGGACATAATGACTGGATGTGGTATTGGGGAGTCTTCCGAACCACTGTCTGTTTCCATTCAAATGATTGCAAGGTCCCCTCAGAGTCTATTTCGCAATGACGTTAACTAAGTCGCAAAGGGAGACATTATCTAACGCAGGAATTCAAGTTAGCGAAACCAAGTTTTTCTCACATGGTCAACTGTAGTTTACTTGCTCAATAGTCAGAGGTTTCAACTGATTGTCCTTCCATGAACCTGAAGGACAGACAGCTAATGTAGTGTATACAGAGGCATTTGTTTAACACTGTACTAATAATGGTGTTTTCTACTATTCTATAATTTCTAATTATAGTATTAGTATAATACTATAATTGATATGTTGGAATACCAAGTATAATAGAATTTTTGATTCCGTCAAAGATGGGTACATTTGCTAGTGTAGAATATTATGGTAAAACCACAGATAATTTTTGAAAAACTCAAAACAAACAAGAGTATAGTGGTACTTGAAAGCTCTTTTGTAATTATTAGATAAATCATACGTAAATCAGACTGGTAATTTACTTAAATTGCTTGTCAAACAACATCATTACTGCATAGTTAGAGGTGACAAAGTAGTTATTCATTTTGCATCCAGATAATGAGAATTATGATATAAATTGGACAGGAAGCTCACATATATAACATAGTTGTTTTAAGAACTACCTAGCTCTCATTAATTAAGTTTAATATATCCAATACTACTTCCATTAGTAAAAGTATTTTCAAGTTATACTGATTATTAACAAGAGGAGTAATCTTGTCTACCAGGTATAGCAACAACCTGCAGATGGTGTTTTACATGTTCCATTTAAAACTCTTTTGTTCATCCTGTCTTGTCCAGTCTTTTTTACCTTTTCCAGCTCATTAATCCCTTTAAAATACCTTAATTACCCTTTTTTCTTTTTTTTTTAAATACCGAAGCCATGTCCGAGTTTATTTGTTTCAACTCTTGTGCAATTACCAAGAACAGTTGCTTTGGTTTGAAAATTTTGGTCTTTTTAATGAGTTCCTACTGTATTTTAGACATTAATATATATCTTTATAAATAAAATAATGATTTTGTCTGTACATTGCTCAGAACTGACTCATTTCAAGTTTTCTTTACGTTTCATACATTGGAGAAACCGAATCCACCCTTAGAAAAATTTCTGTCGGTTTGTCGGTTTGTCGGTTTGTCGGTTTGTCGGTTTGTCGGTTTGTCCGCAAAACTTTGTCACAGGTAAACTCAGCTACCATAAGACATATAAAGCTGAAACTTTTACAGTAGATTTGTGTAGGTCTAACTTAAAATATAGGCTATGAATTGATTGGAAATTCAACGTAGAAGTGAAGTTATGGACGTTTAACGGAAAAATGTTTGTCACAAGTAAACTCAGCCACCATAAAACATAGCAAGCTGAAACATTGACACTGGATTTGTGTGGGCCTAACTTAAAATATGGGCTCTAACTAGATTATTAATTCAATACAGAAGCGAAGTTATGGGGCTTTTAGCTGTATTTTCCTAACTTCACAGACAAGTTTGTTTTGAAAATACACAGGTGTGGCAAGTAGATATTGTTAGTTGATTTTAATTTCAATTGAGCATATGAATATATTGCGTATTTGATATCATTGAAATGGTGTTTCACAGAGTTAAGGATGTACTATCTATTGAGAATAAATCTTTTGTAAACGAGCAATTCTCAGCCCTTAATATGAACAGGCATGAGAAATCAACAAACAAGTTCTTACGCTATATGAAACCGAGGAAAGAACTTACAAGTCAGTAAAGAAATTGGATTAGTGATGAAGAAGCAGTTCATTATCTAATTGAATTTATTGACTCTGAATTTATTTCTCCTGGACTGCCTGCTCATGAGTAAAAACTTAAAGTAGGAGAACCAATCATGCTGCAATTTAGTAGCAGTAACAAATTTCATGTTACGAAACATGAGTGCCCCAAAACTGTGCAACGGGACGCGACTCTGAGTTCGTGCTCTACACAGGTATGCCATAGAGGCGGACATAATGACTGGATGTGGTATTGGGGAGTCTGTGTGTATACCACACATACCATTGATTCCGAGCCACTGTCTGTTTACGTTGAAATTATTGCAAAGTCCGGTCAGAGTCTATTTCGCAATGACGTTAACTAAGTCGCAAAGGGAGACTTTATCTAACGCAGGAATTCAAGTTAGCAAAACCAAGTTTTTCTCACGTGGTCAACTGTAGTTTACTTGCTCAATAGTCAGAGGTTTCAACTGATTGTTCTTCCATGAACCTGAAGGACAGACAGCTAATGTAGTGTATACAGAGGCATTTGTTTAACACTGTACTAATAATGGTGTTTTCTACTATTCTACAATTTCTTATTATAGTATTAGTATAATACTATAATTGATATTTTGGAATACCAAGTATAATAGAATTTTTGATTCCGTCAAAGACGGGTACATTTGCTAGTATATATATATATATATATATAAAGATTTCACATAAACACGTGAAATAACAATCAATGATCAAACCATAATAAGAAATGGGAAAACAAGACTAAGATCTTTCAACCATAACAAGCGGTCTTCATCAGAGTCAAAAACCCAGCTGTGACAAGCAGTCTTCGTCAGTGTCAAACACCCAACTGGGTCAGTTGGGTTTTTGACTCTGACGAAGACCGCTTGTTATGGTTGAAAGATCTTAGTCTTGTTTTCTCATTTTTTATTGTGGTTTGATCATTGATTATATATATATATATATATATATATATATATATATATATATATATATATATTTATATAATCAATTATCAAACCACAATAAGAAAATGTGGTAACAAGCGGTCTTCGTCAGAGTCAAAAACCCAACCCATACCACAAAGATGGAAACGTAGCATTAGAAATCTTGAAAAGGTATATAGGAAACATACTAAACTTAATGTTGGCAAGATATTTAATGAGGTATGTTTAAAAGAAGGTCTGTTCCCAAAGTATACCAATATATATATATCTCAAAAAGATCATTGGTGTTTTGATTGCGGTGTGTTTAGAATTTAAGCTAATTCCATTTATCTATGTCTGACGTTTTTTATTTTCGTCTAGGATTAATAAGAGGGCTTATTACTCAAGAAGGTTTTCTAGTGTAGAGCAGAAGATTGGAATGTCATGTAAGTCGTTGTTTTAAGAATGTCCCAAAGAGAGTTATTTGAAGAGTTTTAATATTAGTTTTATATTTTGAGAGAGAGAGAGAGAGAGAGAGAGAGAGAGAGAGAGAGAGAGAGAGAGAGAGAGAGAGTGAGAGAGAGGGAGAGACCATCATGGAGTTCAAGGTGGTAATACAAGTAACTGTAATATAAGCAGATATGTAAAACTGTTTCTTGTTCATTTAGAACATAGTCTTGACTGGCACTAAATAAGGAAAATAAATAGTTTTGAATATAGCAATTAAATAAATAAGAGTTCTATTAGAGGAATGAATAGGGGTGGGTTTGGACAGGTGTCGCTATTAAGCGAGACCAGGGAAGGCAGGGTTGATGACTAATGACGAGTAGTGCTGCTTGTCGGGGAGCAGTAACGAAAAGAGATGTAAGATATCAGTCTGCTCCTCACCATTTACATACTAATAATTGACTTTGTGGACGGCCACGATAAATAAGAAGGCAAGCACGACATATAAATAATGCGAGGAACAGGTCGAGATTCCTTGAGTCCGGCTGCCATTATTTATGTCTTCCCGACCACCTATATGTAAAACAGGCCGGATTCACCCACCCGACACGCCACAATTACAGATATCATCTAGACTCATTTTTTGGGTCTTTTTAATGTTTATAAGTTGTGTATTAAAAACAAGTGACAATATATCTCAACTTTGCTCAATATAAATTGTGCCTATTGTGTTTTCATTTATTTTTTTTTTTTTTAAAGCAAACATGAACAAGGAAAGCTGTGATGTCGGTTATTCATCAGGAAAGTTAAAACAAATGGGACGAGGTATTCCTTAGATCTGATTAATGTGACTGCTCTCGCAGCGTTAGCATCATCTCTACCTTTATTTACATGACATTCAACTCTAGTCTCTAATTTCTCCTACGAATAATATGATAATTCCAAAGACTAAGATTCATGCAATAATTAGCATTTCATGACGAAAACTGTTTGGTCTGGATATAAAAAACAATAGATTAGACAGATTCATACTCAGAGCAGTTTATAGAGAAAACATAATAAACAAAAAATAAAAGTTATTATGTAGTTCTTAAATTGTAACTAAACTAGTTTTTAACTAAATTCAATGCAAATTATATAACAATCAATTTATTTATTTTTTCTGGAAGAAACAATAAAAATAATGTAATTTGAATAAAATTTTATGAATTACAATTTTGAATTGAAATGAATTTGTAATTATATTCAGTATCAACAGTATTACTCATATCTAAAGCTTCTTCAGGCGAAGGGACCCGGTCTTCAGTCCGTAACATTTTACTGATAGTACTCAATCCGCTCTGATGTCCTCAGACTGGTCACGCACACTTACTGGCCTTCTGCGTTAGGCACGTGTCCAACAGTTGTGACTAATCTGAGTAGAATTAATACTAGTTTCCTCATTTGGTTTCAACCAACACTTCTTTTTTGGTATCTATTCTTCAGTGTATCCACTATTCATTTGATTAGATTAATGGTTTTGGTCACAAATGATTTACCAGTTTTAAGTTGATAGATGTATGCATTAGTTAAAAAGTATTCAAAAGTTTGATTTAATGTAGTGCATAAGTGAATAAAAGTTATAAAAATATCTTCAAACTAAAAAAAAAAGCTAAGTAATAATAAAAGGATTCCCAAGTATCTCATTGAGAAGAGGAGTCTGAACTTTGACAATAATCCAGTTACCAAGTAAGATAAGACCGTCTTTCTTCAGCTTTCCAATATGAGTTCTCGATCTTTCAGGCCTGACTGTACAAATTTCACAAACCCCATAAATTTTCTCACACATAATAAAAAGCATTTCAACTCCGGGCCAATTTATGACTTCAAACCTTCTTTAATATAACCTTATTGCACCAAGAAAGAAATCTGTTTAATTTTCTAGTGTGGCAAAGATCATATTTTTTCATGAATATTATATTTCACTACATTAAGGTAGAGTGGATTTTTACACAAACTATTGTCAATATTTCCAATAAAAATGAACGTATTGTATGAAATAAAGTAATTCATTAAATAAAGGATTCAATTACAAAGTCAATGCTATCTATCTATTAAACATTTAATTAAAAGGATACTTAGTTGATTCTATGTTCAATTATATAAATAAAATGGTTGAATTTAGAATTATTTACAACAAAAGGCATTTCAAATTATGTCATATAAGAACATCCTTATATGTTCATACATTATGAACATCCAAATTTGGAGATATGCTATGAGTTTAGTGTTTCAGATTAATTTGGAAATACTGATTCCTGTACTTTTCACCTTAATGAGAAATGGACTTCTATGTTTCCTGGCTGTTGTATCTCCTGCTTAGCGAATTTTAAAATTCTAGTTCAAACCAACTAAGTGTACTTGAGTACTAAGTGTACCCAATAATGGGTAACGTCAATTTGAAAAGAATATTGCATAAAAAATCAATTAAAAGATTTGGAATTAATTTAGACACCACTCAAAAATGTCTGTGTACTTCTTATAAAAATTATGGGAAATATATTAACTAATAAATTAAATCATTGTTTTGATTGTTAATGACATTATTTTGATGTAATTCCCTCTCAGTTAGAAATTAATTAAGTTAAAATTACGCGGTCGTAAATATGATATCCTTTTCATGGTTTTTGAATAAAAATTTCAATTTATGGTTGCAGATAACTTGAAAAAGAAGTCTTTTGTAATGACTTCTCAGAATAACTAGTAGTACAGAAGATAGATCTTCTAGAATAACTCTTCTATATAGGTCTTCTGGAATAAATACTATACTGTGCATAGTTATATATCAAATGAAGAGAGAGAACAATAGAGTGAAGGAGTAGTTGGAGACTTGAGAGCGAAATAGAGGAAAAAAAAAGAAAAAAATAACGAAATAACTTTGCAGATGCCACAAATCGAAGAGTACAAAACAGCACCTTTGATGGAGCACTCTGCATTATGGAGATGAGTTACTGCACAGAAGGATCAAAGAAATAGCTATTCAAATATCAAATAACAGTTATTCCGTCTAAATTAAAAAAATATGTGAAAGCTAATAACGAAATTTTGCTGTTTCTTCTATTAAAAACTATTTTTACCAGAAATGCATAATATTTAATAAATTTATAATTTATAATGCCAATATTGCTTTAAAATGGTGTCATTTATAAGTAACATTTTTTCTATTTCAAAAGGAAGTTTTTATATTATTACTTGAAGCCGTTTTTGCCATTATATTGTCTGTAATGTTATTGATTATCATGTGCTTTTAATTATTTTTTTTATTTTAATACATAAAAATGAATCTTTTATTACTGAGTTACTGAGTTTCTACAATTTTCTAATATTGATTTCAATCGTTTTCAAATAAAACACCTGGAATTGTGTATTTTATTCTCTCAATTTTTATATCATTTTTTTAGTCTACCAAATCTCGAACATTTTTAAAATTACAATACACATTTCAATTAAATTTGAAATGTTGTGATATTGATTTCCAATAAAAGATCCTTTCAGTTAAAAATTATTTTTATTTCTTTAAATAAAATTATCCTTGAATGAGAACCATGAAGGAAGGAATACTGAGATTATTCTATACAAATTATGTAACATTCAAATGACAAATTTTGTGTTACTGAACAATTCCTTGCAAGAGAACATGGCTTTGTTCCTATAGCTAGTGAATCTCTAATCATGGCCACCTTTAATATTACATGATCAGTGGAACGTTGTTTTTGATGTCAATTATCCCACCTACTTCTGAATTAAAGGTTTCAGCAAACGATTTCACATTGCCACTTCCAAATATTCCAAATTATCTGCAATCTGTCGGAAACATCTCAGACAATATGTCAGTGTTATCCAGTCATTAAAGAATCAGTTTAAAATTAGTATTAGTTTTGTTGTTTTCAAAACCTGTAAATTTTTTCGTCGAAAAACACATTTCAGAAAAAAGTGATTTCCCCATCATATGTAATTTCTGCCAAACAATGCTGCTCATTTAGAGTATGAAGCTCATGTTTGTGTAAAATATTATTCTGATCTATCAAAGATTATGGACTGCAGCATCCCCACAATCTTTTGCATAAACACACACACACACACACACATACACGCAGTATCCATAAAACGTCATAAGTTCTATCTCCACAAAAAACATGTAAATCCGTCAAAATCTCGATATAAAATTTTTTCTTGGTTATTATATTTAACCTGAATTAAAATTTAGGTTACTATTCCACAAAATTTGTCAGAATATAACTTTCCACGATAGTAGTTAAGGAGCTTTGAAAATAAATTCGAATGAAAGAATTTGGTTCTTTGATAAAACATATTCTTTTTAATGAAGAAAATTATGTCGCATATTGTCATAATCGCATCGCCAACCAACGAGCCAAAAAACAAATTTTGTTTTTTTTTTTTTTTGAGTCAATGCAGTTTTTCTAAAGGTCAGTAAACATTGTAAGAATTGTCAATCTGTCAGGAGTGAAGTCGTAATCGTGGTTACGTATTCTTGCGTTGTCTGAGGTTCTGTGTAATTTAGAAGTGGTCTGATTGTCATATTTAAGTCAGGTAAGAAACTATTGGGACTCGTGGGATTCAGAAAGTTTGTGAGTTGGATTCAGTTGCCTAAAAAGGAGATTTGGATGGGTTGGCAATTTTTTATCTTCATTGGTAGGAAGTCGAGCAATGTAGTAATCAATTGATTTCCATCTCAGATCATGTTGAATGACATTTCTGGCGTACCATTGAGCCCTATGTATAAGGTAGGCTCATTATTTTTTTACTATTTGGATACAGTTCTTGTTTGTGGACGCTAAAGTCCAAACCAGACTAAGTATCCATAGAATATAGTGGAACAAACGAACGCCTTATAGACAAGATTCTTCACTAAGTATTTATTGATTTTAAGATGGAATAAAGATTGCACTAGGATTATTCCTAGGTTAGGTTTACTCTGGAGATGTTGAACTGAATGTAAAACTGGAGTTTAATATGATATTCAGATATTTTACTTGAGTTTCCCAGGGTATAATTGTATAGGCAAAAATGAAAGCCGTCCAAAAAATAAAAAGAAATCACACTAACTTCGGTTGTAGGAATAGAATTTACAAAAATTACTTGTTTTACTTGCCCCGGAGAAGACGGTTTTTCATTTCACTGATCAAAACGCAACATCAAATTCATAATTAGCCCATTCTCAAATGTTGAATTAACATGTCATTTCATTTTGTGTTTGTTAGATAATATAGAGGTATCATACCACGGTAATTAGTTTAATTTATATAATAAAATATGTCCAAATAGTTTTGAGGTTGCATGAAGAATTACAGATTAGACTCATTATGACAAACCGCCAATTAGGCCATATACTTTTGTGGCGCCTATACGTTATAACAGACTTATATTACATATATGTAAACATAAGTTATGTAAGTACTATGTAACTTATTAAATTTACATATATGTTTGCAGCATGTTTATAATTATTCTATCATTACTTAACTGAATCAGTACGATGAAGGATGTACGATGAAAGCTGGAATATGCATTAATAGCCTAAGAAGTATGGATAGTACATACAAAATGATAATACCTTTTTACAAATAATACTTGTTATTTATCGTTGTAATTTTAATAATGCGTTTATTTAATTATATTAAAATTTTAAAATTTTAATGCCACTTAAAACAGATTGAAACTACTACATCTCACGTACTTGGCTAAAAATAAAAATAATAAATTAATTGGTTCCTTGTTTAAATAAAATGATTATGAAATGGAAAAGCTTCTTTAGACTTAATGAATATAACCTCTTTTCTTCTATTATATCTCATTTATTGCATACATTATTTAGTTTATAAACATTATAAGTAAAATTATGAATAATAAAATCATAATGTTCTGCTATCAAACAATACTCTACAGGACAATCTAATAGTCTATGTACAATCAAATTCCTTCTGTCGGAGCATAATGTTGTATAATTAAAAAAAAGTGTTCGTAAAGCATATATTTTATTCAATTTCAGCTTTCAATGCGATAAATCAAAAACTTCTTTGCAGCATCAGTGATTATGAAAAAATTGGTTTCGAGAGTTCAAAAGATTTAAATTATTAGATTCCTAAAGTCTTTTATGAAGTTTTTGCTCTACTATAATAAAGTACAGTGCTCATAAAAAAATTGATCTGGATATTTTTACGGGTTTGCAAGTTTTGAGATCCCCAATGTCCTTCTGTGATATTTTATCGATGATGTTTTTGTATATATATATATATATATATATATATATATATATGTAAATGATCAAACCACAATATGAAATGGGAAAACAAGGGTAACAAGCGGTTTACGTCAGTGTCAAAAACCCAACTGAAAAAAAGTAGTACAAAAACCAACTGAAGAGATCTTAGTCTTGCTTTCCAATTTCATATTGTGGTTTGATCATTGATTGTTATTTCACGTGTTTTGTGAAATCTTTTTAGGTATATATATGTGTGTGTATGAGAGAGAGAGAGAGAGAGAGAGAGAGAGAGAGAGAGAGAGAGAGTGTGAGTGTTTGTTTGTGCGCGTGTCTGTGTATTCAGAAGATTGTGGGAGACTGCAGTCCACAGTTGTTGATCGATCAAATTAATATTTTTCATAGTGTAATAAATTAATATGAATGGGCTATAAATTGATGAGCTTCATAGGGTGAATGAGCACCATTTTTTGGGAGCAATTATGCATGGTGGGAAAATTGTTTTCTTCTGAAATGTGATATTTTTTTGTTCTAACAACTAACTTTAATCTAGAAATTTAGCATTATTTTCACAGTGATATATTAATCTGTCCATATATATATATATATATATATACACGTGGTGAGTAAATAAAGTAGGGAGACTGGCAACGTCGCTTTCGATCTGGCAACGCTGGAGACGCGTGGCCTTGAGTAGCGTCAGGTGCACGTGTGATGTGCCTCCAGTATGAATCTGAACTCGCCTCAGTCATTTTTTTGTCCGTAGCGTTGGTTTTCGTGAAATGGTTTTTTCTTGAGCGTTTTAAAAATGAGTGACCTCAAAGTTGAGCAGCGGTGTGCAATCAAATTTTGCTTCAAAAACTTCAAATCAAAAACTTCAGGAGGCCTATGGAGAACGTGTTTTATCAAGGGCACAGGTTTTTCGGTGGTTTAAGGAATTTTCAGAAGGAAGAGAGTCGATTGAAGATGAACCACGAAGCGGAAGGCCTTCAAGTGCAAACACCGATGAAAATGTCAACAGAGTACGGAACCTTGTGCGTTCAGATCGACGCTTGACAGTCAGAATGATCGGGGAACAGTTGAATTTGAATCACACCTCCGTTCATCACATTTTGACCAATGAATTGGAGATGAGAAAAATTTGTGCGAAAATGGTTCCGAAAAACCTTTCCCGCCCTGTCACACTGCCATCTCAATAAACGAGTTTTTGGCCAGTAAAAACATTCCTGTTGCTCCTCAGCCTCCTTATTCACCAGACTTGAGTCCTTGTGACTTTTTCCTCTTCACGAGATTGAAAAATCACCTCAAGGGAACTCATTTCGGGACACTACAAAACATACAAACTGCTGTAACCGACCAGCTGAAGGCCATTCCAGAATCCGAGTTCCAGCAATGCTACAATGATTGGAAGGACCGTCTCCAGCGCTGTGTGGCTTCCAAAGGGAACTATTTTGAAGGTGACAATATCACATTGTAATTATATTTGAATAGAAAATTTAAAAAAAATCAGTCTCACTACTTTATTTACACACCACGTATATTGTTGAAATGTACCGCAGCTTCGGTACTATCGACTTTGTAAGCTGTTCCAGTCTCCTGACAGTCTTACGAATATAAGGTGGTAATTCACAAATGAGTTGTCCAAAGGACATTGAGACACTTTTTTGAAACACTTTAATAGATATCTACAATTTAAATATAATTGAGAACTAACATCACATGTAAAGAATATAACATAATTTACAAGACTATTATATACTAGCTTTCGATTATTGTCCCAAAGGACATTGAGACACTTTTTTGAAACACTTTAATAGATATCAACAATTTAAATATAATTCAAAACTAACATCACATGTAAAGAATATAACATAACTTTCAAGACCATTATATACTAGCTTTCGACTATTCTATAGTCATCGTCAGATTGGGTCTTTAAACATTTTTCAAAATTTGGAAATTTTAAAATTTTTAAAAACAAATGACACAATTTAAACAATTTTGAAATAAACTAAAGAATATAAATAAAAGTTAGCAGGTCCAAACAAGTTACTAAATAGAAAACAGTTTGACATCCTGTCGTAGGCAAATAAATTAGAATCTCTATTCTTCTTTTAACTGCTTTCAAAAATTTTCATGCTTGGTATTATAACCATATCGCATGTCTGGCCTTTAATTGAGGGATTTAAATCTTTGATATATAAAGCTTCTAAAATATGGAGCCTGTGGACATCTCTTTCTTGTCTTAGGATTGACGTCCTGTCCACAAGCATTTCACGTGTCAAGGGGATATGATTGTCCTTATATTCGTAAGACTGTCAAGAGACTGGAACAGGTTAGTTTGAAAGTCGTTAATACCGAAGCTGTGGTGCATTTCAACAAAATATGCCTCCAAGAAGATTTGCTGCCAACCTATACTAATATATATATATATATATATATATATATATATGTAAAAACTCTTCTGGGTCAGTTGGGTTTTTGACTCTGACGGAGACCACTTGTTACAGTCGAAAGATCTTAGTCTTGTTTTCCCATTTCATATTGTGGTTTGATCATATATATATATATATATATATATATATATATAGAATATTAGTAACTATTTTCAAACTATATATATTTTGATACCAACAACTTCGAGTCCACAAGTCGTGAAAACGTGAATAATATAACAAATTTATTCATTTTTATATTTGCTGTTGAAAAACGAAGCGATTCTTTCTTATGTAGATAGTATTTCAGAATGGTGTTTGTGACTTTATGCTAGTATGTAATGTAATTAAAAGCAACATTGTTTAACAGATGTTTCAAACTCAGTCGATATTTTAGCCTTAAAAAGGGTATGATTATTTCAGACTTCATGTATGTATAACTGGCAGTCAGCCAGTTATCATAATATTTCTGAAAAAATAAATTATTCGCAACGCAAGTTATTAGTCATTTAGAAAGAGCAATAGAGTGAATTTCAATTTACTCTGCTTATTATAAAATGGGATGACATGTTTAATTGACAGTGCGAATGTGTCACCGTGAGAGTTGAACACTGCGGAACTGTGTGTCCCTTCGATCCGCTAAGCCGACCCATTCGTCTAAAGTTAATTAATATTAATTAATTTTCTAGCAATATTCAGGCCCCGATTGCCAGATATCTGATATTAATGTAAACATTAGTAATAATTAAATTCATTTTTATTCCACAGTTAAATTTCTAGCCAATTCCTCTAATATAGCATTCTGAACCTTATTTGAAATTTTGCAGAGAGATAATAGGCCAATTAAGAAAGATAAACTTCATTTTCATAATTCATTTTCTATATACTCGTAATATCTTATTTAATTTTTTAGCAATGCAAATTCTTTTACGTCATCCAAATATTCATGTTTAATTTATTCAATAATTATTCTATAGAATTACTGGTATGCAGTAAAAACATTTCGCAATTCCATACCACATTTGAAAATACAACAATGTTGGAAACCTTTCTATAAATAAAACTATCTATTTAGTTGTTTATTAATTAAAAGTCTTCTATCTGTGGTAAGTTAAACTAGAGTTTAAACTTTGCTATTCTGAGAAGTGATCATTCATTAATATTTCATAGTGGTTACACAACAAACAAATAACAGAATTCCATAATTAAGCCAGCTAGATAGTTTAAAAGTACATTCAATACTGTGTAAAGAGAAATGTTTTTATTTTCCCCTAAACTATTTCAACTAAAATCTGAAAAATTACGTTTGGTGTGAACACTGTATTCTCCGTGTTTGAGTGCTTATAAACTAAACAGATATCATGCATAACGTATCGGCGAGTTCTACATAAGTGACTATTAGATGGTGTCTACGTCTAAATCTGTAAAAGTGATAAATGAAAAAAAAGTATAATATAATGATAGCTAAATATTCATATTAAACTATTTTATAAACAATTAATTGACTTTAGAGAAAATTGGAAGCATTTAAATGACTATAACTTTCATTTAAAACTTTTTTTTTGTCTGACAATAACTAAGATACAATAACTACCACTCAGATTAAAACAACCGTATAAATTTCAAATGGGCATTTGCTATTTAACTCCGGATGATGCAGGTATTTTTATCGATCATTTTATATTATTTGTGTTACTTTAAGATATAATAATGTATCATTCGTTTAAAGCACTTTTCAATCATGAAATTAAGAATTAAAATTAGTGTAACTAATAGAAATTATTCTTTTTAATTAATTCGTAAACTTTGATATTTACGGATATTTACGTTTGACGTACTTTGATATTAACGTTTGATATTTACTTTGATAGGTGCAATCTTATAACTAACAAAACAGTTATTAATAAGATAATATTAATTATCTTAATTAAACAACAAATTCTTAATTAAATAACAAATGATAAGTTTATTATCATTTTATTATTAATAATGTTTATTAATAATAAATACATTAGTTTGTCATATTATATTTTAAAACATTAGACAATTATTTCTAGTATGATTTAACAAGTATGATTCAGTAATTATGAGATTTTTTTTTTGATTCCCATAATTTTATTTTACATTGTGAAAATACACTTATATATTTTGGGTATATGTAAAAATATGTTATGTATTTTTGAATAATTGTAATTGTATAAACTGGAATCACTATTTTTATTTTGTATAAGGTTGCATGAAGATGTCACTGAAATCAATAAAACAAAGCAAAAAAACTAATGCAATTGATACTGTTACAATGATCTGGGGTGAAGAGTGGGGGTACAGCGAGATATAGAGTGTGAGAGGGTGAAGGAGTAAGTGAGAGCGCGATATGAATATTGAGAGGGGGAGTATATGACAGGTTTGAAGAGGGAGTGGGAAAAGAGTCAAAGTGGGAACTCAAGATGGCGGCATCTTAGAGGTTTATATCATGCAATAAACTAGAAAATGAAAACTATGTTTTTTTTTTTTAAAAATGTCACTGTTTATAATCACATTTAGTACTTATTTCATTAACTATATAATTATCTTACCTTTTTTTTATATCAATTTAATGAAATTGCGGACCATAAACATCATCGAGTTGAAAGCCTCCTAATTTAACAGTCTATAGTCTTGTTAAATAAATTCAGACGCCTTTTACAAAATGTTACAAATCATAATTGATAGAAGTGAATCCCTTATTAGTGAGTAGTTGAAAATTAGCATAAAAAACGTAGAGATGATAAACTGGCTCAGTGCAATTGCTTTGTAAAATTATATATAACAACTGGATTAAACGATTTAAATATGCCAATTCAGTATAATAATTTTATTTAAGTATTGTAAACATTTTTTTTCAATTTTCCTTATAAATTATAACTATTAAAATAATAATTTAAATTGTTTGTTTGATAATGATGGTTGGAAAAGAAGTAAGATCACTTCCATTTGGCTTTTAAAACAGGTATAGTGTTTAAAATAGTAGATACCATGCCTGTGAATGTATATATAAAGAAAATGATGAACAATAACATAGGACAAGATCCATGAATAAGTAGACATACCTTAGTATGATGAGACGTAATTTAGCGTTGTTCCGTTTAGCAAAGCGTAAAGATGACTGACATGTTCAGACCAGCATCCAACTATAGGGTACCAAAGTTCACTTACATTCGTTCTAATGGAAACCTACCCCCACTATACCCTAACAATTGCGTCTTAATTTATTATGAGATCAAATAAATATCTCTTAGCATTTCAAGTTAGAATTATATTAATAAATGATCCACTGTTTTATTGATAAGAAAATTATATTTATGTGTAGCTCTTTCTTGTACTGATTCAAGTTTTATTCTGCCAATGTAAGAATAAAGAAGTTTAGCAAGAAGTTTTTGTAATTTGATAGCGTCATTGACATAAAATAATGCATATTTTTACAAACATAACAAATTAAACATAATAATTATAATGGAATTTTAAAATATAAAAACTTTTTTCACATTACTTCCAGAATGATTTAATTTATTTCATCAATTAAAAATATGTTAAAATACAATACATTACTTTACTAGAAGTAAAATATACAGGGATGATTAATTCGATTTCAAGATTTTGACGTATTTTACACTTTTGTAGCAACCTTACAATTTTATCTCAGTGGATTCGCTCAAAAAATTTCTAAGCCAATGTAAACAATGTAAAAAAATGTAAAAAATTCGACAAGTATAGCAGGTGATCTCTTAGTCTAGGATAAACAAACAGTTTTTATAGCGTTATTGCTCTTTCCCGTAATTGAAACTTCATGATATTTTTTATGAATTGCTAATTTTTCGTTCCATTTTTGGTCAAATTTTCATTATTTTTTAATGAGCCGTTTCGCGTCAAAAAAAAACATTTTCTGAAAACAGATATCGTACTGTAACGCCCCATTAGCGAATGTACGAGGTGTATAAATAAAGTAGTGAGACTGGCAACGTCGCTTTCGATCTGGCAACGCTGGAGACGCGTGGCCTTGAGTAGCGTCAGGTGCACGTGTGATGCGCCTCCAGTATGAATCTGAACTCGCCACAGTCATTTGTTTGTCCGTAGAGTTGGTTTTCGTGAAATGGTTTTTTCTTGAGCGTTTTAAAAATGAGTGACCTCAAAGTTGAGCAGCGGTGTGCAATCAAATTTTGCTTCAGACTTGGACATAATGCAACCGAAACCGGCCTATGGAGAACGTGTTTTATCAAGGGCACAGGTTTTTCGGTGGTTTAAGGAATTTTCAGAAGGAAGAGAGTCGATTGAAGATGAACCACGAAGTGGAAGGCCTTCAAGTGCAAACACCGATGAAAATGTCAAAAGAGTACGGAACCTTGTGCGTTCAGATCGACGCTTGACAGTCAGAATGATCGGGGAACAGTTGAATTTGAATCACACCTCCGTTCATCACATTTTGACCAATGAATTGGAGATGAGAAAAATTTGTGCGAAAATGGTTCCGAAAATTCCGAAAAGAAAACGAGTTTTTGGCCAGTAAAAACATTCCTGTTGCTCCTCAGCCTCCTTATTCACCAGACTTGAGTCTTTATCACTTTTTCCTCTTCCCGAGATTGAAAAATCACCTCAAGGGAACTCATTTCGGGACACTACAAAACATACAAACTGCTGTAACCGACCAGCTGAAGGCCATTCCAGAATCCGAGTTCCAGCAATGCTACAATGATTGGAAGGACCGTCTCCAGCGCTGTATGGCTTCCGAAGGGAACTATTTTGAAGGTGACAATATCACATTGTAATTATATTTGAATAGAAAATTTAAAAAAAAATCAGTCTCACTACTTTATTTACACACCTCGTAATTGTGAAAAAAAATATCTCAACTCATTCTCCACATAATGTTCTATTTTTAGGCATAGTTTCATTTTGATCTGCCAAACAGTATGGCTTGCATTGCTCTCACAAGGTTTGAGATTGAATTATAAGTCAAAATTTTTATATTTTTTTTGAAAAAAAAATATTTTCTGTTGTTTTAGAATTCTGAATATATTTTTCGTTTGTTCCATTTGTAACTTCAAAGATAATATCAAACTTTCAAAACTGTAGGGTCATCAGTTTAGGAGAAATAAATGTTTTCTAAAAAACGGTTTTTGGCAAAAAAAAGAGACTTTCCCATCATGCATAATTCTTCCCAAACAATAGGGATCTTCGTCTTTATGGGGCCCATTTTTGTGTAAAATATCAACTTGATCCATCAAAGATTCTGGACCGTAGCGAGGTAACAAGCAATGCTAACACACTCACCCACCCACCCACCCACACATACACAGACATCATCGAAAAAACTTTATAAAACGACTACTGGGACCTCAAAACATGTAATTCCATCAAAATCTCGAGATCGAATTTTTTCACGATCACTATACTTTACTTATAGTAAAGTAAAAATGGTAGCGGTACTATATTTTACAAAATGTGAAAACATTTTTTGCTCTTCTCACAATCATGAGAAGAAAAATTCAGTATATATGATATAACCACTACGAAAAAAATATAATATTATTAAGGCTATAAATTTGGTCTGATATAAAAATTAATTTACTTAAAAAGAAACTGTTATCAAAAGAAATGTTTAGGGAATCAAACTTATTGTTTTATTACTTGACTAGAAGTAATTACCTTACTAGAAGTAAAATATGGTAAGCATAAAAAAATTGATTTCAAGATTTTAAATGCTTTATATCTTTGAAATCTTTAAAGTTCTTTCTTGATGTTTTTTCAGCAATGCCATTGTATACGTAGGTGGGTGTGTGTGATCCAAAAGTTTATGGACTCTCTACAGGCCACATTATTTGATAGACCAAGTTCATATTTCAACAGAAGTTGGGCCTAATTGTGTAGAATGTGCTTTGTTGTTTTGAAGCAATATTTAATAATGTTAAAGTAAGTTTTTAGCCAAAATGCTATTTTAGTTAACTTTTTTTCTCATAAACTACTAATTTAAGATTGTTGAAACCTTGAAATTATTATGGAAATACCAATAGCATTAACAGAAAAAATACAAGAATTTTCAATAACTGGAAATTCGGTATACACTGTAATTTTTTTGATGTACATTGTGATAATTGTGGCTAAGAAAATGACCACAGTTAATAAGAAAATTCTACGAAAAAATACTTCTTTTGAGGAAATGAACTAAGTACTTTTTTATGGATATTACAAGGACGGAAATAATCGTAATTGTACATTTCATGATTTAAAAAATTGTTCTTTAACAATCAACAACTAACAGTAGAAAAAAGAAATTTTGTCTAAAAAAAGTAACAAGAAATTAGTTATCTAAACATAATGTTTAATAATTTTGAATAACCCCGAAGGGGAATTAAGCTATAAAATCTGAAACCCAATTTGGAAAAATGGAATACCAGCTCTGGTTGTCGGATTTATTTACATTGACACAATATAGTCAATCTTATCTTATCAATGATAACGCACTTTTAATGTTTAATAAAAAATACTGAAGATATTGGAAACAGTTAATATCGTCTGCATGGACAATAAAACTTGTTAAATTATAATAGAAAATTATATAGATATTCTACTGTACATGATACGAAAAAGTAAATGATTTTTTCGGTTTTCGAGCAATAATAAAACTGTAGCGGGCTACAATAAACTCATGTAAGCAAATATAATATCAAAATCCTTGACCTTAAAATAAGTTTTTCTTTTATATTAATTAAACGATTGTCATTAA
This sequence comes from Hermatobates lingyangjiaoensis, assembly GCA_026182355.1. Lineage (NCBI taxonomy): Eukaryota > Metazoa > Arthropoda > Insecta > Hemiptera > Hermatobatidae > Hermatobates > Hermatobates lingyangjiaoensis. The sequence continues at coordinate 2,039,096 of JAPFBL010000329.1, forward strand.
TTTATAAAATACACTCTAGTAATGTATTATCGAAATAACAGAATCAATTTAATGACTTCATTAGTTTTGTTTTTGGCACAAACATTATGTTAGTTATAACAACTTTTAAATCGTTGACCTATAACAATCAGACAATTTCTTATTATTCGGATCAACCCGAGGGTCTGAGACATATTGACATGAGCAGTTATACCATTACCTGACCCATCCAGTCTTTTTTTTTTTCATTTTAACTAATGAGTCAAATTGATTCAATGAACATGACAAATTTTTTTAATTTTCAACTTGCTACATGTACTCATATGTTTAAATACTGGAGGAGTAATACTACATTAATAATGACAACTATTAAAGTATATCTTTAATTACATGATAAGTTTTTCATTGATCTTGAAAAAATCTACGAAAAGCCAGTTTCATTAAAATGAAATCCAGTTTGTTATTTCAGTAGAGCAATTCGCGTTTAAATGCCATCTGGGGACCAACTGTTCAAACAGACATTTGTCAACTTGATTAAAAATAGTTGTCCCCTCAGAATAAAGTTCATAATTAACCGTTCTTATAAGTAATCAAGGTTTAACATATTACTGAGTAAGGTTTCTGAGATTTTTTTTTTTGCTGCTGACTTCTAACACTCTAATCTGTTCTAAAGATAGACTAATGTGGGATATAAACTAGGAAATGAACAGTAAATACCTGAAATGAAAAAAAAACATCGTCCAAACAACAATAAGATTTCTAAAAATGGGACTGAGATCTTTCGTAGAAAAACTCATAATGTTTATTCTAAGACATAAATAAATTTAAATCTGGAGTAATTAATTTTACTTGACTTACGTAGAGAGAGAATTTATTTTTCATTATTCTTCCTTTTTAATTCCATTATTTGTAAAGTAATAAATTACTCAATGTTTTCTTTAATATTAATTTGAATAATTCGTCATAAAGTTGAATTATTCAAATTAATATTAAAGAAAACAGTGAGTAATATATTTGAACAAGAACATCAGAATTTTATAAGTATATAAATGTGAGATGTAATATCAATAAAATTTTTTGATATAAAAATCAACGCCAAAGAAACATATAATATCTGATGTTTTTCATGGTATAATGGATTGTCTAACAAAATGCTCTGATTAATCTGTATGTTGTATATTACATAAACTTAATATTAGGTGTAGACTTTTTTTTGTTTATGAATCTCATTATCTAGGAGTAACTAGCAAATGTACCCGTCTTTGACGGAATCAAAAATTCTATTATACTTGGTATTCCAAAATATCAATTATGGTATATTACTAATACTATAATTAGAAATTATAGAATAGTAGAAAACACCATTATTAGTACAGTGTTAAACAAATGCCTCTGTATACACTACTTTAGCTTTAGCTGTCTGTCCTTCAGATTCATGGAAGAACAATCAGTTGAAACCTCTGACTATTGAGCAAGTAAACTACAGTTGACCATGTGAGAAAAACTTGGTTTCGCTAACTTGAATTCCTGCGTTAGATAAAGTCTCCCTTTGCGACTTAGTTAACGTCATTGTGAAATAGACTCTGACGGGACATTGCAATCATTTGAACGGAAACAGACAGTGGCTCGGAATCAATGGTATGCGTGGTATACACACAGACTCCCCAATACCACATCCAGTCATTATGTCCGCCTCTATGGCATATCTGTGTAGAGCACGAACTCAGAATCGTGTCCCGTTGCACAGTTTTTGGGGCACTCATGTTTCGTAACATGTAATTTGTTACTGCTATAAATTGCAGCATCATTGGTGCTCCTACTTTAAGTTTTTACTCATGAGCAGGCAGTCCAGGAGAAATAAATTCAGAGTCAAGAAATTCAATTAGATAATGAACTGCTTCTTCATCACTAATCCAATCTCTTTACTGACTTGTAAGTTCTTTCCTCGGCTTCATATAGCGTAAGAACTTGTTTGTTGATTTCTCCTGCCTGTTCATATTAAGGGCTGAGAATTGCTCGTTTACAAAACATTTATTCTCAATAGATAGTACATCCTCAACTCTGTGAAACACCATTTCAATGATGTCAAATACGCAATATATTCACATGCTCAATTGAAATTAAAATCAACTAACAATACCTACTTGCCACACCTGTGTATTTTCAAAACAAACTTGTCTGTGAAGTTAGGAAAATACAGCTAAAAGCCCGATAACTACGCTTCTATACTGAATTAATAATCTATTTAGAGCCCATATTTTAAGTTAGGCATACACAAATCCAGAGTCAATGTTTCAGCTTGCTATGTCTTATGGTGGCTGAGTTTACTTGTGACAAACATTTTTGCGTTAAACGTCCATAACTTCACTTCTACGTTGAATTTCCAATCAATTCATAGCCTATATTTTAAGTTAGACCTGCACAAATCTACTGTAAAAGTTTCAGCTTTATATGTCTTATGGTAGCTGAGTTTACCTGTGACAAAGTTTTGCGGACAAACCGACAAACCGACAAACTTACAAACCGACAAACCGACAAACCGACAAACCGACAGAAATTTTTCTAAGGGTGGATTCGGTTTCTCCAATGTATGAAACGTAAAGAAAACTTGAAATGAGTCAGTTCTAAGCAATGTACAGACAAAATCATTATTTTATTTATAAAGATATTGAATTAAGAGGGATGGACTCCTTCGTTTTATATTACAAGAGTGCTAGTAATTTTAAGTTGATTCTTCGGTGATTCGATGACACTGATATTTCATTGTTACATATTTCTGACATTTTTCGGAGTCAGGTCAGTAACTAAATGTAACAACTTGATGAGTTCTATGTTATACAATACCTTAGATAATGCAAGGATATACCAAGAATATGACTCCATCCTCTGACAGATTGAAATTCCCGAACGCATCATTGGCAATCAGGATGAGAATTTAGAAGTATAGTGATATATTTAGAAGCAGATGTGAAATTTGTGACTAACATTAATTATTTTAAATTTCTGGTTTCAGCTTTCATGCGGGAAACAACTAGAGGGATACCAACCGTAGCAATGCAGAGGCATTTGGAATAACAAACGACGAACAGATAATCGATGGGTTCATTATAGTAAAAGATTTAGTTCATTGTTAGTTCATTGTGATTTGTAATTCAAATACATAGATGTATGCACAGTAATGATCTTATTTATTCAATAAATACATTTTCTAATTGTGATTAAATTAGTATGAATTTGAGGAAACTGGAAACATTTATCAACAGTTGTCAATTAGCATTAACAAGAAATATACGGCATTGGGATGTAAGGATGTTTATATAGGAGTTGAAAAGGAAATAGGTCAATAAGAGAGTAGGGCGTGCGAAAACATTACGAGAGTCAATCGAGTGCGGGCAGGTGTAGGGACAATAAATCGCCGACCAGGGCATTCATCAGGCCCCAAGGTCAGCGGCTTTGTCTTCATTAGGAAGGGCTGTCTGCAGCCCTAATGCCACCTCTCTGCAAACTCTTTCTTTGCTTTCCTCTGAGCACCTCTAATAAACACACTTCTCACCTCCAGTCACCAACTTCATTTCTCTACTGCCTCAACATATCTTTAATTACTTTGTCTATACTGTATAAACAATCCCAAACTTTGATTGACTGACAAAGTTAAAAAATATGTTTATTTACTTGTTTTATTTTATTTAATATTAGTAATATATAAAACATAAGAAAATTATAAAATGAAAAAAAATATTTTATCACCATTATTGCTAACCATCTGAAAGAACTAAGATAATAGCCTAAAATATAAAAACAGTAATACAAATTTGTATAAATGTCTATAGTAATGCAAAAATTATGCGTGTTACAATGCTCCTTATAACAAGTATTTCATTGCATAATACTACAATTTATAATTAGAAGTCAAAAACCAGTGGCAAAATATTATCCAAAATCCAAACAGGATGAAACGTTTAATTTGGCTGGTCTACAGCAAATATTTCATAAAAGAAATGCAATCCACAAGGGATGATAACAATTGAAGAGAACTGTGATACATAGAAAGAAACGTAACAAAGGACTCACTATTCAATATTTCGACCGTTGTGTTAGTCGTCTTCAGGAGAAGACGTGAATTGATGGAGTGAATCAACTGTCCTTGACTGTTGTCCCTCTGTCAATTCATTTCTTTTTCCTGAGGACGACTCTCATAACGTCATATATATGCACATATTTGCATCCTTATAGCTCGAACTAACCCTGGCCTTAAACAATATTGTTATGAGTTTTCCTATTTTTTAAAATGTTCTTTTAATAAAAAAAAACTTCTCTTTGAATTTGCGATTGTTGCTGTTTTATTTTATTCATTTTCCATTTATAGTTATTACTTTTTAATGTTCATTATTTAATGACTCATCGCCCTGCCTTCCTGCGGGACTCTTCGCTCTTCACACCTCCTGATGACGACGATGGTCGAAATATCGATGTGAGTTATGTCTGTGTCTTTCTCTGTGTTTCCTTCGTTTGAATTTATTTTATATATTAGTATAAATAGGGAGCAGACTTCTTTTATACAAATTGTGTTGATCTGAATTGCCTTAACACCTTTCTTTTGAGCAGTTTTTCATATTTTCTTGATAATTTCAAATCGTCTTGATTTAGTTGGTGAATTATTTGAGCAAAACTCTGGTTGGCCATCAATGTTTATTGATTAACGTTTAACATGTTTCGGTTGTCTCCAACCATCTTCAGAAATTATTTTAAACCATCACAAAACAAAACTATTTTCATCGAACAAGTATGTAAACATAACAGTAAGCTAAATAAAATTGTTCACTAAAAAAAAATATCACTAAGTCTAACACTAGGAACATTTAACATTCAAAACATTACAAGGATGGATAAAATACAATAAAGTTATGGTGGGGGGTGGGGGGAGGGGGCATTCACCCTAGCAGTTTAAGCTGACGTGTGTTACCTGTGTGCTGTTGGTTCAATTTAGGCTTATTATCCAGAATCAGAAGTGTTTCCAATAGTTGCAACCTCTTTTGATCTTGTTCAAGTCTGAGTATTTTGGTGTTTTCCGTGAGCATCTTTCTAGAGAAAGAGAGAACATTTCTCGAGAGTTGTTTTTTGTGCATTATAGTTGTGTGTCACGTATTGCTCCAGCTCCAAGGTGCAAGTTTGACGGCGGGATAAAGTAGTGGTCGTCATTCCTATGTACGAATGCTTTTGGACTTCACAGTTTCCAATAGGGCAAGTGTATTCGTACACAAGATTGGTTTTCTTTAATTGGTCTATTGTAGTCTCTTGGTTTTTCATGATGAGGTTGCATGTGGTGGAGCTTTTGTAATATATTATAATGTTAAGTTTATCCTGAGTGTTAGTACAAGATGTATTGTTTTTTATGATTGTCTTTAAAATTCTTTCCTATATATATATATATGAAATTCAGGTGAGTTACCTGAATATATATATATATATATATATATATATATGTTCTATTAAAACCTATGCCTATTTCTATTTTAACACATTTTTGAATTAATTTTTCAAATTTCCTTACCTCTGGCTTCCATAAGTTTGGGACAAGATAAATCAGTTCTCCAAAATTTTTATTTCTTTATACCAACATGTTTCGGTCTTCATCGACCATTATCAAGGATGTTATTTACAATCGTAGTTTCACAATTTACTTAAAACTAATATAATTTTAAACTGAAAAAAACTCAAATAAACTATTCGCAAAGTCAACTGCACGTAAACATAACAACGGAAGTTATCAACAGGTAGTGACAAGATGAGGTTTCCCCAGGGTCTTTTCTTTACCTCTCATGTTACAAAACATGAGCGCCCCAAAACTCTGCAACGGAACACGACTCTGAGTTCGTGCTCTACACAGATATGCCATAGAGGCGTCCATCATGACTGGGTGTGGAATGTGGAGTCTGTGTGTATACCACCCATACCATTGATTCTGAGCCACTGTCTGTTTCCGTTGAATTAATATATATATATCAATGATCAATGGAAAATAAGAATCATAAGAAAATGGGAAAACGAGACTAAGATCTTTCAACCGTAACAAGCGGTCTTCGTCAGAGTCAAAAACCCAACTGAACAAAAACCCAACATTTTCTTATTGTGGTTTGATCATTGATTGTTATTTCACGTGTTTATGTGAAATCTTTATATATATATCTGATTGGTTGATGGAGGACCAAATATGCTTGACTCATTGTATTGCGTGCTGTTTTCAAAGTTGAAGGCTTCTAGCTCTGATCGAAGTCACGTACAACCGTTCTTCTCTTCCATGAGGTCATCTCCACCGACACAGCAAATAGTATAAGGACTCGCACTCCCTCAGAAAATGAATAGTTGCCGTGCGATGTCAACTTCTCCACTTCGAGTTTTCCCGGTCCAGTCCTGAAAAAAAGCCATAAGACTGCCACTGCTATCTTGTTGAGACTGGTCACAGCATGATGAAACCGCTGCCGGTCTGCCAGGAAAGGATAAGAGCTCGCACTCCCTTAGTCGGTGGAGATGACCTCATGGAAGAGAAGACTTGTGACGTGACTTCGATCAGAGCTAGAAGCCTTCAACTTTGAAAACAGCACGCAATAAAATGAGTCAAGCTTATTTGGTCCTGCATCAACCAATCAGATATTAGAACCAGACTCCTAATGTAGATTTCAATATATATATATAGTTCAATGTACATAAAGAAACAAAGATAAATTAAAAGCACACACTTACAGTCTTTAATTTTCGGTTGAACCGTCTTCAGGAGAGATAAGAGGGGGAAACCAAGCGATGATACAGCAACCGTTGGAGACTCTGTACCAGTCACCAACCATACTCCGTCTGTACCAGTGCGCTTAGTTTCCTTCTCTTGTCTCTCCCGAAGACGGTTCAGCCAATTAGAGACTGTAAGTGTGTGCTTTTAATTTATCTATGTTTCTTTATGTACATTGAACTGTATTTGTTCATTTCGGATCGTATTTTCATCGAAAAAGTATATATATATATATATATATATATATATATATAGTAATAATGCGAGTTTAAAATCGAAGAAAACTAATACACAAGGTGAAGAAACACACTTACAAACTCAAATTTTGTGGTAATCCGTCTCCAGAAGAAAAGAGAAAGGTAAACCGAGCACTTTTTTATACAACGGCAAGTAACCAACACGGTAGCCGGCAATGCTGCCTCTCGCACCCGGTCTAGAAGTATTATAGTTAAAAGAAGATATAGACAGGAAATTTAGATGAGCATACAAGTTGGGTAAATATGCAAGAATCAAAGAGCATTGGAGAGAAATTTAAATTATATATATTTTTATGTACATATATATTAGTATATAAAAAGATTTCACATAAACACGTGAAACAACAATCAATGATCAAACCACAATAAGAAATGGGAAAACAAGACTAAGATCTTTCAACCGTAACAAGCGGTCTTCGTCAGAAGATCAGTTGGGTTTTTGACTCTTGTTTTTTTAGTCTTGTTTTCCCATTTCTTATTGTGGTTTGATCATTGATTAGTATATAAATAATCCATTTAAATAGATTGTGCAAGTAAATCTTTTGGTGAATTGTTGCGTTTAGTACTGAATGAATGGAAATGTCAGATTAGAAATATTGAGAAGCTATATAAGAAAATCATTCACAGAGAAGTTGGGAAGAATTTTAATAATTTATATATATATATATATATATTTATATAAACCAATTAAAAAAGATAGCACACAGATAGACACAGGAATAACTCAATTCTATATTTCGACCATCGTTGTAATCAGGAGGCGGGACTCTGCCTTCCTGCGGAACTCTTCGCCTCCTGATGCTGACGATGGTCGAAATATAGAAGTGAGTCATTCCTGTGACTATCTGTGTGCTATCTTTTTTAATTGATTTTCATTAAAAAGTCTGTTGGACCGTTTTATTAATTACTATATTATATATACGTATATATATACATATATATATTATATATATAATTTGGAGTAATTATCAAGTGAACATTGTGAGTTTAATACATATTTTCCAATTCTTAATTATTCCATCAATTACAGTAAATGAGTCGTGTATGTAAGAGATATATGAGAAAATTTATTTTTGTAAGTATTTGCAAATCATTTTAGTTCTTCAAATGCTATAGCATCATTGAGAAACTAAAGAATCTTTATTTTGGTAGTTCTGTTTGTACGAGTATAATATAGTACACTTACTTCATGTTTAAATCTTTATTTCATGAAATTAGCTATTTTTCTTAGCCAAAATACACTCCAAGGGGTGTATGAATGCAATCTGTGTACATCACTTCAACATCTCTTATTATTATTGGTGATATTTTGTTGAAGCTCATACTCGTATAATTCTATTTTAAACAAAGTAATATAAAATCCTATAATCACGGAAATTTAGATGAAGTATGTATTTACTTATATAAAAAATTCACGATAGAATTTAAAGTATATTTCAATACAATTTTATAGTAAAGAGAAATTAATATTGTAATATTGGTTCTCAAACTAAAATAGCATAATACATTTCTAAATTATTTGAATGTAATTCAACGCACTGAGAGAATTACAATCGTCTGTAATCATGTCAAGTGTGACATTCGTTAAGATGTTTCTTATAGATGACATGTCATTACATAAGTTTAGCTGTTTAACACCAGTACTTTTAAATTAATTATATTCTTGAAACGGCGGCAATAAGTTGGAGTTTCTGAGTAGATATAAAGATATTTGTTTTCTGCTTTCCTCCAGGAAATGAGAAAGTATGAGGAAATATGTAATATTTCATGGTATATGTAGAAGGTTTTTGCACTGGCAGTAGGACTTGAGAGCTCTCGAAATAAGGAAATATAGAACAAAGCGAACTCAAGGGACACTGGAGCTGACAGGGATTTTCCATTACACAGAACTGAGTCTCGATATTCACGTACTCTTTCCTTCTCCATGACTCCCGCAGAACGTCTTATCTTTAATAAATTAAGCCTCTCTAACCTTCTTTATTAGCTCTGACTTTCTTTAATTTTCTATGAAGAGATAATTATTGTCAATATCTAACTTCTAAAGATATTATTTAAAAATTGAGTAAAGTAATAATCCTTGCAAAATTTAACTAAGTTGTTTAGTTTTAACGGTCTTTACCAATCATTGAGCCTCATTACAATATGCCTCCATTTATAGTAATTTTATTATCAAAAACCAAAAAAACACATTTCAAACAATTAATAGTCTTCTCCTGGGCTGTATACTTTTAGAAATAAGAATTAATCTTAAACAGACGTATTGTTTTAAGAAGATCAGAAATTAAAAACAAATTTCAAACCATATCATACCATACCTTGAGGCAACATAAGTAAAAATAGCTTGTACTTTTTTCTTTATTTTTTACTTTTCACCATTCATAATACTCTAAAATTATAATAAACTGGAAACCCCGTTTTTTCTTGCTTCCAAAAAGAGATATTTGCAAAATGAAACAATCAAGGAAGTCTTTAGGTTTATTCAAATGGTAGTAACGATGCTTCACTGAAATAATTTACAAGTTACATAAACAGTATATCACATATTTGTGATAAAATGGCATAAAAATAACCTGAGAAAAGCATTACAAAGTATTCTTTTTAATTATTCTCTGAGACGCATTATCCTGTTTTGATCGCTGTGCACCTTAGCTTTCCAACCATTACACCAAAAGGAGACGCATTATCCACTGTGTTCAAGATTGTGGGTGAGAACAGGCTTCTAGCATAAAAGAGTTTTTTTTTTTCAAATTCTAAGTCTTAACGAGGGGGAGGTGTTAATGTCTTGAGTTGTTCCTCATGACGTAGTTATTTGGGGGCGGTTATGACAGACTTAAGTTCGCTTGATAGGTTTCACTCTGGTTGAGATACTTTTCTTTCGATCTCCCTATACATTTTCTTGTATTCCTAACTCTTTGTCTTATTTAACTCTTTGTCTTCCTTGATACAATACATTTAGTAGCGCGATTCTCATTAAAACAAAACATCCTAAAGACCGAAAGTGAAATCCAGAAACACATACTTATGATAGTACCAAAGGGAATTTCACTGTTTTAAATAAAAAATGCTTTACATTTAAAAAATATGTAGTTTTTGGACTTCCATGGGTATGTAATAAACATATCCTACACCAAATTGTATTCTGTTTAAATCAAAACTGTATAATGTTCCTTTAGTTAATATTACAAAGTTTATAATATGATCATAGATCAGCCAACATTAGTAAAAAACATTTAATGGTGTTCATCATAATCATTAGTCATATATAAATTATAAGGCAACTGTATTCTGAAGAGAATTTCTGGAAAAACAACTAACGAGGATAGTTTAAATATCACATAAAAGTAATATGGAAGTTTAAATTCAGCATGGATTTTTCTATTAATACTTTTACTGATAGATAATAATGTATGATAGGTTGGATAAATGAATTCATTACCAAAGCAAAATATTGAAATACAGATATTATTGTAAACTAGTACCATATCACTGAGGGAATTGCTGCAAAACTGTAAATGATCCTAGAGCAGGTAATTGCAATATTTATTTTTATTATATATAAACCTTGGAGAAACTTTTTCTGAGTTGTTTAAAGCTATGAATACAACTGGCTTAGTAGTCTTTTTGTACATCTAAGAGCGAAGACTAGCAAATTGTTAAGATTTCTTAGCATATCATGTATTCTTTGTTCATTTTCCAAAACATCAAACTGAGTCCTGCGCTTCTGACAGAAATAAATTATTATAGTAAAATACAATGAACCCATAAATATTTATTCACTTCAACCAAATAACATTAAACTTGGATACATGTTTTTCTAGCTTAAAAAATAAACTGTTTTAAATATAAAATCAGGTTGTAAGAAAGAGAGAAAGAAAACATTTTTTCATTCTTTTAATACACTAAAAAGTGATAAGGTGTTGAAGCTAATAACTCAAATACTTACAACAGTAGTGCAAAGTATTAAACATTATTTCCTTCTCTGAACGTAAACGAATATTACTGCAATTTAATAATTAATTCCAATTCTCAAAATGTGAACGTGTATTTTGAATAGCAAATATTCTAGTGCTTTGGAGTAACTATTTTTTTTAGAATTTTGTTAAAAGAAATTACCTAGAAATGTCTTAGAATATAATTGGTACTTTATACTTGTTTTCTATGTGAACGACATTCCACTTATGAAAATGCTTAAACGAAAAACTTCCCATATCAGCGCAAATAAAATATAATATTTGTAATTTATAATATAGTATTACTTTTCTTATATTGTCAGCTTAGAGAATTCATAGTAACACAATAGAAATATTCTTGGTAGCAGAATAAAAAAACAAAATTTTTAGAAAATTAAATCATTAGAGAAGAGGCTTAAAATTAGCCAACAGTTTTGTCATAATGATAGAAAAGTAAGACAAAATTTCAAATAAACCAGAATTATATATCTTGCATTAGGTTTTTTTTTAGAAATACAACATATATATTGATTACATTACTTTCATTATTTAACTATTCTTTAAATGTTGGATAACATCATATCATCATATCGTTTATTTGACATTTATTTTATAGTTTTAATAATTCTATTTTTGTTATATAATATTAGATACATCAAGAAACTTAATATTTTGTTAGTAAACTAAAAATGACGTTCGGTTCTATTAGATTCGATAGAATTTTATTGTGGCAATCTAAACAAACCAACAAATGCTTTAGGCTATGCATTATTCAATTTTGAATGTCTCCTTATTTTCAATTGCAATACTGGCTTTTATGTTGTCTTTTTGTGAAGGATAAAAATTTCTTGATGCTTTTTTCGCTGCATATAGTTTTATGAAGACTTTCTTCATAATTTCAATGCTCTTCAATTATACAGTTACTAATAAAAAAAAATAATATTCTGAAATAATTTCAATAACTTATATCATAATGGCACTTTCTGTCTATATATTTTTGATATATAAGTATTCATATCATCCATATACATTGTAATGCTTTTAGTGTATTTTTATTCTGATCCATCAAACTGTGTCACCTGAATTCTGTACAGAGGCTCTCAGATTTAACAATAAGTCAAAAATATTATATTTTATATCAAAACTTACCCTTTTATTTATTTAATGATTTTGAACTTAAATCCATTCAATACTTTTGGCAGCATGATATTAATTCCAAAATTCTAACCTCCTAGACACAATATTTTACGAAATAAAAAATGTATTAAAAAACATAAAGTTTTTTTTTTCATGATGCCATATTGGGTGAAATACTAATTTCATCTACCAAACGCAGTCATCTGATGTGGACTTACACCGAGCCACCCACGCTCATAGACATCCTGAAAAAATGTCAAGAATTAACTTTAGAGACCTCCCAACATGAATTTCTTTCATAAGATTGAAACAATTTTTGCTAATATTACTGTACATTGGGGTCAGGCTAGCCCAGTGGTTACGTGCTCACCTCTGAACTGATAGGACCAGGGTTCGATCCCCACCTGGCCCTCGATTTATTCATGCGGGAGGTGAATAAATCTGAGCACGTCGTCCCTCGGAGAAGGACGTTAAACTTTCGGTCCCGAGCCTGTACGATGTCAGGTACTCGTTAAAGATCCCTACTCTAAATACACTTGAGTTAGGCAAAATTTAGGACTCCCACTGTAGAATCAATCTTCATTATGTGGTATCACATAGGGCCAATGCTCAGCCTAAGTGTGTTCCCTTGTAGAACTGCCACTGCAACCTAACCTAACCTAACATACTGTACATTGCTAATAGTAATGTAAAACCAAAAAGATGACTTTTTGTAGAACAAAACTTACAGCTTCTACGAAAAAATTACAAATAAAGGGCAATAAGCACATTAAATTACATGATTATAAGATTTTATGAATATTAAAAAAGAATTTATTATACAAGATAAAATGAATTATCCATGAGCAAGTAATAAATATAATATAACGTTGAATCCTTTAGATAGATAATTATCTAATGCAATTATTTGTAATGAAATTTTGTGAGTTATGAACTTGACTACCACAGTAAACGATCATCAATATAAACAAAAATAATATTTTATATATTGTAATATTATTCTGTACAAAATTCATTTTTTCCCAAAATGTGTACATATCTCAAATAGTAAATTAATTTGAAGATGAAGAATATTGATAACTTTTGGCTTGAAGAAGAAACATCAAGACGATCACCACAACTTGCTCAAGTATTTAGATAGACACCTATATTGCACACATACGAGCTGAATTTTTGCTTCACAGCTAACTTTTTTATATACCTTTGCAACTAATATAATGACATGAAAGGTACACTTAAAAACCAAGTATCAAACATACATTACAGGTGTTTGTCAACTATTAAAGAAAGGTCCTTGTCTCTCTAGACCAGTATTATTATTACGTAGGATTATTAAGTTAGAAAAAAAATTAAGAAAAAACAAAAAGAGTAAACTGAAAACGCAACTTTATACAAGAAATTACCTGCTGTACTTGATGGATATGTTTACACTGAGACAATGTTTTATGATATCAGAATATAGTCTTATATTCTAGGACTCTAAAATAGCTTTATTAGCGATTGTCTATACACGTAATTATATGTAAAGTATAATAACCATTAAATAATTTGATCTAGAGATTTCGATGTTTCTACATGTTTTAGGGTCTTTTAAATCATTTTTGTTTCGACTATGTGTGTATGTTTGTGTGCGTGTGTGTGTGTGTGTGTGTGTGTGTGTGTGTGAGTGGATATACATCCAAACGTTTCTAAGATCGCTATAGACCACACCGTTATTTGTATAAAATTAATATATTACTCAAAATCGAGTTTTATTATAAACATGTGGGAATTCTTTTTGGCAAAATTGCATGACAATTTCGATTATTTAATAAACAAAATTTTCTTTAACTTTTTTCTAGCTACTCATGTTTTGTTATGATAAGGATTAGAAGGGTATTTCATTAAAAGTAATAACTATTAATTTATTTTTGTCGTAATTTCAAAAGGTTTTCGTAAATAAACATATTACCGCCAATGTACCTATCAGATTGATAATCTAACGGAATCAGCTCTAAAATATTTGGATGGCAAAACCGAAAACTTTTATGGTCTTATCGGGATCACTTTGATCTTTTCTATTATAGCATTGCTCTAGGTCCAACTAAAGCACAAATCAATAAATCTTTTCATCTTATAAATGCAAAATATATTATCACCATCAACGCAGTTAGGGGTATTATAGAATCTGCAACTCAAATTTTGTCTGGCAAAGGATGTTCTCAGGGAGATGTGATACTGCACTCATTGTAATTGTGTGAATTGTAACACATAACGACATGTAAACATACCTGTAATTATCCCTTAAGAAATATAAAAGCTTTTTGAATGAATGGCCTAGCTTGAAAGCAATAGTTAATTATCCAGAATTATGACAGCCGATGATAAAAAATAAGTAACATGACTGCTTGTGTTGTGAATACCCTATCAAAAAATTTGAAGTAGTAACTTTGTGAAATCAAATGACAAGTGGGTTGTTATTGTAGTGCAGTAAAGTTTTTAGTGGTGTGGTGTGGTTCTATTGAGTGTGCTACACTGGCTACTGGGAAGCAGGGCAGAGTAACGGCAATCACACACAAAACTAACTAACCTGTTCTTGAAGTGAATAAACTACCCAGTGTCAGATTAGAGCGAGGTTGTATTTCATAGCTAACGATCTGCTCATGCTAGGAGAGCAAATAAAACCTCTTGGAGTGGCAGCCAGGCCACTATCCAGGCTTAATGATTCGTCCACATGTCCACTCCAAGACTCAACACTACAGCATCCTCTCACATACCTCCCCAATAGTGCCATACAAATAAATCATAGCTCAGAAAAACCTCACATATTAATCTCAAATTAAATTTTTCCATCTTTTAAATTTTCAAACATCTTTTTCAAGAGACACCAGTTTTATTTTACACCATTAGCCACAGACACGACTAATCTTGGTGCCTTAACGAAAATTTTATTGTGTTATAGAAAACTGTTTATCGCAAAAAGTAATATTATGAAATTATAAATTATCTCATTACACCTCTCATTTATATGTAATTTTGTTAGAAAAGCCTAATAACCTTCAGCTCATCATTAAACAAAATACAATTTAATGTTAACTGTCCGAGTGTATGACATGTATCCTGCTCACAACTTTCAAAATCAAGCATAAGTGTAAATTGTATATTATGTTTTGACCAATAACTTTTTTATTGTTTTAAAAGTTTTAGCTTTTACTTCAATTATTTTTTCTATATTTTCTTTGATAGTTCCCAAAATGTAAAAACTATATTTAGTAGTTAGGAGGAAAAAAATTTGATGTGAAATTTTATTACATCCAAGAAAATGATTCTGTTGTCATGTAGTATCACGACGAAACAATAAGATACATCTGTAATATAGGATTAATTTTGGTGAAAAAAATGAAATTGGTACGTCAAACGTTGTGGTCAACAACGTTCATACAAACTTTGAAACACAACCACCCACAGATTCACCCGCACAAACACACATACATACATACACACATACACACGCACACGCACACACACACAAGGACCATCAAACAAGGTCCTAGAAATATGTTAATCGGCCAAACTTTGATGAGATTTCACTTCAGTTTTTGCTTGTCTTTGGAAAGGCTCACATCTTGGTAACACCTGATATCTAGAGGGCCAAAATGTACTAATGCTGTTGACTGCAAATTTGAGTATGTTAGTGTGTTTCTTTTCTCTTTGTTACTCTTCTTCGATTTTAAAGTTATATATATATATAGCCTCTTCTAAGAGGGTTGACATAGCAGATAGTTTTTTTACTAGGTAGACTTTTACTCTTTCTTACTGAACATCCCTTTCTGGACATTAGTCCTTTCCTGCGCTTTCACTCTTTTAAAATACCACTCTTCCCTCCCACTCTTCTCAACTCCTGACCAGATGTTCTCTAGTATTTCAGTTGGGTTTTTGACTCAGACGAAGACCGCTTTTTACGGTTGAAAGATCTTAGTCTTGTTTTTCCCATTTATTATTGTGGTTTGATCATTGATTGTTCTTTCACATGTTTATTTGAAATCTTTATATATATATAATCACAATGAAACTGTCCTTGGATACCATAAAACTTATTACAAAAAAAACATAACATCCAATTTTTAATGGAGTGGGTTTTTAATATATAAGTATACAACATTATATCATATCCATATTATACAACTTGTAATCAACATACCTTCATTATTTTCAGGGTTTTACCTCTAGTGATAAGAAAAGTTTATTCTGTTTCCATTATACCTGCGTTGATAAGTTTTTTGTAGACTTAGCCAACTTTATGATAATAGTAATTGATTTTGATATGTGTAATACTTAAATAGTAAGCATATTATTGAACAAGTAAATAACCCAACGTTTAGATTGATTTACAGCAGCGCTATATGAACAATTGATAAATCCACTGAAAATTTTGAGTAAACTTTAACTTGATTTTGTGAAGTCCAAGATTAAAGAAGGTTAGTTATAGTCTACTAACAATTTGATATATGAATATTTATTTCAAATATTTATGTATAGAATCTGAATAATTCTACACTTAAGACGTAATGGTTAATACGAGTATGAACCTTTACTCTAAGCTGTAATTATCTTCACTTGGTAAATAAGAGATGATCTTTGGGCACGTTCAGAATTCGATAGAGGAAGGGGCACCCTGGGGACAACTGTTTGACCCTGCGGGCTCTGGAGGCTGGGGAGTTTGCACAATAAGGACGAGTTTGCTTATTAACTGTTCCTCTGAGCCTCAGATCTCTTTGAATATCCTTGTTCTTGGTAAACAGACTGTAACTATAGTCAGGTAAACATATTTCGATTGGTTTATTTCTCTCCGTATTTCATAAAGTAATTAACATAATATATTTGTCATATGTACAATTCCTAAGTTTTTTTACTGGTACATTTTTTAATTGATTCCGGTTTGTAACATAGTTAAACCATTTAATATATATATACTTCAATGTACATAAAGAAACATAGAGAAATTAAAAACGCAAGCTTACAGTCTCTACTTTTTGGTTGAACTGTCTTCAGGAGAGATAAAAGAAAGAAACTAAGTGCACTGGTACAGAGATGGTTGGAGACCAATAATGTTGCCCATACGCGCCCGGTCATAGTGTATGACCTTAATCTTAATTTCGTTTAAGAATTAAACTGGCCTTAATCTTAAGAGACAATGCTTCATTGTATTAGTTTCTTGTCTCTCCATCTAGTTTTTATGCTTTCATCTCATATATTTTTCATTTATTTAATTTATTTTAAGTTTTATTCTCTATTTTTTATTAAAGCTTAGTCCATAATTTTTAATTTTTATTTATTTATGTATCATTTCTTCTGTTCGTCCCTCATTTTTTATTTTTTTTGTTTTTGTATTTACTATTATTCTTTATATTCCTATTTTAATTTAAATTGATTCTTGTCTACCTTATTCTCTATGACCGGGCGCGTATGTGGCGACATTCTTGGTCCCCAACCATCTCTTTACCAGTGCGCTTGGTTTCCCACTCTTATCTCTCCTGAAGACGGTTCAACCAAAAATTAGAGACTATAATTTTGTGTTTTTAATTTCTCTATGTTTCTTTTTGTACATTGAAGTGTATTTGTCCATTTCAGATCGTATTTTCATCGAAAAAGTAATATATATATATATATATTATATAATTTATATATATATATATATAATATATTTGGGGAACAGTCCTTCATTTTTACATGTGAGATTAAATTTTGAGACAAAAGTGGGCAGAAAATTTAATCTCACATATATATATAATATAATATATATATATATATATATATATATATATATATATACCATGATAAACGAAAAAACGGTCCGGCAGGATAGATTACAATTAAAATAAGCAGTGACACATAAACTGAAACACAACAAAGACTCAGTTTTCAATATTTCGACCGTAATGGCGGTCGTCCTCAGGAGAAGAAGTGAATTGACGGAGGGACGACAGTCAACTTTGACTGTATACATATATACAGTTTTTTTTCTTATTTCTCACTGTGGTGTGGATGTTCATTTTGCATATATTTATACATACTTATAATATGATCTCCATATCCTTAATCGTTTAAATATCGTAAGCACTCCTACATTTAAAGTAGGTTAGGTTGCAGTGGCAGTTCCACAAGGGAACACACTTAGGCTGAGCATTGGCCCTATGTGATACCACATAATGAAGATTGATTCTACAGTGGGAGTCCTAAATTTTGCCTAACTCAAGTGTATTTAGAGTAGCGATCTTTAACGAGTACCTGACATCGTACAGGCTCCGGACCGATAGTTTAACGTCCTTCTCCGAGGGACGACGTGCTCAGATTTATTCATCTCCTGCATGAATAAATCGAGGGCCAGGTGGGGATCGAACCCCGGTCCTATCAGATCAGAGGCGAGCACGTAACCACTGAGCTAGCCTGACCCCCTTACATACATTTAAAGTAATTCAACTTTGCTATTTCAATAGAACAATAGAGAGAGGGATATTGATAAATATTAATCGAAAAGCTTCCGTAAAGTTTACATATAAATGGTGCATATATAAATGTAAATAAAGTGAGAAACTAACATATATCGGATGGTTTAAGTGAAAATAAAAGGAATATTCTTTGAACCCTATTGAACAATCTAATAATCGGCATAAATTTGATAAAAACATTTGATGCAAATCGCTTCAGTTGGAATGCTTGTATAAAGCCTATGCAGACATGGATTTGAGCATTATTGATGCAGATAAACATGACTCGTATAAGTTAGTACTGTGAGAAAATGGGCACAGGTGACTGGTTGAAGGCAGACGTGAAGGGATGACGATTACAGTGGCCAGCAGGGCATTGTATCCATATTGTTATTCAAATGAGACTAGAGACTAATGGACAAGGGTGCCCCAGTGAGTGACCGTCCTCAAGAAGTGACTCTCGCCTCGGCACGATACATCTTATTTAATCATTGCCTCCTGACTGCAGCTCTCCACTCCTCAGCCCACACCAGTATATAATTTACCTAAAAACGATTTCCAAACACAGTAATTTATCTATCACCCCACATGTTATGAGTCATATCCGCTACATGAAACAGCCATTCTTTGTAAACAATATTCAAAGTGTCTTTCTTATTCAATACATTCATCTTAGCCAGTAATATTTATAGCTTACACATTAACAATTTATTATTGTCAGCATCTTAACTGACCTTGTGCCGGTCGGATGGAAAAGACATAATAACATCTTGCCTAAGATGAATATATACTTAACTTTAAAATATGTAGAATACTAGTATAAAACTACAAAAACCTGGAGTGGCCTACAATCAACTTTACTATTAGTACTTCTAATAAACTCATTGAAACCCAATTGAGTTTGTTTCTATTTTAACGTGGCTATAATGTAGCCAGAATATCAAACGTTTTGGCAAGTATTATGCAAATCATATTTGATCAGTTTAATGACGAGAAAACATGAAATAATGCATTTAGATGAATCTGGCCTATTTCTATTATTGTTATTATTATTAATATCAATTTTGTAAGGAATAGCCTAGATTGATATAATATTGAAAAGCCGGTTAATGTTAGAAAGGAGAGAATTAGACACAGTGGGGGAAATACACACAGTGTGTGTGTGTGTGTGTGTGTGTGTGTGTGTGTGTGTGCCTTCTTCAGGAATTAACCATGGGTGAGTGTCTACCTTGGTTAATGCCGCGAAGAAAAACACTACGTGTTCGAAACCCGTTGTTGATGCTATTAAATTTCTATATGTGGAAACTATTTTACTAGCTTTTCAGCTTACATGTGGTTAACAAAGAACATAAAATGGAAATGTATTGCATGAAACAGATAACGAGTGTGTTCATGACTGCTAGTGTTTAGTTTAACAAAACAGAGAGAGTGATCCTAACGAAACCTTATTATAATTAATAAATTGACAATCTATTGTCACATGACAATTAGTCCAAAAATATATATAAAACATTATAAAAACATTTATAAAATAATTGCATTGTTTATCAGCATACTTGCAGTAAATTCAACAGTAAAAGTTCAGATAAAAAATCATCTGTATTAGTCATAATGGTTATTCTCAAAAATCATATTGTCCATTCCATGTTTCTTATTTTAAGTAAGCGGTGGGGTCAAGTTATCTGTAACATTAGTTTTAACTGCTAAAAAGAACATTCTTATATTTTGAATGATCATCATGTAATTTAAGTCAAATCATGGGTAAAGGACTAATGAAATTAGTTAGCATAGATTTAGCCCTGCTTTTCAAAGTTTTCGTTGTATAGATTTAAAAAAATAACTGCCAGTTATGTTAAAGATATAAAATGGTTGAAGATAGACAGCCTTTGGCTTGGTGGGAGCAACATAGAATAGACAGAAAAGAGTGGTCGGATTCAGTGCCAATGGCATCATTGGTATCACACTCAACATTAGTTAGCCGTTGCTATAATCTGATTATAAATTACAAAATGCAGTCATTTTATTCCATAGGAGAATTTAAATTAGTCAGTCGTAAGCCTTTCAGATGTCAAGCCCTCGTTAAATATTCCAACTATATTAACGACAAAGTAGAATAACTAGCTCTTCTGTATGTGTGACTTGAATTGTTCCTTATAAGCTAACAACGATGTTTACCTCCAGATCATTGGAAGCGAAAATTTCAAATTGAATTCGTTGTAACCAATAGTACCAGATAACAATAGATTTGATAAAGGAATAATATTTCCTGGTTACTTTTTTTTTATTTACTATTAATTTCACCTTCAATTTTTGTTTGATTATCCTTGTAAGCTGTAAACCAATTTCTTAATTTGCTGTTAACCAAATTATTTAAAATGTTGAGCCACTTGACTAAATTTTAATGTAGCAGAAGAAAATGTACTTTTCGAAAGTAAAATCATACATTTTTATTAAATTCAATAAGTCTTCGATTGAAAGATGTTATATTATACAGTTGTTATTACCACTACTCTCTTGTATATATTGTCTCAAGCAGTGATAAGGAATGAAAGACAGAAATAACCTTCTTTATTTTAAGTAATACTTATAGTGTTACTATAATAGAACATAAGTCATTAAGCTGTGATGTAAAAATAAAGACAACAATACACGAGAACAGGGGACACCTCTTAGGAAAAAAAAATGTTTTTTAAATTTGGAGACTGTTATTCAAAGATTTATTTCTGTGATAAACTTTGGAAATATCTCAATTTTGTTTCTTTTCTTTTAAAGTTTAATTTTTGACCACTTTGAAGGTTTAATTAATAGGAGAACCAAGTTGAATGTACTTGTTGGAAGGAAAAAAAAAGGTACGGATCAGTGAGAGAGATTTGTTAAGATCAAAGGCAAGACTTGGCTGGTGGGAGAGGTGTTTCTCTGGATGTAGGAAGCGTCAGTTAGTGGGACACGAAGGAGCAATGATAATAAATAGGACTAGCTGTCGTGAAAATTAGGCTTCAGATAAATTTCAATTGAGAGAACAGCTGCCGGCAGTGTCCGTCTCAAAGGAGCACTATTGTCTTATTGGCTGTAGGTCTTAATTAGACCACTTGGCCCCTCCCGTTCTCTTTTAGATCGCTTTCTGCAGGCTCTCACAGACGCGTTGTCAGCGCACTCAACCCACTAATTAGAAACACCCCACGCTTACTTATATCCTAAGTCAATCAATTCCTTTGATAGCCTTTCGAACAGCCAACTCCAAATATTAGCATAAACTCATTTCAATATTTTAATAATTTGTTTTTATTTCTTTTATAGTTTCCACATCAACTACAATATTATTGTATTTAGAAATGGTAAAAAATTATCATTTAGACATAACTGTTGGAATAAATCAACAGGAACCTGTTGGTCATCTTTTTTTGTGGCACTCTGTAACAAGGTTCCTCTATTCAATTATTAATTTAATTTAAGATTTATTGTGAAAAATAGTTCAGTCTATTCAATTTTTAAAATGTTTGAGAGACTGAGTCCATTAAAATCAAGTAGGGGAATTGATACAGAGGTTTAGATAGTTAGAGAATCTGTTGTCCAATAATTTGTAGTAATCTACGGTAAAGTTATGAGTCATTCTTGCCCTTTTCATCCTATTCTGAAATACGAGTACGTACACATGTAGAGTGTACTGAATCATTTTGGAGCAGCGGTGGTATGTAATAAACTAATTATTACTATTTGATTATTATGTGATTCTGGCGCCTGTATTACCCTTCAAAGTTCAACACTTAAAAACCGTTCAAGAATAATAAAAAAAAAAACAATCTTTTATGGGGTTCTTGTTTATACTCATACAGATATTAAATAGAATACAGTTAAATAATGAATATCACTTATAATTGATCCGACTAGACTTAACAAAAAGAGAAGTCCGAAAAGTTCATTAAAAGTTATTAATTAATTTAATAAATAATATATTCACAGAACATCATGACTTCATCATTTACTCCCTTTCAACAGACAGAAAACTCTTTCCATTTGATGACTCTTTAAGTGATACTCTCTGTGTGTAGGCTACTAATAAACAAAATCAGTATAATTAATTACACATGGATAAGCTATATAAAGATATGACTGAAACAAAATCTCACATAATTAAAAATGATAGAAAATATAAACAGTTATAGCAAAATATCATATTAATATATTATTATTATTAATTTAAACAATAATTTGGTGGAAACAGTTATTGCAGTATATATGAAATGAATCAGTCAAATATAAATGTTATTTTTCAATATATTCATACAAAATGGTTTTCTCTTTTTTGATATACTAACTATCGATATCTAAAAAAACTGTATAGTATAGTATAGTATATATAGTATATGATCAAACCACAATAAGAAAATGGGAAAACAAGACTAAGATCTTTCAACCGTAACAAGCGGTCTTCGTCAGAGTCAAACTCAGTTGGGTTTTTGACTCTGACGAAGACCGCTTGTTACGGTTGAAAGATCATAGTCTTTTTTCCCATTTTCTTATTGTGGTTTGATCATTGATTGTTATTTCACGTGTTTATGTGAAATCTTTTTGTATAGTATATATATATATATATATAGTATAGTACAGGTGGCATTTACCAACTGTTACTTTTTAAAAAAAAACATTAAAGTGATGCAGGTTTTCTTACAGAGAAGGTTTTTTTTATGTTAATATTTGACGTTTCTTTTTTCTGTTTGAAATAATTTGCATTGGTGAAAAAAAATACTAAAACAAATAAAAGTAACGGTTAAAATGATTCTTTTATTTCTATGAATTAGTTCTTTATATTTATTGATTCTATTTAAGTGAATAATATAGTTTACATAGGTTTATCGCTATAAATTTTGATTTACTGGAAATTTAGGGCCGATACCCAAAAAGACAGGAATGATAATGCAGGTATACTCGTATACAGAATACAGGTATCCCTTAAAGAAAATAAACTATGGACATAATTACTATATTTTTACACTCGTAAATTGGCACTGAGGGCTACTAGTTCATCATGAGGTAAATGAATGTTAGGTGGGGTCCCTCATCAGATTTTTTCGTATTAAAAAGACAAAGAGTTTCTTTCATATCTGCTTTAATATGTGAAGTAGAATATTCATGGAAATAATAGGGTAAAAAAGTAATTGTTGTAAAATTAAATGACTATCAAGATATCGATATTGACACATTTGAGATATGAATAAAATTTTGTTGAAAGAAATTTGTTTCAAAAAATCAAAGAATGATTAAAAACAAAAAAAATATTAAGAAAAGACATGTTGGGTGTTCTGTTGAGTGATATTCGGCATGGAAATGAGGGAGAGATTGGGGAAGAGCCGCGTGGAGATGAAGAAAGGGTTTGCAGTGGATTGCGGTGCCCTAAGCCCTTCTCTGATTTGGATGGTCGGGCTGGCTTGGGTTAAGCAGCCCCAATGCTCTTTACGACGGCCCACGAGGCGCTCTAATGCTTGGCCCGATATATGGCTTCGCTGGTCCCCTCTGCGTTTCCCTTTAGATAACTGAACTAACCAATAACATTACACCTCTCCTGGCTCTCAACCTTAGCTCGCATTAAAGAAGATATTTCAAAATTCGCATTCCATTACTTCTACATTTCATTAATTAGTCCTATAAAAGTAATTAATAAGAATAATTAACACACAAAACACACCCATCAATAATTAATTCTGGTAGCCTAAAATATTTCAGACTTACCTTAAAATAAATGAGTTTGAACAAAACCAATATAAATACTTACAAATTAAAACAGCATTCAGTAACCTTAGCAATTATTCATTACAGTATGCGACAGAAATTTAAACTGAGATATTAAATATACTTAAATGAAATACCAATGTAACAATAATACTAATGATTCTGTTCCAATGAGATATAAAAAATATTTTATAGATTAAGAAATGGAAAAAATAGATTAAAATAAATATATTATAAATTTGGTAATATGAAAGTTCTCCTAAAATAGAAAATGTCATTTGTAATCAAATAATTTAATACATTGTCTTAACTTATATACGTAATTTTTATCAGTTTTATCAAATCATAACCATTGTTCTTTTATAGTTTAAAGTCTTATTTTAAGTTTAATATAGAGACTATATTGATATAAAAAAGGTAAAGTATATTTCTGACACTTAAAAAAATTACTATAATCATGAAATTCCATTCGGCATAATATATATATATATGTGTGTGTAATGAATGTTATAAAAACTTTTCAAATTTTGAGACTTTGTTTCAGCTTTTGACACATAATCACTGAACTGAATGAAGTAACAAATAATAAAAACCTGCCCAACAAAGTCCGAAAGTATATCCACAATTATTTCAAAACATGTTTCAATTTTGAGACTTTGTTTCAGCTTTTGACACATACTCACCGAACTGAAGGATGTAAAAAATAATAAAAACCGTGGTCAATATAGTCCGAAACTATATGCCCACAATTATTTCAAAACATGTTTCAATTTTGAAACTTTGCATCAGCTTTTGACATATACTCACCGAACTGAATGAAGTACAAATAATAAAAACGTGGTCAATAAAGTCCGAAAGTATATGCCCACAATTATTTTAAAACATGTTTAATTTATGATCGGTATCCTTTGTAACTGAACTAAATAAACGATCATGTGTTACTAGTCTTTCATTAAATACTAGTTTAAATAATATAATTTGTACGTTGATAGTAGGTAACAAAATACTTATAACATTCTCCTATTCAAGATTTACAACTATTTTTATTGTTTATAGTTATAATTATTCTAAAACTGCTTAGCTAAACGATTACAGACAGTAAAAACGACTCATATCCAAAGACTCTTCTCTAACGCTCATATACTGAAATATCCAAAAGGGATAATGCAATTTATACCATAAATGAATTCCCCATAAAAATTTTTAAAATTTTACGAATCTTGCATATTAAATACAAAATTTAAATGATTTCATTTTTTTACCCAAATTAATAATAATTAATTCTTACTGAACTCTGATAAAAAAAAAATCTGAAGTGGCCTACACTCAACTACACTATAACTAAGCACAACATCATACATCTTGGTTATATAATATATAATGTTTCATTTAGGTATCATATAAATCTCTAAATAGGAGATGTTTATTATTCTTTCATTCCTGGAGAAAGTACCGATTGTGATTATATTGAAAGTACCACTTATCAATATATATACTTATATATCACACCAGAGATGAATATAACATCATTAGTATAACTACAGCAGTAATTAAATTTTTGAAAAGTGAAAGTGTAGATGTCGTGTTACGAAATAATCTCTTACAGGAGAATATGGCTTTTGTTCCGATAGCCAGTGGATCTCTTACAGAGTTTACCTAATCTCCTTCTACACTGAATATTATTTCCTAAAGATACTATGATTCATAAACACAACATAATTTTCAACTGATATAAGTTCTGTTCAAGAGCGCAACAAATAGATGGATAGAGAAATTTGTAAGACAAATTCATCATACCATGAAAGATATCAGCTATTTATGTTCATTGGCAGAGATTTTTTATATGTAAAAATATTATTCCATTTATATCTCCTATAAGTCAATAAAGTAATTAAAATTGTCTATTATACTTCTAAACATCCATTTTATTTCAGTGGACTCACTCAAAAATTTCTAAATCAATGTAATAGTAATTTCTAAATCCGACAAGTATAGCGGGTGATCCGTTACTCCAGGACAATGTTTTTATACCTTTATTTTTTTTTGCCGTAATTAAAATTACATAACTTTTTTAAATTTCTGATTATTTGTTCAATTTTTTTGGCTAATTTTCATGGAAGGTAGACAAGAATGAGTATAAAAAAACTAAAGATTGAACAGTTGTGTGCAATTTTATGTTTTCCCTGCATCCTGTTTGTTACCCAAGAATAGTTCTCTATATCAGAGACAGTGAAACCCTGATTTCAATGAGCCACTAATGAGTTACTAAAGAACTTGACAAACTTTTTCTAACAATAGTTTATAATTTGATTGTTGATTACTGATCATTTTTAACTGAATGAACTCTTGATTTACTCTTGTTTAGGGGAAATGGGTTCAGACCTGTGTCGGGATTTCTGGATTTCAGACTGAATCCAAGTTAAGTTGATTAACATTTCATGATTCATTGGAGTCTGTTTGATTAATTTCAATCGGAGCTTGAACAACAGGTGGCATTGATATCAACTGTTTGCACTGCTTTGGCATTGTTCGGGTTAAAACATGTAATCGCAGGGGAGTTGCACTACTACAATTGATTACCGATTGAAGTCAAGCACATTGATTAAGGGACCTCCAGCCTATCGTGATGTGCGCTATCACGCGTTAACTTTCTCTTTGTTAAACATCGACCTGTAAAACTTGTCCATATATGATATTAACTAAACTATCTCTACTTGCTGCCAGATAGATTACTCATAGTTGGTACCACTAATCTCCAGGTCATCTAAAATCAAGCCTGCTACTTCAATACATAATTTTCTTTAACAGTCAATTTAAATTTATGGTGACTTGAAGCTCATGAGAGAACTTATAACTTATTTATCTAAATCAAAACTACTTCCAATTATTAAACTGTCAATGTTTTTCATTAGAAAATTGAAAAAGATTTAATTAGACATGATATAAAAATTAATTAAAATTAAGGAATTAGTAAAAATAGAAAATTCTTGTTTAGAACAATGGCATTTAACACTATACAACATAGAATTGGACAACATAAACAGGCAAATAAGTATATATGTGTTAATGGTCTCTGTCAATTTTCACTTACACAAAATTGAGAAACTTAATTCAAATAAATCTGTGAGTATCTAAAATTAATATACAATTAAGATGTAATTTTCAATTGATTGTAACTTTGTAGAAATAGTTTTGATACTTCTATAAATAGAACAATAATTTTAAATAACAATGTCCAAATACTGCCTTCCGTACAAAATTTCCTTAATTTTACGTGAAAATATTTTAAAATTTACTTGTAAAAGTTTGTTTTTTGAAAGTTAAACAATTTTAAATTATAATTATACAAATAAGTACGAGAAAAGCTAAAAGTTACGGTGCACAGATGAAGCTCCATTTTATAAATCAACAACACAGTTTGTAGCGTCTGTAATGAGATAGTAAGCTGTAACTACCCCAGTAAATAACTCATTGCATTGAATACACCTTATTTGAGAAAATTTGATGTTGTAAACCAGCTATGCGAAGTTTTAAAGATTACATCAGTTTTTGATAAGATTTCATGTTCTGAAGTTCTACTAACCCATTTTTTGAATTTATCTTGAAAATAAAATGTTTGATTGTTTGTATATGTGTCTGAGAGAGAGATCAAATCAGAGAATGAGTGAATAAGCGAGAGTGAATGTGAGATAGAGAGAGACATGTCACGTTTGGTTAAGTCTCTTTTATTAAAATAGGGAATAGTGGAAGATATTTGGAAAAGTTATATATCCATAACTTGCTAAAAATTTATGAACTTTTTTTCTAATGTTTTTAGAAAATAAATTGTTATTTTAAAAATATGTTAGCGAAATTAAGGATTCTATAAGTTATGTTTAATTCTATGCCAAGTATTTTAATTCCAAAAATGTATGGAGGCAAAGTGCTCTCATATATGAGAAAATCCAAAAATAATACCAGTGAAGTTTCGTTTTATACCTACTGTTGCCCACGTATTTTACGTCGATATATATCTTCCCAATTTTTGTGAGATTCTTTGCACAACTGTATTTTCAGAATGGTTGAGATCGTCTGCATCACTAATTTGATGGTCAACAAGTACTTTTTTAAAAATCTGGAGTGGCCTACACTCTACTTTACTATAAGTAACTTAATGTCAAATTTCTTGAGTATATAAAACATAACGTCTCATTTAACCATAACGTAAACATCTAAATGGGATATAATTATTAGCCTTTCATTCCTGAGGTAGTACAGATAGTGATTGAAGGACATATCAATTTATAAGCTTATTTTTGTACATCACAAATAATTTATTATTTGCAAATAATTTCATTAGTATAACTACAGCAAAAATAACATTTTTGAAAAACCAAAGTGAACATTTCTTGAAACGATTTATTCTCCTACAAGAGAACATGGCTATTGTTCAAATAGCCAGTAGATTTCTTACATCGTTTACTTGACATCCTTCTACATTGAATATTAATGTAAAATTTTCATATTTGAAACAGTAAAATACCCTGTTTTTCTCTGAAAAACATCTTAAACAGCGAAGAAAATGTTGTTCTAAGGTGATTTATAATTAAAGATGTACGATAATTCATTTATTAATCTCTAAACAAAAGATTTCAATTTTGAATTACTTTTACATTTTTTTTTATAGAATTATTATACTAGAAATTTTATGGCTTCTTAGTATTTAATAAGATCATTTTCCTTCCCCTTTGTCAAATAACATATATACGAATTTTTTCTGAGTGTGTGTTATCATTTTCCTGCACAATATTATTACTCTTACATCTCATATAAGTCAATAAACAATTTAAATTGTTCCTTTATAAATATCAATTTTATCTCAGTGGAATCGCTCAAGAAATTTCTAAGTCAATGTAAACAATGAAAAAAAATATAAAAAATTCGACAAGTATGGCAGGTGATCTCTTAGTCTAAGATAAACAAACAGTTTTTATAGCGTTATTGCTCTTTCCCATAATTGAAACTTCATGATTTTTTTTTATAAATTGCTAATTTTTTGTTCCATTTTTGGTCAAATTTTCATTACTTTTCAATGAGCCGTTTAGCGTCAAAAAAACATTTTCTGAAAACAGAAATCGTACTGTAACGCCTCATTAGCGAATGTAATTTTGAAAAAAAATATCTCAACTCATTCTACACATAATGTTCTATTTATAGGTATAGTTTCATTCTTGTCCGTCAAACAGTATGGCTTGTATTGCTCTCACAAGCTTTGAGATTGAATTATAAGTCAAAATTTGTACATTTTATTAAAAAAAAAAATATTTTCCGTTGTTTTAAAATTCTGAATATATTTTTAGTTTGTTCCATTTGTAGCCTCAAATATAATGACAAAATTTCAAAACTCTAGGGTTATCAGTTTAGGAGAAATAAATGGTTTAAAAAAAACGGTTTTTGGCAAAAAAAGTGACTTTTCCATCATGCATAATTCTTCCCAAACAATAGGGATCTTCTTCCTTATGGGGCCGATTTTTGTGTAAAATATCAACTTGATCCATCAAGGATTCTGGACCGTAGCGTGGTAACAAGCAATGCTAACACACTCACCCACCCACCCACACACACACACACACACACAGACATCATCGTAAAAACTTCATAAAACGACTTCTGGGACCTCAATACATGTAATTCCGCCAAAATCTCGAGATCGAATTTTTTCGCGATTACTATACTTTACTTATAGTAAAGTAAAAATTGACATTGTAATTAATTGACAATATAATTAATTAAAACGCTTCTCCATTATAATATTAATTAATAATGGATTGGTTCTCGTTTTATTATGACCAGGATTTCATTATGTGGAATTAGTTTAGAATGCTAAGCAGCAAACACTAATAAAATGGAATTGCAGCAGAAAGTTTAACATCTTAACTAAGGATCAAAGTTGCATCTTGATTGTTGGAGAATGTCTTAATGATAATCTTGGAACGATTCTATTGTATTAGATATTTGATATTTATATTTACTTCTATTTATTTAAGAAGTTATATAGGAATAATATCTAGTAGTAAAGGAGTATAAGTTGAGGTTTGTTTTAAGTTTTTTAAAATTATTTGTTTTAAAGACAGATTATTTTAAACTTTTTTGTAGTTGGTACAGTTTTTAAAACTACTTAATCAACAGTACCGAGCGATAAATTTGTTTGTTAGCTGTAACGCAAATACAAGCAAAAAGAATTTTTTACAATGTTGTATGCAATGTTCTATGCATTATCGTAAGAGAATTTCTTGCAAAAATTATTAGGAACGTAATTATAATTCGTAAAACATCTTAATAATTCAACCAATCAAGTCAAAACGGAGCAAACAAAAAATAAGACTAATATCTATGTTCTAAAATTTATTTGAAAAAAAAATGATCCTATTGAAACTTGCTTTCGTTTATTATTTTTAATAAAATACCTACTACATTACTAAGAAACTCTTAATGTGGTGCATGTGACGTCAAAGTGAACCAGTTCTAATTTCTGGACTATCTCATTGAATGGAACAATCTGCAGATTAGCGTGACTACAAAGCAACAGACTACTGTGCTGGTCTACAGGTGACCTATTACCATTCATACGGAGGCTAAGAACGTGAAATCAGGTTAACGCAGAGAGAACAACAGTAAATATTTAATAGCAGTTCTATACATATTTTTATATTCTGTTATTTATTCTCTGTGACCGGGCGCATAAGTGGCAACATTGTTGGTCTCCAACCGCCTCTGTACCAGTGCACTTGGTTTCCCTTCTTTATCTCTCCTGAAGACGGTTCAACCAAAAATTAGAGACTGTAAGTTTGTGTTTTTAATTTCTCTATGTTTCTTTATGTACATTGAACTGTGTTTGTTCATTTCGGATCGTATTTTCATCGAAAAAGTATATATATATATATATATATATATATACGAAGAGGGCTTAGTTACTCTCTTCGTTACTACCTAAACTGTAGTTCTTCTCCTCACACCCCTTCCACTAATTTCCTCACAAAACTGGCTCTTTTTGTCCTGAAACGTAATGACTTTCGGTTTGATGGTAGCTTTTATATGAAAACCAGAGGCACCGCGATTGGCACTATCATGGCACCTTCTTTTGCCAACCTTTTTATGTCCAAATTAGAGCAGTCTTTCCTTCCCAGTCATCAACTTCTCCCCCTTTTCTACACCCGTTATATAGACGACGTTTTTCTCAACTGGTCCCATAGTAAACATGAGTTAGACCTTTTCCTAGAGTACGTCCAGAATTTTTCCTCCACTATTTCCTTCACTCATCAGGTATCCAACAGTTTCCTCTCTTTCTTAGATGTTAATGTCACCCTTAAAGATGGTTCATTTTCCACTTCTGTCCATATAAAAGCCACTAACTTTCAGCAATACCTCCATTTTAACAGTTATCACCCGTCTCATATAAATAAAGCTATTGTTAGATCTCTATCAATTCGAATCCGTCAAATTTGTAATTTCTTTAATAGTAGAAATAAACAAATTAATCTGTTAAAAGAAAAATTTATAGAACGAGGTACCCTCGTAATATAATCAAGAGTTCCGTTGTTCCTTCTAAGAGTGTTCACTACCCTTCACCTAGAAGGGATTGTAGGATTACTACTCCCTTCATATCTAATTTTTTCCCTGTCTCCCACAAACTCGGCTCTGTTATCAGCGAGTTCTTTCCTGTACTTTCCTTTTCTTCCTCTACTTCTCCTATTTTCAGTCAGCCCCCCACTTTTTCCTTAAATCATTTTTCTCCCTTATTTCCAACAGCCCTTGTGCTATCAGAGGGATGCAGCGATGTGAACGCCGTAACTGTCAGACCTGTCCCTTAATTAACTTCAGTCATGATTTAGATTAAATAGGTAAATCCAAAGAAGTTAAAGAGCACAAAGAATTTCTTTTTTTTAATTTAAATTTGTAAGAGTTGTACTAATACTTGATGTAATAAATCTATTAGGTACTAGGATCCTTTAATTTGAAAGGATCACTCAGCTCCATAGACATTAATTTATAAATATAGTGGAGGACAGATGATAAGGGCTTTGGGATCAGATATTGTGTAGGCGTGGTCACTCCACTTGCAGTTGGACTCTTAGATTGATGGATCATTTTTGCAATGGACTTAGGCTAAGGAGGCTCTAAGTAATGGTTTGCTAGGTTGGTTTAATTCTGAGCCAACTAACTGCTCGATTAGCGCCTGATTAGAGTGCCACCCTTGCATTAGGGATGGGCCTGTCCACTGTTTACAACCAATTATGTTAATCACACCTCAGTCACGCCACTCAAAAGCAGTGCATTATGCAAATGCCTTTTTGTCTTGCCACATGCGAGCCCCACCACATTCAAGTCCTATCATCTTTTACTTTCACTACAATATCAATACATTCTATTTATACACTGTTGGTCGATTTATTGAAACAAATTTCTCCACCCTACCTGTAATTTCCTCAATAACTTCTACAATTGATTGGCTCATTCCCCAGCAGCTGTCCATGTTAATAGCTTCTGGCCACTTCAGACCAAACCAATTAATAACTATCAATTCTTCATCTCAACATCATCTTGTAAATACTTTAAGAGTAACAAATTTAGTTTTCACCGATCTCTGAGTCCAAGAATGAGTTTGTCCTGCCAGGTGGTTAACTTAATGATCAGTTGTTTGTGGATTTAAAAATAGAAAGCTACTTTTCACGGTGTTAGCGATTATTGTAACTGATGGCCCTTTATGCAGAAGATTTATATCTTGCTTATCTTATGTTTAAATTTTAAATCCATCAAACTCCTGTTAGTTTTGCATTTCAATTATTCTCTGAAGAAAAACCGATTAAATAATATTTATTTATTTACATAGTTGTTAAATAATATTTCATAGATTCAAATTATTTAAAAAAGAAATATTTTTTTTTCTTTACTGATGTATCTTATGTTAAATTTACTAGAGTATCACAGTCGTTACGCTAAATCTAAACTTTTAATTAGTCAGAACCCAAATACTCGTATTATCTCTGTGTACTCTGTAGCCTATGAATAAAGTAAAACGTTCAAGTTAAAGTGCGCTTTATTTTTATTATGAAACTGACTAAGGCATCTTCTCAATGTTCTTCATTCTTAATCCATGGAAATCCGACATATTTCTTAGTTTTCTTTATCTGGATCAAAAATATTAACTTAAAATAT
The DNA here is from genome assembly GCA_026182355.1 of Hermatobates lingyangjiaoensis. Lineage (NCBI taxonomy): Eukaryota > Metazoa > Arthropoda > Insecta > Hemiptera > Hermatobatidae > Hermatobates > Hermatobates lingyangjiaoensis. The sequence goes on from JAPFBL010000329.1 coordinate 2,072,589, forward strand.
CATGAGTTTAATTAAAAGATGAAATCCTTATGAGAATTCTAGCAGACTGTATAGAGAAACTAAAAACTAAATATTTTAAAACGTAGTTTTTTTTTAAGTCCTACCATATTGTGTCAGTCATGGGAAAATATTTTTGAGAATATGATCAAGTATATTAAGAGTCACTGTTACAAGAGGTAATTAAGTTGATGAAGGTAATTAATATCAGGTGTTTTGAGAAGGATGAAAAGTACAATGGTTACTATGGTTTCATCATATCCCAATGAGAAATGAAACACGTACACGAGAACTTGAAAACTAACTTGAGGCAATACGAGATGAAATCAAAGAGTATCGACACTTTTCGTATTTCGCGCATTCTAAGCACTCTAATTTCAATTTTGTTATTGTTATGTCGGTAAATTTGTCACGATATGTTTACAGTTTTGGCTATATGTCATGTGTTGTTTTTATGTTAGAGGCTAGACAAGGTTAGAAGCGTGTTTGCGTTTACAGGCGATATTTTGCTATTGGAAATAAAGGAGTAGAGAGTTTGTATTAGTTTGTATGCATAAAATGATATTAAGTGCTCAAAAACTCTTGAAATGTTGATAGTGGAGTACAGCAAGTCAACTTAAGCAAAAAAAAAAGTATATTATGTGGTATAAGTTATTTATTACACAGGTGGTTATTTTTTCAATAGCAAAAAAATCGCCGAGCACTCAAACATGAGTATACCCCTTGTGCCTCTCTGTAAAAGACACACATCCTATGTACCCATACTGGTGAACATATGATCAAGGTGAGATTACTAATACAACAACATTTTGTAATTGTAGGGTACAGTGCACGCGAAATTCAAAAAAAGTATCCTTATTTTTTGACACACCTCCTACACACAGGATGTGCCAGCAACCTTTGGAAAACATACAATTATGCCTGTGATTTTTTATATCTGGAATTTTTCGTTCAATAATTTTTACATCACTCATTTCTACTATTTTTGTCATTTACACCACAAATCTACTAATTTTTTTTATTTAAAATCACATTGCTGCTGCTAATTCTTGAATCCTATATTTATAACATCTACAAATCTTATTGTGCTTCTTTGAATATCACTGACTTATGTGCAAAAAGTTTTCCAGAAAATTTTCTTTTGTGGAGGAGCATGGAGATAAGGATTAGCTGTCGGTGCGGCAAGTCAAGAGGTCCAGATTTGTGATAAGCCCTGTTTTAACAAGACCTTAGACCGAGGGAGTCTGACACCGCAACTCACTGCAACTTCAACATGTTCAAGCAGTACTGCATTACTGAAATGCATTATTAAAATATCTTATTTTCAGGAAAAGTTTGGACAATTCAGTATTAGTATTTCAATATTACCGAAAGTGAATTTAACGTTGCAACATAATGGGTTACACTCTGCCCACTATTATATTTTGTATATTGTATAACATAATTTTGTTTGTGCCTGAAATGTTATACAGGGATACGCTGTAAACTTGAGTTACCTCACCCCTAAATCTGCCTGACTGATTTCTCCATTAGCCTTTCATTCATATCTAAATATGTCTTCTGAACTACACTAACTTTTTCAAAAAATTTTGCCATACAAATGCGGACATTAAAGGATATTATAAAATTATAAAGTTGATAATTTATTCCAGTTTATTTTATTATAAGAAGTTCATTTTCTTAACGAATAAAAATGTTTATGAAGATAAGTACTTAATTTCCATCAAATAACTTGATATTTATAACGTTATTTGGTTACTGGTTTCAAAAATATAAGGGATGCAAAAGTTAATTAACATATAAAACAAACGACAAGTGCAGTCAGTGAGCTTTTTTTTTTATTCCAGTTGCATTCAGATAAACGTTGAATACAAGATATACAAATTTAATTCAGCAATAAGTCATTTGTAGTGCAATCTGTAATTGTGTTGTATTTACTTATACTGAGATGAATGTATAGGACAAAGACTTTTTGTGTTTGGAGACCTTGTTTTATGCATTTACCCTAATGTCAACAAAAAGTATTTATAATTCCTATATCTTATTTCATACTGGTTATTTTGCCTAATAATTCTGTAATTTTCTCAATATTAAAATTTAACTTTATTTTGTATATATTTGAAATAATAGAAAACAATCTCTTTTCGCAATAACGTAATTTTAATGTTTAATGTAATGTTGAATGCACAAGTGGTCTTGCTTCTAGTCTGAAGTTAGCCTGTTAGGAATAGCAAGAACAATCGAGAGGAGTGTTTGCAAAAGGGTGCTGATTGGAAAAAGGCCACAAATGCGAACCGACGACACTGTATCAGAATAAAATTACCTGTTTACAGATTCCTAAAGCGTTTCCTTAGGCTGGCAAGGGAAACAACAAGAAGGGGCCCTTGGAAAGGCTAGGTGTCGAACTGAAAATGTAATTTAATCCAGTCTAAGGGCGGATAGGGAGGGGAAGATCGAGTTTAACACGGTTTGAATGTAAATTGAAATCGGAATCCCTGCAGATATCATTAGGAAGACTGCCATTAGTTCTCTGTCCCTCCGACTGTTCTTTTATTGGGCACCCTTGCACACGACTCGCTCGTGTAAACCTGGTCTATCCCAGTAGCCTCATTATATACTCCACATGGCGTGTTAGCTTATGATAGTGTAAACCTGGTCTATCTCATCAGCCTCATCATCGACTCGCTATCCGCGTGTTAGCTTATGATAGTGCAAATATGGTCAATCTTAGTAGCCTCATTATCTACTACTCATGCGCGTGTTAGCTTATGGTAGTGTAAACGTGGTCAATCTCACTAGTCTCATTATCTACTCCCTATGCGCGTGTTAGCTTATGATAGTGTAAACCTGGTCTATCTCAGCAGCCTCATCATCGACTCTCCATCGCGTGTAGCTTATGATAGTGTAAACCTGGTCTATCCCAGTAGTCTCATTATCTACTCCCCATGGCGTGTTAGCTTATGATAGTGTAAACCTGATCTATCCCAGTAGCCTCAATATCTACTCCCCATGGCGTGTTAGCTTATGATAGTGTAAACCTGATCTATCCCAGTAGCCTCATTATCTACTCCCCATGGCGTGTTAGCTTATGATAGTGTAAACCTGATCTATCCCAGTAGCCTCATTATCTACTCTCCATCTGCTTGTTAGCTTATGATCCAACACTAATATCACTCTACAGTCATCTATACATTTGGTTCAACATAGTTATTCTGCCAGCTCTAATAACATCATAACGGCGATACTCTCGTGGTATCGCGCAAACATCTCCAAAATTATAGGCACACCTTTACAAAATGATAATTTGAAAATTTTATATTACTTCAAGCCTTGTATTTTTGCTATTGGTGTTATTTATTCATGACAACAAGCGATCGTTGTTACAAGAGACATGCACTCTTGTAGCAACTCAGGTTTAGCAACTTGTACTAATTCAGTAACTCATATTCTATCAAAATGGGGCTAAAGGAAATTAATTAATTGTCTCAGGAGAATTTTTTGCTCAAAGAGTTTACATGATGATCACTGCTATTTCATGTCGTTACCAGATTACAATTCAAGTTCAAATACATTAATAAAATTCAGATTTCATGATATTGCAAGCTGAAGTCATAAAAAAGTTATTTTACATTTAACTAATTTAAATATAAGCTACTTTAAATGGAAAAGTCTGGAGAAGTTTTTTTACACTTTTAACAAAAGTAAATATATTACTTATCACAACTGGTCCAATTGGTCTAATCACAAACATTTCGTCTAATGAGATTTATTATTTTCGAAAATTATGGCACACTGAATAAAATGAATTTGATTCCTGAATCCATATGATTTTTTACAGCATCTACTAAATTATTCAACCATTAAAGTCGAATTAACTTTAATAAAGTGTACAACTTGTGTAGATATTTTCGTTTATATTTACTTTACAAATATGAATCTCCGAAATGTGTACTGCCTCTTCGTAAAAAAAAAAAAAAAAGATTTCAGATATTTTCATACATTGTATATCTAATGTATGTAATTTCATTCTGTTCATAAGGCATTAATTTCAAAAAATATCTGGAATTATTTACAAATTTTTCTGTTAGCTTAATTGTATAAAGGTGGATAATTTTATTATTTGGTATTTGTTCAGTTAAACCTATAAACAAAGCTAAATATAGTTAAAATAGTAAAAATATTTGCACATGATTACATGCTACTGTGATGTAATCGGTGTGCTGTTCTTGGTGCAGCAGGTATGGAAGACTTAGAAAATCTATGCAACACTATCAACATTTTCCAGGATAATATGAATAAGTTTGGGGAGGGAGAGGGAATTATGTAACCCTTATGTGGTTGTGGTCGTTGTGGTCATTGTGTCTTTTATACTTCAATGTATGACATGAACACAAAAAATTGCTCTCTGAAAGCTACATGAGAAAGGCTTTGGTGGAACAAGTTTGAAGAGGTGGTGTGAAGATGAAAGGATGCTATGGGATGGAGTGAGATTAGGGAATGCAATATTGGCGAGAAGGCTCGTTTGGCGGAAGGCGAGCCCTAATGGTGCCGTGGACAACAATGCCGCAGTGGCCCTTTACGACCCAATATCTGCGCTTGCTGGCACAAGACACTTGCTCGTCTCATCAGAGGCTCCACGACACCCATTCTCCTGCTATAAATACCTCCAAAAATCATTCTTCCTTCAGTCGCTATTTCATTATTTCTTGTAAGTAATGAAAAATAAGATATACACAGCAACCTCTTAATCTGAATCATTTTTAAATATTTTGAAGTATTTCATATTCTCATACGATCAAACGCAAAGAGATTTTGATGTAAGGCCGTTTGGGTTCTTTGTGCAATAATATAACCGCAGTAACATTCAATTATTACATCCAAATAATTGCGAACTAATATAATAATGCAGATAAATGCAATATTTGTTATTCTACACGTGAAACAAAATGAAAACAAAGTAACACAATGAATTATTATCACAAATTAAACTCCCATTTCAATATTTCGATCAGCCAAGGGTCGGTTGTAGACTCTTGGACTTATCAATCTTGCGATGAATGAAATATTGACATGTGAGATTTAACTTAATGTTTGTTTATGTCAGTTTCTATACAAATCAATTTGGGAGTTCAAAGAGAATGAGTTATCTCTCATTCATAATTTACATAACTTATCTGGTTGCTGAATGCAGGTCATAAGGACATAAGATTTCGGCCAAATAACAATTGTTTGTTCAGGAAATTCCATATTGGTGTTTCCAGTGTTGTTCACAGCTCTTATCGATAAATGAGAAGTAGTGGTAAAGATAACATGCCATCAATCATACCGATGTATCTTGAAGCTAGGGTTTTATTTTTTGTTCTACGTTTTGATATAAAAGAGGATCTCATAAGCATATATGACGTAATACAGGTTCATACTTTTATTTACGATTTGACAAAATTATTTGAAACAGCTGGTTGAAGCACTCGAGAACAGTTTTAAAACATCTTTTTCTTGCTTTAAGTTTTTAAATGAATAGCTCAAAGGAATTTTCTATATAGAAACTTTTCTTTTAATAAATACCCTTCATTTAAAAATTCACGAAAATATTTTATACATATAATTATTCACATTTGTAAATGTGTCGCCTGAAACTCGTTCTTTAACGGATTATGACACACTGGGGTAAATGGATAACACACTATTACCACACAAAAGAAATTGGATTGCACAACTAATCAATATTATATCATAATATACACCCAAGAAGGTCATTTCTGTCAATAGCACTTGTGTTTTCATCTGCATATTTCATTGTAACCATCACAAACATAACAGGAAATTTTTAAACCTGAATTTAGAATTATTTTTGTTACATTAGTTAGTTTTAGCAAATACGAGTAAGATCAATAGGTCTAAATGACTTTATAAGTTGCAAGTAAAGCAGTCACAGTTAACAGGTTTACAACTTCATGTCGTGTTTTAACTAAGTTTTCTGTAAACTGAACTTCTGTCTTTAAGTACATTGCTCTTTTTTTTTATTACTTTGTCTGGCTAAAGTTTTAAATTAAAGGTTCCTTTGCTGCGTTTTTGTTGTGAGAATTTGCCATAAAATCATAAGAAATTACTGTAATTCATTAGTTCCTTTTGGGGGATTTCCCCATTAACTTGAAAATGGGATTCTAATATTCTTAACCATAGTATCATTCTAAGGAAGCATTATTATAAAGAGGTAACAAGGAATATCATTGATAGCGGTTTCTTTGCTTATTTGGTTAAGCTTTTTTTTAAACGTCATACCTAGAATCAAACATTGCTACTTTTGTTGAGAAGTAAGGAGGCTACAGTGGCCAGAGTAGCCTAGAGGTTTACCTGATCGCTGGTGTCTGATATATCGGTGGTTCATGCTTTAGGTGAAAAAATCTGAGTACGTCGCCCTTGAAGAGGACATCTCGAGCCCATACGATATCAGGAACTCGTTAAAGATGTGGTATCAGAAAGGGCCAATCTTTGGCCTGCGTGGGCTCATTTAAGGATGGTCACTGCAACCGAACGTAATCTAATCTAAGAAGGGCACATCCAACTAGAATATATTTTTGTAATTTAGCATGAAATTGGCATAATTGTTTAAAATTAATTAATGAATCAAAAATAATTATAATCGCAAACTGCATGGATAAATAATTGCATTGGCCATATCATGACAAAATCCTACGTGCCAATGCTTCGCCCTTTATGAAACAACAAAATTAACATTCTACATTTTGATCCCTAAATTTTCCTCAACTCAAATGTATTTACAATCAATTTGTAGCCATGCAAACTAAAGAAAAAGAGAGAAATATACTTAAAGACAGAACTTTACTCTACAGAAAACTCAGGTAAAACATAACCTGATGTTGAAAACCTGTTAACTGAAACCGCTTTACTTACAACTTTAATGAATTGTTGTTAGACCTAATGATTATCTTATTTGTTAAAACTAATTAATGTAACACAAAATCTTAAATTATAACTTAAGGCTTAAAAATTTCCTGCTATATTTGTAACGGTTGCAACAAAACATGGAGATACAAAATAAAAATATTTTTGTCAATAATGACTTTTTTGAGTTTATATTATGTCATTAAACCTTAAAAAATAAGTTTTACAAGACAGTAACAACTTTCAAAAATAATATGAAACATCAAGCGGTTATCATATTTTTAAATACATATGCACAAAAATAAGTGCTCTTAGTATTCGCAAATACAAGGGTCGATTTATACCTATATTGTGAACACTTGCAGAATTGTAAAAAAATGTTACGCATTTCTTATTTAATTCTGCAAATGGGTTTTTAAACTTCTGTCTTTCAGTAATATAGCAGTAATTGGTTCCACAACTGTCAAGGGAAGAAATTTCCTGTAGCAGCGTGAAAGTATATTTTCTAATTGACACAGTGACGATGCGTTTATATCATTTTATATGGTTAGAAATCGATTGGATTTGCAAAAGGGAAATACCTTTCAGTGAGGCATACAAAAAAAAGGCCAGATACCGGGATGGCTAATTGAAAGTGAAGCCACCTGCCTCTTATAGGTAGTGCAAGTGTTTCTTTATTTCCTTTTCAACGGATCCCTTAGTGTTTTTTCTAATAATTTCTTCACTTTAAGCATGGATAATATTTTCATTTCATTCGTTCAAGAAAAAAAAAGAAACGAAAAAATCGAAACAGTAAATATCACACTTCCACATCCATATGCCCACTCACCAGTAACTATCAGTTATTGTAAATGAAATACAAGAATAATGCTACAGATAAATTAATTAAAGAATATTTCATAGTAATGAAACATTGATTTGTACAGAATAGTGTCTAAATAAAACTGAATATGACCCAGTTTTCTATTCAACATGTAAATTTTATTAAAATCCTTAAACAGTATTAAATAATGAACACCGCTAAAATTGCAATCTTCCTCAAACAGTTAACCAACCTCTTATACAATACAAGAAAAACATTACGTGATCGAAGAATCACGAAAGGAACAAACTGACGTTCATCAAGGAAAGATCATTAAGTAAAGAATTTAAATATTTGAAAAATGTTAGGTAATATCTACAAAACAATGTTTTGTTGTAAAAATGAAACTTATGGGATCGTTATTTATAAATATTCATCAGCTTTTCTCTGACATTAACTTTATTGTGCGCAATAAAACTCTAATGCTGAATTCATTAAACCTCAAACATCTCCTGACGACCATCGCTATTAGGGTGTGAGACGACTTTATGCCCATAGGTCCTAGCAATTGTTCTTTCCTGATCCTATATCTGACTATAAGATACTTTCTCATTGCACTCTTCAACGACTTATCTTTGCATGAGAATCTCTCCAGTAATTATTTGATTTTCCATATCCTTCCAATCATGATTCTAATCTGTTAAATGCATCTTAAAATACACTATAATTAATAATTTCTTAATACTTAGCTTCATGATACAAAGCACCTTCTTTGTATTTCCACCAACATTTTGAGAACGTAAAATTCAATTAACATATTTTATCCAGTAGCTGTACTTGTCACATTTGTAACTCATTGCGTTGTTAGACTTTCATCATCACAATATTTGTTGTACCAAAATTTGTCGGAATCAGGTTTAAAATTAGAAGCAAAACTCATGTCCAAATTATATAACCTTGTAGGTACGCCCAAAATAATTATTATGACATACACCAAACCACAATCGGACCAATGTAGGGGACATACAAGAAAATATGCCTCATTAAACAATTTTCCATTATTTGTAAACCTTTGACATATTTTCAAACATTATTTCATTAGTTATAGCAGAATTTTTTTTAAAAACAATATAACAACACTTACTGACAACAATAATAGGCCAGACTAATTTTGATGTATTCACTATTATTACCAACTTCTCTTATTTTGATAATATTGAACAGTTAAAAATGTATAATAACCTGAATACGATATTATCAAGCAAAGTATTTGAAAAAGTGTTAACTATATCCACAAAAAAATTATTTTAAATTCGAGAGGACCTTAATATTTCTAGCTGAATCAGGAAACAATTTTACGTTAAATGTTCTATAACGAGTAATGAACATGCCAATCAACATCCAAACTATAAGATCCACTAAGGGAACAATGTATTTGGAATATCTACAACTGCCACTTCTTTAGTATGCTATACTGGTTACCACATTATGGATAATCTCGCACTCTCGTTTCCCTTCATGTACTTAATCGTTGTTCGTACTTACTAGTACTAGAATGGTTGTTACTAGTAGGCTTGAAAATATCAACCTCATTTTGTTTTGCCTCAACATTATTGCTCGTTATACATCTTAAATAATATTCTTCTGTTTTATTATTGTTGTTGATATGGTTAAAGAAGTCTAGTATTTCTTTAGTTTTCAATTTTGTCGAATAATATGAATGATTCTTCTTGTATATTAGCCATAAATTATCTTCTAGGATATTTTATTAAGTACACTATCAGCAGTTCAATTCGAATAAGCCTTCTCTTTAAGTTAACTTAATATGACTACAGATATTGACATTAAATTATATATATATTTTCGGAATGAAAGATACTAAAGTAGAGATTTAATATTGCAAAGGAAATCGTTTAGTACGTTTCATATTAAATATTTGATATACAAAGAAGGGCAAATAACGTTTACGTTATAATACGTTAGAAGTCGAGCAGCAAACAAGGGAAACATTTTTTATTTATCAGTGAAAAGCAACATCTTAATACTTAGAGTCTTTTATTAGAAACAACTATGTTGAGCTTTGACAGATCCTATATTTCGATAGACACAAGAACCAATATCTTAACCATAAATATTCGTGTCTAATCTATAAACATCAAAGGAATATCTGATGAAAAATAGCTCTTTTTCTTATTAATATAGGACATGTAGGAAATTTAGCAACACTCTACGATCTGGAGAAGTAAATTCGATTGTCTCTTAGATATATTAAATTGTTTTATAGTGAAAGTCAATGAATATTGTCCACATAAGCAGTGTAGAAATCTTGCAGGAAATATTGCATTTTCTACACAAGTTATTAAATTTATATTTAATTTTATAAAAATAACATTTATCTCTATAATATTTAAAGTTGTTTTCTGAATCAATTATACTGTTGGTACTTAAAGTCAATAGACATGACTATTAGAAAGGCTTTAATGGTCACAAATACCCCGTTGGCCTTTCAAATACATGTGCAACAGATTGTCAGGGGTTGTCTGTCACCAAAATCAAACGCACTTTAGTCTTATTCATGTCCCAGATGTTACAGAAATCTATGAGGTAAGAAGTCATAGAATAAATAGACAGTTTCAGACATGTGAGCATGTGTGTGTGTGTGTGTGTGTGTGTGTGTGTGTGTGTGTGTGTATGTGTTTGTGAGCTGGCTAATAAAAAACTTCATTTCTTCTCCTGATCGGTCACTACAACCTCAAAGCACACCTTTGAAAACTGAGTAATTGCCACAAACCAGTGTTTTTATTTAAAAATAGTAGACAGTATAGAAACCACACGCTATTGTGTAAAAGATTATCAATTAAACAAAGAGCAACATAAGATTTTCAAGTGGAAAATTATCAGTAAAGAAAGTATAACATGACTGTAAGCCACGTATGTGAATTGACAAAACAGTTTATCTCTTATATCAATTATTAAATTTTTGTTAATGATATCTAAATGTTTGTGGTTGGTAGTTGGATACATGCACTGTTTTCCTAAACAGTGTACCGTTGTAATAAGAACAGGCTGAGTACAATGGAAATCAAAAAAACCTATAGATTTGCAGTAAAAAAGAACCATATAGTTTTACGGAATATTTAACCTGTTTTTCTTATATCAAAACAATCATTACATTTTATTTATATTCCGTTATGTTAAGAAACTAAAGATTCTTAGTTTAGTGTTATCGCAGTATAAGATTGGACGATGAAAATGTCAACACAAAATAATAACTGCTTTAACTTAAGTATAACTATATATATATATATATATATATATATATATATCTATAATCACCTGTAAACTTCACAACGGTAATTAAAACTTCCGTATTGTTTTATATAAAACTTAGTAAATTACTGGAGTTTTTAAAACATAATAATGTAAAAAATGCAATTTTAAATTATAACCCCACTGCGAAGTTTACGTTAGTACTTAATTATAACGTAACCCCACGATCATGGTTACGTTAGTACTTAATTATTTCGGGACGACATAAACATAGTAAAAGCAAATTTCAATGAGCTTCTTTTTACCTTATTTCAAAGTGAAAAATATGGAGTGGTAGACACTCAACTTTAGCGTGACTAAACCTATTATCATGCTCATTGACAGTCAATTAATTATTTGCCTTATTTCAAAGTAGCTAACACGTAAGCAATCTTATTACTAAATCCTGCTGTAATTTCATCATTAAAGTCATTAACAATCAATTAATTTGATTTATTTTAAATTGCTATTTCGATTACATCAATCAAAATTAAAAAGTAATTCTTGCTATAACCGAATCAGATAAGTGACTACATGTTTAACTCAGTAATTTTGTGAAGCAGTTTTCAGAATTTGGTTTAAGTAACATGTATACATTCCAGCAGTGCTTAATACGAAAAGTAAGTTTTCTTAATTCTCAATAAGAAAGGGTTAAATTAGCATCCATTCTGACAAACAGTGCAATTGAATACTATTCCTCAGACAACCAGACACAATACCCATCTTTAACATACAATGACATATACCTTTATCTGTCAAATTTAATCAAAATTTGTGAACTAGTAAGTTGATGGCTATTTAAAATCATTTTTAAAAGTTAATCAAAAACCAACCAAATTACACAACCGGAGTTAATAATTAACTCCGTGAAAAAATAGGTTTTCTTATATACTAAAATTGAGTGTAGTATTATTATATTATTCCATTGTTTTTATTATAATATAATAAATAAATATACTAAGAAAATACTGATCGTAAAAAAAATTGATCTCAATATTTTGATGGATTTACTTGTTTTGAGATCCGCAAAGTCCGTTTATGTTGTTTTTCTTATAATATGTTAAAAGCTGAAACAAGCAGCTTTATTTTTTAAAGAAAAATAAATATTTTTTTTCCACACGGAATATTTGTGAGAAGGATGAGTGCCATATCATTTGATGGATCAAAGTGAAATTATATATAGATGTTCTGCAAAAAATTGACCTAAAACTCAGCAGGTTATAAAACGAATTCGTTAAATTTCAATTACCGCAAGGAGTAATAAAACGAAAAACTGAATATTTATCCTAGACTAATGGATTACCTGCTGTATTTGTAGGATTTGTTCACATTTATTTTCATTGTTTACATGGTTTTAGAAACTTTAAAAGTCAAAAAAACTTTGATAAAGAAATTAAGGCTGGTTTCAGAATGTAATTGAAATGAAACGGTTTCAAGAAAGACTGGCATGTACAGGATATGACACAATGTGTTGAATTCAGTGGGAGGAAAAGATATTTAAATAACAAGAGCATTATGAAACTGAGAATAAACAAAAATGCATATAAAGGAAAATAAAATGCTCACAACAAAGAACACATGGATTAGACTAGATAAGAGCTATTGTGACGCAGAGCGGTTATTTCAAACTGCATACAAAACAGAAAGAGAAAGTTCAAACATAGAGATTATTAGAAAGAATTAGTTGATGGGAATGGAGATTACTAAATTATTAATGAAATAGTTAAAAGAAGTAGTAGAAATTTGTGGTGATGTATGATAAATACATCACAGATCAAATTAGTATTTTACAAAAAAATGATCCTCATATAAAATGTACCCTATTTGGAAGCACTTATGCATTTACAATTATTTACAATAAAATAGGGTAATCACTTACTTATGGTAATGTTGAGTACAGGCCACTCCAATATTTTTTTCTTTCAAACCCAATATATATATATATATATATATATATATATATATATATATATATATATATATATAAATATATATATATATATATATATATATATATATATATATATATATATATATCTGATCAAACCACAATAAGAAATGGGAAAACAAGACTAAGATCTTTCAACCGTAACAAGCGGTCTTCGTCAGAGTAAAAACCCATCTGTTGGATTTTTGTCAGTTGGGTTTTTGACTCTGACAAAGATCGCTTGTTACGGTTGAAAGATCATAGTCTTGTTTTCCCATTTCTTATTGTGGTTTGATCATTGATTGTTATTTCACGTGTTTATGTGAAATCTATATATATATATATTCTTGTCAGAGTCAAAAACAAAACTGATGGCAGAGTCAAAGAAAAAACTGAGTCAGTTAAAAGATATTAGTCTTGTTTTTTCCATTTAATTTTGTTGTTTGATTATATATATAATATTCGCGTAAGAAGGCAGCAATTATTCACGTAAGTATGTCTACATCAGTTGCCCAAGAGACATATTTCATTAGCATGAGCAGAGGTAAACAAAAAATTAGATATTCAGACGAGAAAGGAAACTTTATAATGGAACACAAAATACAAGTGAAAAATAACAAATACAGTGAATAAAAACTGCCTCAGAGATATTAGGAAATTGGAGCAGACCAGGTTTAAAGTCGTTAACGCAGAGGCTGCTGTGCATTTGAATGATTTGTGCATATATATTTATATATCAAGGTCAATAACTGTAAGAAATAAATTCTTACAGTTATTTCTTACTAAGTCATAAATTCTTACTAAGTCATTTCGACTTAGTTCATTCAATCGTAACAAGTGAACGTTGTCAGAGACAAATCTCAACTGAAACTAAAGTTGTAAAAACATCTGGTAGAGTGCTGAGAGAAGTGAGAGACAAGAGTGTTATTTTAAATGGTGTAAAGTGCAGGAAAGGAAAATATACCAGGAAGAGATGTTAGGACAAAGAAATGAGTACAGGAAGAAATAAATATAAAACTATCTACTAGCTATAAACCCTATTAGATCATGACATCATCCTAAAAATGTTAAGATATCCGTTTTTGGACAATGTTTTTGAAGGCTTTAAAAGAATGTTCTCAGATTTATTGAATGATGAAATTAATAGCATTACTTATTGTGCTTCAATGAAAACACCCCTCCTTTTATAACGAGAAAGCTTTAAAAACGTTGTTCAATTAATGTTAAAGGTTATAGTTTTACTATGAGTCATACTTCTTACTTTTTCTAGTATTGTTAAATCTTGGTTTTATTATTGTTTTTTATAATCTTAATAGCGTAGGTATTTCGAAATATAAAGCTCTGTTAGGAAACTGGTATGTAGTGGTACTTATAAAATTCCTTAGAAATGTTATCATAATATTTCAGTTGGTCAAGTTGATTAATCATCAAAACCACCTGTCAAACAACACTGATACGTTATAACCAATTCTTGTTATTCTTGGACCAAGCAGTGTCTTATTCTTGCATACGGTTAATGAGAGTGATAATATAAAGTGAACGGAATCAAAATGGTTACATGTGAAAGATCGGAATTTAAAACACCATTACAGAATCTTCTTTGATTAAATTTAGCAGATCAAATACTATAATCATTAACAACAGTTTGTTCAAGTTACAAGTATTACAAGCATCGACAGTAGATAATTAATTACTTACTCCTTCTTTGATTCTTTTTTTCACCCTGAATTGTCCTCCTAAAATTTTCTTCATTTTCGTACACTTTACACTCTTTAAAATACCTATTTTCCCTCTCTTTTTATCATCATATTGTTTTTTTTTTGCATAACTTGTTTCAATATAATTGAGGCTCTGACAAAGATCATTTTTTTTTGTTCAAACGTTTTAGTTATTTATCTGATTATCTTCCTCTGATTTGAACATATATTTTTATTTGCATATGTTCATGAGGATATCTTAATATAAGGAGTCACATCGTGTTTTATTATTTGTATATAATACAGTTGAATAAGTTCCTGGAATCATATATATATTTCGTTGAATAATTGACCATATTTTCCTGAAGTCATTTCTTTTGTAAGTCTTTCAAAGTTTCTAAATCTGTTTTCCTTTTATCATACAAACGTGGGAGAATGTTTCTTAAGAGTGATCCACCCTAATAAATACTCTCCATTGTTTGGATGAAGACAAAATACTTGGGAAAGAAATGAGTTAAGAAAATATGGTCAATTATTCAACAAAATAACTTTAAATAAAGAACTGCTCCCAAATTCTACATATATATATATATATATATATATATATATATATATATATATATATTGATAGAAGAAGCATTAAACACCGCATGCGATTGGTTGACTATACTAGACAGCCAATCGCATGCTGTGTTTAATGCTTCTTCTATCAATGTCTCCGAAGAAATCAAGAAGAATGTCTCCATGCAAATATATATATATATATATATATATATATAATATATATATATATATATATAATATATATGTACACAGATAGACACAGGAATAACTCACTTCTATATTTCAACCATCGTCGTCATCAGGAGGCGAAGAGTCCCGCAGGAACGCAGAAGCGACTGCCACTATCTTCTTTTTAATTGGTTTTTAATATTAAATATAAGGAAATGCGTGAACAAAGAGAAAATTGGATTATAAATGGCTCAACCATTTAAATCGTTGCAGATATTACCTGTTAGATTTCATTAATGAATCTGTTTCACAGTGCCATACTGTCTAAACGGTCATCTGAATTCCCTTAAATATGTGAATTACAATTTCATTGTGATTAGCAGTGTCTAGTGGCTACATTAAAATGAGCCTATTAATTAAATTGTATACCCACTATTTCAGATATTGAGTTTGCATGCAATAATTACTACACCACCGTTTGAAATTCAATTTTAAGCTATTAGTGAATGTTAATTTCATAGTCGTAGATATAAACCTTAATCATGTTAAAAAGGAAAAACAAATTTTAACTGATTGGAATTCAAAACATACTTGGATTAACACATTTTATATGACGCCTGGACTTCATTAGTAACCGGTGACGTAACATATTATTACATGTTATATTACGGCTTTACTAGTCACAGGCGACGTGATGTACACAACACGCTATGTCTGTTTGGGTATGGTTATGATGCCGTATTCTATTATAATTAAATTCTAAATGACCTTTTTCTCTTCTCTGTTGTATTTCAACAAACTTTATTGATGTCACATTGAAGCACAGTTAGTTTCAGTTACCACTTGGACCTTTTTTCTCAACGATTTTTGTCAATTTACTACTAAGCATGGTATAAACATTTTAGAACAACAGTTACATTCCAATGAATATCAACTTAAATTAAGTTTTTATGTATTCAAATCAGATCCTGTAATTCTTTTTCTAGTGTCAAAATATTGTATATAAATTGTAATTTATATCTAATAAAGCTTTTCTTACATAGCTTGCTTTGCTTTAGCTATTCAGCCTTTTACAGAATTAAATAAACTTTTAAATTTACGGTGTGCATTTTTATACTATTTTATTTATACAAGACTCTCAAAAAATGAACTCTCACATTATATTATAGCTGGGCCTTACTGCTGATTAACTCCTTCCTTTTTTCCACATAATGTTTCTATTCATTATCTTGACTGGGCAGGCTTCCTAAAATGCCTTACTGGTTTAGGAACACCACAGTGTTCATAAGGACTCGGTCTCCAAAAAAGGCAGTACCCGTTACCCATCAACCAGGCCTTGCGTAAATAGTTAATCAGACACTGTTGGGGCATCATTGTAAGGAGTCATAGTACGTGGGAAACAACTCATATAGAGAGATTACAAATCTGTCGTTTGCTAAACGCTACCTGTAAACATAGTTAAGAGAGACTCTAAGGTCTCCTGTTGGCTAAACGCAACCTGTACTGACATATAATATGCTCTCAATGGGGTGTATCTAATCGTCCTCTTGCTGACACTGATAGTCAAGAGCCGATAATACCAGGAATGTACCAGTTGTCCAGACCCATCAGCTGAGTTCAATGCAAGTTCTACTGAATGATAAGAAGGCTTCCCACCGAGAAGTTACTGCTTCTCACACAGCTACCACAAGTGTCTACCCAACCTGGGTGAGAACCAACAGCCCCCGCAAATCCAATCTTAGTTGGATCCACCCGCAGTATCAAATTATTTTAAGAGTTCGGATCAAACTCCGGACGAAAGTTCCTACTGAACCTGCTCAGCTGCAAGTAACCATATTAATTATGTTAAAGAGAATAAAGAATCATTCTATATGATTAACTAGACCCAATCTGATGCTTATTAGATGGATACCAAAAAATTCGCATAGCTCTGACATTTTTATAGTTTAGTGTTTCATAATAATGAGGTCATTAAGATCTACTTATCTTCTTCTTGAGAAGAGTTAAGAAGAGTCGTAGCTCGAATGATATTCAGTTTTTTTGCTTTACCTGTCATTTAATGATTTTAATACTATACGGTGTTAGCTCAGGGGAAGTACCATGACTAATTCATCTTCTAAAGACAGCAAGGTCATGTCAGTATCCTCTGGTATGACCACACTGATTTTATTGAATATCCACAACTAATCACCACAGTCCAGCCGATAGCACAAGTACCTGAGGGCAGCCTCTTGTGTTTACAGATTCAGTTGTTCTAGGAGCTATACTATTATATTGAACATATAATCTACAGTCCTACCTCGTACATTACTGCCGTAGCTGTCGGACCGGTTTCGGGTGTCACCCATCTTCAACACGAACTGATCTAATGAATCCTACCTATCTGTTTATATAACCTACCTACTATCCCTATGCTGCCTAGATTTTATTAGTTACTTATTTTAACACCACTTTATTTTTATTTATTTTATTATTATGTTAGTTATTATTATTTAGTCTAATTCTTTTCCCAATTATATGTTTAATATTAATAATACTAACCTCTGTGGTAATGATGAAATGCATGAATTTATACTATTATAGCTTTATTCAGTTTTCTCAAAATCCAAAAGAGTTGGTGAACATAGCTTTTTTAACTACGTTGTAGTATTTATCAAAAACAACAGGGTGTGTCTACAATATAGGATATTGTAAATATTATTTTCATCCATCAAATGATGTGACCTGTAGAGTGTCCACAAACGTTTGGACACAGACTCACCTAAACACACATCCATCCACACACACACACACACACACACACACACACACACACACACACACACACACACACACACACACACACACACACACACACACACATAAACACAGACACACACGCACACACACTCATACTCAAACAAACAAACGCATAATCAAAGAAGTCAAAAAATATCTTTAAAGAAACATATAAATCCATTAAAATCTTACATTACTACTAGTAAAAAAAATAGGTTTGACTTGATCTGAGAAAAAAAATCTATGTCAATGTAAACATGTTGGATTGTACAGAAGGTAATATATTATTCCAGGTTCAGTTTTCTTGTTTTATAGATATTTTGTCTTTTACTCTCATCAACATTTATTCACAGCGCACTGATTTTATCTAGTCTTCTTACATGATTTTATATTTTTACAATTATTAGTCTCAGTAAAATGAACATTTTTTTGAAATTACAAACGCACTATAATGTTCTATTCCATACATGCAATTATAAAAGAAACTATTTAGGTCTTTCTTTTGTAAATTTGTATTTTTGGATACACTAATAACTTATTCTTCCCAAATAAAATATGCTGATAACACATTGTCTTGGCAACATATTTTATTGTCCCGGATTCCATAAAGCATCTAAATCTTATTGAGTAAATCAGAATGATATATTACAATTCATTTAAACTTTTTCTATCTATATTACACTTCCAGGATAAAAGCACTATTCTTTCTTTCAAATTGTATAAAAGAGAGTAAATTTAATTCGTATCATCGATTCACCAGGGAGCAATCAAATAACAGACATGGTTAAGAGCATGTATATTTGTCCAACTCCTGAATATTTCGAAATAAATAATTTTCTTCTTCTAGGAATTCGGTCCAATATACAATTATCTGAATTGAAATCTATCCAGAAGTCAGATAACATTTTCAGCAACAAAAAAAATCAACACAAAAAAAAATGGTATGTTTATTTACTTGCTTCCAGGATTTTATTTAAATAATTAAATGTTTACTTTAATTATTGTTTAAAATGAGTTATTATTGAATTTTAAAATTTTACATTTATTTATGTGGATTAAGGAATTTTTTAAAACAATTATGGTCTCATTATAACTATCTATGACACAATACGACTATATATATATATATATATTAGTGTATATTGGCAGCAGATTTTCTTGTAAACATATTTTATTAAAGTAGACGGCAGCTTCCGCATTTACGACTTTTTTGCTCGTTTTCTCTAGTTTTCTTACTAGTTTTTTCTGGTAGGGAGTGATTTCATGGAGGAGTTGTCCCAGAGACATCAAAGAAATAATCCTTTAGCTTAATCAATAATATTATATTTTTTACACTTACAAGCTTTCGATTTTTTCATAAATCATCTTCAGGTATATATATTAGTGTATATTGGCAGCAGATTTTCTTGTAAACATATTTTATTAAAGTAGACGGCAGCTTCCGCATTTACGACTTTTTTGCTCGTTTTCTCTAGTTTTCTTACTAGTTTTTTCTGGTAGGGAGTGATTTCATGGAGGAGTTGTCCCAGAGACATCAAAGAAAAAATTTTTAGCTTAATCAATAATATTATATTCTTTACACTTACAAGCTTTCGATTTTTTCATAAATCATCTTCAGGTATATACCTGAATACCATTTAGCTTGTAAGTGTAAAAAATATAATATTATTGATTAAGCTAAAAGATTATTTCTTTGATGTCTCTGGGACAACTCCTCCATGAAATCACTCCCTACCAGAAAAAACTAGTAAGAAAACTAGAGAAAACGAGCAAAAAAGTCGTAAATGCGGAAGCTGCCGTCTACTTTAATAATATATATATATATATATATATAAAAAGATTTCACATAAACACGTGAAACAACAATCAATGATCAAACCACAATAAGAAATGGGAAAACAAGACTAAGATCTTTCAACCGTAACAAGCGGTCTTCGTCAGAGTCAAAAACCCAACTCAGTTGGGTTTTTGACTCTGACGAAGACCGCTTGTTACGGTTGAAAGATCTTAGTCTTGTTTTCCCATTTCTTATTGTGGTTTATCATTCATATATATATATATATATATATATATATATATATATATATATATATTATTTCCTTGAAGTCTAAACCAGAAAGAAAAAAAATAAATACTCTGAGGCCTTTTGCGTTCTGTCATCATGGGGCAAGCAGAGTAAGAAAGAGGACTCCTTCCTTCCTTCTTTCTGTCTTACATTTTTTTTTTTATATCTGTTTCATCGATAGCATAACATGTTTAATTATGATTTTTCAAGACACACAGACACACACACACACACACACACACACACACACACATATATATATATATATATATATGTATAATTTATACATAAGATCAAACTGATGTATGAAATGGGAAAAAAGACTAAGATCTTTCAACCGTAACAAGCGGTCT
Source organism: Hermatobates lingyangjiaoensis (assembly GCA_026182355.1). Lineage (NCBI taxonomy): Eukaryota > Metazoa > Arthropoda > Insecta > Hemiptera > Hermatobatidae > Hermatobates > Hermatobates lingyangjiaoensis. Next base: position 2,093,155 of record JAPFBL010000329.1, read on the forward strand.
TCGTCAGAGTCAAAAACCCAACTCAGTTGGGTTTTTGACTCTGACGAAGACCGCTTGTTACGGTTGAAAGATCTTAGTCTTGTTTTCCCATTTCTTATTGTGGTTTATTCATTCATATATATATATATATATATATATATATATATATATATATATTTCCTTGAAGTCTAAACCAGAAAGAAAAAAAATAAATACTCTGAGGCCTTTTGCGTTCTGTCATCATGGGGCAAGCAGAGTAAGAAAGAGGACTCCTTCCTTCCTTCTTTCTGTCTTACATTTTTTTTTTTATATCTGTTTCATCGATAGCATAACATGTTTAATTATGATTTTTCAAGACACACAGACACACACACACACACACACACACACACACACACACATATATATATATATATATGTATAATTTATACATAAGATCAAACTGATGTATGAAATGGGAAAAAAGACTAAGATCTTTCAACCGTAACAAGCGGTCTTCGTCAGAGTCAAAAACCCAACTCAGTTGGGTTTTTGACTCTGACGAAGACCGCTTGTTACGGTTGAAAGATCTTAGTCTTGTTTTCCCATTTCTTATTGTGGTTTATTCATTCATATATATATATATATATATATATATATATATATATATATTATTTTCCTTGAAGTCTAAACCAGAAAGAAAAAAAATAAATACTCTGAGGCCTTTTGCGTTCTGTCATCATGGGGCAAGCAGAGTAAGAAAGAGGACTCCTTCCTTCCTTCTTTCTGTCTTACATTTTTTTTTTTATATCTGTTTCATCGATAGCATAACATGTTTAATTATGATTTTTCAAGACACACAGACACACACACACACACACACACACACACACACACACACACACACACTATATATATATATATATATATATATATATGTATAATTTATACATAAGATCAAACTGATGTATGAAATGGGAAAAAAGACTAAGATCTTTCAACCGTAACTTCAAGGCTAATTTCAATAATGTTTTGATCATTGATTGTTATTTCATGTGTCTATGTGAAATCTTGTTATATATACCTTATTTTATGTGTCTATCAACTAAATAAAAATTGCATAATTTTTGTTTTCGGAATTTGCAGGAAATAATGGTCACACCATGAATTTATATGGACTGAAGTGAAATATTGTGATATTCATTGAATGATGTTTCATTTACGTGACAGTAAGCTATGTAATTATTAAGTAAATTTATTAATTTTGGTATTTTGCAGTTTCTCATGACAGTTTACTTGGTAGTGGCCTACAGTTCATATAGTTCCCAGTACTAACTGCTATTTAAATTGATTTGGTTATCCATTTGGTTGGCCCCATTGAGACGTCAGTCTCATTGGCGTCTGTATATTTTATACCGGCACGTGCGAGGGTTCGTCTTTTATAGCTAATAAAGAATGGCTATTATGTCACTGAGAGCTAATCAGGAAGGGTGGTTGTAGATTGTTGAATGTGTCGTGGCCAGCTGGTAACCCCATATGGCTGCCACCAAAGCCACGCTTTTGCCACTCAAGTGCCGCAAGTCTTCCAGTCCAGTGGTCACATTTAATAAAACCATTGAATACCGGCTCTATAACCACACTTGCTTCGCTCCTCTAGCAACTGACAATGCTGTATCATTTTCTAAATGACTAAGACATAGTTATAAGCAATTTACTTATCTACACGATACAGATGTAAATGGAAAAATTGTGACTTTAATTACCAAAACTAAAATGGTTGATAAATAACTAAACACCTACAGAAAATACATAATATTCAAATAAAGGAACAAAAATATTTTAAAAGATTTCATAAACCATTAGGATACAGTTCTCAAAACAAATTATTGGATGGTTAAATTATCACACTGGTAGAGCAAACAGATTGATAAAGTCAGTAGTTAGGACAGTATTATAAGTGTGTTCAACAAACTTTAAAAAAACCTGGAGTTTACTCAATCTTACTATAAATAATCATAATATCATACTTCTTGGATATATAATATATAATGTTTTATTCAAGTATTATATATACGTCTAAATGGAAGATGTTTATTAGTCTTTCATTTCTATCATGTAGGTAGTACAGATACTGATTGATTCACTTATCAATACATATTGTTACTTTTGTATATCACACCACTCTTTGCCATGATTAAAATTTAATGATTTTCGTTTTATAAATAGCTCATTTTTCGTTCAATTTTTGGTCAAATTTTCAAGATTTTTTAATGAGCCGTTAAGTGTCAGAAAAACATTTTATGAAAATAGAAATTGTACATTAACACCCCTTTTATTAATGTAATTTTAAAAGCAATATTTCATCTCATTCTCCACATAATGTTTTTTTAGGTATAGTTTCATTTTTATCCGTCAAACGGTATGAATTGTATGGCTCTCCCAATCTTTGAGATTGAATTATAAGTCACAATTTTTACAATTTCGAAAAAAAAATATTTTCCGTTGTTTTAAAAATCTAAATATATTTTTAATTTATTGCACTTGCAATTTTAAAGGTAATGCCAAAATATCAAAACTCTAGACTTAGCAGTTAAGGGGAAAAAAGGTTTTCTGAAAACAGTTTTTCTAGCAAAAAAAAGTAACTTTCCCGTCAAGCATAATTCCTCCCAAACAATAGGGATCAACTACACTATGGAGTCCAATTTTGTATAAAATATCAACTTGTTCCATCAAAGATTCTGGACCGTAGCGTGGTAACAAGCAATGCTAACAAACTCACCAATCCACCCACGCACCCACCTACCCAAACACACACAAACATCATCAAAAAAACTTCATAAGACGACTTCTGGGACCTCAAAACATGCAATTCCGTCAAAATCTCGAGATAAAATTTTTTCACGATCACTATACTTTACTTATAGTAAAGTAGTAAGTAAAGAATGAGTTTAACAAACTTTAATTTAGCAGTGTGACTCAGACAACTATGAAGCACATTTTGTCTTTATTGTTAATATGGTAAGATAAGAGCATATCATGACAAAGTCTCTTCTTTAGAAATCCAATATTCCCCTTGATTCAGCTGTCCTTGCAGACATTCTGGCAATGCTAGCAACTGGAATGGAGGAGATTGCGGTTTTATTCCGCATTATTTCTGAGTAAGTCAGTCTCCAAGTTTTGTTTATGCATAAACTTGATTGCTGATCATTTTATTCACCTTTAAAATCAACTGAACAACCAGTAATAGCCATTGAGAGCATAAAAAAATATATGATTTCTTGGTCTGTACTTATATTGTTTAAAGTATAGTATGTTATGATCTTGGCTTTTGTGGTTCAACTGATGATATCTAAATTTGAAGAAAATTTTGTTTTGATCCCAAACAAACTCTGAATGTTCCAATGAAGCTTTTCATAAACTATGTGAACAAAAACATGTATGGATATATTCATTTTCAGTTTGAATATAATATTCTTCTATCAAAAAATGGAACCTTTCAGTATACAAAAGAACACAAGAGGCTCCGGCTTACATTGATTTTAGTTTACCTGCGTTCCATCTGGTCCATGCATATTTCAAGAGCTACGTGTTTTGGAGACCCGACATTATCCCAAAACAATAACCCAACCCTTGCCAAAACTACTTAGACTTGAAATATTCTCCACATTGCCGTAATGCTCTCTCGCATTCGAATCTATTCATACATTCGTTAAAGGAAAATCAATCAACTCAATTATATTCAATTGTTTTGCCGACCAAAACAATAACCACCCAGAACATAAATTAAGGACATTTTACAACAATCATATTCTGTAAAGCAAACAACATTATTAGAATTGCTAAAAGGGTTTCTCATTAGCGAAACAAAACATAAACGAAATTAAATACTTAATATTTTATTATGTCCAGAAGGTATATTTATAACTGATGCACTTCAATTAAATAAGTATCTACTATTACCATTTTAATAAATCTTTCTGTTAAGTAATGAATATTGATGCTAATGAAAAAATATATATATGGCTAAACGGACTACATGCAGCAAGGCAGATATTTAGTGTCAATTGAAAGCCTTTTTATTATGAGAAATAACGATGGTTAATGAAGAATTGAAGAATGTGTTCAATATTTTTTAGTCCTCTAGTTTTAATTGGTTAGTGCTAGTGCCATTTTAATGATAGTGGCCATATGAGTTCTATTATCCAGTCTTGTACGAGACATCATCGACAACAGAACACACTCAGCATCTTCATTCTACAATCGTAGAATTTAAACCCATGCAGTGCATGTGCCCGTGCGTCCTTTACTACAGGTGAAGAACTTCAAAACTGCATTCAGAGGATATGAATCTATTCAAATCAAAGAAGAGAGATAAGCTAGTCTTTCTTAATTTAAAATAAATATGGCGTAATTGGTATCTAAAGAACTAAAACCAGTCGTTATGACATTTTATTACTACAAATCAACCAACAGTGGTATTCGTTTTTAATGTCACGTTCTCTGAAAAAAGTCTTACTGATGGTGTGATTAAGTTGATTGTGGAACATCGAGGCCTAAATTAATAGAGTACTGTGAAGCTTACATACCATATTTAATTCTCTATATCTGGAACATTTACACATAACGCATATATTAATGTTGACCAACAAATGTATTACATTTAAATTAGTAAATAGAGCTGAAACTTAATTATATTTTCCTGAATTGTTAATTACTAAGTCCGAACTAACTATAATCATTAACTTTATGGGGATTAATAAGTTTAACATTTGGGATTTATTCTCCTTATACTATTTTATTATTGAAATATTAGACAAAACTGAATCATATATGTCATTCTGTAATGATTTCATCCTTGAGTTAATATATTATTGTATCCGAACAAGTAATGACAGATAGGTCATATGGTAGCTTCATTATTATTTTGTGTATTTAGTTTGCTCTTCAAACCTTCAGCTATGAGTAAGAACAGTGAAGAAAGCGAAAATAAAGAGTAGAGGGTCCTCCAATATCCCAAGATTGAAAATACGAGTAACTTCTTTCAGCTGAGGGATTTTTAGAACCAAGTTATGATTAAGATAAAAGAACTAACTCGTAAATTATATCTGTTATCCTGAATATTAAGTATAAATAAAAAGTAATATTTGGAAGTAACTGATATAACCTTGAAGGCGTACTCCTAATTGCTTTTTAACTTTGTATAAAAAATATAATTTAATTCTTATTCTGAACTTGTTTGACGTATATAATTCTAATATAATGAGAAATAAAATGCCTAGAATAGAAACCAATAATAAAACTGAATATAAAATTATAGAATAGTAGTGACATACTTGGACCTTAACAGTTTTTCAGACCTGTGTGGCATGGTCACTTTTAGAAGTGACATACTTGGACCTTAACAGATTTTCTGACCTGTGTGGCATGGTCACTTGTAGAAGTGACATACTTGGACCTTAATAGATTTTCTGACCTGTGTGGCATGGTCACTTGTAGAAGTGACATACTTGGACCTTAATAGATTTCCTGACCTGTGTGGCATGGTCACTTGTAGTAGTGACATACTTGGACCTTAACAGTTTTTCTGACCTGTGTGGCATGGTCACTTGTAGTAGTGACATACTTGGACCTTAACAGTTTTTCTGACCTGTGTGGCATGGTCACTTGTAGTAGTGACATACTTGGACCTTAATAGTTTTTCTGACCTGTGCGGCATGGTCACTTGTGAGTTTGATGAGGATTGAATCAAGTCAGAATCCTTTCCCGCCTTATAGATTTAGATAATTTGTTTAATGTTTGTACTAATAAATAAGTACTTTTATATAAATATATCCATTAATGTATTTTATTATGCTTAAACAATAAATCTTTCTAAAATCATTTTAATTACTAAATACTTTAATTGTTCAAATTTTGAGAAGTTTTTGAACATATTGTCTTATTTTGTTTATCTCAATTATTTCTGCAATTAAGGTATGTTTTGTGTCCTATCGCTAGGTGTTCAGATATCATTAAACTACACAAATTAGACATAATGATTGAGAAATTCCAGTTGTAATGGATAAATGCGAGATAAAGGTATAAAGATGTTGACTCAGTTGTTGACTCCGACTGGTCTGCGAGGTCTGTGAATTGAGTTAGAAAAGGCTGCGGCCGGCACTGACTACGGCTGCAGGCAAGCCGTGGAGGCAGATGGCCTTTCTCATCAATCACCCACCGTCACTCCCTTCAGCCACCAGCACAACCACCCTCCAATTATTACTTACCCTTATCAACGGGATGTGATTCCACACACGTCACTCAATGAGCAAAGCGTCATCTCTTGTTAAATTCTAGACTAGTTTCGTCATTTCAACCTTGGGTTGATTCAGTAATTCAGAACGCATGAATCTTGGTCTACTCTGAATAGGACTGACATCATGTGTAAACAAATATAAGGAATAACAAATTAGCTTCATAATGTTATTTCTTAAACATGAATATATTCTCCACAAATGTACATTTTCGTGAAACCTGTATACCTTAGAAGGACACGGGACATTTACCACAAAAATAGTATTGCTATTTGGAAACAATTTCTGGCTTTCTGTAAGAGACAAACGCTTCGTGAAGATGTTGTATAGCGCATTTAGCAGGATCTCGAAAATCACCACCTAGATGTTACCACTAGTCATAGTAGTTTCATATTAGTTAATAATTATTTAAAATTCGTCATTTCATATTTCATATGAATGTTTAATGTTATCACTATAATTTTTTTTATATATTACTTTTTTTTTTTAGTAATCGAACATATTATTAGATCAGTATATTTTCAGAACTGCAGAACAAATTTTGGTGTTAATCATCACGTCTGTATGATGCCACAGAATTAACAAATTGGTTACTTTTAAACCATGAATATGCTTCATTTTCATGATAGCTTTATTTGTTTTAGCGCAAAAATTTTAAAGTTTTATATGTATAAATCTGAAAATTTCCATCACAGACAAATTAACTAGATATGATTTGACAGTGAAGACAAATCATATGTACTTGATAATTCAGAGGTTTATACAGTCTTTTTTCTGCTGAGTTTTTTGGGGAGATGGATCAACAAACATGTTGATGTCTACTATATATTGAATATGTGTAAAACATATTTATGAATCAAGATAGACAATGAATAAGAGTCTTTTTAAAATGAGGTGGTATGAAGTTTCATATGTATTAGTAACGTCATTGGTACTAGCAATATACCTTAAGTTTCATAGATTTAAAGAACCTATTGTTTTGAAATTAGTGAATTACCATGACTTAAGAATGTGTCACCATGTTCATTATACTCGTATATAACGCGTATATTTTCACTTCTGAGAAACTCTACTAAACTGTGCAGGGAAAGTGTTTTTGTTTGTAAACTACTTCTAAACTGATTGCCTCGCGTGATCCTACAAGACCGATACAAGTTATCTGTTCTTACTCGACATAACTTCTATTAGCTAGCCGTATGAGCTAACTAAACAGCTACTCTCAGCTCACATTCAATCAACCTCAGTAAGTTGTAAGTGCAATTAATAACCACTGTAACTATAAATGTTCCAACCTCAATAATATCCGACATTTGTAAGAGAAATGCAATCACATTGCGAACATAGCAGTATTATTCAACTAAAATTACGAGGCTTACATTCATGTATGTAGAAACAAAAAATTGCAACCCTGATATTTCAACTTGTAGACATTCATCAGAGCCATATTATAGTACCACATACTTAATGATCATTGGTAATTAGTAATAATTACTATTACTATACCATTAGTAATAATTAATAATCGTACAAAATAAATAAATTATATTCTAGGCTATTATTATGTTACTACACATACATTTCTATACCTTTATTTATAGCTAGTAATGTGTAATATGGTTTAATGTTAAAACCGCGAAAAAACATGTATATCCTTTTTTCCATAATCCTTCCACACATTTTCACTGTTCTTTAATTTTTCTTTTACATTGATATGTTACCTCGAAAAGTGCTTTATATTTTCTCTTCCTTTTTGACATTTTTACTGAGCATGAGGACGAATAATAGAAAGACAATTGATAGCATATTTAATTATATATGGAAAAGTACTTTATGTCTTAATCTCTAAATTAAAAAGATACTTTAAAATATTAATATCTAAAATTATGCACCGAATATATATTAATAATATGATTTTTTTTTCCTGTTTTCTTGTGTTTTCATTTTCCATTTTGAGAAATAGCTTGTGCTAGTTTTTCCTCATGACACTGTAGAAGCTTACAGTAAAGCTTGCACACAGTGGACTCAAGGCGTGATTTTTCAGAGACTAATTACTTGGGACATTCAATACTATTCGTATGTATTACACTAAGCCATGTATTTCAGGTTTCTGGGTAGAATAATTTATATAATGAAATTAATTTACCCTCTTGATACATTTTTAATACGGAAATTTTAAAACACTTTTAAAAAGGAAATTTAAAAAATTTAATTAATCTACTCTTTTGTTTTAAGCATGGAGTAATTTGATTGATGTTTGATAACTAAGCAAACTGCGCTGACCTAATCTTTTGATCGGATAATTGAATTTTATAAAGGTTAGTCATGAGCAACCTCTCACATTTCTGGTATTTCATACAGGGTTTGAATTTATTACAGAACTGGACATTTTCAAACGATAATAACATTGGTTTGTTTGAGGTATTGATGGTAGTTTCCTTTACACTGAATTAAGTAAATCCTCACAGAACAACGAAATATTGTCTAAGGAGTAAAAATTTAAAATCTATATGTAATAAATAGAAAGTAAGAAATTGGTTTAATTAATACATGTAGTTCTTTGAAAACTTCATGTTCATACATGTTCATGTACATAAATAAACATAGAGAAATTAAAAACACACGCTTACAGTCTCTAATTTTTGAACCGTCTTTAGGAGAGATAAGAGAGGGAGACCAAGCGCACTGGTAGAGAGACGGTTGGAGACCGATTATGTTGTCACATACGCGCCCGGTCACAGAGAATAAGGTAGACAAGAATCAGTTTAAGATTAAATTAAATTAAAATAGGAATATGAAAAGTAATAGTAAACACAAAATCAAAATAGTTAGTGATGAACAGTATGAAAATAAAAAAAAACTGAGGTATGAACAGAAGAAATGATGCGTAAATAAAAATTAAATATTATGGACTAAGCTTTAATAAAAAATAGAGAATAAAACTTAAAATAAATTAAATAAATGTAAAATGTATAAGATAAACACATAAAAACTAGATGCAGAGACAAGAAACTAATACAATTAAGCATTATCTCTTAAGAATAATAACGAATATTATGAATATATATATATTGATGATCAAACCACAATAAGAAAATGGGAAAACAAGACTAAGATCTTCCAACCGTAACAAGCAGTCTTCGTCAGAGTCAAAAACCCAACTGACGTTTTTTGACTCTGACAAAGACCGCTTGTTACGGTTGAAAGATATTAGTCTTGTTTTCCCATTTTCTTATTGTGGTTCGATCATTGATTGTTATTTCACGTGTTTATGTGAAATCTTTTTATATATATATTGGTATACAGTTCTACTGAAAATAATATACATATATACTTTAAAAACTTTGAGGAACACGAATGAAAAACAGAAATTAGGACTGACATTCAATATTTCGATCCTTTTAACGGTCGTCTTCAACATAGGAAGTTGTGCGGCAAGAATACGAAAGCCAACTGGACAGTTTCACAGACTGTGTACAGGTTGGCCACAACAAAACAAAAAAAAATAGTAGGAATGCTGAAGAAAAATGGCAACCAGAAAAAAATATAATAATAAAAAAATTAATAATAAAAAGAAATCTTCATATGTATAAAATTCAAAAGAACAGAAAATTAAGAATAAAAACATATAAATTAATAAATAATAATAACAATATATTAATTAAAGAATTAAATTATTCAAAGGATTATATTTAAGAAAACTTCACCACTGAATACTGCTTATCAGGTTGATGCCTGGATTTGAATGCGCTCCTAAGAGCCATATATGGGCTCTTCAGAAGATCTTAAAGTTACGGATCTATTGTGTGGAGGGACTGTTTTAAGCATTTGAACTCATATATACATACATTTCGAAGCGATGCAACATGAAGAAGAAATGTCTTTGAAACGTGTCCTTGTCTTGATGTTTCTTATCTGTGGATTTCTGCTTTGGTATTTATAACTGAAATAATTAGCTTCCTTATTAGTTCTATATTATCATGAAATTAATTATAACTAAATTAAGTAATAGGTTCATTTGAGGAAAATATTCGTATATATAATTGTCCATTGGAACTGTTTTTTTTTTTAAATCGCATATAAGGTATAATGGAAAATTAAAATAAAATATGTGAAATGCAGTCAGGAATGAAAATAGAGAAAAAGAATATTTGTTTTTCTTAAAAATCCAAATAATATGTTATTTATTTTTACTTTTGAGCGTGATCCTTTAACTAACTCTAGGTTAAGTTAACAGAAAGCTGATGATGTTCAAATTACATGTGGCCATAGAGACGTGGGCCAGTGAGCTGCGTTGCCGCTAGGTGCCTCCACTTTACGGACCAGTCGTACATTTTATCAATATGGTTTGTAATCAGGTTTCATTCCAGATTAAATTATTTTAACCAGATTAAATTAGTACTTCCGTAGTATAACTGCAATTGTTTTATCATCTATGATGGATTTGTTTTCTTATTGACTTCAGTAGGAAACATCGTCATTGTTAAATAATAAATTTATCCCTGTTGAATAAATTGAGGAATATTGTAAAAACAAAACTGTACAGTTTCTTAGTTACCAGTAGATACTATAAAACACTTTAAACAAATTTTCTTTGTTACTATATCATTATAAATTATAGTTTGTACAGTATGCACTATTAAAAGACTAAAGAAAGCAAATTCGAAATAATTGACTGACAATTTCAACATTGCTTTGACGTTGCCAATTCCAAAAAAAGAATCATGTGCCTGTTTCCAAATTTATTTGAACTGTTTCAGCAGCTTTAAGCTAGCGTACTGATCGTTACACTGAAAGAAATATTACAATAACGATTTTTTTCTATTACTTATTTACATGATTAGTGTATTTTACAAATTTCATCTTGACTTCGGTAATTTCAATGAGTTCAAACTAGTTTCAACTTTCAAAAGCACTGGCTTACTATAAATTCTTATATCACTATATAAAAATACACTAAATACTAATTACGCCTTCTACGTTGCCACATTGTACGCAGAGATATGTACGAATATGAATACTGATATGTTGGTGATTTATTTACAGAAATATATTTACTTGTAATTAATTTATGTTATATCAAATCAAACAAGGAATTATTACTTGAGAGCGAGTGTCAGGGGGAGAGGGAGGTAGAGAATGATTGTAATAGAGGGAAGGATGGTAGTACGAAATAGGCTCGAGATGTGAGTAGAGTTGGATTGGATATTTGGTTGAAGATGCCTTAATCAGAACTGATTAGCGGGTTGGGCATATACTGGGAAACATCCATCAAGTTGCACCCTAACCAAGCCTAAATAGGCTACTGGAGATTCCTCTGCTCATTACCACTTCAGTCAATAGGTGCTGGCAAGTTCTCGATGTGCACGTGGTCCTCACATCAGATCGATTCAGGCAAAACGCAAAGGTCTGCACAATACCTCTACTCATCCTTGCCAATCATAGCTACTTGATATCAATCTGGCTATGTGAAAACTGCCTTTTCACTCTTTTCTCTTCCTGGCTTAGAGCATCCAGCGTCATGTGAGTTCAAAGTTTCGATGAAGTGGCAGCCACCAGTGTCCTATACTGTTCCTTATAGGATTATTTGTTGTAGATTGCTAATTCTCTCTATCACTGAACATAAAACATCTCTTGATAAAATAGGAGAACTGCATTCCAAGAAAATGTGCTTGAGAGAGAAACATCCGATTTGGTGAGTTAAAAGTGTATTATAAAGCTATCAGTAGCATATGTTGGTAGAAATGTTGTGATATTTCGGTTTTCTCCTCCTGTCATTCAAAATACAATTTAATTTGTTGAAAGAAAGAAGGTGGAATAAGTAGTGTTCCACATAATGTCACCATATGTTGCATTATATTGACCTGCATTATTTCTTGATTAACTATTGTATATTTGCATACTTCGTGAGGGTGTTAAATATTCAATAGAATCCTGACTGTTGTTATATTGCAACTCCATTGCTCATTTCTTACCGTGTTGCTGTGAAGATTAACACTGCCACCATCAAAAGGGTAACATACTTTCCTCATTTTACTAGTTCTCAAACGAGAAAAAATATCGTTATTGTTTAAAAGTTTTATTCACAAAACAGTGATATTCAGAAAACTTCCAAGGCAGACTTAGTATTAGCAGTATATATATATGTATATATATTGTAGTCTAGTGAGTAATCTTCTTAAGAAGATGACTAGGTGAGTCATTACTGAATAAAATCACAACATCCATAGTTATAATTTATGCAATGGTTCTCTACAATATATAACATACTAATTATACGCAAGAAAGAAACAATACCGTAGCTTTGATTTTATATTCAGTCCATATCTCATCATAATCTTAAATAGAATTTCGAGTGATTTGTTCTATTTGTGCATCTGGCAAGATTTGTACTGAACAAATATTCTTGTACCGCCTTAGAACTCATTTTTTGTTTCATAACCTTGTGCATTACATATTCACAGTGAATACTATATATATATATATATATATATATATATATATATATATATATATATATATAAAATAAAATAAAAAACGAAGGAAACACACAGAAAGACACAGACATAACTCACATCGATATTTCGACAATCGTCGTCATCAGGAGGTGCGAAGAGCGAAGAGTCCCGCAGGAAGACAGGTCTTCCTGCGGCACTCTTCGCTCTTCGCACCTCCTGATGACGACGATTGTCGAAATATCGATGTGAGTTATGTCTGTGTCTTTCTGTGTGTTTCCTTCGTTTTTTATTTTATTTTAAAAAAGTCCGCTGGACCATTTCTTTTAATTGGTATATATATATATATATATATGTATACTTTTTTGATGAAAATACGATTCGAAATGGACAAATACAGTTCAATGTACATAAAGAAACGTAGAGAAATTAAAAAAACACACTTACAGTCTCTAATTTTTGGTTGAACCGTCTTCAGGAGAGATAAGAAAGGGAAACCAAGCGTCTCTGTACCAGTGCGCTTGGTTTCCCTTTGTTATCTCTCCTGAAGACGGTTCAACCGAAAATTAGAGACTGTAAGTGTGTGTTTTTAATTTCTCTACGTTTCTTTATGTACATTGAACTATATATATATATATAATTTGTATGTGTGTGTGTACGTGTATATATATATATGAGTATGCATGTATGAATTTGTGGGCAATTGCATGATTGCACCTGCACCTATATGTCTCTGATTCTTGTAAATTTAAAGAAATTTTCAAGATTGTATATTAAATTTACTCATAACATTGTATTACTATCTTTAAAATTTTTTTCAGAATAACTGCATCTAATAAGTTGTTCAATGAAAAATAGCTTTTAAAGAGTTCATATTATATATTCTGTTATTTAATTGTGCAAACAGATACAATGATCTATTTTTTTTCTAAATCCTTTTATTTCAGTTTGGATTAGTTTGGGCATATATATTCAAACAATTCTCTGCAGATGTAAACATATATTAATGCTATAAAAATCTATTCTACATATACCTTTGTTAATGATACTTTGTTAAGTTATGTTCTGCAAACGGAACTCTGACTTATAATCTTGCAGATGAATAATAAAGGAAAACTGATTTTAATCATAGTTGTTACCCATAAATTAGAGAGAGAGATAATATAAAAAGGTCCGGTAGACTATCCCGAGACTCATAAAATTAAGCTAAATACATTGGGTAGCGCTGGTAATAATATAAATAGGGGACGCGGCTTGGTGGACTCTGCGGTGTGGGCTCTAAATCAATTGGGGCCCATTTATTGGTATTGGCCAGGTTCTGGTGGATTAAATGTGGGGCTTCGCTTGCATAGGTCAGCTGGGAACAATCAAATATGAAAACCATCCGTTATCTCAATCGTCTCTGCTACAGCCACGCATGGATTTAGCTGCTAATAATAACAGCACCACTGCCTTGCTACTCTAAACCACGCTCATTTGCAATCCATTCGTCAACTAGTTTTTTCTCTGGTTATTTGAATGTGATTTATATCACTTATGTAAAGTCAAAAATCGTTGAATCTTTATAACTCATGCATATAAACCAGAAAGAATGCATGGACATCCGTCCAACTGAGCACATGCATTTTTATAAAGGAAATTCAAGTTTAAGTCATAATGATAACTCTTATTGTATGTCTTCAGACTATTTTACTCAAAGGTTTGATTTTAAATAAAAGGATGAAATATGAGAACTATGAGTTAAAATTTATTTATTTCTTGGTATTTATAGAACTAAATTGTTGTAACAATATTATGATCACCTATAATAACTATAATTAATTAGTTATTAACTGTAATATCTATAACTATATATTTAGAATTAGGGCATCGTTCATCACCTTCAAAACTCAGTGCTGTAGTGCTCTACTAGACCAACTAAATATACTGTACTGAAAAATCCGTTTTGTGTGACAAAAAATACTTCCTATAGATATCTGAGCTAACTACACAATTTGGAATCAAAAACTTCATAAAAATGTCATTTAATTTTTAATAGAAAATTTGTCTCCTTCCATGTGTAACAATAATATATAATATTAAATATCTTTATAAATATCTTGATAAAAGTATAAACAGCAAAATAAAGACAAAATCAAAATTATCAGGAATCAGTTAATACTCAAATTAAAATTCCAGATGCTGATGTTTCAGTTTTTATTGGCAACTCTTTTTTATAGACCCAGAAATGTAAGTCTTCTGACTTGATTCTTCTCTGAAATTGCTTTTGCATTTCTATGTTGCAAGTTTTCGCGCTTTTTATGTATGTTTTTTTTGTTAAATGATTGTATTATTTCTCATATTTTCTTTTTTTTTAAGCCTGTGAAAAATGTTTTTAATTAAAAACCACAAAGATGGTATTGGGGGTTTTGAACCTGAAGATCTGACGAATTCCTGTTAAATTAGACCAGGCATGGGCAACCTGCGGCCCGAGGGCCACATGCTTTTTGTGCGGCCCTCGGAGATTATCTGGAGACTATTTAAATACTAAAAATTCTTTTGCTTTTTGGTTATTAGGAAAAACTCACAGATGCTTTTGGAAGGAAATTACAACTTTAGAGAGAGAGAGAGAGAGAGAGAGAGAGAGAGAGAGAGAGAGAGAGAGAGAGAGAGAGAGAGAGAGAGAGAGAGAGAGAGAGAGCTCTATAGCAATAAATGTTTTAGTTTTGTTTCTTATATGTCGCACTAATCTTTTTAAAATTGTGTTGTTATAATTGTTTACCATAATGAAATAAGACGATGAATAATAATTTTCAGTATAAGAACAATAAGAAGTTAAATAATCATTGACACATTAATATAGCGCACAGTATGTATTTCTGTATATATATAAATACATTATACATATAAGCTGTATCTATCCACATACCTCAGAAATTACCATGTGGTCTTTTGGAAATTATATAATGCGGCCCCCAGTTCATAAAAGTTTGCCCATGCCTGAATTAGACTATATATAATATAAAATAATATATTTAATGTTTAAGGGTTCTATTCAAAAATGCACTATTGTTTTGAAATTAAGTATGAGACTTCAATATGTTGAACCTGAACTTTGCTTACAATTAATAATACATTTTCAATAATCTCAAAATTTTTAAAAAAAAAAACAATAGTCATTTTTTTTAATCCATTTTATTTAACTTTTACATCTATAAACTTGTCTTCATTACAAGTAAATTTACCTCATTTTTAGTCTTATGTAGTTTTGTATAACTATATTTCTTAGCATTACATGCTCCTTGTTAAACTAAGTTGCAAGAATAAAATTTCGATATTACATTTAGTTTTCCTTATACAAGGTCTAAAAAAGGTAAAAAAATATCTACAGATACAAAATGTCTAAACATTTCTAAGACTTTAAATATATTGTTATCAGTGTGAATAACAAATTAGATTTTTTTTTGGTCTTATCTGGGAAAAATAAAGCAAACATTCAATTACCGTTTAAGAAAATGCTTTAATGCTAAAATAACTAATGTGGTTTGAGGAACTACTATAACTGACTTGAAAATACTCACAGAGAATTGTAAAACCATACTATAATTTTACTTGAACGCATAAATATACTTTAAGTCGGAAATCATATCAACTTGATATATAAAATGTAAACTGAAATAAAAGTATATGCGAGTAATAATATTAGTCTTTATTTTTTTTTAAATATTGTTTTAACACATGTAATAGGAAAGTACCCATTTATTTTTCATGCATATATACTTTATACTCATTCTGTATAGATGCTGATATGTTCTTCATTCCATTATATTGCCATTTTTTTAAATAAATTAACAAATAGAAATTACTATTTACAACGTAACTTATTGAAGCTACAGCTTGTAATGTAACATAATTCAACAGTGATTTAGCTTGGAAAGTTTAAGGAAATATAATATTATTCTTATATTATTTTAAAAACATAATAAAAAAAATTATCGAGAGGAATATAATTTACACGAACAATATGTTATTGTTAAATCAAATAGTAATGCTTGTTTTCTAGATACCATGTGTGTGGTATGGTAATTCATGAGACATGATTTAAATAGACCAATTAGTTCTGTCAACACGTCTCAATATACTGGTGTGCTAAGGATAGATAACATATCTTAATAGATCTGTGTATATTTAATTGTATTTTCATTAAAAGAGACAAGAAAATGTCGTTAGATATCATATGTAATGGACGTGCAGTTGAGAGGTAGGGACACAAGATATGGTTCAGGAGAGCTCGTCAACAGACGGCTTTTCACCATCCCTTAGCATTCCGGCTTTATCACTTCAAGCTATCTCCACATGCAATTTCCTTAGATCATCATCTTGTGGACGAATAAAGACATATACCAAATAGGCTCCTTAGATTTAACATAATATTTTTTCACATTTTTTTAATCTCTTTCTCGATACTGTTTTATTGAACGAGAAGTGATTTGGTAGAAAATTCACTACTATTCAAAAACAATATTCTTTATATAAATTAATAGCATTTTTATTGTTATTAAATATTTAATGACCATCATATTGTGCTGTTTCAAAAATATAAGGATTTCTTTTTAATATTTTCTTCTTAGCTGTAATGTATTTTTCTGAATAACAATTTTACTAATTTCTCAGACTTGTCATACCGTTGAACTGATAATGTGGAATCAAACAATGAAATATATTTTGATTATGATAAACTGTACTTTTTATTCATGAAATCATTTCAAAAGAGAAGAACAATAGAAATATATTTTATGGTTTAAGAATTTGTTTTCTTTAATTAAAAACACTGGATAATTAAATTAAATCTAATGCACTTATTGAATTTATTTCCACTTAGAAAATACTTACATACATTAGACGTTTTTGTATCATAATGTATTGCAGTAAATTTTTTATTTAAATGTTTATTGAAAAAGAATTATCTTCATATGATGAGTTAATGTTATTTTTTTTCATATTTTTTTATTATAAAACTACATGCCTCCTCATTACAGGCTGTCGACCAGTGACAACGTTATTGTATATTTCTGTCGATTTAGTTAATGTTATATGTGATAACAATAACTTTCTTAAAACTATGAAAGCGGACCATAATAAAATATACATTTTATGATGTTGACGGTCTGATGAGTAGTTGTCTCGCAAAGAAGTTATAATCAATCTGCATGTTGCCCATATTAACAATTCATGTGGCACGCAAACAGTTCTTAGTGTATTTAAGCACTCTGTGGAAGGGTTTCTAAATACTCCAAGGGTAATACTGAACAATTTAAAAGTAATTTTTTGTTCTTTATAGGGTAAGTTAGGTTACGGTGGTAGTCCCACTAGGGAACACACGTAGGCCGAGCATTGGCCCTTTGTGATACCACACAATTAAGATTGATTCTACAGTAGGAGTCCTCAATTTTGCCTAACTCAAATGTATTTAGAGTAGGGATCTTTAACGAGTACCTGACATCGTTCAGGCTCGGACCGACGGTTTAACATCATTCTCCGAGGAACAACTTCCTCAGATTTATTCACCTCCTGCATAAATAAATCGAGGGCCAGGTTAAACACTGAGCTAACCTGGCCCCCCTTGTTCTTTATAACAAAATGGCTACTAATTGAAAACTACATTTTCAGTGAATAATAAATAAACTTAGATATTTGTTTTTAAGTATGATCATATTACGAATATTTCATGAGATTAAAATATTAGAAATATAAAACTCTACCAAAAAGTACAATATTAAAGTCTATCTGCAGGAACATGGAAAAGTTTTGGAGAGTAAGCATATTTCTTCTTATGAGACAACAGACCATCAGAAAGGCCAGCCAAAAGAACTAGCATCGAACATTTTTGTTGACATAATAGAAATATCTTTAAGGCACATGTAGCACTTCAATGTAAGGCACACCACTCGGTAGCGTCTTTGATACTCAAAGGCATTTCTGAAACAGGCTTCAAATATATATATATATATATATATATATATATATATATATATATATATATATATATATATTTCAGAAAGATTGTCCACATTATTCTTATAAGAAGGACTGCTTCCAACATTTACTAATATATATATATATATATAATATATATATATATATATATATACAAGTGTGTGTGTATATGTGTGTGTCTGATTAAAGTTCCTGACTTTTGTGTTTTTAAATAATTTCTTGGATACCTTTTCCAAATCTCTTAAGTGTCCTTTAAATTCAGTAGGAACTAGGTTTATAAACGCACCATATGTTTTGTTTTTCATGCATTTATTCTTTCCGACATGTTAGTCCTCTTTGACAATCTACAGGGAGAAACACGTACATATAATATTTTGAAAACTACAATATCTTGTAAATACTTAAATATAACACTCAAATTCATTAATAAACATACTAAATACAATTACACATTTAAACTGGCCGGTTGGGGTTTCATTTAATGACAGTGTTCCCCAAATATACTAATTTCAATATATATATATATATATATATATATATATATGTAATTCTGTAATTTGTTATTCTTCAATAAACTGGACATTTATTCGATTGCTAAAATAATAGAATTACAAATTGAATAAAAGTCCTTTCTTTACTTTTGGAAACAATCATAAATCATAACTTCAGACATAATCAAACCTGCCGTCACACAGTATAAAATCAATAAAAATAAACAACACTAAATAAACTAAATAAACAAAACATAAATTCTAATTTACACCTTCGCTGGTGGGTGACTCTTTTTCCCAGGTGGAAAAAGAGTAAGGGATCAACTTACAGCTGTGGAAGAAGTTAGTTTCTTTTCGCTTCTTGTGACACTCTACTTCATATATTGATGGTGAAATTCTTCTTTTAACAACAAATGGTCCTCTTCTTATTTCATCCAATTTATTTCTATTTAATTTGTTACCATTTGATACAAAAACTAGATCTCCCTCTTCAAATTTACATTTTTTTCTATTTTTATCAATTCTTTTTTAGTTTTTCTCGAAGCTTTTTCGAGAATTTTCGAATGCTTCTAACCTATCTTTTTCCAAATTAGATTTAGTCTGTAATGAAGTAGGTACAATTTCTGATTTTTCACCATACAGGAGATAAGCCGGTGAGAATTTTGTTGAGCTGTGGAGTGTATTATTATATTCTTTAACACAAGACTCAGCAACACTTGTCCATCTTCTGTTGTTTGCATCACTGTTCAATTTGCATCGAATTCTATTTACCAAAGTCTGATTTAAGCGTTCGTTTAATCCATTAGATTGTGGATTATCTACAGATGTAAAAATTAATTCAATTTTTTTTATGCTTAAATATTTTTTAAATTTAGCTGAGTCAAATGCTCCGTATTGATCTACCAGTAATATTTTTATATTGTTATTTTGTGATAGTGGACCAATGAGTTTGATGAAATCATCTGCTGACTGCCTGGTCGATGTAAGTATCCACGCGTACCGAGTAAAGTGGTCAACTAATAAATGCATATATTTTTTTACCGATCCTTTATTTCCAAATCCACCGACTGTATCAATAGACATAATATGAAAAGGATATTCCGCTGGACCCAGTCTTGATAACAAGCCGATAGGTTTACCAGTTCTTGATTTATTTTTAATACATATATCACATGCTTTACAGAACTGCTTTATAAGTTTATCCATGTTTTTAAAATAGTAAAAAGGTCTCAATTTTTCAGCAATTTGACTAGTTCCAATATGGCCGTAAAACTGATGCATTTTCGTAATCAAATATAGTCCGAATTCTTCTGACACATATATTCTTTTTCTATTCTTAAAAACTTTATAACTGATATTGCCATCTTTTATAACATTTTTTGATTTAATGATGTCGTCTTTAATCCTAGTTTGTTCTCTTATTATTTCTTCCAATGTGATCATATTATTTATTTTTATGTAATCATCCTCATTTTCGAGACTATCTAGAACTGGATTTCTTGATAGGGAGTCTGCTTCTATATTATTCTTACCCTCTTTAAAAATCACTTTAAAATCATACTGTGACAGGTATAGCATCAAGTCCCCTAAGGCTTCATCAGTTCTCGCTTTAGATTTTAAATTTATTAGGGGTTTATGATCCGATGTTACTGTAAATGATTTTCCGATCAAATAATGTTGCCAATACTTAATTGCTTCTTTTATCGCTAAACATTCCAAATATATGATTTCCTTTTTTTTTTGTCCCGGTGTCAATTTTTTTGAAAAAGATGCTATCGGATGTAAAACTCCATCTATTTGCAGTTGTTTTAAAACTGCTCCGAGGCCTAAACGGCTGGCATCCACTTCAATAACTACAGCTTTTTTTGGATCATAAATGGCTAAAATAGGAGGCGAACATAAATATCTTTTAATCTCAAGAAAACAATTTTCACACTCAAGATTCCATTTGAATTTTTCGTTTTTCTTTAATAAATTATGTAATGGATTTAATCGTTGTGTACAATGGTCTATAAATTTATGGTAAAAATTAATCTTTCCTAATAGTTGACGAACCATTTTCCTTGTTGTCGGTTGAGGAAATTCTTTAATTGCTTTAAGATTATCCTTGATCGGATACACTTTCCCATCCTCAATTATGTGGCCTAAATATTTCACTGAACGTGTGCCGAAAGCGCATTTTGTCAATTTTAATTTAATTCCTTCCTTCTTAACTGCTTCAAATACCTGTTTGATATGTTTTAGATGTTCCTCAAATGACCTTGAAAATATTAGAATATCGTCCACATAGTTAACACAAAATGTTTCCAAATTATATTTTCTTAATATCCCTGCTAATAGCCGTTGGAAAATAGCCGGCGAGTTCTTAAATCCAAATGGAAGGACCTTCCATTGCCAATGGCCTTTTTGTGTTATGAAGGCACTTTTTTTTCGATCTTTGAATCTAATCGGTACTGACCAAAAGGCTGAATTGATGTCTAAAGCAGTGAACCAACTGCACTCACCGACATTCACCACCAGATCTTCTATTCTTGGAAAGGGGTATGGCTCTTCTAAAATAATAGAATTACAAATTGAATAAAAGTCCTTTCTTTACTTTTGGAAACAATCATAAATCATAACTTCAGACATAATCAAACCTGCCGTCACACAGTATAAAATCAATAAAAATAAACAACACTAAATAAACTAAATAAACAAAACATAAATTCGAATTTACATATATTTGTAAATTTAGGGAGCAATCCTTCTTTTATGCATGTTTTGTTGAACGACCTTTGTACTGTGGCATGAATCAATTTCATAGTCGATCTTTCAAGTTTTCTCACCTTTGATTTAAATCTTGCTGGTACCAGAAAGATTTAAATCAAAGGTGAGAAAACTTGAAAGATAGACTATGAAATTGATTCATGCCACAGTACAAAGGTCGTTCAACAAAACATGCATATATATATATATATATATATATATATATATATATATATATATACTTTTTCGTTAGAAATACGATCCAAAATGGACAAATATAGTTCAATGTAGAAAAGTAACATAGATAAATCAAAAGCACACAGTTACAGTCCCTAATTTTTGGTTTGAACCGAAGGTTGGGGTCTCCAACCGTCTCTAAACCAGTGCACTTGGTTTCCCTCTCTCATCTCTCCTGAAGACGGTTCAAACAAAAAAATAGATACTGTAAGTGTGTGTTTTTGATTTCTCTATGTTTTTTTTCTACTTTGATCTATATATATATATATATATATATATATATGGTTTCAATAAGAAAACTGTTATTGGGTAAATGTCACAATTTATTTATTATTTATTATTTAACCAATATTTAGTTGTTGGGTTAATCTCAATCCCACAAGTGCATAATATTTCCAAGGTTAAAATATATTATTATTTTTCATACAAAAGATATTGTTATCTACTTGAAAGAGAATAAGTTAATTTACTTTGTGAATTAACTTCATCGTAAAGATTTTCTTTATGTGTCTCCAAAGGTTTTCTTAATTAATTAATTTTTCTTCTTGTTTTGGTTTTGTTTTTGTTGTAATGAAGATTATAAAACTGTTATTTTTTTCCAGAAAAAAATGTAACTAAATCAGGCAACCATAAAAATACGCTATGATTTATTTTCACATTTTAATTATAGAGTCGTTCTTAAATATGAAGACTATTAGAACGAAGGATAAGTCATATGTATAAATGTGAATTAGTCAATTAGTTGAACTCAGTTAACCTACAGGTACTACTAAAAACTAGTTATGTATCTGAAATAATTTCATACCATACTTGTTTCTAGAAAAAACAAATTTGATAAGTACATGTAAGGATTAATCTGTATTTACTCATCTAGTGAACAAGTTCATTTTATCATAGGTTTTATTTGATGGAAGTAAACTCAAAAAGTTCATTGGAAGAGAAACTTGTTAAAGAAATGAGTTTTTTGTTTATAATTAATGCTTTATGTCCTTGACTTCCTCAAGCGAAACTAAAGCAAACAAATAATGTTTTAATTCTTGAAATTAAAGGAATGAGTCTGTTGAGATCAAAGGAGACTACTGCGTTCAGTACAGATGATGAGTTGTTTTAGGGTGTGGGCACTGTTTGAAGGGTAAAATATAAGGAAGTGCCTGGGGAGATACTAAGAGAACCTCCTGTTTACAACCATCTCGGCGGGGGGGGGGGATTAGAGAGTTTGTGAGTTTTAGGACTTCAAAAGAAACGGTCGATGCAACCGCTTCGTCTTTTGGGGGAAATATTCCACTAATTATATACTCTTATTATGTACTGTTTCGTTATACTTTTTGTTTTAAAGTGGAATGCTTATTAGTTTAAAAAAAAAAACTGCATAGTTCACTAAAAATATGTAAATTGTTACACATATCAGATAAATTTTATATACAAAGTAATTAAAATTAATTGAGAAAAATAACACAAAAATATCAACTAAAAATATAAAAAAAAGTAACTCTACCTAATTTACGTAGTTTTTTATTCAACTTTTTTTAAAAAAAATATTTGTTGACTATCCATTAAATGATATTGCAGATTGTTTTTTTAATGCATTCTACTTAATAACAATAATTCTCAATAGTGTTTCGCTTCCTTACTTCATTGTTTCTACAAATCTCAAATTAATAAAATGTTACCAAATCGGAAAGTATACAACATATTACATGATACAAAAGAGCTATAAATATAACTATTGGGACATGTGAACTTTTTATAGACTCACACTCATTCATAGATCTCTGTTTAAAAATAAATACTTATATATTACAATGAAACACTGGTAGAGGATGAAATAAACTGAATATGAATCTTTGTAGTGAATATTTTTAAAAGTTAACAGGGAAACATATACTTTCTTCACAACCACATATACGCAAACCCTTTCAGACACCGACCAACACTGTATGTATGCTTTAGAAATGCCACTGTGATTATATATGAGTTACAATCAAATCATTTTCGCAATATGATTAAAAAAAAATTGAATGTTTACGCTTATAATTATTATTTCCATTTTATTTATGTTCTTGAGTATGGTCCTGTATAATGTTTATCATTGGCTTTTGAGAGTCATAATCTTAATTGTGGGTTTTAGTTAAAAGTGCTTTAAGAAAACAGCACCATCTTGAAACACAGATGCACACCTAACTTATAAACATTTATGGGAGCCAGTAATTGAGAAAAAGTCTCCTTCAAGGTACAAGCAGCGTAAAACTCTTTCCGATATGCTGAAAGTGCTTGTATTTTACGTCAGGTAAAGCCACTTACTCTAAGGGCTATCTGTTTAACAGTGCAGATTGCTACATGGAGCAGGACCATGTTATTTTCCTCTCCCGCTCGCAGACTCAGTTTTAATTTCCACACAAGCCTGGTCAGCCCTAATTGGAACTCCTACGCAAACAACACCCTTCGCTATCTACTACCTAGTCAGACTTCATCCCTTAGTGGCCCTTAACATCCTTCCCATACATATATCCATCCATCCTGTTGACTTTCATCAAGGGAAAAAAAAATGTTACCAACTCCAGTTTTTCATTTGTTTTTTTTCCTCCCTGTCCACCTGGCATTCTTAGCCATGTGTAACATATTTTTTAATGATCTCTTCAGGAAAAGGATGTATATATCTTATTTCAAATCATCCGTTGAATGTTTCGAACAACTTTTTCCTCACGAGTTGTTTTCTACTTTTTTTTACCACCATTTAGCTAACTTTTATTCTCTCTAAAGCTCTTTCTCTTATTCTGTTCCACGTATTTTTTTATCACTCATAATTAAATCGGCATTGTACATATTAAGTAGAAGAAACATAATATAATTAATTACTTTCAATGTTGATGTAATTTTTTTAATAATTTTGGATAATTAATATTTTATGTTAATAACATATGAATTTCTGCAATAACTCCAACCTTCCATTTATACATAATATAAAATATTTATTATTTTTTTGAATTAAAAAGTTATTTGATCGTAACTGTCCATTAAGCGTGCTTGTTGCCTCTGCACTCAGTCATCAAAAATTTATCAGAATTTTCTTATTTAATTTATACATATACAGAGTCAGTTATACGAACTGTGATATATTTATTCCGTTTTATCAATTATTTTGATATTTATTCTCATGAACAACTACTCTTAAATAATAATATTTCTTTTGTAAGTTGGTACTGTGTTAGTTGATCACTTCACATGCGTGACAGTAGGATTGTAGTAGTATCACTCACTTGAGAAGTCCTTAGATAGTAAACAGAATGATGTCGGAAGTGGATGATCGGATACAAGAGCCTCATCCGCCAGGCGATGTACGAGTATACTGGTTAAGACGAAGACCAGATAAACAACTACTTCCAGCACAGATAAACTGCTTTGTGTCTTCTGTTCAAGTGGAAACCTGATTAGCAGCCAGAACCTTTCTTGATTCTCAGCTACACACATGAATTTCTCCATCAAATCATCACTTCACTTGTGTGACACGCCCACCTTGACTCAAAATCTTTAACAGTTGACTTTATTGTCATAAACCTTTTTCCATATATATATTTTAAATGAATCTGGAAGGAAACAAACTTCAAACACACAATGCTATGTTCTATATAAGCTGATGAAGAATACATTATCTTGTCTATACTACGAACCAATTAACTATTACCACTTAACCTACCAGTTACTTGAAGTAATAGTCAAACAGCTTTGTGGCGCAAAGGGGGGGGGGGGGGACTTAAAGTATAAGAAAATTTATTATACAATAATCTATATCAAAACATTTACAAAATCTTCACTTATTTTTTTATAAACATTCATTTTCCCAGTGATAAAATAAAATTAATTAATAATGAGTTTTATAAAATAATCATCAGAAATTATTAATGATATAACAGTTATCAATAGTAACAAGTGTCTTTTAAAAGTACAAGTTTGAGTAAAACGATATGTATTATCAAATGTTCTTAATGGCCTTTACTATGCACGTAATTTGCGAATATGAGGAACAGAGGTAAAAAGCATTTCTCATCCAAAAGTCACATAGAAAAATATTTGTTACATTACTTTGCTACCTCACTATACACGAAAAGGAATACACTGATTTTTGTCCATAAAATTAATTAATTTAGATATTGTTACTTTAATTTATTATTAAAGTTTATTTAAATTTTATTTAATTTAATTTTGTTTAATTTAAATTTTATTTAATAATTTAATATTACTTATCTGATAAGTAAATTTATTAGTATATCTTGTTTAATAACCGAAAAAACTTAATAAGAACATTTTAGAAGTCCCTTATTTTAATTTCAGGACAGATGTCTGAAATTTTAAGTGTAATGACCATTTCTCCGCCATTATTTTAATTTTTTTGACTGCAAACATTGTGATATTTCTTTCTTCATATTATTAGTCTTTTATTAAAAAAAAAAAAAAATTCAAAACATAAATCTCAAACATTAAATATTCAATTTTTTTAAGAAAAAAAAAACTAAAAATTAAATTGTCAGTAAGTAAGTCCTGATAACTTTGTGATGTTCAACCAGTCTTCTACGAAGGCAGTGATAAGTTCGCAACACTCTTATCCACATTAATATATATATATCCACATCCCATCGTAATATGTAATCAGTATATATTTTGTTGATCCTTATGTTCATTGCATAGCGTTTCATAAATCAATTTTTTTTTAATAAATCACATATTTATGTGTAACTCTCATTACAACATAACCACTCATCTAAAATTTTAAGAAAGACTTCAGTTAAATAAACAACCTCCGTGGCCTGTAGGTTGTGAGCAAAATATTTTGCCAAGTGAGCATACCATCGTGGAAATGTTACGCTTAGGTCAGAGCAAATAGGGTGGTTCTCTACTTTACGAGATCATATGTTCAAACGCAGTAGCTGGTTGGGACTTTCAAGAGGCCAATTTCTGAGAGGAAGCAATATATCAGTATTATTTCTAACGGAGTTCTCTTTAAAGCCCAAGTTCAAAGCCTGCTAGCAGATGACTTTTAACATCATAGAAGTAATTCAACTTTTTATATTGCATACTGACCTGTTTTTTAAAATATGTAATAACTCATGAATTGCAACCAGTGAATAGTAACTTTTTCAATTTACATACATCTGATTATATATTAAATTAAACTCTTAACTACTTCATTTGTTTAATAAATATATCAGTTGATTTGATCATTCATTGTAATTAACACATATAGCACAGGATAATTTTAATGCAAAGAGAGCATTATACATACAAAATCATATCTTCGTCAAAACGTTGCAGCTGCGATTGTCGCATACAAGTACAGACATGTTTTACTTGTGATTCAAGGCTAGTTTGGATATATTTTTAAAATTTTATAAAATATTTACCATTTTGAATTAAGGATAATAACTGAATTGTTTTTTTACAACCCATCAATATCAATAATATTTTTATTATTTTTATCGAAAAAATATGAAAAGTAAAATAGATTTCAAGATAAATCGACAGTGCTTGGTTTAAAACGGCAGAGCGTATTATAATGAACTGTGAATGTAAATATACTATCTGTGAAAATGTTAATGAGAGTGTTTATATAACAGATGAGTAAAAGAGAGGGTAATATCTTCTGTACATTGTAGAGTGAAGTCAGAGCAGTGCACTACAATAGCGAGATGGCAGTCCGTCTGTCCTCATTGTATTCTGAACTTGCCTGGGAGTTACATCTTCCTAACTGTCTTACTCCACTCTGTAGACTTTCTTCAATATCTTCAGTCCTCGAGATATTTCAGAGAGACTTGGAGAATGTAAATATCAACAATGTAAATCATAAAATAACATAGACTATTATTATTTGCTCTTGACTATGGATGGCTTCCTAAAACAGACTAACGATAAAGATAACGCACCAGGTAAGACGATAAATACATTTAACAACAACATTTACTAACAACCTCTGCCTACTAATAAATATCACTTTACATGATATATCATAAATATTTTAACTGACTCAAGAAGACACTTAAAGATAATGAAGAATCATTGATACGGCTCCATCCTTGTTTTCATATATCCAACCTTTCGACTAACTCAGAATATACCTAGCCAAACAACTGCTTAAAAATGTGGGAGGATGAACAAATGTAATGTTAGATGTAGTGTAGGATCATTAAAAAGTTTCACTGAAATATAAATATCACTAGCAAGAAGATGATAGAAACATAAAATTTCTGATAAGTAAAAATATAAATGAGTCGAAAACAAATGTTTAATATTTCACTCTAATCAGAACTTCTTTAAATATTAACGTTAAACTCTTTATCCGTTCAAAAAGAAACAGTAGCTACAACGTAGTCAAAAATAGAAGTATAAATGACTATTTTATTACAGAAATTTTTATTATTTGAAAGGTTTGTAAGATTAGAAGTTATTGAAACTCTGAGAAGTATTACCTAATCCTGCTGTTGTGGAACAATAAGCAAACAATACAATAGCATGTTTACCAACCCTAATTGAATTTATTAAAATTAATGACATCTGCTTATATTTTTCTCTTAATGACATTTCTGTTGTATTGGAGATAGGATAAACCCACGCAGAGCAGAAGACATCTGTGAAGAATTAATATTTCTTGTTGCCTATTGTCTGGATTGCTAACACAGAGCATTATAGTCAGACGCTTCCCGCATACCAAACCTAATTTGCTCATTTTCTTAAAGCAAACAACACTATAAACATCTTTGCCTTAGAGCAATAGAGATCATATAAGAAACAAGAAGTCAATCACATCAATCAACGCTTCATTACAACACTGAAGTATTTTAAAGTAAACACATCATTACAAACAAATATAATCTTTTAATTAAAACTTACTATTATTAATTATATTAGAAGTTTGTAGATATGATTTTGATATTCATGTGTAGTACAAACTTTTTTTCCATTATTTTTTTGTACACTGTAGTTTTCAAATGTTTTATATATATCTGCAAAATTATTATCGATAGTAATTAAAGGTAACAACAAAATATATATTTTCCTTGCATTCTAAGGACATAAATACACTATTCTAATGACCATGGACACTGTAATAATTTTTGGTTTTACATACATTATGTCGTTTTATTTATAAAGTCAGTACGGTTTTATTTACATGATAAATTAGTTTTTCAATCTATATCATAGGCATGGGGCTTGGGAGCGCCAGTAGTCACCTGAAGTCTTAATATCGTAGAGAGCTTTGTTGCAGAACACCCAATGTGCTTTGAGTTGACGATAAAATTAAATATTTTATGAAGTATTATACAGACAATATGATTTATATATTCATCCCGATTAATAATTACTTCTCTCTCTCTCTCTCGCTATAATATACGATAGCGGATTAAAATCAGTGACTTTTTGAATTTCCCGCACAGGTACTCCAAATGCAACAGTGCTGCCGTCATCTGTAATCTATTAGTAAACAACTATCTAATTTTGAGCCAGCTACCACGTGCAGTTGGTGTTTGATAGTCATTCAAAGCAGACAACCTCGTGTATTTTTACGAAAATGGAAAAAAGTGAATTTCGTGTGCTGATTAATCATTACTTTTTACGTAAAAAATCCATCGCTTGACTTGATAAACACTACGGCGACTCGGCACCATCAATTTCAATGGATAAGAAGCGGTTTACAAAGTTCTGTTGTGGTCGTACCAGCACTAGTAACGAAGAACGTTCAGGTCGACCAAAAGAAGTGATCACGCCAGAAATCATTGATAAAATCCATGAAATGATATTGGATGATCAGAGAATGAAAGTGTGAGAGTTGGCTCATGCTGTAGGCATCTCAACTGAACGGATACATCAAATTTTACACGAATATTTGGACATGATAAAAACTCTCCGCGAGATGGGTGCCACGATTGCTCACACTTGACCATAAGCGCAATCGTGTGACCACTTCAAAAGAGTGTTTAGCGATGTTCAGCCGTAATCCGGACAAACTTTTTCGCCGTTTTGTTACTGTGGACGGAACATGGATCCATCACAACACGCCAGAGAAGAAATATGGGTTTCTTTTAGGATATAAGGAGAGTGTATGGATTCAATGCATATGAAAAAGGTTTTAAATAAAACCAAAACGTCAGCAAAGAGAGTTTAGTTTTTGAACCTTGAAAATTGACGAAATCCCGATTACATAATACACATGTATTCTATTCTAGGTTGGTAAATTATTGAATTATATATATATATATATATATATATATATATAATATATTCCACGAACAAAATAAACTATATTGACACAATGAATACTCAGAGAAATAAAACAGAAACTCACTACAGTAGTGAGTTTTTGTTGCATTTCTCTGAGTGTTATTTGTGCCAATATAGTTTTTATATCAATGATCAAACCACAATAAGAAATGGGAAAACAAGACTAAGATCTTTCAACCGTAACAAGCAGTCTTCGTCAGAGTCAAAAACCCAACTGAACAGTTGGGTTTTTACGAAGTAAAAACAGAGTCAGTTGGACTCTGACGAAGACCGCTTGTTACGGTTGAAAGATCTTAGTCTTGTTTTCCCATTTCTTATTGTGGTTTGATCATTGATTGTTATTTCACGTGTTTATGTGAAAGCTTTTTATAGTTTTTACATATATAACTACATATATATATATATAAGTTTTTCTAAGATATTTGTCATTATGATGCATGAGTAATAACTGAAAAGTTTTTTTTTCAAATGCAACATCTTAAATAATAATTATTTTATGATTTAAATAAATATGAGAGTAAAGTTGATTTCAAGTTCAAACTACTGTATTAACTTCAATGTGGCAGGTGTATTATGATTAGTATTTATGAAATGTGCTAACTGTGTTGATTTTAAGATGCCTGCACTTAGCAAGACTTGATTCTCTCATTCTTTACTCTGGTAATGACAGTATTACTCCTTTTGATGAACCGTTTTCGATTCCATCATTGCAACATCATTTAACGCTCGATGTTAGTTATTGAGAGAAGCCATTAGATTTATCAAACTGTTATGATACCAAGAATAACTCATTACTGATATTTCTAAATTAAGTAAGCCTTGTAAAATTTAATTAATTTAATAATACTCTATTTAACTCATTATTTAATCACTAAATAACGATGGTTTGTAAAGTGAGGTTAATGTACCTTGAAGCCTTTCATTATTAATAAAATTACTAAGTGTATCATATTTTATTTGATTTATGTTAGGTTATTAAGGTATTCCTTCTTTTAGAATACCGTATCTAAAAGTCACTCTGTGAGATGATCGTCTCAAGTCGTTAGATTTAGTTCACATTGTTATCTTCCAGTTGCATCAGACCACCGCATCACTTCTGTTTCTTTTTTGTGTAATGTAATCTTGGAAACTAGGGTATTTATTTGTACTTAATCATCGAGAACTTTAGTTTTATAATATTTACTTCCTCATTATTTCAATTTTAATAAACATAGCAACAGGTTATAACCCCTCTCTGTATTAATGGTCTTAAACATTTTGGTAAACCTAAAGTAACAGGTTTTTCCTTTCTTAATAATATTTTCTAAACTCCTGTAAATTTGTTTTCTAATACTTTTCTCCAACAAAAGAGTGTTATTTATAAAGAATTTTATCAACATAATTGATCTCACGAGTCCTTTCTATACTGTCTTTGAAGTTTTACTCCGGCTCAAAAGAAGTTCTTTTGATAAATCGTTTTCGACTCCATCATTGCTTCATCATTGTCTGTTGGATGTTACTTGTTGAGAAAGGCCGTTCGATTTATCAAACCAGTTAAGGAAGCCAAGGAGCAAACTTTGACTCTGCCACACCCCCATTCTTCAATTAGATTTAAATTTCATTCTATTCTCTTCTTCTGTACCTTTATTTATCCAAACATTTATTCAATACTAACGTGATTTTAGGTAAAATTTTAGAAATAAGTGTTCAGTTAAATTATAACGTTATAATATACACCATTATTTCGTAGTAATTGGCCATACAGGCAATGTAAGTTATTTTATAATGCAGCCTGAGTACAACATGGTTTGAAATTCATTAGTAGTAATCCATTGTCTAATTGTTGGTTACTAATGAAGACTTTTCTAAACAATTGTTTTCAATATGTCTGAAGTTATAAACATTCACTTACAAATTTCGATACACACTTCTTAGATTAGGAAACACACACTTCTAATAGGTACTAAATTTTTAATAGCAAATACAATATTAGAAAATTAAATTATTTATCCAGTCTTTTAAAAGTATATCTTGACACTGATACATGCTAATTCATTCACCAGTAATTTATTAATTAATTCATGTGTTCACATTTCAATAATTCTATTGATAAAGTATTGCGTTTTGGAAAAACAATTCAGCATTTTATTCAATAAATTGAACACCTACTTTATCTAAAAGAGTTATTTGTGGTTAGTTTGCGTGTCACACGTTAGTCATCGATTATTTTAAGTCAATATGCGGAGGATAAGTTATTCGATTTAAATCACTTTCTACTAACGAAAATCTAAAGTATAATTTTATTTAAAAATATTAGAGGTGTGAATTATCTTGGAAGGCCTTATCGTAGTAGAGGTAACAGAAAAATTAATAAGAATAATTCCATTATTATGGCACTATAAACACAATTATTGTGTGGCAATAACCTACATATCTAACAAACTTGTGTGAACAATATTTGACAAGTGGAAAGGTATGTCTCTATCAAATTAGAGAGAAATGTTCTGATATAATAGTTACAAAGAATTCAGACACATTTCACTCATTAAAACTAACTTAGTCTGATTTGAAACTGCCAAAAAATACATGAAATAGTGACAAAAATGCTTCATCTGTTTCAATTTCAAAATCAATTTAAGTAAATAATTTATTTTCATAAATATCAAACACCAATTGACTAAAATTATAATATTTTGATAATTATAATAATAATTATCAAAATATGATTCAAAGTCCAAAATCTGAAACTTTCACTCAATATGTTATATACATATTATTTCTAAACTTCATTGTGTATATACAAGATCTGTCATACTCAACTCTGAAAATATAAAAATATTGACTTATGATTGAATCTGAAAGCCTGTGAGGCTAAAACTTACACCGCTTGATGGATCACAATGAAAGTATACCTAAAAGTAGCACTTCTTATGAGCAGAAGTTGATGATTTTTTTTTCAACATTACACTCACAAAAAGTGGCGTTATGGTACATTTTATAAATTCAGGTAATGTTTTTTTCTAACACTTAACTGTTAATTCTAGAACAATAAAATTGTTTCATGCAATTAATCATAAACTTTGGAAATTCAAAAAATATCTTTGAATTTCAATTACCAGAAAGGGCAATCTTCTTACAAAAACTGAAAATTCATCTTTAAATATTCATTTTAAATATCTTAAAAATATTCATATTTCAATAAAATACTCGTCAACTTTAGATTTGTGTACATTGACTTAGACTTTTTTTAATTTAATATTGTGAAATACAATTTTTATTTAGAGGTTTAGCAAAGAAAAATTGAAACGTTTTAATGAGTTAATACAATATTTAAGAAGAATGAAATGCTTAAAATGAAAAATCGAACATATACTATCTGATTCTTTCTACAGTATGATGGATGATCATACAACAACGTGTTCTGAACTAACTACATTGTGCACCCTTGAACATCACTTAATGTCAGATATACTTCTTGGAGTGTTTTTGAACACTATTGACTTTTAGTAATATTAATATTAGAGAAATATAAGCTATCATTTTTTATTAGGAGACTAATATAAATTAAAGTTACTTTTTTCGTGATTCGACAATTTTCTTTGACGATTTTCTTAGAAAGATTTAAACATGTCATAGTAACAAATTTAGATTATTCTTTTTATAGATTGGGATCATGATAAATGACTTTAATTGGTACAATGGGGAAATATCTAAAGTTGGATTAATCTAAAGTCTGTAAAATACATTACAACAATGTTGGTCAAGAATAATTATTATGATTATTGGATCTGCCACAGTTGTGAACAGCAAAATATATTCTTAGGAGGTGTGATATCACTCCTATTCTGGCGATTGGTTGTGGATAACCTAATGAATACTCTTAATAATTATGGCTATGATACGCAAGCGTATGCAGAAAGTATCTTATTAGAAGACAACAAATACTTGGTGCTACTGCATTTCAGTTTCGTTTTCTATTATAAATAATTTTTGTGTTATTTACCAGAATTCATCATATCAGTATAGATTTGTGTATCTCTTTGGTGTGAGCTTTTGGTGCCTCTTGCTGCAAGGTCCATCGTGATCCGTCTAGATAAGAAAAGCTGATATCAGGCTAATATATGAATTATTTCGTGCTCACAGCTTCCAATATGACATGTACATACACACACACACACACACATATATATATATATATATATATATATATATATTATATTATATATATATATATATATATATATAATTATATATTTATTGCAAAATTATATAAGTTTATTCTGAAATTTCGTTATACTTATATGTTGGGAGGTCAGGTTAGCTCAGTAGTTAACGTACTCACCTCTGAACCAATAGGACCGGGATTCGATCACCACCTGGCCCTCCATTTATTCACGTGGGAGGTGAACAAATCTGAACACGTCGTTCCTGCGAGTAGGACGTTAAACCGTCGGTCCCGAGCCTGTACGATGTTGGGTACCCGTCGTACGTCGTGCAAACATGAGTTAGGCAAGATTTAGGACTCCCACTGTCGAATCATACTTCATACAATGAAGTATGGTATCAGAAAGGGCCAATGGTCGGCCTGCGTGTGTTCCCTTGTGGGGCAGCCACTGCAACCCAACCCAACTTATATGTTCCATGGATGTCCACCGATACTTTCTAATAACGCAGATGCACTAAAAAAAAAGAAACTGAGATTTGACTATACAGTTTTGTAGTGTTATTTCTGTGAAAACACATGAATTGTGATAGTTACAATAATATTTTAATTCTTGAACCAAATTATTATATGAACAACGACTCATTTTGCTCAAAGTAAAAGAAGAAAAGAGTGATAATCATTTTATAATGGCAATATGAACATATATAAGTACCACAGAGCGAATGAGTTAGTGAAATATAGTTTTGTTATTAAGGTGGTTGATACTTTGTTGAAGGTTGGCTCTATGCGAGGAACAAGGTCCTGCGAGGGTGCGGGAAGGCCTGTGAGTGACAAGCGGTGGATGGTGTCGGCTGGGCGATCCACTGCACGCTCCGATTGCATCTGCATTCCGCTTCCATTCACTTGATCTAAATCTCCCTCTTTTTTGTGGTCTCCAGCCTCCGGCCAACTCTACCTCCCTAATTACTGTCTGCTACTGCCCCCCCCCCCCGCCCTTCAAACACTAAAATAATAATTACCTAATAACAATTTTTTTTGTCTTTCCCAATATCATTTGCATTTAACAGCCCTGGGAGCTATGTAGACTGATTAATTGTAGACAAAATAAGGCTTCCCCTAGAGGACACGTAATTCAACGTTCCCTTTCAAATTACCTCATACGTCAGATAATTGATAGCACAGTTGGTACAAACCCAAAAGAAAAGAGCACTACCTGGCTCTTACTTTCCACATTACCTGTAGTTTTTGGACCCTATATAAATAAACAACTCCTTTCTTATGAGTTTTAGTGCACTTTTTTGTTAGGAGTAAATATTTTTTTTCAAGGTTTCATCACTAGCTGGGATGATCTAATAGCTGAACTAACATTCTATAAGAATGTGAACAAACTAATACCGAAGGCTAAAATGTAATAAATGAATACCCATAAAAATCTGATTCATTAATTTAGTAACGGCTACTCTTTGTTATTACCTGTTACGAACATGTCACCAATGAAAATATTAATCCCTCGCTCTTGTAATAAAAATATTTATATATAAGCTATATATTTATAACTTTTTGATATTCCATAAAGAATAAAAAATATTCATTAAGCAGTATACAAAAATAAAAAATAAACTAATTATTTCGTATGCATAGTTTCTTGGAAAATTACATTAAATTTCCTTTATTAAAGTGATACAAATTACATCTCATATTCAACATTCATACTATAAACTTATGATGATATTTGGTTTCAATGAATAAAAAAAAGAAAAGAGTGAAAGCAAGTCTAGCAAGTAAGATAACCACTGAATTATCCAATAAGAAGAAATAATAATATTCATTCATAAATATCATACAGCTTATTGATATCAATGTCGTGACATTTCCAAAAATTGGGTTAAGAAAATAGGGATAGAAGTTTACATTATTTACATGTTGGATGCTTTCAAGAATTAACTTTAGTGAAATGTTCATTAAGTTCAAGTTAGTGAAAACCCTATTTAATTGGGTAATAGCTATAGTTTAATTAAACCAAGTTGAACTGGAAAAACTAGTACCAAGAAAGTCTCCTGTAAACAGAAGTAGCAATTCCATAATACTCACATACTCTCTAGGACTGCAATAATATTTGAATTTCACAACAGTCAGTCGAAAGTTATTTTATCACATGTTTCTGTAGATGGAAATAAATGGCTTTCAATTAGGTAATATTTCTTGTTTCAATACTCGAAAGTCTGAAAATGGTTTGGATGCAATATTCAAATGCATGTAAAAACCTTTGGAGTGGCCTACATTGAACTTTACTATAAGTAAATATAATATCAAATTTCTTGCATATAATGTCACATTTAGACATAATATAAATCTCAATATGGCACATTTCTATTCCTGGATTTTGATTTATTCCTGGATTCTATAGAAGTAGGGATTGAACCAGTCATCAGTATAAAAGCTTATTTTTGTGCATCAAACAACTGATGCATATAATATCATTGGTCTTACCACAATAGTAATGACACATTTGTAAAGCTAAAAAAAAAGTATTACAAAATAATCTCTTAGAGGAGAATATATCTTTTTTTCCCCATAGCTAGTGGTGCCCATACATGGCCATCCGCAACATTACATGACCAATAGTAAGGTAAGGTCAGTTATATTTATGTTGTTTATCTGACCTGCTCTTACATTGAAGATTTAAAGCATAGTTCTCGCTTCATCACATCAAAATACTTCTACTTTTGAAATAACACAAGAATAAATCTCAGTGTCATTGAATCATCGAAGAATTAGTTTAAAATTTGAATCCATTTTGTAATATAGAACGAATGAGTCCATTCCTCAGACTTCAATATTACACAAAGATAATATGATTCATAAATACAAGAAAATGTACATCCGATATTAAGATTTCTTCAAAGGTGCAACAAATCAATCAATATTTATTGATTACATCATTTTGTTAGAGAGATCCATCATACCATGAAAAGCATAGACATTACATTTGATTGGCATTGATTTTTTATATGTAAAATTTGATTTTTCTTACATCTAATATTAAGTCATAAAATTATTTTAAACTTTTTCACTGAATCTCTAAACATGAATTTTCATCAGTCGATTAAGTTAAAAAATTTCCAAGTCAATATAAACAATGTAAATTAATGTCAACAAATCTTACAAGTATAGGAGGAGATACATTATTCTAGGATAGAAATTTTCTTTTTATAACCTTATTGAATTTTCCAGAATTGAAATTCATAATTTTTTTTCAATAAATTCTTAATTTTGGCTCAATTTTCTTTCAAAACTTCATTGTTCTCTATTAAGCCGTTCAGCGTAAAAAAAAAAGAACATTTTCTGAAAACAGAAAATGTACTATAACGCACAATTAAAAAAAATACCTTAACACATTGCTTAAATAATACTCTGCTTTTAGGAATATTTTCATTTTGATCGTCAAACATTATTGTTTTCAGAAAATTTCGAACTCAATCATAAGTCACAATTTTTACATTTTACTGAAAAAAAAATGTCCGTTGCCATAAAAATCTCAGGATTTTTTAGCTATTGCTTTTGTAGTTTGTAAAATAATTCCGAAATTTCAAGAGTATACGGTTTAGGAAAAAATAATGTTAAAAACATATTTTGGCAAAAAATTGACTTTCCTATCATAAATAATTTCTTCCAAACTATATGGTTCATCTAAACAATGAGGCCAGTTTTCATGATAAATATAAATTTCATCCATCAAAAATTCTAGACTGTAATATTCTAGACATCTTTGACAAAACCTCATAAAAGGACTTTGAGGCTCAAAACATGAACTTTCGTCAAAATCTCAAAATATTTTTTTTCACAAATATATACATAAATATTACTTATATTAAAGTTGTAATAATAATCAATACAGCCTAAAAGGTGGCTTGACTCGGCGTAGTGACGTGCTATCAAAAGGAGATAGACTCTCAATTATTATAAAACCTACTTGAATCTGTCTCTCTAATTAATTTGAAATTATTTTGGAAATTTCTGTTAGCAGAGATATAATTGAGATCGGAATTTTGAACATTGTGACTAGGATTCTTTTATTTGATACAAAGAGCCTCAAGAATTGCTAATCGACTAACCTCACTATTAAAAAACAATATTCAAGTTCCTTCTATCAACATATGCCCATGGGCTTCATCTCTACCCATCTTTGGTGTTCAAGTAGAGAAATGGATCTTCATTTCATCAAAGATAATAACTTCTTACGCAACCAACTCATTTACTTTGTTACTCTCAGATATTTAGAGTAATGGAAGATATGTAATTTAAGGTTACTATAAATTTTCACTTTAACTCTTTACGTGTTAAAGAGTTAAATCAAATTTTAACGCATAAATCTTTAGGTAACCTATGGATCATTGATCCATATATACACTAAAGCGTACCTAAGAGTTACGCTTTAGTGTATATAGAAACCCCACAAATGTACTTGCATATGTTTATTTTTATTCTTCCAATCCAAAAAAATTTAAAATTTCTGTTTTTAGAAATACGTTTTTGAGGGCGTTAAGAGTGTGCTCTCCTGAATTACTTAATAAAGAGATTAACAACATAAGGTTAATTGCCCTATCATTAAAATACCCCTCCTCATATATAGATATAGCTTTCTTCCTCTTTTATTGAGAGAGCTAAAAAAACTTTCTCTAACACTTCAACATGGTCAAATTCTATAATTTTACCATACCATGATTCATTGAATAGACTAGCCAAATAACTTGATTTTAATATAGTGTTTTCTAATTGTAATAATGTGGGTAATATGTTCATATGAAACTGTCCCAGCGAATTGGAGTCCGCTGGTGTTTATAAAATTCGTGCAAAAATTGGCATAAAATTTATATTGGTCATACTGGTAAATCATTAAAGACACCTGTAAGAGAACACCAATACAACGTAAGTAGACAGGAAAAATTTAGCACCTTATTCTTGCATATAAACTATGAAAATCATGATATTGATTGGACAGGAGCTAAATTTATTACCTATGAAAAATCGATGTTGTTGAGAAATATTATTGAATCGTCTCTAATTAAATTTAATAGATCAAATATTATAAACATTAGTAACTGTCTCTTCAAACTTGATACCTTCGTTACGAGGGCAATAGCCTCTTCTAAGAGGGTTGACAGCTAGCGGATAGTTTTTTCCTCTTTCTTACTGTACTCCTTTCTTACGTTTCTGGACATTAGTCCTTTCCTGCACTTTCACCCTTTTAAAATACCACTCTTCCCTTCCACTCTTCTCAACCCCTCACCAGATGTTCTCTACATCTAGTGTTTCAGTTGGGTTTTTGACTCTGACGAAGACCGCTTGTTGTAGTTGAAAGATCTTAGTATTGTTTTCCCATTTCATATTGTGGTTTCATATATATATATATATATATATATATATATATATATATGCAAAAAAATTACAATAAATTAACTGTACAGTTATTTAAGCAGAGTTCTCCCTTTTATCTCTTCAAAATACTTCTATGTTGGAAGATCACAAGAATAAATCTCAGTGCCATCGAATTAAGTAATGCTATCAATAAGGTTTAAACTACAAGGGTAAACAATAACCATAGAAATAAAGGCTCTGATATCCTTTACTTCATGTCATCAAAGAGCAAACAAAGTATGTAAGAACAATTGGCATAACATTTAACCAAAACGAATGTAACGAAACAGCTGGAAAACTCTCGTGACAATACAGCTTGACAAGAAAAAAACACCCAATTAAATTTAATAATTAAACAGTAAGAAAATAAATAATTATTAAAAAATTAATAGATAAAATATATAAATAACTTCTAAAAATAAAAACTTTTTTTAATGAATAGAATAAAAAATAGTAAACAAATAAACGAAACAAGAAAACAAGGAAACAGAAAAGAAATTAAACGAAACATTAACTTATAAGATTAGAATGGTCAGATCTGGTCAGATCTCATGTCGAGAGTCACATGTCGAAGATTACCCACATATCCAATTTGCCCAGCCATGCCTTGAGTTAAAACTTCGTCCAGACTAAATGGTCCATAACTTATATTAATCAGTTTTTTAAAGTTGTTTTTAATTAGAGCACTCTCTACTATGTTTTTTTCAACATTAGATGGGCGAAATCCAATTCCTTAGAATCTTCCCATTTTGTGGAGTTATTTTTTAACTTAATATGTTGAAACAAAGCACTTGACTCTTCTTGTCTCCTAATAGAATATGTATGTTGCTACACTCTAGTAAGTAAACTTTTGCCCGTTTGCCAATATATGGGGAATCGCAACATCTACAAGAAACCCAATAAACACAACCTTCCCTTTCCTTCTCTTTCACAATTATTGACAAGTCTGTTTAATAATTTACCACCACTACTGAAAACAACCGAGATATGTAATTTTTACTGAAAATACTAAAATGCCTTTTAGAGGTTGGCTAAAAGATACAACTAATAGATTTCTATTAGTGAAGGATTCTTTCTCAATTCCATTTCTCAAAGTGTTACATAATCATGAGGAAAACGATTCACAAAGGACAACAAACGTTTCAGAGTAAACTACAGGTATACAGTAAATAGATACACACTTACAGGATCTAATTTTTGGTTTAACCATCATCAGGAGAGAAGAGACAAGGATACCAAGCGCACTTGCGAAGCGAATGTTGGAGACCCAACAGTTTCATATATTTCATATTATACCTTATAAAATATGCATGAACAGAAGAAACTTGGTGAAAGACAAAAAGACGGCAAATTACAAAAAAAAAATAAGAACAGCTAACATAATCTTTCATATTCATCAGGGAAGAAAGAGACTTGCTTCTTCATGTTAATCATTTTGGAAGGCATGTAAATCATGTACCTTCATTGGCATTTTTATAACATAATCTACTGGTAATTCAGTTTCTTGTATGCTTATTGATCTCACTCCTGCATTTCTTTCTAAGTTGATTATGAGAATAACCAAAATTAATATTTCAATTAGTAAAGTACAAAGATGGATAAATGCCATCTTTACGTTATTTTCTATAATTTTAATCTGGGTATATAATACAGTCCTTTATAATGCAACAAAAGTACGTTATCAAAGAATAAAAAAACATTTAGGAATAAAAAAATCATTTTTTATTAGTTAACCAATTGACCTTGGTTAATTTTAGATCCAAGAAAGAATTAATAGTGCGTTTTCTGTCAAATAGTGATAATTACTGTATAGGTATGTCAGTTCAAGTTAAAATTGAGTTTGTTTGAGTGTAGAATTAAGTGGTTTCTTTTAAAGTAAATGTTCAGAAAGGATTTTATGATTTCTAGTGAGAAGTTTTTAATTAATAAATTTAAGATCATATATGCATTCTGCTAAATTAAATACTTCAAACCCTTCATATATAATATAAAAAAAAGAGATTAAAATAACTTAAATGATGTAAAACATGAGAAAGAACCTTTAAAAGATGCTAATTTACCTGTACTTCCTCTTGGTCATGCTTCTATTCTTTTCTTGTAAAAACACTTTAGAATAACTACTGTGTCTAAGAGTGATGGAAATACACAGTTCTCTAGTAGAGCATTCTATGAGTAGTAGTCAAGGGAGTGTGTATTCTATTTTTGCTTTGATTGCAAGCTTCAATGTTATACAAAACGGGTTAAGATCTGGAATCACATATTAAAGAGCATAAGCATACTATTAAGAGGTGGGAAACATCTGCATTCTAGGATATTAAGCTTTCAATGACCTGGAAACAATAGAAGTTATCAGGTCATGAAAAGTTTGCCACTATATTCAATATTATTGAATTCTGCTTCAAATATGCAATTTTTATTACATTTATGCAATGTAATAACTATATTAACATATGACCTGTGTAATAAAAATGAATGAGCATTCATAAAAAATTTCCTTGACAACTGGTCACCTAAATATGTTTCTTTTTTGTTCATCAGATGTTTTGTTGGATTATTATTTAATAATAATTAATACATTTATTTTTTTAAAAATATTCTTCCATTTACACCATCAATGCACATCCCTACTTTTATACGTCAATTAGTCTATGAACTTCTCCATTTCTTTCACCCTTCTTAGTGTTGATTTCCTTATTTTTAAAGCCACGTGTATTAATTTTAATATTGTTTCATACATTTCTATACAAATATATTTTGTATATATTGAATTCAACTGAAAGTTAATGATAGCATTTTTTAATTGTCATAGCATTTACAAATCCATCCCTCGTAGTATAATGCCGTATATAATCTTATGTTTTGTGTGTGTACGTGTGTTTATTTTCATTACAGGTATTATTCTTGCCGTGAGGTAATTCGTTTCACCAGTATGTTGAACTTGAGCAATACTTATACTCTATTACATTTTCTTATATTGTTAAAATTGTATTTTAAAATGTTGTTATACGAAAATTTTTTCTTCTTTTTTTACTTATTTTATATATATATATATATATATATATCATATTGATAGTTACTTAGAATTTTACGTATCTTATAAATAATTTTAAGTTTTTCTTTATTCGCATGACATTAACTTTTATAATTTCTATAAAAATAAAATAGTTTATAAACCCATACACAAAACCCTTGAATGCTTTGGATATTCCTTCATGTACGGGGTCTTGCTTTGATGGAAGCCATCCTCTCCCACAGGAGAGGTAAAGGCTGCAGCACTCTGTTCATCCTTCTGTTCATCATTTCGCGAGCTCATCCCCTCTTTAATTGCCCTTAATACTGCATTGCATTTTCACCCGTTATAATACTCCATTTTTTTCTATTTAAAAATTTCCAATGCACGGTCAATTTGTCATTCACAAATTGACTGGTGATTTTTCTTACTTGTTCAGACTCTAATCATATTTTCCTGTCAGTATTTTTTCTTATATGTTTACTGACTATCTCGCATTTATCTAACCTGGTCAACTGTAACTTTTCAAAATTAGAACGACAGTCTAATTATTTCAACATTCTCCTCATAATCCATTCCTTTTTTCTGTTACTAACGTATTGTTTTCATAAACCACAGTAGATCAGCCCACGCTTTGAAGAGTTTTGCTTTCATCTGGGTATATATATATCTCATATTGAATAATCTCATTTTTCACCATGTTGTTTGATATTGCAGGGCAGTGCTAGTATATATATTTTACTCGTTTTTTTAAAGATTTTCTATCAATTTTTGCTCTTCCTTCACTTATGTAGATAAG
Source organism: Hermatobates lingyangjiaoensis (assembly GCA_026182355.1). NCBI lineage: Eukaryota > Metazoa > Arthropoda > Insecta > Hemiptera > Hermatobatidae > Hermatobates > Hermatobates lingyangjiaoensis. Next base: position 2,136,949 of record JAPFBL010000329.1, read on the forward strand.
GTGTATTGTTTTATACTCGTTAACCTAAATATAATTTGGCATAATTTCCGCTATGATGCATGACGCATTATGGGAAATATTTTTGTAGCTTTTCGACAATCTGATGGCCATTTACCTCTGCAATTTTTCTACTTCAGCAATAATCTTTTCTTGACTAAAACCTGAAACCAAATTCGGGTGCAATACATCGCTATATGCTAAAATACTCCTGTACAAATAGTCCTTAGGGCGTCATAGCCCAACCGGTAATGTACTTTAGCAGTTTTTGTAAGGCATATGATACCTTTGAGGTATTTTTTTCTCCAATACAATTCAAATGATTATTCCATTAGAGTCTATTATTTATAAATTATCCTTAATACTTGATCTACCTGATTAAGTTGTGTACCTTACAGTGTTAAACGGATTCATGGAACTTCTCTACTTCGAGTCATATACAACACGATTTTTTCTGGATTAATTTGATCCCACATAGAAGCCCATTCTATTATTAACTTGAATGCTTTCATTAAATGTATCAGGCCCTTTAGAATGGCTTTACCTGCTCATAAGCGCAGAAAATCGCCAGCATATGATACAGCTGTACAATGTGTTGGGTATTCCAGCTTTCAGTGTGTGTGTGTGTGTGTGTGTGTGTGTGTGTTTGAGTTTTAAGATTTATTTTTTTTATTTTCATTCATAATTTTATTCAGTGGATGGGTGCCAAACATTTTGTAAATATGATATGGACCGTGCTTTATGTTAGATAGAAATGAAATTGGAGTTGTATAACGTACTTTATTTTATGAAAACCACTTTTCTCAGAAATAATTGTATATGGATATTTTTTCTTTTTTCATCTCATTTGATGTAATCATAATTAAACACGTTTTATAGAAATATCACTTTAAGTTTTGCAAACCAACTACACTGTGTTAATGACCAAGTACGACTGTGATATCGTGGTTGTTACACATTAAATTTATAATATTGTTGAAATGAAAAATTCTTAAACTAAAATAAAATGATTATTTTTTATTACAAAGAAAGGATTAAAGTTTGTCAAGAACAATTTTAAATAGGATGACAGGAAAGTTGAGGTTATAGTTCATAATACTGGAAAACAAAGTAGGATGTATAAATATGAACATAATATTAGGGAGGTGTGTGGCATACCAGCCATTTGGCCTGCGTTAACTCTGATTATAAAAGATGGTTCCTGTCTAATGGGATGTTTTCTTTTTTAAGAAGTATCTTCCCTGTAACGCTTGGATCCTTGGAAGGGTAATTTCTTGACACAAGAATCCTATTCTGGTCCTTAGTAGGAGTTGACTCAAGTCAGTTCTCATTAGACTATCTCTACTTATATTTAGCCTCCTCATGTGGTTCTTGTTATTTTAGTGGGGGGGGGGGGGGGGGGGAGAAGTTCCTTAAGCGACGACTAAATGCCAGACGACAATAAATCAGCCTTCTCTTGATTTGTAACCTTCCAGTACATCCTAAATGGACCGATTACAACAATTAAAAACTCGTTGGTTGTCTATCAGTATGGTAATGGCTTTGTCGGGCTCTAATTAGAGCTCTTGTATTCTACCTTAAGTGAATCTTAAAGCGTCAAATCCTCATTTCCATACTAACAACTCTTTAAATTTGATTTGAATTGCACAAGCTTGACACAACTAACTTGAATGCAAAGTAACTTCGTGGCTTGATATCCCTATTTTATAACAACGTAGAGTTAAAATCATAAAAATATTGCTTAAGTTTGAGAAAGAAGTCCGAATTGAATGCAATAATTAGCATAGTTTAAGCAACGACAAATAGATATATGACACCAAATAGCATAAGCTGTAGAAACTGTAATAGAATTTTAATAGGAATATAAATATATATTTAATTTAGATGATCGTTAATAACAGCTGAATTAAATGAATTGAAAGAAAATATTTCTAAAAGCAATAATAGACAAAATATATTTAGATATTTATGCGAATTTCTTCTTTTTTAGGTTTTCTGAATCGATTGTGATGATTTTATTCATAAAATCTCAGTGTGGAGGGGTGGGAATCGTTTTGTAAATGTGATATAGATCATGCCTTATGACATATCGTTATGAAATTGCAGTGATATATAGCAGTTTATTTGGAGAAGAAACACTTTCTCTATATAAAAAACAATATTAGTGATTCTGAGGTAAAATGGATAAACCAACAAAAGTCTCCACACAAATGAAGTTTTATTCATTTACAAACATTTACGAATAAAACTTCATTTGTGTGGAGACTTTTGTTGGTTTATCCATTTTACCTCAGAATGAGTAAATACCACACAATTACGGATTGCACAACTAATGATTTAAATATTAGTGATATATATAATAGCATATAAAAACATTTTATTCAACATTATGTCAAAATAAGCCCCAATTTTATCCTAATCCTCAGGTCATTCATTAGTAATGAAATTTCGTACTTGATATTGGTCAGTATAAGTTTGCATTCTAAATTTCTTGTGAATCATTATAACGCTGAAGAGAACTAAGTGTACAACAATTACAGAATATGTCTAAAAATCAGAATAAGTATTTTATTAGAAGTGGTTCGTTTTCAAAAATTTTAAAAATTTAGTTTTTTCAGTCAATAACAACAAATGATCAATTTAAAAATTTCTCGAGTGTAAAAGCTTACATCTATATCGTATCATTTATAATATTCGTTTTAAAAATTAAATAATCGTATTGAATAATTCATGATAATTTTGATAATTTATTTAATACAAATAGACTATTATTTTCATATCATATCCTTAGAAAAAAAATCTGGCGTGGTTTACACTCAATTTTATTATTGCTAATATAATATCAAACTCGTTCACTATACAATGAGTTTTGGTTATATTTCAATTTCGGGTAGATGCAATATAAATCGATGGATAGTCTGTAATTATTCATTTGTTTTAAATGAAGCTATATCCATTTCACAATGTATAAAAAGGTTGATACCAATCTAATGTGTTATTATTCTTATTAAATTAGGAGCCTGAATGTCATTGAACCTAACATTCTCTTTCTAAATTGAATATAAAATTGTATGTTCGTTAATGAACTTTCCAATTGTCATTAGAGAATTATCTCTCACTACTATTAGTATTAGATATAATTCCCAGAAACTATTGCATCGCGTTTGCATAAGATATGTTATGGCATAGATGTCAACCTCATCCGGACAGGGTCTTTGTTCTTGGTTTTTGATATTAAATACAGCTTAAATAATTTCTAGATAAGAAGAATACTAAATTTTTAAAATTTTTGAAAACGAGCAACTTCTAATAAAATACTTATTCTGATCTTTAGACATATTTCGTAACTGTGGTACACTTAGTTTTGTCCTCTTAGATAATCTACATACAGTTTTAAGGGGTTCTTCAAATATTTATTTTTTTTTTACAAAAATATCATTTCGGTTCAAAAACTATTTTAGACAAAATTCTACATGCTTCATATAGTAAACACCTTGCTTTGTATACCTATGATTCCTTCTTTATACGTATTATATTTACATTCTAGAGAATCCTGGGAGTGAGGATTTTCCAGGTCACAGAAACTTTCATTAAATCTAAATTTCACTACTTCTCCACTGCTTTATTTCATTGTATAGCCTTGTTTGGAGGTTCCCACACGAGACTTCATTTTTTTTTATTTTATTCCTGACGAGATTATTATTATGATTATCAGGAGTGAATGAATCCAGATTTTCCTTATTTGAAATTAACAGTATTTTAAATAAATTGAATATTTGTGATCCCTTTAATACCTCGTGAAATATATTCTAAATGAACCACGGCTGTTAATAATCTATGAGCGTTTTTTAATATTTCGGATGGTTTTCTCATCATATATATATATATATATATATATATATATATATAATCAAACCACAATAAGAAAATGGAAAACAAGACTAAGATCTTTCAACCGTAAAAAGCGGTCTTCGTCAGAGTCAAAAACCCAACTGACGAAGACAGTTACGGTTGAAAGATCTTCGTCTTCTTTCCCATTTTCTTATTGTGGTTTGATCATTGATTGTTAATTCACGTGTTTATGTGAAATCTTTATATATATATATAAATATAAATGATGATTCACTTCATAAACGGAAATACTATAAATAGGGTTACTTACTGTTGCGTCTACAACGTGCTTAGTCCCCTTCTCTTTTCTGCTGAAGACGGATTCCCCGAGAATTCTTCACACTGAAATATTTTTCAAAGATACTATGATTCATAAACACCAAAAAATTTAATTACAAAAAATGTAAACACAGTACATGACTAGTTTATAAGACATTTTTTCTATTGAATCAACTAAATATTTTTTTTGCAAACTGAGATGAAATAATGTAGAAAGGGTTTGATTGGAAACTGATATATGTAACCATCTAATAGGAAATGTAAAATTAAGTACTATGGCTAGAGTACAAGATGGTTTGCCATTTCTCAAAATAACAGTTTTATTATACTGCTTAAACTGTGAGCATATATACATTTGATTAGTTGAATGAGCTGTAGTCATTTTGTATTGTGGTATATATGAGTACCCACTCTGAGTAGAAAAAAATCAATTATCTAAATTAAAACTCAAAAAGTGAGTTTTATAGACGGATATAAATGAAATGTCACTTTTTAAGTATCTTATAAATGCATTTTAAAATGTTCTAATGGTAACAGGTGTAGTCAAGTGGTAGCTAGTTTACCTTTGTCGTTAGTCATGCTTGTCATTATTTCAGAAGTTTTTGATGATCGATCTTTCTCAATTTCCTTGAAGTTTTACTATTTAGGTTGGGAAATTTCATATCTTTGAGGGAATGTATACTCATTCGTTCTGAAATTATTTGATGTCATGAACTTATTATTGATCCATAATTTTCTTTAAGGTATATATAAATAACATTTTAGTTATCGTTAGTATGACTCGTTCATACCAAGGGTAGGCAGGAACAACAAGTTAGTCACAATTTTTAATCTAAAATAGCAAAGAAAGTAAGATTTTGTATGTTTGACTTTTTTACCAAAATATTTTATGAATTGTAAAGCATGTAAAATATCTCAGAATTATTTAAAATATTGGATTTATAATAATGAAGATCAGAAATAATTATATTAAACTTTTTTTTTAATATAATATGCGTGTAAGTTCTTGAAGAAAAACATATTTTTCCCTGGATAGTAGTTAAATAATTTCTCTTGTTAATGATTAATTAATACGACATAATTGATGAAGGCAGATGAAGGAGAAGGAGATTAGGGCGAGACGCACAAAACACTCACTCACATTTAGGGCTAATGCCCAATGAACATCCGTCTCCATCAATCAGGTCGCATTAGTGTGAATTCCAAATAGCCCTTGCACTCCCTTATTCAACGCACTCCTTTGTTAGAATAGTCAATTGAAGTCGTTATTCTACCGATTAAGCCTGGAGCAATGTCGCTTCAACAATTGAAAACTTACTGCAGTAGGTTAATCTCGGGCATAACTCAAAAAGACAATTAATTTTCATTTAACTAGAATAATCTACTTGTGTAGTACTAGCAGGAATGCAAAAAGACAGTCTAAAACACTCCTTCAACCTAAACTAAGAGATTGTGTCACATTTCATCACCAGCAGTTAAAGCTCATTGAATCTCCAACTTTGTTTTATATTTAGCCAAATGTGTACTTGTGTATCGAAGTACATACCTTTTCTAATGCAAAGATAATTCTAAGTTATTCCTTTACCTAATATTAAGATGTTTCACGCAAAGCAATGTAGACCAGGTGGAAATAAATGACATGTCTTTTTATGTTTTTGCTTGATCCGTGAGGGATAATAACGGAGGTAAACTACTGTTGCCTGATCAAACTGCCTCGGTGGATTAAATTTGTTTTAATCAATTATGTTATCTATATTAATTTACAATATATTCAATTAACTATCAATTTAAATCAAAGAAATATTAACTATCAAAGAAAATCTGGTATATGACACCAAGTGGCATTTTTTGCTTTGTTATAATGTAGTACCCGGCACAATTGTAGGCCTTACAAGAATCACTACGGAATTCTTCTTCGAAATTGATGGAGCTTATCATAACATGTCACAGAGTTCAGAAAATTGGTTCTTTCCAATAAAGTAAGAATAGTACTCACGTTAACTAAAATTATGGTGAAAAAAGGCTGTCCTCAAGGGAGGTGTGCATTGACCACTGGTGTAATGAAAAAATTGTGGATTGCTTACTGAGTCTTTAAATAATCATGAATTTAACATGCAAAAGGATGTCATGATCTTGTTATTATTGGAATAGGAAATCTTGCTAATACCTGCCTTTTTTGAGTGTATAGAGCACACTATAGAAAGTAGCAAACGAGTAGCAAATGAGAGAAGTTTGGATATAAATCAGCTTTCCACAATAAAAAGAAAGTAGTATCAAATTTCTGTTCCTAAAAAACTACAACTCTCATTGAAACTTGTCTATTTAGATGAATGACTAAACTGGAAACTCATGTAAGAAATACATTAGCTATGATAACTAAATGAGAGCTTAGAAAAAATTGTTTTCCCAAAATTAACTTTCTAAGATTGGATAACATTTTAAAATAGGTCTCATTTCAACCTATAAGAATAGGTTGAATGAAAAGCATGAACTGCCATCTATAGCAAGTGAATTTTTTTGCAATCCAAAACATATTTACAACAGAATTACCATTTGTTTCAATTTTTCTGACCTTTAAGCGTCAATAGTCATCTAATATAAATATATAATAAATAGTAGATAAGAGATCTTGAAGTGGATATGTTGTGGGGTGGTTCAATACCCTAACACTTGAGATATTTATGCAGTTTAAATTTCGTAAAGCTGACGTACTTTACTCATAACAGCAGATGTTGATACGCCAAGAAAATTCAATGCTTAATGCAATATGTGTCACAAGGTCTTGTTTAAAATATTTCATATAAGCGTATTTACGCTCTATATTTTTCAAGATGTTTGACCAATCAAACTGAACTCTTCTTCACTGAGTGATTTTAATAAAAATTGTCTGAAAAGCTGTTTGGCATTTGGGCTTCATTGGTCACTACTATGAGATATATTTGCTAAAACATGAACCTAAACACCTGACACAGCTGTTAAGAAGTTCTCCCTCTTTCAAAAATGATATGAAATTAAAGAAGTTTATTTCATTGGTTCTTAATTCAAGTATACTTATTAATTAATAATATATTTTTGTTTTATGTACGACACCTTCGTTATTTTATTTTCCTGTAATTTATCTAAACTGCTTTAAATATTGTTGTTACATATGGAATAAACCACGATGTTCTAGTGACCAAATCCCAGTGTTTTAACATCAATAGTGTCTTATGAGATTTACCAATTCCAATATACAATAATACATCAAAATATCACAGAAAAATGTGATATTCGAAATACCTATTTGCATCAAAGGTTAATGTCCATCATATTTCCATAAACCTTAGATTTTAGGAAAAAAAAAAACAAACTTAATTGAATTATTTGATCTGCAAATGATGGGTAAAAACTTTATCAAATTTACCATCGTGGTATCAAACATGGATAATACGAGTATGTGCATCAGTGTTGAAAGTCCAGTTCATTTTCAAATCGTGATATATCTTTCATGCTGAAATATAAAATGGTTAAGAACAATGTTTAATATGTAGTGGATTTCCAATTAAATATTAAAAGAAATGTAGCTATATTTGTATTAAAACTTATTTTATTCAAGTTAACAATTTAAACTGTGATTTAAACTAAACAATGATTGTCGTGATACTTTTCAATTCAATATAACATGTAAAACTGATTTAGATGTTTAATAAATAAGAGTTTACGTTATTAAGACTAGCACACGCCCATCCCTGTATCTTATTTCGTGAACTGCAGCAATGAAGTTGTAATCTTTTCACAGCCCCTACTCCTGAAAACTAGAATACATTAAGGACCCCTTCCCTGTGGAATCATCACTAGGATGTAATTATTAAAAAGATGGAACGACTGTGGGCAGAACTAATGACAATTAGGATGTTTCAGCGTTAATGTTGGTAAGGCGTGACCGGGCTCGTTTACTTGTGGGGATTTCATTAATAACGCCAAATCTGATCCTCTTGCATAGATACTACTCAACTTAGAGGCCATTATGACTTGGGGAATAATTCAAGTCAACTTCCTCCAAGCAACATTGACTTTAACAGTCCATAAAATCTGACAGGACAGTAAAAATAAGTATACTAATCGTTATTCAGATGTCCATTACAACAAATGAATAGCAAAACTCAAAAGCACAGAACTATTTTAGTGCGTAAACTTCTTCAAGCATCGACTTCTTAGTCAATAGGATAAATAAAAACTTATTAACTTATAAGAGATTAAAAGCTATTCTAAAGTAACAATACTATTATCACCTGAAGAATAGTTTTTGTCACAGGAAAACGACAGATGTAAAAGCAAATATAATGTCTGATTGAAAATAAAAAAGGTAATTAGAAATAAGGAAATTAGATTACTAACAGGTTACACTGATTTAAATCTATATTTCTATTCTGTTAATTAAATTAAAAGATATTATATATATATATATATATATATTTCAGTTTTATAAGCACTGCTTCTAGTCTAAGGTTGGTGTTTGGTCTCCGAGTAGTCGGAGTGTCCTCGTAGTTCCAGTTTGTTGTCTGTTTATTGCCGTGTTGTTCTTCATTATTTCTATTGCCTCATGGATCTATAGTCTATTGTAGTCATTTATCCGTTTGATAATTCTCGTGTTTTCTGTTAGGTCCTCTCGGGTCAGCTCTGTATTATGTTTGTCCAAGGTATGCTTTTTTATGGCTCCACTTTGCAGGTGCATTGTTAGGCGTCTTTATAATGTTATCTTCGTCATTCCGATGTATTTGGTATTAGCCAGGAGCTCACACTCTCCTTTAGTACATCTATACTCATAAATGACGTTGAATTTCTGTAGGTCATCTGTGGGGGAATATAATATATATAAGTTTATAGGTACTCGGTCAGTTCTTCAGGTTCAAATGAAACTCTCATTGCCAACGTTTCGGTCTTTATTTAAAACATTTTCCATAGACCAACAAAAACAGGGAAAATATAAGAAATAGTACAATCATTCAAAACCAAACATACAGAAAAGTGCAATTAGTTACAATTAAGAATTTACAGTAGAAATTTTGACTATAGGTTAGTGAGAAAACTTACAGAAGTCTGTAACGTAAAGACTGAAACGTTATCAGTGAGAGTTTAATTTGAACCTAAAGAACTTACCGAGTCCCAATAAACTTTAGTTTTGTTTCTATTTCACGGTCAATGCTTTTATCAATATATATATATATATATATATATATATATATATATATATATATATATATATCAGTTCAAAATTGAAGATAGGTAGCACACAAAGTAAAGTAAAACACTTACAAACTCAAATTTTCGGGCAATCCGTCTTCAGGAGAAAAGAGAAAGGGAGATAGGAAATACAAGAAGATCTGCCGTGTTATGAGGAAGTTTTTTGCTCATATACCTTTCATTTATTGTGACTTTTATGGTTGTATGGTGTAATTGTGATTAGAACGCCTGTTGCGATATCTGTGGTGAAATGAAGCGTTTATCAGTTATATAAAGTAGAAGAACTGAGCTTGGTGATTTATGGCGCCAATTAGCAGGGCAAGTGGTTAATAGAGGGCGTTTGTGTAGCCTGATGGGCGGAATGGTGGGGTCTGTGCTGGTGGACAGACCGTTACCACCGCACGACACATCTGCTTATTTATTAGTCCAGTAGACAAAAAAGAAAGAATTCTACAAGGGCCCTTCTTAATTAGAGCCGTTTAATACGTCTAGCAGGAGAGCTAACGACCAAGCCGTCCTTGCATTGTACTGAGGTCTTCATTAGTGGGCGCCTAGTGCTCTAATCCAGGCTGCGCTAATCTACACTTAAATTTATATACCTACCTTTTGCCTCATTTCTGACTTCTACAAATACACCAGCACAAAGTTATTATTAACAAGTGATAGATATCAAACACTTTCATAATATTTAGACCTTATGTGTACAATCCGGGGCATGGAATGACCAAAGCGTAAATCTTTACACAATTATTGGCAATACATATAACATGTTTAACATACAATGTAAACAAAGCTGTAAACATTGTATACAAAAGACGTCGGAAAACTCTCTTTTTTTGTTTTTCTCTAAAACTGAAATATATTTCAACTCGAATCCAAGAACCTAAATTAGAAATTAATAAAATGATTTCAAAAAATTTATGGACATAGCCTTCTCTAGCTAAAGTGGTTATTGAATGAGAAAACCAATACTATTTGGAAGATTAATGGCAAGAAATCCTAGTTCATTATTATTTAAAAATTAATAATTATAGTTATGAAAATAAATACATAAGTGGTAATATAAAAAGATTTCACATAAACACGTGAAATAACAATCAATGATCAAACCACAATATGAAATGGGAAAACAAGACTAAGATCTTTCAACGGCAACAATCGGTCTTCGTTAGTCAGGATTTTTGACTCTGACGAAGACTGCTTGTTAGGGTTGAAAGATCTTAGTCTTGTTTTCTCATTTAATATTGTGGTTTGATGATTTATTGTTATTTCACGTCTTTATGTAAAGTCTTGTAAATATACATATGTATCATGAACAAGATGTATTGTTTAGAGGTTAATATAATTATTATATTATTTATTTTATGCAGTTAACATGAGAAATTATTACAATCAAACGATCAAACCAATGAACGCTGTTAATATTAAAATATTATCAGAGTATTAACCGATCGTCATAATTTAGAATAAAAAATAGAAGTGTATAAAAAATAATAAACTATTAAATGTGGTTTCCTTTTTACAAACAATAACTTTTTACAGTGCAATTGTTATTAAAAATAATACCTATGTTCCTGTAGTATAGTTTGTTTTATAGTATAGTATGCTAGCGGATAGGTTTTTACTCTTTCTTACTGTACACCTTTGTTTCCCCAAACATCCCTTTCTGGACATTAGTCCTTCCCTGCGCTTTCACCTTTTTAAAATACCACTCTTCCCTCCCACTCTTCTCAACTCCTCACCAGATGTTTTCTGCATCTAGTGTTCAGTTAGGTTTCTGACTCTGACGAAGACCGCTTGTTACGGTTGAATGATCTTAGTCTTGTTTTCCCATTTCTTATTGTGGTTTGATCATTGATTGTTATTTCACGTGTTTATGTGAAATCTTTTTATAGATTCCTCTATTTGCCACCATAAAATTTACAGTACAGTAAAATTTAAGGTGACCTAGTTGACCAGTGATAACATATTACTTACTTAAAAGATATATTCACTGGGGTAACTACATCATAAATTTATCAATATTGGGGTCTTTCCTCCCAAATAGCATTACCGTTGTAGGCCTAAGAAGCGTGCCACTGATTCCATCTACCTTCTCTATAGCTAAAGCTAGAGAGCTGGCAATCCACTAGGTTAAATTTGATGAGAGGATCAACATGAGTCAAAAATTGGCCCTACCTCAAACCACACAATGAACAGTCAACATTGGGAGTTTTAAATTTTGCCTAACTTAAGTGTATTTAGAGTACTGGTTTTTAACAAGTAATGACATCGTACAGGCCCATGACCAACGGCTTAACGTTCCCTTCAAGAAACATCCAAACTACAGTAAGAATTCAGAAAAGAGAGAATGATTTCTTAATTAAGTTACTATTAGTTAGACTAACACGATGAAATGATTGAATATAGTAATCAATTCATTCAGTGACATAGTTGATGACTAGTTACTTGACCTAAATGATTCACTTGAATAGTTTACCATTATTTCAACATTAGTTAGTATTTTACGTTTTGTATATATACTTCTTGTTCAAGTAATTCTATAAAATAAACTAAATTTAGAATAACAAACACACACGACTGAATTTTGACAAGGCTGCCAACATAGATTATTTAAATTTAGATTTAGTTTTTTTCTGACCAAATTAGATTATAAAAACAGCCATATGGATAATAGATTAGTTTCTGGATTTTTTTAAACCTCTGGTTAGATTTTTCTAGATTATAATGTAAACTGTAATCATTATATGGAATTTAATACAACCATATATCAGAATAATTTAAAAAATAAACACAAGATAAAAATTAAACAAGTGAAATAAAAATCAACATATAATCTATAGTTTCAGAAATGAAACAGGTTTTCAAAATCATCAACCAGGACAACTGGCCTACATTAGAGTTTAACTCAAACTGGAACTAATGAAATAGGTGTCTGGTGTAGTACTGAGATGAGAGAGAGAGAGAGAGAGAGAGAGAGAGAGAGAGAGAGAGAGAGAGAGAGAGAGAGCGAGAGAGAGGGAAGAAAGATGTTTTGAAGAGTGTAAAGAGTATTAAAAAGGATCAAACGACTACTAAAGTCAATGTAAAGAAATGAGTTCAGAGTTAATTAAGTAAGAGGTATCTACTAGCTGGCAACCATACAGGTAAATCCATAGTTTTTGGTAAACTCTATGGTATTCTAACTTGAATAAACCGTTACCAATTTCAAGTAATTGAAGAAATGTTTAATACATTGTTTTTAAAATGTTTTTAAAAGTCTTTTTAAATATTTATGGTTTCATTAATTTTTGTTTACAGGATGTGCTACAAATGTTCTAATATTTTTGTATTTTTAAAACAATACTCATGTGCAAATTTGTAATAATGGTCAACTAAAATACAAAATATTTTTAATGCCTAAATCATTTGTATAATGTACAATTCTGCTTTTTAAATTCTGGTTACTTTGTGTTATGTAGTCTTTTTTCTATGTGACATTTTAGAGAATGAATCAACTTACATTAACTGTTATTTGGGACAAAACTTTTTAATGTTAAACATATTTATTCCACCTAAATGTAAATGTAATATATCTTTTTAATGATGCACTATCTATTAAAAAATGTTTAAAAATCAGAATTGTATACTACAAAAATAACAAGGAAATTAAAAAAGAATATGTGCTTTAGCTGACCACTCTTATATTATTTGTCATAAGTTCCCTTTCAAAACAAATGGAAAGTGTTCATGGTCATTGTTTTGTTGTTTTAATGACAGTTATCCTGAAACAGATCCTTGGTAGTTCCTTGACTGTCCAAGAACTAAAAGGCTCATATATCTCAATGAAACTACAGTTCCTCCAGGACTCAACCGATATCATTAAATGATATTTGTTGTTCATTTTTGTTTACCTAGTTTCTACTTAAGTTAATTATTATTCCAAATTTTATGTTTTTATTTTGTTTGCTTTATTTAATTCCTTTTCCTTTAGTTAAAGGAAATCTTTACACAATTTTTTTTTCTAATATATTGTAATTAAATTTATTAGAGTTATACAAACGACAAATTTAAATAGTAGACACCCAATTTTAGTTTTGATTGAAATTTAAATTGATTAATTCATTTTAGAATTGTAAAAACTATATTGAAGTTGAAATTATGAATCTGATCAAAAACTTTTTAATATCTGCGTTGAGTAAAATTGATAGTTTTATATGCATTCAAGTAAAGAAACAGTAGTAAATTTTAACATTTTGTTTTGAGACTAACACCCCAAAGTAATATGTTTAAGTCTGCTAATAGTTGACTGTAGAAAATTATGCTTTGAGTTTGAAATATTTACCCTACTGGAGGTAAATTCATAACAATGCTGCAAGAGCATAATGGTAAGATATACCGAGCACAAGTCGGACCGTTACTCAAACTTGGCCGGTTGTAATTAACGCTGCCTGCTTTAATCAGAGTTGCACCTACCGTATGTATCCCAAAACTTGGTCGCACATGTGTTTCAAGTTACTTCCAGATCACTCTCCCCAAAATATCAACTCAACTTTCATGGTAAACACAACTCTTTTCATACTGTTTTATTAATCACTCATTAATCAGTGTTTTATATTTTCACTGATTTAAATATTATTATTTATTAATTATCCATACTTATTGATGAGTTAGGTACATTTACAAATCATATTGTTTTACGTAAATAATCTTAGAATATTACTCGGACATGAAAGCTTAATTTATATAGCACAAAAATGAGAGCCTAATATTACATGTAAAATATTATACAGTGCAGCTACACCCAATTAGACACACAAACTAAACAGTAAATCTTCTACTACCTTATGTTATAAAACTCTCTCTTCCTCTTTCTCTTGTTCTCTCTCTCTATCTCTCTCTCTCTCTCTCTCTCTCTGACGAACACACATACACAGAGAGAGAGCGAGAGAGAGTGAGAGAGAGACAGACAGAGACAGAGTGTGGGAGGGAGAGATCCTATGGAGTGTTAAATTTGAATTTCACTGGTTTTGATGTTTTGATGTTTTGATTTTTTCTGATACTTTGATGTCCAATGATTCCTGATGCCTGTGTGAACATGTATGTGTCTGTAGTAGTATATAATAACTACTATGCTACTAACCACTACTAAGAAACAGTCTACAAGTTATAACTCTTTGCATGTTTTCATCTAGTGTTGGAAGAACAAGCATGCGTTAAACAGCTGATAACCATTATGATTTTACTGTAAGTAAAAATTTAGATATATTTAATAAAGGTAAGAAACCTACTGTTGTAGCTAATATCAAAGCATTTTTAGTCTCTGTAATAGAAATGTTAGTGACATGGTTAAAAATGGCATGTGTCAAATGGGATAAAGCGTAGCCGTCAGCTAATCGCAGATATATAACGTTCACTTCAAATATTGGTGGAGGAATCGCTAAGGGCTCTTATAAAAAACTAAAAATAACACATAAGATAATTAATCTATTTAAAACTTTTAAAGTACAAAATATCTAACTGAAATAATCATTAAAATATCTGATAGTCTTTATGAGACAGCCAGTAATATAGACAAGGTTATGATTAAAGCCCTGGAATTATGTTATCTCATTAGTAAAATTTTTAATAAAAGGTATACTTCATAGTAGAATATCACTTTAGAAAATCAGATGGAGATAAGTAGGAAACATTGGAAAACAGCAAAGACACAGGGAAATCGGGATTTATAAATATTCCTTAATCCATATTGTAAGGTTTCAAAGAGAGCAAAGAGGAAATTCTGAAAAGATGTTTGTAAATATATAAAGAGTATTAATAATAATTTCCAGTTACAAAAAGTTCTTGGTAATAGAAACACACTTTCCTGGTTTCCCAATTTTCAAGAGAGATGAGAATCCATCATGCCCATTATACAAATATTTATATCTTAAAATGTATGAATTGGATGGAAATATTTTCAGGGCCAATAAATTAAAATGTCCTATTGATAGCTTTAAAACTTATAAATGTCTGGGAGAATATGGAATGCTCCAATCATGTTGCAAATGACTTTCACAACTTTGGTCTTAATACATATTAATCTTAATGGAGCAATCGATACTCGGAACCATATTCTAATTCCTTGGATGAAAGTTGAAGGAGTACTAGACCTCCTGAGAATCCTAAATCTTATAGACCTAGAAGCTTACATAGGGACTACAGATACTCGGTAATAAATTGTTATGGAGAAGGTTATAAGGCAGTAAATTAATCAGCGTTCTTTATAAATGAGAAATTCATAAGGCATAACACGCCTCTCGCAAATGCAAATCACAGAATCATACTGGAAAACGTGGGTTAAAAAAAAATATTTAAAATCTAAAAAAAAAAAATCATTAATTTAAAATACGGTTGGAATTTCTGTGAGTAATTACGCCCTTCTAATCCTTAAAATCAGAACTTAACAAAAATGATTAATCTAGAAACTATAGAATAGATGAAGAAGAGACAACACATAGAATATGTAGTATTAAGAAGAATCTAAAACAACCAAAATTATAATTACAAATATGTGTCCTGATTGAGGTTTGAACCCTCTTATTGTGATTATTGGTTGAGTCTACCCGAAGTAATCAGTTTGTAAGACTATAGGGTATGCAGATGACCAGGTTATCATACACGATATAAGCATGAGAGCACAGTCTTTCAGTTTATGCACCATGCTCACCTTATTTTTGAAAAATTGTAAAAGGAAGAATAATTGGATATAAATTCAGCTATGATGGTCCTGAAATCCTTATGAAAAAGAAAGAAAAGAGCTTAAAGACAATGGAATTAAAATATTAAAGAATCCATGTAAATTCAATTATGGGAAAGAGCAAAAACACTATAAAAAGTGATTTTTTTTATCCTAGACTTAAGGATCATCTGCTATACTTGTGTCAAATTTATTGATATATTTTTTGAATTGTTTACATTGACTTACAATTCTTTTGAGTGAATTGACTGAAATAAAATTCATGTTTATAATGGAAAATGTCAATCATTTATTGACTTATATGAAATATAAGAGGAATAATATTTTGACATGTAACATATGTAAATGCTATAATTAATCTATATATTGCACTCTTCAACAAAACTTAATATTAGATGAAAATTTTATGTGTTTATAAATCATAGTAACTTTAGATAATATTGAAGTGTGAGGAATAGACTCTTTCGTCAAGAATGAGGAGTTATGTTTGTTAAAAAATATCCAGTTTTTTCACTATTCTAGTCTAATAGTGCATATCTGTTATTTTTAAAAATTTCAATCTTCCAGCTATAAAATTTTTCAACTATACTGAATAGCCAGCCAGCTTTGACATTGTTTTGGTGTGTAAAACAGCCTTATTACTAACATACCTTTTTGCAATATACATTCACAGTAACCTTATTACAGAGTAGAGCATGCAGGAAAAAGATAACACTTGCTTAGAGTAAATTGCTAAATATGATTTTTGACAAATGAAAAAAAAAGTGATTTTCATTAAATACTAGGAAGCCAAAAAAATTCCCAGTATCATAATTTAATAGCAGACCAAAAATATAAAACATAATTCAAAATTGAAAACATTCTTTGAAGCATAATAAATATAAGTATCCTACATCTTAAAAAATTATCATTAAACGACATTTTTTCATAGATGTTTCTAGCATTATTCAGAAAAAGAAAACAGGAATAGTTTCAAGTTTTAAAATGGACACTTTGTCTTAAAACTTCAATGCAGGAGGTCAGGTAAACTATGTGAGCCTTCCACTGGCTATTGCAGCAAAATCAATGACCTCTAAGAGATTATTTCGTAACACGAAATTTATACTTTCGCTTTTCAAAAATGTTACCACTGCTGTAGTTATACTAATGATATTTTATGCATCAGTGACCGGATGTACAAAAATAATCATATATGTTGATAAGTGGATTAATCACTATCTGTACTACAAGAATGTTCCAAGAATGGAACATTACAGAGATGTTGTAGAAACAATTTTTTAATGATGATGGATTAAAATATAAGAATATCCTCTGTATATTCATGTTTTGTTTTTAATAACAACAGTAGGTTAGTCACAAGTCAACATAGTCATAAATCATAATTCACTATATTGAATATTTGAATATATTGAATATATTCAAAAGTATTATTAATTAATATTTATAATTTGACATATTATTGTTTTTTTAAACTAACTGTTTCATTAAGAGTATTTGTTATATACTATTTTTTGGTTTAAGAGACCATTACTTACTTTCAGCCACTTAATGAGTAATTTTTTATTCAATTAATGAAGTCATTTGTATTAATAGCTTCTACTCAAACTATTTCTTATGAAGTAAGAATATCTTTAATTTTAATCTGTGTTTTTGTTTTTGTTTATTCTTATAGCTTTATTTCTTTTTATTATTATCAATTTTATTAATATTAGAATTAGAAAAAAACGTCATACCTCGTAAGTGGATGTCGGAGATGTCGGAGCGCTTTCGGATCTTGTCCATCTTCATTCGCAACTAATCTATGGGGCTATT
Source organism: Hermatobates lingyangjiaoensis (assembly GCA_026182355.1). NCBI lineage: Eukaryota > Metazoa > Arthropoda > Insecta > Hemiptera > Hermatobatidae > Hermatobates > Hermatobates lingyangjiaoensis. The sequence goes on from JAPFBL010000329.1 coordinate 2,154,869, forward strand.
GTCGAGATAATAAACGTACAGATAAACCACCAATCCGATATCTTATTCAAACCACTAACAAAAATAAAAAGAAGACTGGACGGACAATATGACGATAAAAAGAACTATAAAAGAATTAGACTAAATAATAATTAAATAAATTCAAAAATAACGCCATAATTTGAAATAAGAATATCTAGATAGCAGTGGACACGACTAAAAAACCTCTCGACAATAGCCCCATAGATTAGTTGCGAATGAAGATGGACAAGATCCGAAAGCGCTCCAACATCTCCGACATCAACTTACGAGGTATGACGGTTTTTTCTAATTCTAATATTAATCTTACTAACCTCAGTAGTAATAACAATATGCATGTATTTATCAATTTTATATTTGATTTTCTTTTTTTTCTTCTCTTTACTTTTCTGTTGAATTAGAAGATTTTTAGCTGAAGTTAATCGTTCTCCTTTTGATTTTGCTGAAGGTGAATCTGAATTAGTATTGGGATTTAATATTGAATCTAGAAGAATATAGAATATTGAATACTATGACTATCCGAATAACGGATAGGTCATTTTTATGGTAAACCATTTTAAAGTTTTAAATATAAGTTTCTCGGCTCTAAATTTTATTGAAATTATTTAAATTTTTGTTCCCTAATAAGGATTAATTCATTAATTAATGATCTTTTAAGAGATGTAGGTATGTAAAATAGTGAATATGTTGAAATACAGACATTAGACTGATAATTACACGCTAAGACAATAGGAGAGTGGCATTGTTGTTTTCAGTGACAAAAAACATGGGAGTTAGTTTGTTGAGGATGAGATGGTAATGTTGTAGGTCGTTAGGGAGGACAATAAGCGTGGGCGAGTGCTGCCTCTATCAGACCTCCCTAATTACTGGCTGTAATTGATTGTGTCCGAGCTTATGCCAAGGGCCGTCAAACGGAACAAGAAACCACTTCAGCCGGCAATCACTTGCTGCAGTAAAAACTTACGTCCTTTTCGCAGCTTCTCTTAGTTGTGTGTTTAAACAACTATATGACTGAACATAGGGGCAGAAAACTATAGGAGTGATTCCTCTGTTTCACTCGTCACATTCACACATCTTCTAAATAAATCGCTGAATGTTTAGAGTTTACATCCCAACTACTATATGCTGGATGGTTAAATCGATGATTAGACATCTTTTTCATTCTACTTTCCTATGGCAAATGTTGTGGAATGTTTTCGTAAAAAACTAGACTACCTGTGACCCTTTGTGTTACTCAGAAATTATAACAATATTTAGTGAAATAAATTCACTGGACATGATTGATAGAGATAATTTTAATTATTGTTTCTTGTTATTAAGGCACGGAAACAGATTTTTATATGACCCAAGCTTTCGATGTAGTATTCTTAACATGATTCAAGATATATATACAGTAAGTATATTTAGCAAAATAAAAATCATTTCAAAGTAAAAAAAAAATTACTTTATCATATAAATAAATAAAATATCAATTCAAGTTATATACACAATCAAATATATTTAAAACAAACAAAACTTGTAAATTGAAATATTCAAGTTATTTACCTAACATAAATTATCATAAATGAAAGAAATGTGTCTTTATAATATTACCTTAGAATATTTGTATTTTATCTGACAGTTGTGTTCAAGTTTCTTTGTAAAATTATTTATTTTTAACTTCTAATAAAGTTGTTTATTCTATATCTGTTACATTTATTTATAATGCATTTGAGGTACTGTCATCAGGGAGCACGCAAGACTTTGGGCTACTCTTGCTCTATGCATTTATTTTATTACCAGTGTTTATATTTCGCACTGTTACTTTCGCACATATTATTTAAAAAATAATTTTAAACTATTTTTTTCTTGCTACATCTATGTATAATACATTTTCACTACTGTCATCGGTGAGTACGCAAGCGACTGGCTACTATGGGATCCATGCCTTTACTTCATTATCATTGTTTATATTATTCAAATTATAAATTTCAAAATTATTTTGTTACATTTATTTTTAATGTATTTGTGCTACTGTCATCGGTGAGCATGCAAGACACATGCTACCCTGGCTCCAATTTTGGGAATATAGTGATAATTTTAGTTTATAAACCACGCGCACTGGTTCTTAGAGACCCAAGAGGGCTTTTAATTTCTCTACGTTCTTTTTCTACATTGAACTACCTTTGTCCGTTTCGTGTATTTCCAACGAAAAAGTATATATATATATATATATGTAATAAGCGGTTTTCGTCAGTTGAGTTTTTGGCTCTGACGAAGACCGCTTCTTACAGTTGAAAGTCCCAGACTTTTTTTTGTCCGTATCAATATTGTGGTTTGATCATATACAAATGTATAATGAAAAATAATAGCAATATTGTATTAGATATATCTAAAAGATAAGAACTATTATTAGCATTTTTCACTGTCTCATTTGATGTGGGTAACAAGTTGAAATACTCAAGTCGGTGTGGAAACATATATTAAGCTGCCTTGGCATCAATCTATTAGAAGACCTCATAACCTAAGATATTATTCCCCAGAAAAGTGGCCTGTTTACATAATTTTTCAATTTATTAATAAAACTGATACTTAAGTGAAGTTATTTTTTTATAAAAATTAATCTGCTCGGAATATGTTTCTCGGCGGCCTGTTTCCTTTACTATTCTGATCCGGTTACGAGGTTAATTACAAGGGATTCTAAAATGAAAAAAAAAAATACCCTTCCTCCTCTTCACATCCACTTATTTAATTAAAACTTAAATTAATTCTTCACTTGTTTTTCATTATACCGAAAAACAGATCATTTATTTGCGAAAATCTCATTAACATTGTTATAGAATACAAAAAAAAAGGACTCAAAATCCAAGATGCCGATATAATTTGAAGGATTAAATTTTATAATTTAATAACGTAATAAAATTAGAAAATTACTATGAAGCCAATTATTGAGTGGTATTTAATTGTGTACTATCGTACATTCATTGTATTGGTATTTTTTTGCTTTCTTGCCGATTACTGCTTTCTCAGTGTAATTCACCATATAACACAAGTTATAAAGGCCCATTTTAAATGTGCATATATAAAACGTTATACTAGTAAAACTGCATAGAAACAGAACTGCTCTATTACAACGTATACTACCTTTTCTATTATGTTATAAGGTTTTATTTTATGTTTCTAAAGTAAGTGCTCTGATAAGTTCTAGAGAATCTTGTGATAACGTGTGCCATTAAAAGGGTATCCAAGTAAGTATACATGATATATTAAAATATATTCGATTAGATATGCCCAACAACATATCGTCAAAGCCTCAAAGAGAAACAGGAAAAAATTAATTACTCAAAAATACAAGTATAATCTAGTTGAGGGTCATTTCGCTATTCACAGCAAATTATATGACAAATCTGGGATCTTGTCTTTTGCCACTACAAACTCTAACTGATTACAGATGGAACAGAACTATCAATAGTGCTGTATCAGTTTCCCTATTTTTTTCTTTATTGTATCTTTATTTTATATATTAAAAATAGTATTATTGTTGAACAAGTAATAGTGAGCCATGTTACAAAAATTAAATAATGGAGTGTAACAAATACCTATTAATAGTAGTTCCATACTGTGAATTGTTTTAATCACTTGTAATTAGACTTCTTAGTTATCTTTTCTTATGAATATCTCGGAGCAAACATCTCTTCCGATTTCTAATATGGTTGGTAGGAATCTAGAGTGTGATATTTACTGTATGAAATGATTTAGTATCCCGAGTAAAGATTCATGAAATTTGCGGTATTTTGATCAAATTTCTCGTTTGCTACAAATATTTTCAGATAGTTATAAATGCTATAATTAGAGACATAAAAGGGAGCTAGTAGAATTTTGCAAAAAATTATGGATTGGACTGTTTGGATTCTTTCGATATTTGTAAGAGTGGTTGATACCCAAATTTTGAGTCTGTAAGTCTAAATCGGTTTAAGTATTATATATAGTATATATCAGTCATTCGTTGTGTAAAGTAAAATATGACCTTTTTTTTTTAAAGAAGACTGATTAACATCTTATATCGTCTGGTGCCTATTTGGCCCTCTCACTTAAGTCTTATAGGTGGATTCCATGTAATATATAAAACATATAAAACTTACAAGTTGTTTGTCGATGTATATCCCCAGATATCACACTACGATGGCAATTGAGGGGGAGTAGTTTTTAATACTGAAAGGAAAACAATCTTGTCATCTTAGTGTAAAGGTAATATAAACGGACTTTTCTGAGTTTAATTTTATTCCTTTCTTTTGGCACCAATATTCCTGATCGAGTAAATATTATTGGAGGAATAGAGTGGAACGAAGAAGATCTCAATCACTTGATAGGATTGCTGTGTCATTTGCAAAGGTGGAAATAGTTGTTTGAGAATAGTATATTTGATGCAGAGTGGGAACTATAATACTCTCCTGGAGCACAGCAGCTTTTAAATGAAAATAGGAAGAAAGAGCAACAACTATCCCAGAGTTGCCAACCCGGAAATACCTACTAGTCAGATTGCTGCAATAGATAGAGTTATATGTTGATGATAAGATGTCTTTTAATTCGCGTAGTAAGCTAAACCCGGTCCGGCAACTCAGCCATTGCGGGGCTTCCCCTACCAACAAATTATTATATGTACATGTAAGAAATTATTATATTGCTTATACTGTGCAGCTACTAGAAATAAAGTGATATTAGATGTTTAATTATATATTCATACTTAACAGATTTTCGTAACAACACTATTATTATAAAACTATGGACAAGAATAGCAGTTGTTCACGTCTTTCTCAGTAGACTGAACACTACAGTTTGAGTGGTGACTGTTGAGAAAACTGAGAAGTCGGGGCAACACACAAAACACAAATTGACCTGGTTATTGACTGTGGTAGGTTGGCTGTAAAGTCATTGTTCTGTCGATTTGTGGGCATCACGGTTGCGACAGCTGTTAATCTGACCTGCCTCTGGCATGACCGATTACCAGTGAACAGGTCATCTGTCGGAGGTCACTACCGTCGTTCCACGGGGCCCCCCAAGCACGGAATCCAGAGCGGTTGCTCCGGTTCACTCTAGTCAAGGAACGGGCCTGCGCTTCACCATTTATAACCGAAATTCAATAGAGACATATGATGTCATAATTGCTAATTCGTCATGGCATTGTCCGTACTGTGACACATTGTAGCTTATTGAGCTGAGGACATTGAAGAGTGCTACAAACTAAACACTGAAGTAGGTATAAAGGCCTCCTGAGCTAATTTACTAGCGGGTGTATTGCTAGTTCTCTATTTTATATATATACTTCTAAGAGGGTTGATAGCTAGCAGAAAGTTTTTTATTGTCCTTTTACTCTTTCTTACTGTCCTCCTTTGTTTTCCCAAATATCCCTCACTGAACATTTGTCCTTTCCTGCAGTTTACACCCTTTTAAAATATCACTCTTCCCTCCCACTCTTCTCAACCCCTCACCAGATGTTTCTGCATCTAGTGTTTCAGATGGGTTTTTGACTCTGATGAAGACCACTCGTTACGGTTTAAAGATTTTAGTCTTTTTTCCCTTTTCATATTGTGGTTTGATCATGTATATATATATAATTTTTCAAATTGACAACAGATAAACGAACATTGTAACAAAGGCTAAGAATTATACAAGAACTATATTCAATTTTTATATCCATCGTTATTATATATAATGAAACGTTTGCTTGGTTTTCAGTTCATCTAAACAATAATGAACTTTGTTCCATTTTGTAACAGTTTTTTCTACTGTCAATATTTTTACCAATTTTTAACTTTATGATCATCAATTCAATGTGTACCAGTGATGATACATGTGAAATAGCTAGTAATGGCATCATAATCATTAATTAATTATCACAAAATAGAAAAATAATGTAATATACTATTCTTAGAAATAAAACTAAGGATCTTGACATTACAATTTATTCGAAATCGGAATTAAAGAACATTATTTAAAGAGCATTGCGTTAGGGAATATCAATTTTTCTATATATAATACATCAAGCCATCTGAGTTTTTCCTTATATAGAATAATCCTCATTTCTTTTCACAATAGAGTTGTAAAGGAAACTGGAGCAAAAGTTTTCTTAACTTGTGTTCTGAAGAAAGTTGTTCTGTACAGATGCGGCCAAACATAAGACACCAGGTCCATAGCGATCTTTCAACTTCTTGATCGATTACTTCATTTGTTGTTAAAAATGTCACAGAAATAAGAAATAAACCAAAATGGAAAAAACAAATTTGAATGTACAGTTACATTCAAGATGCAATAATATATGTTCAAAATGGAGAAATACTACATTAACAATGACTGTAAAGAGTAACACTATATTAGAATATACTACCTTTTGTATCTGTCATTTCCAATAATTTCTATATTTATATAAAAAAAACTATTCACTAAGTGCTGTTAAATCTAACTATTCATTTTAGATTTTTATTGCGCATATACAATTTATTCACATACTCACACACATGCATACAGACAAAATATAAACTCACACGCATATACACAAACACATACAAAAAATTTAGTAAGATAACTACCATATAATAACATATAATAAAAAACTATGTCACTGTGTTCAAATCGTTTCTACACGCCTACAATCAAAAAGATATATTAAAATATAAAGCTCCAAAACAAGCATAAAATAAAAATATATAAAAGAAATATAGCAAATGCAATTTAAAACTTCAGACAAACAATAAAACCATTTAGAAAGTTGGCATTTTGAATAAAAAACAAAAAATTATGAGCTGTGATAATGAGAGGTTTAAATCAAATATGTTGTAACTACAAACAGATCTGAATAAAACTATTTAAATTGCGATGTTATTTATCAAAAGATATATATAATTGATCCTTTTCCATATTTGACATTTTCAACCTTTTCCCTTGCAGTTACGCTTCTCCATAGGTGTAATCCATATATTATTAAAATCATAACAATAATCATCATTAAGACCATGATTGTTCAGTGCAGTACTACTTCTCTCATGTGCTTCCATAGCCACAGTATTCTTATGAAGCTCTTCTTTTCAGAAACGGCTGTTCTCTCCTTAGTAACCAGGAGAGAACATATATATTGTATATATATTCCTCATTACAATTAATTGAATATATAACATTACCAAACAACCCTTATGTGGTTAACTTCTTCAGCAAGTTAAATGAAAATACTTTTTGTTAACAAAAAGTGTCAAAAACCCTTCGTATAATTGTACTTTTAAGAGCTCTAATTATTTGTGCCAACCCTTCAACTTAAAAAACTTAAAATATCATTTCACCTTATAATTTTATGTTTTTCTTCCGCAAATTAATTTCTTAAATTACGATTTTGCAGTCTCTTTTTTTTGTATAATTTATTGAAATCTACATACGTGGTTTTGGATCTGATATATGATTGGTTGTTTCATGACCAAATGACTTTATTGTTTCTCCTGTGAGGAGTGGGGGTGGTGCATAGTTCTTGAAGTTCTAGGTTCCCGACTCTAATGAAAGCCACGTACTTTGAGCATCTCTTCTATGATGTCAACTCTATCAGCATGACGAATATTATAAAGGCACGCAAAAAATCAGAAAATAAACAGTTCTCATGCGATCCTAGCTTCTCCAATTGGAGTCTCCTCAGTCTGGTTTTGATTAGGGCCGTAGTCTTGTAACTGGCCTCCTGTTGATCCTAGTTGCTAACATGATGAAGCCGGTGTCATGTTGCCAGGAAGGGTAAAGAGCTCTCACACCCTCAGTATATACGAATCTACACTTTCCCTTTTTTCAAAAATCTTATTACTGCTACAGTTATACTAATGATATTATATGCATCAGTGATTTTATATATAAAAATAAGCAATCACTCCTCCAGGACTATTAAGCGCCTCCCATTAAGATATTTATATCATACCAAAATAGAACATTATATATAATATACCCAAGAGGTATGATGTTATGCTTACTGGTAGAGTTTTTTTTCTTTTGAGCAACTCAACTATGATGCTTTTATTGAGATAATTACTAAGACTTTTGGCGTACTCAGTTTCCTGCTATATCTGCTAAGAGACTTGAGCTATCTCTGTACCTAATTTTGGTCGATGAGAGACCACCATGAAAAGCAAAGTATTCAACTTCAAATCATCAATAGTCTTATTTTTTGTTGTCTTTGATGTTGAACTGAATAATACTTTCACCTAGGCTACCATTCACATAAAATAGAACTGCACACTGTAGTGCCTACAATATACTAGTTACCACCCTCTTCATGTGAAGAAGGTTATAACTAGACTCTTGTCTATTCGGATTAATGAAATTTGTAATAATATTCAAATGCTTCCATTCGTATAAAAAGAAAGTGTATACTTACGGACGTATCCCATTATTCTATTGAGAGTCAAAGTGATTCACCATTTTTCAATGTCACATTCATTTCTGTTTGCATAAACGTAGCACACTTATTAAAGAAATTTTCAGATTTTTTTCTCCTTTTTCCAATTTGCCTATTTTAATGCGTCTCTTTCATTCCCATATCAAAAATATCACAACCTGAACTGAATCTTTTCTAATATATCTCCTAATCCTCCAAGGCTAGTTAAAGAAATAGATTGATGTTGATATGGTAGATGCCAAACTTATACTTTTATTAACTTCAGTTCTTTTGCCATTCCATTCTCTACTATAACTCCTACTCTATCCAAGTTAGTACTTCCGATAATTTACTCAACAGCGTCTGCCGACAGGATTGCATCATCGTGATAGTTCATACATCAGCTTAGGTTCTTCTAATCTCGGTAGTAAGACGATATCACGTAAACATCCGTCGATGATCACAACAAACATACTTTTGTTATCCACCCAAACTGCCATCAGTTTTAATATCTGTTTTCGTAATCAAATTATTAACAATAGTCCTGTTCCCTGCACTCTGGTTAAAATAAAAGCTTCAGATAAACCACATTTTAACTTCCCTGGTGCCAATAAGCCGTCAAAGTTAGAAGCCTTTTTTATAAGTTAATAAATACACTACTATGATTTCAATGTTCTATAATTAATTATACAGTTATTAATTTTCAAGTATCTGTTATTTATCGGTCATGTTAATCAGTGACATTATTATAATTTTCTTATTATTATTCAGTCTATCATTATAAGTGTTGTCCTTTGATTATGATTTGTATTATTTTTTTGGCGTTAAGATTTTGTTGTCATGTCTAGTATTCTTTTTTTTTATTTTAGCAAAATGTTGATTTCTCTAACCTGCCAACAGGTTTTCAGTCCCAAATAGCCATCTAGCAGTCAACTTTCCTCCTGTTGAGCAGAGAAATTTAAATATTGATGTGAGTTCGTTAGTTATTCCAATTCAAGCATTCTAATCATACAACTGTAGAATATAGTTCTTATTCTTGTTTATATTTTTTTGTACCCTCTGGACATACTTTTTAGATTTTATTCTGATATATCTTTATTACATAGTAGCTATTAAATAGTCTCTTAGAATGTCAATGATGCCTTTTTCACTTGATAGACTCGCTGCGCCTCTTTATATTTAAACTTCTTAACATTTATGAACTGTCTTTCAAGACAATGTCTCTCTCCTCTTCATGGAATATTTATAGTCTTTTACAATAGTTATATGACTCATTTTTTTTCGAATTAATTAACATATATATCGATGTTTAACATTAACATATATATGGTAATGTTTTGATTTTTGTAATTTTTACTTTTATATAGTCCAGTTGGACTACCATTTTTGTACACTGAATTGTACATACACAGACATTTTTGCATAGTTTCTCTCTGAAATTTTTGTCTTCACTCTTTTTTCAAACAGTACAAATCATGCCCTATAAGTTAAGGATTAGTCAGTCATTCCTATTCTGTCAGGAAGCGTTTATGGGGGATTAGGGTTGAGTAGTTGAACTCTCCTTCTACCTGAATAATCCGGGTAAGCCTTTTGAAAATAACATTATATTTTATAAAAACTAATTTGGTTATTTATTACTGACAGTTTTTCATTAATGATAATTTTTCCCATTAACTACAATTTAAACTGGTCTTCTTATCTGGTAATAAATTTACTATGTTGACCATCATCTACTATGATGATTTTTAATTGATCATTACTTCTTTATGCTATATGAGCACCAAAGTTCATAGTTGTCCATATGTAAAGAGGTCCATAGTTGTTTTTCTGGAGAATTCTTTCGTTGTCATTCATATACGTGCCAAATCAAATCCTAAACTCAGCCTTTAAAGTTAAAAGCCCTTTTTTTAGTTAATAAATAAATTATTATTATTTAAATGTGACGGGTTGTTTTTTTTTTTGTGGCAGAATATTAATTTATCTAATCTGTCAGCAGGTTGTCAGTCCCAAATAGCTACTTAGCTGTCAATTTCTCTCCTGATGAGAAGATATTTGAATATTGATGTGACTTCGTCAGTTATTTTAATTCACATGTTTCAATAATATAGCTGTAGAATATAGTTCTTATAATCGTAGTACGAATGCATCATTGCATGATTAATTCACTTTACGGGCAGCAATCGGTAAGCTTTTTTGTCTCTTAAGACGAGTAAAAATTCATAATGTAAACAATTGTCAGTTGGTGTGGTGAGAGGGTAAGTCAAGTCTTCAATTTAGATAGAAGAAACGTATATTCATGTCATGTGTCTGCTTTGTTTAACAACAATGGCGTTAACTATTTCATGATATTTTAAAATCAAGAACAATACAGATTGTTATTAAAAGTTTTTTTCAAAACGATCTGCAAATGCTCAAACTTACGGAAGTAGAGCAAAAAATATCAAAAGAAGTAATGATGACAGAAATATTAAAACACCAGAAATATTCCTACTGACTTCTCAAAGAATGGAGTTTCTCAAGACAGACACTAAGCTGTCGCCAGGTTCTCAGTGTTTCTCGTGCCGGGATGGTCTTCGTCTTGAGTTTAGTAGATTAATAAACCATGTTTCATGTATTTTTATTATTCATTTTACATGAGAGAAATTATGATTTCTTCTATTTGCAGTTTTCTTAATAAAAAAAAAAACAAATTTAAACAGGCATTTTTGGAATGGAACGGAATTGCTTTGTACAAAGAGTAAATTGAAATACAAACTCGGTCTAGGAACGAATTACTGTGATGTCTGTGGTGTAATGTCTGTAATTTCTGTGAGATCCTACTGTATTTGATTTTTTTTCGAGCATCACAGCTCTCAATGTGACTTGAGTACTCATAAACAATATTGGTTTCTTCTGACTCTTTGACACTTTCTGTAAACAGACTTCTATTTAAGGAAACCAACCATAGAGCATCTTACATAATTACAAAGAGTAAATGCTGTCAGCGGTATAATGACTCCAGTATCAGATTCCTCATTCCCAGAACTAACGAGAATGCTTCATCATAGGACCTTTTACGTCACAATATTCCTTTTTACCAAGCAAGTACTAATGGTTATTCAAACAAATATTTTGACAGCATCTATATCGCTAACTGCAGAATAGATTTATATTCTGACAACGAGAACACAAGAATAGGTACAAATCAAAAAATATATACTAGAAGAACCGTATACTGTGTCCATAGCATACGTAGCAGAAGAATCCAAGAATGTCTATATTACTAAATCAATATATAACAGACTAAGGCTTAAACCAAGAATTCCTTAAAAATATAATTGGTAAAAATTTTACAATTATAAAAATTTTACGATTACAAAACTAACAAAGTAAAAAATGTGTTTCGCATAACCAAAAGGGTAAAATGTTAAACATGTATATATAGAACAAACATGAACTATATTAAAACAGTGATTTAAAGGACACTTCAAGAACTCAAACAAATCACACTGTGCTAAATATAGACACGAACTATGTACGATTAGTACTTATAATCTGTCGATTAGTCAAAATTAGGACAAAAATATATATAAAAAAGAAATTAAAATAATTGAACATTAAAACAGCAATAATTTAAGAAATGAGTCAATTAACTGCAAACTGATGTATTAGTCAAACCAATAATAAAACTGAAAATACTAAAAAATAGACATGGTCAAATGATGATTTATATTAAAAATTAAATTAATTGTATGTAATAAGTAAGAATTCAGTAAAAATATAAGTAATAGCAAATAATAACTATAACAGAATTAGGAGTATATTGGTACCAAGTTTTTAATTGGTGTGAAGTCCACAACTTTTGTAATTGGATTCAATCTATTTGAAGATGTCATATGTCTGAAACCAATCATATTTTAACAAGTACTACTCATGAAGTGTGAGAGATTTATCTTATAATTGTTAATTTAATATATATATATATATATAAACCAATTAAAACAAAGATAGCACACAGATAGACACAGGAGTAATTTACTTCTATATTTCGACCATCGTCGTCATCAGGAGGATTATAGTTATTTTAACTCATCTCCTAATTAATAGGTTTGTTAGACAAATGGAAAAATTAATAAGATTATAAACGGCAATACATTGTATCACTTAAAGAATTATGTTCAAATTCTTATTTCCATATATATATATCAATATCAAACCACAATAAAAAAATGGGAAAACAAGATTAAGATCTTTCAACCGTAACAAGCGGTCTTCGTCAGAGTTAAAAACCCACTGACGGTTGAAAGATCTTAGTCTTGTTTTCCCATTTTCTTATTGTGGTTTGATCATTGATTGTTATTTCACGTGTTTATGTGAAATATATATATTCACTTAATAAACATAAAGACGATTCAAACTGGACACAATACGGGTTCAAAATAGAAGAAGAGTAAAGAAACACCCATTCAATCTCAAAATTTCGGGCAATCTGTTTTTAGTAGAAATGAGAAATGCTGAACAAGAACGTTGTAGACGTAACGCCAAATAAAACCGGGTAACAACGGGTTACTTACTGTTGCGTCTAATAGGTGCTTGGTTTCCCATTCTCTTACCTCCTGAAGATGAATTGCCCAAAATGTTGAGTTTGTAAGTGTCTTTTTTTACTCTTCGATTTTGAACCTGCATATGTATATAATCGTTGCAGTTTGCTTCTCAACTTGAGTACTTTGTACTACTTCCTGATGATAACGGATGTCGAAATATCAAAGTGAGTTCTGTAATGACTTTCTCTCTTCTTTTCTATGTGTTTATATATATATATATACAGGTGTATAATGTAATCGGGATTCGGTCAATTTTCCAGGATCAAAATCAAACTCTCAATGCCGACGTTTCGGTTTTATTTAAAACCTTTTTCATAGGCCTACAAACAAAGGATGACAAGAAATCATATATAAACATCAACATATAACTAACATCAAAATGGAATATTACAGTTGTGAAAAAACAAAAATATATATACAAGTAGAAGTAATAGAAAAGCAATAAACATTTTTATGAATTTACAGAAGTCAGAATTTTTGAATTAGAAAAATGATGAAATTTACATTATATAAAATGAAGTAACAATAGATAGTTAGTGAACTAACATCTTAACTGGTCAAAAACTTGGACCAGACTAACTGATTACAATTACATGTAAACCGAACACTGTTCACTCAAAGAACACAAAAGGAACTAAGGAAATTAAATTTCACTAAAATCAACTTAACACTCCTGAATAAATAGTGTTCAAATTGGTAATGTCACTTCTATGATTAACTGAACTTAGATCTTTTTTAATATATAGCATTTCGAGGGTCTTTCTTCTTTGCTCATCTTGTTCTTTATCTACTATAATTGCTTCTTCAAAATCGAACATGTGACCTTCGTTTAAGGCATGGAATGCTAAAGCAGTGGCGTTACTTTTATTAGTTCTTATTGAATAAGAATGTTGATAAAGTCTTTCTTTTAAAAAACGACTTGTTTCTCCGTAATAACGCTTGTCGCAGTCTTTACATTTGATCGCATAAATGAGGTTACTTTGTAACTCCTTTGGTATTTTTTGTTTCAAATTTGAAAATAAAGACTTGACTTTTCTTTTGTTATAAAATGCCAATGTAACTTCAGGTACATTTCGTTTGAAAACTTTTCTAATTGATTGTGATAAGCCCTCAACATACGGAAATTTGAAATACTTTTTATTTAAAACTTCAAGTTCAGCATGATTTTGATTGGAATGTTCTGGTTGTTCTCTTGTATATTTAAACCAATAACGTTCAATTAAGTTGTTTGGATAACAATTTTTCTGCAACAATGACTTTACCCTTTTCTTATTTTCTTTTAGAAAACATGGACTACTAATTTCAACAACCTTCTTAACTAAATTTTGAACGCAATTCAATTTTTGGTTTACAGAATGAGAGGAGTGATAGTTCAGTATTCTTCCTGCACTGGTAGGCTTTCTATACCAATCCGTTAAAATAATGCCATTTTCACCTCTTATAACTTTTACATCTAAAAATGGCAGATTTCCGTCTTTTTCTATTTCATAGGTAAATTGTAGACGATTATGAAAAGAATTAAACGTATTTAATACATACTCTTCTTCTCCTCTTTCAATAATTAAAAATAAATCGTCTACATATAATTTAATAAATTTCACCTTCGTACCTAATTTATTAATACAGTCTTCTAATAACTCAATCATAACTATATTAGCAAGGATTGGTGAAATTGGAGATCCCATAGGTAGTCCAAATTTTTGTTTATAAATAATATCATCAAAGGTGAAATACCTTGCTTCACATATAAGATCTAGTATGGATAGGAAAACCTTCTTTGACATTCCAACCTGTGATTTTATCTTATTCCATTGCTTATTTACTAAATTAAATGCTAAATCCAAAGGAATGTTAGTGAATAATGATTGAACATCTAGTGAAATCATAATTACATTATCAGTTAGCACTTGGTTTGACAGCGCTTGTTTGAATTCTGAAGAATTTTTTACGTTCAACTCATTTTTGCTTGTAATATAGCTAAGATATTACCAGATATGATTTTAAGAAACTATATTAGTTCAATGAATAGTCTCAAAGAATCTGTATTTAATAAAAGTAAATTAAATTTGCAAAAGAAGATGAATAACCTGCATTTAAAACAAGGTAAAGGTTTCTTTGACTTTTCTGGAGAGTTGGCTATAACAAATTTAACTAATGTTGAAATTCCTAGGGATAGCCTCCATTTACTTTCATTAGGAGAAAAGTTTGCCATAGAAATTGGTAAAAAAGAAGATATCCCTACATTTGACATAATAGGAGACTTAGAAAAGATATTTTCATGTGTAAACATGGAAAATAGTGATGTCATTAGAAGCCAATGTGTAAATATAATTACAAACCACGGGAATAGATTAAATAACTCATCAAACCGTATGAAAAGACAGAATGCTTGTGTAGAACGTTGCTACAAGAAAACTTGTAAATTTCTGAAAGAGCATAAGGACATTGTGGTTTGCAAAAGTGACAAATCTGGTAATACAGTGATAATGAAAAAAGCAGAGTATAAAGCAAAGATGAAAACTCTATTGGAAGATAATGATACATACTCAATCACAAGAAGAGATCTTCATCAACTTTACGTAATAAAGTAAATAAGATTGTTGATGAATTAAAGAAGACACTATGCATTGATCTACGTCAAGCATCAATTTTGAAATCTTATAATGGAATAGCACCAAGAATATATGGGTTAGTAAAACTACACAAGCAAGGCTTTCCTCTCCGTCCTATTGTATCATTCATCGGTAGTCCAACTTACGAACATTCTAAATATATGGAAAAATATCTTAGCTATATTACAAGCAAAAATGAGTTGAACGTAAAAAAAAATTCTTCAGAATTCAAACAAGCGCTGTCAAACCAAGTGCTAACTGATAATGTAATTATGATTTCACTAGATGTTCAATCATTATTCACTAACATTCCTTTGGATTTAGCATTTAATTTAGTAAATAAGCAATGGAATAAGATAAAATCACAGGTTGGAATGTCAAAGAAGGTTTTCCTATCCATACTAGATCTTATATGTGAAGCAAGGTATTTCACCTTTGATGATATTATTTATAAACAAAAATTTGGACTACCTATGGGATCTCCAATTTCACCAATCCTTGCTAATATAGTTATGATTGAGTTATTAGAAGACTGTATTAATAAATTAGGTACGAAGGTGAAATTTATTAAATTATATGTAGACGATTTATTTTTAATTATTGAAAGAGGAGAAGAAGAGTATGTATTAAATACGTTTAATTCTTTTCATAATCGTCTACAATTTACCTATGAAATAGAAAAAGACGGAAATCTGCCATTTTTAGATGTAAAAGTTATAAGAGGTGAAAATGGCATTATTTTAACGGATTGGTATAGAAAGCCTACCAGTGCAGGAAGAATACTGAACTATCACTCCTCTCATTCTGTAAACCAAAAATTGAATTGCGTTCAAAATTTAGTTAAGAAGGTTGTTGAAATTAGTAGTCCATGTTTTCTAAAAGAAAATAAGAAAAGGGTAAAGTCATTGTTGCAGAAAAATTGTTATCCAAACAACTTAATTGAACGTTATTGGTTTAAATATACAAGAGAACAACCAGAACATTCCAATCAAAATCATGCTGAACTTGAAGTTTTAAATAAAAAGTATTTCAAATTTTCGTATGTTGAGGGCTTATCACAATCAATTAGAAAAGTTTTCAAACGAAATGTACCTGAAGTTACATTGGCATTTTATAACAAAAGAAAAGTCAAGTCTTTATTTTCAAATTTGAAACAAAAAATACCAAAGGAGTTACAAAGTAACCTCATTTATGCGATCAAATGTAAAGACTGCGACAAGCGTTATTACGGAGAAACAAGTCGTTTTTTAAAAGAAAGACTTTATCAACATTCTTATTCAATAAGAACTAATAAAAGTAACGCCACTGCTTTAGCATTCCATGCCTTAAACGAAGGTCACATGTTCGATTTTGAAGAAGCAATTATAGTAGATAAAGAACAAGATGAGCAAAGAAGAAAGACCCTCGAAATGCTATATATTAAAAAAGATCTAAGTTCAGTTAATCATAGAAGTGACATTACCAATTTGAACACTATTTATTCAGGAGTGTTAAGTTGATTTTAGTGAAATTTAATTTCCTTAGTTCCTTTTGTGTTCTTTGAGTGAACAGTGTTCGGTTTACATGTAATTGTAATCAGTTAGTCCGGTCCAAGTTTTTGACCAGTTAAGATGTTAGTTCACTAACTATCTATTGTTACTTCATTTTATATAATGTAAATTTCATCATTTTTCTAATTCAAAAATTCTGACTTCTGTAAGTTCATAAAAATGTTTATTGCTTTTCTATTACTTCTACTTGTATATATATTTTTGTTTTTTCACAACTGTAATATTCCATTTTGATGTTAGTTATATGTTGATGTTTATATATGATTTCTTGTCATCCTTTGTTTGTAGGCCTATGAAAAAGGTTTTAAATAAAACCGAAACGTCGGCATTGAGAGTTTGATTTTGATCCTGGAAAATTGACCGAATCCCGATTACATTATACACCTATTCTATCCAACGGTTGATATATTATTGAATTTGTTATATATATATATATATATATATATATATATATATATATATATATATATGAAAAAAGACAACACATAAAAGAAACGAGAACACTTACTAAATCAATATTTTGAACTGAAGTTTGTCATCAGGAAGAGACTAGAAGGGAAGAGGTACGTGCGTTCAGGAGAGCAAGTGGAAGGGTATATTGCTACCAATCAGTTATATCATTAATCACCATTACAGTTGTAGTTATACCAGGAAAATTCTATAATAGTTCATGATTCTTCATGCGCAATAAAGATGAGTAGTTAGATTATTTTGCAACAACCTTTTTTTTAGGGATTATTCGAAATTATTTATTATAAAAAATCATGACAAGTGACAAGCAAAATGTTAGAAACGTATAGCCTGAGTGGTTACTATTGAGTGTTGGAAACATTGAATCAAAAAATGTTATTCATCACATTTAAATTGAATTTGTCAATTCAAATATTATTTGACAGTGGAAATATGATAATAAATGATAATGATAAAATTTGATATACATATCAAATACTGAATAATTTACAATGCTACATTTGTAGAAAATGATTTATTGAATAAACGAATTGAATTTCTATCTTTTGTCAATTTTTTTAAAAAAATAGAATAGAAACTAAATAAGTTTACGTTTTAAAAACAAAAATATTAAATAGACAATCTGTATTCTTGATTAGAATGAGAGGTTTTAGTACGATGATCGTGTTTCAACGTTAGTAGAACAAATTACCTTCTCAATAAATGTATAATGATATTAGGTTATTACATTCTTTTCACTGCTTTTAAATAGTTTATTAAATTAAAAAAAATGTATTAATTTCATTGAAAACCATATCAATCAAAATGTATTAATTAAAACCAGATAAATCGTAACATTTCCACTTCATAGAAAAGAATTAAAAACATGTCAAGTATTCAACAATTGTGTGTTACAGTGATGAAGGTGAAAATGTGAACTTGTTGCAGATCATTCTACTTGAATAATTCTTTCTGAAGATTTAAATGCAAGAATATCTAAATCTTATGAATAATGTTTTGATTTAGTGATGGAAATAAGGAAAATGCAAAGCAGGAGGGGTCAAAAGTATTAAAGCGCTGTAAGGTTTCCCTCCCTGCAAAGTTATATGAAACAAAGCTAAATAAATATTGAACAAAAATATTAGGGAAATGAATATGTCTTTAATACTAACTTGACTTATAATGAAAGCACCAAATATATTTTATGTGTGATCTAATTAGTTTTGTGCAATGGATTCTATGATCCAATATAAAAAAAAACGACTTTATTTAGATGTTAGTTAGATAACCAGAAGAAACAATATTCAAATATTTCAACAAAATATAAAGTTTTAAGTTACCTATTCTAAAAGGTGGACATTCATTGGGAAAGAAAAAGAAGAGCAATTCTTACCTCATATCAACCGTCGTTTTTATGAATTTTTATACTTTTACGAATTTTTAGGATTAACTCATAAACGTGGTACTGCGTTTTTATAAGTTTATTGTAGGAGTTAAAAAGAATAACAAAAATGTTAACGCTACAAATAAATTTTGCTGACAAAAGCGTGTTCTGAAAGAAAGTGCTTTAGAATTGATTTGTTTATAAGTACGCAATTTTTAAAGAGTCCTGTCAAATATGCTACTGTAAGAGAATTTCTTACTAGTCATTATTCTGAAAGATGTTGAAATTTCAGAGATATCTGTTTGTGGCAAGACAGATGAAAATTTACTGCTGCTCTAATAAGACTGATAGAACAGTAGGAGACTAAAAATGATGTCAAAACATTATGCTGAAAAACAAACAAACAGACCATAACTCCTAAAGACTAGATGAAGGGTAAACCAATAGATGTAGTAGAAGACTAACAGCTTAAACAAGATGGGAAACAGGAGTGACAGTTGAGTGAGTTTGAAGCAAGATGTTGTGGCAAACAAGTATAATTAGTTAAATATATATATGAATTAAGAGACTTAGAGAGAGTGTTGACTTCGTGTAAAAGAGTAGAACAAGCTTTGGTTTGGTTCATAAGTGCAAAGTCTGACTGAATTAGAAGAACGGATAATGTCTTAACTAACGCCTAGTTTTTCATGCCAGGACAGATTTCAGCAAGTAATTTTATAAACAATAAAAGACGAACAAAAAAATAAATAAATGGCTTAAACAACTTGTAAAAACGAAATTTCATTTTTTTTAAATGTATGTATGGTAAGAAAACAACAAGTTGAAAGGGGCCAGGTTAGCTCAGTGGTTAGCGTACTCGCCTTTGAACTGGTAGGTCCACTGATCGATACTCACCTGGCCCTCGATTTATTCACTTGTAAGGTGAATAAATATGAGCATGTCGTCCCTCGGAGAGAACGTTAAGCTGTCTGTTCCGAGTCTTTACGATGTCAGGTACTCGTTAAACATCCCTAATCTAAATAGATTTGAGTGAGGCAAAATATAGGACTCCTAATGTAGAATCTTGATTGTGTTGTATCAAAAAGGACACAATATTCGGTCTACGTGTGTTCCGCTATAGGACAGCCACTGAAACCTAAAGGGTTGCCTACTACTACTACTACTACTACTAACATGTTGAAAGATTCTAACTAACGCCCTGATTCAGATAGACATGACAAAATAAGCAAAGTACTTGAACGTACTTTGTACAAATAAGCTTTCAATCACAAATAATTTTATGATTACGATTTTTTTTGCTGTTTTATACATTCTGCTCACTCAGGCACACACACACACACACACACACATATAGTGCTAATAATGTGACTTTCCCATGATGCAATATTAGCCATAAATAAGTGATACATCTACACTAGAGGGGCCAATTCTCAGTAAAACATGAACTTGATTCATCAAAGAATGTGATCTTGTAACGCAAACACACACACACATGCACACATACATACTTATGATAGAGTCGTTGGGGTGGGTGCTTATCCAAAAGTTTGTGTAAATGTTACACTCCACAATCCTTGTTATATCAAACTAACATTCTACACAAAATGTGACTCATTTTTTAGATGTGGCTCATGGTTTGGTAGCAGTTATGTATGATGGGAAATTCACTTTTTTTGCCAAAATCTGTTTTTAGACATTTTTTTTCCTAACCTACTAATTTTACAGTTATGAAATTTTTACATTATCATTGTGGCTATAAAAACAAAAACACTCAGGCTTTTAAAACAACAGGTAATTTTTTTTTCATATAAATGCATAAATTTTGACTTATTATTCAATCTGAATGTTTCTGAGAACGATACGGTTCAAAATAAAATTATTCCAAAAAATAAACCTTTATCTAGAAAACGAGTTATATTTACAAATTATTACTTTATAGAACGTTTTCTAATCTCAATAAAAGATCTCTAGTCTGATATATTAAAGAGTGACATAATCATTTAATGTTACTGGGAGCACCAGAAACAAGGGAAGTAGTCAGTAAACAATTGAGAATGTTTAGAACCATATAATCATATTGTAGTTTTGAGCATTTTGAACTACACACCTTAGCTTTTCACAGAAGTGAAACTGATATATCTATCAAGAAGAAATGATTTGGCAAGCAGCACCCAGTCTTATTTATAATAAGTTCCACAGTCCTCGTCAGGCAGCATTAGAAAGAACATTCAAAAAGGAGCCGAAAAGAAAAAAGAACAAATATCAAGAAAATATTATTCAGA
This sequence comes from Hermatobates lingyangjiaoensis, assembly GCA_026182355.1. Taxonomy (NCBI): domain Eukaryota; kingdom Metazoa; phylum Arthropoda; class Insecta; order Hemiptera; family Hermatobatidae; genus Hermatobates; species Hermatobates lingyangjiaoensis. The sequence goes on from JAPFBL010000329.1 coordinate 2,176,128, forward strand.
CTCCCTGAAATTTCGATATATTGAAAGCTACTTGAAAACATTTACTGAAGGTTTTTTTCTTTCAAATCCATAATGGTGGTCCGCCAAAGAAAAAACGATACATTTTGATAAATGTAATTACATTACATTTGAAATTAGTTACCCATGAAGTTCTAAAATTAGAGACCACTAACTAGGGTTCCTTTTTATTCTCACAAATTCCTTTCAATATACAATACAAACAAGTTTTGTAAAGAATGATGTATTCTCAGAGAGAGAATTTAATAATGTATTCAGATCATCTATTGAAAATTTCTATGTAAAAATGGATACTGTATGTCAATACAGTTAGTGGAAGATAAAGATTTTCATCATGTACCTAAATCTACAGATGTGAGGGATACTCCTCTATGAACTTCTATGAATGTCATTAAAGAATTTAAAATCTGATATTTAATTTAGTTTCTTCAGTGGAATGTAATACTCGTATAATACAGTTATGTATCGGTGTGTACGCTTCCGATGAGATTTAGGCTCTCAGATTAATAATTTTAATAACATGTCAGATTGATCAATGAATCCAATTTCTATAACTCATAATGTTATTGTAGTGACAATTAAAGGAATAATAACTAATTGATATACATATATGTATTGCCATATTAAAACAAAACGAAAATCAGCTGGTTGTCAACTCAACATTTGAATGCATGTGGATTCAACCAGACTTTTTGTATGCATGTGAATGTGTTAATATTTTTATGTGTATTTGTCTACATGAATGTAGATATGCATAGGTAATTGTATGTGTATGATCAAGTCTTCTAACAAATTTACAAATTTCTCAGCCTCTCTAGGTTTCTTGGTGATTTCTTTTCTTATACAGCTACGAGCGTAGCTGTAATTGTAGTATTGTGACTTTTCCAAGTGATGATCTTTTTAAAATAATATTTTAACACCATAACACACTGTTAAATTTCAATAATATGAAACCAAACGGTCATTAACTCCTGTATATTTATTAGTTCCGATAAGTTGAAATCAAAAATGGTTCTCTGAACAGTTCTGTAATGATCTTATACTTTTAAGAGGTTAAATCATGTGTACAAAATATAATGTGTACAATGGAGCAATTTTTAAACGGAAGCCTGAATATATATTCAAATATTAAATTTTAATCAATGCAGTCAGAATTATAGCGACAATTTAGAAAAACAAGTAGTGGTTAGTAAACACTGAGCAAAAACCAGATGATGTTTTTGATAAAGGTAAACAATTGAGTCTTTCTCTATCTATTAATATTGCAAAAATAATTATCAGTGACTCCAATTTTTTGAAATGCAAAAATTTTAAACCTTAAACATTTTATAACCTTAAAAGGTAAAGAGTTATGTTATTTCATTTTTTAAATTTTATTTTATACATATTTTAATTATTTTTTATTAATTATTTATAAATATTTTTTTATTCTTTCTCATTTTTATAATTTATATTTTATTGTGTCCTTTAAAATTATTTTTACTTTAATCTATGATTTTAATATTTCTTATACATCTTAAGTTTTTAATAATTTTAACATATAATTTCTTTTAATATTCTTCATAATATTCTTTTAATATATATAGTTCCTTTTCTTTTTTAGTATTTATTTCTTTTTTTACTGCCATATTAATTATTATTATTTCTCAGTTTTTCACTCTTTCCCCTTAATCTTTGTTTATTTTTCTTACTTGTCTTTGAACCAGGTACGCTTGTGACAACAATGTTGATCTCCGACCATCAGCGTCCCTATCTCTTCTATCTTGATGAGAGTTAAACCAAAAATTATGGATTTAAAGTGTGTTTTTATTATTTACTATGCACTTATAGTTTATTCTGAAAAGTATATATATATATATATATATATATATATATATATCAGGTAACTCACCACAATGATTGAACATAATCGCTCGGAGGCCTTTCGTTTTCACGTCGTGAGAGAGCAACTGAATACGAGTTGTTGGCAGGTTATGGATTTTGATATAAGTTGGATGAAGATTGACATCATTGACAGTATTTTTCTCTATTACATTTGAAATAGTTTTGATTTGCTTAACTATTTCTTTAATTAGAAATTCGTCCAATTTAAAAGGCCACAAAATCATTTGTCATGTGTTACCTTACTATTTATATCACGTGTTATTGTGACAATTTTGTATATATACTCGTATATATGAAAAAGGCAACACATAGAAGAAACGAGAAAACTTACTGGATCAATATTTCGAACTGAAGTTTGTCATCAGAAAGAGAGTAGAAGGCAGGAAGAAGAAGAAGAGGCATGTTATTTTGGTTTTGTCGATTTGGACCACTGTCGACAGTGGCTAGCTCTGTGAAATCAACTATAACTGAATATTCCAAATGTTTGCTTACACTTTACTAAGAAAGTAGTCTCCGCAATATATTAACAATTACATATTGCTGTATTATGTGAAAACATAAATATCTCATGGTATTCTAAGGAGGAATTCTGAAATATAATCTTCAGCTGTTTAAAAGCAAATTACATTTATGATATTGACAACCAAATCCCAATTTCCTAGATAATATGAAGCAAGTTTTATATTATATTTACTTGTACTAATGTCTGGTGTAGGCCCCTCTGAATTTTTTTGACGTCATACAATTAGATTATACTATGAAACTGCTGAGTTCATTATTTAGAGTTGTAATAGGAATTACTCTAAACTGAGAATAGCATTAGTATGTAGATGTTTATACAATTTTACATAAGGAAAATCATTATCATTTTTTACAAATTATTTTATTTTAAGTGAAATTATGAAATTCAAACATCTGCAAAACTAATATTAGTATTGAAGATAAATTATAAGGACATGACTTTTTGGTATATCTTTTTAACGTCCTAAAATTGTTAATATCTCTAAAATGAACCGATATAACCTTAATCATTTATTGCATATAAGTCAGGTTGTCGAGCGCCTTGCAAGATGAACTGTTGAGATTGGTAGCTGGATGATGTTGAAGTCTCAGAAGCCGAAGAGAGGTAGGAGATAGTGGTAGGAGCCGCAGCCGGGGGCTATCTAAATGAAATCGGCACGTCCTCTATCTGGCATCGCGTCTCAGATCCCATCTAGCGCGTATCTCCCATCAGCTCCAATAGTTGTATATTTATAGATTAATATTACCTTTCATTTTGTCCCTTATCTCACTTCTACAAGCCTCTCTACTATAACGGTATATACAATCCCGACAGAGAACTGCCTTCTCTTCATTGTCCATATCTCTAAGAGTCTCTCTCTTCCTATCAATAACAACGGGCATTGTCAAGCTGCTAATGCTTGATACAACCATAGCGGTACTAAATGATGTAAGCTCTCATTTCATTCTTTACTTTATATTTCTTTGTTTTAACAAAGTTACCTGTAGACATTATGATTACTTCGTAATAGACATTTATAAGAGTTGAAGGGTCAAAACTGTTTAGGTTCTTGTGCCCCATATAACACATATGATATTAGAGGCGCTGAGTAAATAACAAAATAAAATACTATAAATAACGGAAAATCATCTCATCTTTAACTGAAAGGGAAACTTATACTACAGAGAATTTGTAATATTTCCTTTTAAAACATTTATTCAGACATTCATCTGTATTCATTATAACATGTAGCCAAAGTACCAGCATAGTTGGACTCAGTCAATAGAACCTACCAATATTTAGCTGTTTCGAGTATAGTGACCTGTGTCACTCGACTTTGAAAATTTATGAAATTTCCAAACCAATAGGTGTTTGTAACAGAACTGCAATTATTACTGCACTTAAGTTTGGTCTCCAACGACCGGGGTCTCAGGTGTGTGATGTGTTATGTACGTGAATTGTGTATTATATACTTTATCGTAAGACTAAAAAACACCTACAATGACACATTAAAACAGGATCTGAATGTTTAACAATAAAGTAAAAAAAATGGGGTTTAGATTTCGTAATGTGTTTTCATAACTATTGATTAATGTTCATCAACTGATTAATAATAATAATAACAGAACAATAATTCTTAAACTTTTGAAGAGAATAGCTTACTGTTGGGAAGGGCCAATTTTTGTACATTCACGACAGGATATTAGCTATTCTCTAGATCTATTCTTACAGTTGTTTCTTTTCTGAAATATTTTTAACAAATATTTTCACAAGTGAGTTTATTCTAAGTCATTTATTATATAATAACATTATTATTATTATATAATGCCAGTATATTATATATAATAGTTATTACTATCGTAAATAGTTGCTATTGTCTTCCGACCAGTTCAGCACGTAGTACATCTTTAATTAGCACTACGTTTACTTTTCGAAGTTATTTTGATGATTCTCTCGTTAAATAACTTTTGTTTCGTCACAACTACCTCACATCCCTACCTCAACTCTTCTGATGACGGTTCAACCGAAAATTAGAGACAGTAAGAGTGTTTGTATTTTTGTTCTGTGTCTGTGATTTACTGTGAAACGTTTTTGGATCGTTTTCATATATACATATATGATTAAACCAGAATATGAAATGGGAAAAAAAGAATAAGATCATTAAACCGTAACAAGCGGGCTTCGTTAGAGTCAAAAACCTAACTGAAATACTAGATGCAGAAACATCTTGGTGAGGAGTTGAGAGAGGAAAGGTTTTTGACTCTGACAGCTACCTCTTGTTAGGTTGAAAAATCTTATTTTTTCCCATTTCATATTGTGCTTTGATTATTGTTTTTTATTTCACGTTTTTATGAGAAATCTTGTATATATATATATATATATTTATATAAACTAGAATTTTCAAAAGAACACACGAAAAGAAATCACTGAATTCACTACTATATTTCGATTTCCACGTCGTTTTTGGATATAGTAGTGAGTTCAGTGATTTCTTTTCTGTGTGTTCTTTAGAAAATTCTAGTTTATTCAGTTCGAAGAATCGTTTCATCTAATTGGTTATATATATATATATATATATATATATATATACAATTAGCAGAAAGGAGTTAGTAGTGAGTTCAGTGGTTTCCTTTCTATGTGTTCTTTTTTAAATTCTAGTTTATATATATATATATATATACATAGAAAGAAGAAGAGAAATAGCCCTGATTCATATGTTTCTTATGGCATTCTCTAGTCATATAGTCTATGTATTTGTCTGTTGTCTGTTTCGTAAACATGAAACTTTATCTAAAAGCAATTGTGCGCATTACTTGAAGGTTATTGTTTGAATATTAAAGTAATTAAAAAAGTTTTCTACAATTGCTAGAGATGATATTTACAAATAGTGGAACTTAGAACATTGTGATGAGAAAATGGTTATTTAAGAGTGACGATATGAGATAGTAATTGCAAGGAGAATGGAAATGTAAGCGAAGTGTAGATATTATTAAGTGTGTTAGAGAAGACGGGGAGAAGTTGTTGCTCCGACTGTCAGCGAACCGTTTCAAAGTTTCTTTGAACAAGCCAGCATGTTCATAGCCCACTGATGGAATAAGTTTCTTCACTCACTCTCGAATTGCTAAATAATATCGAGTAGGATTAATAACATCTACTAAGTTTTAATACCTCTATAACTCGGAAGCGTGTTGACTATTTCATCGCGCCAGTCCACCTAGCAACCAAGTCCGCTTTCCATAAATGTATATGTTTATTCAAATAGTAATATTACTTAGTCAGTAATATCAAAATATCTTTTTAAAGAAATTAAAAAAAAATATATTCTTCAATTTTTTTTAAACTACCAAACATAAGAAATAACTACGTAGGAATGCTTTGTTTACATAAGTGAACATAACTCTCGCTTCAAATAGATTTATGGCTTCCATCCGAGATAAGTTGTATATTTACCTGTCTCGTTTCGTACTTTTAAATCCTGATCAAGTCAGATACAGGTCTGTTGCATAACAGAATATAAGAGGTAAGAAAGATTGTTATATCTGTAATTGGAACTTAAGTCGATAAAAAGTTTTAACAGATCAGTTATTTAATTTCAAATTAACTTGTTTGAAAGAAAATAATATATAACATACCTAAAATAAAACATAATAAACCACTATCAGAATAATTTATTATCAGACTGTTTTTAATAAAAATTTTGTTTTGTCTATGTTCTAAGTAAATAAAAATAAGTTGTTTCAATGAAACGTAATATAAAACATCATTTAGAGAGGTAAATATTAAATATAGTGTTTCAGATTAATTATTTATTCCAATTTCAAATTGTGGTGACTAGACGTTGGGAAATGTTGTCACAATATATATTTGAACCTTGTAGTTAAGAGGCATTGATGGAGGTAGTTTCTTAGAATGTACAATATTACATTAAGAAAAAATTAATAAAATTATATAATATTAAAGATATTAAAATGCAATATTTATCAAAATACTTATAAGATATTGATATGTAATTACCATGTATGAAAACAATGATTAATTACTATCCAGGCTATAGTAAATGAATATCAATAAATTATTAGTGAAAACTGATATTTATAACTATATAAACGGAATACATAATTGTACACATTTCATCCAGAAACTAGGTTAAAGTATTGCCAACACTTTGATGCAAATAGAAAATAAGTTAATTTAACATAAGCTATTCATTAATACCATGAAATTCTAAAGTTTCTAATTTACAATAAAATTCTAAATTCTATGCTTTACTAAGTAAATTCTATATTTACATGGCATAAATGTTTAGAAAAACATATGTCTTCAATGTGCATGTGGTTTATGGTGCTTATTAGTGAGTAATTTTTGTGAAATGGCACAGTTATGAGATCATAAAAACTCAAACAAGGAGAGTGAGACATAATTTAAAGAAAGGGGTTTAAATTGATTTTACAGCTTCAGAAATGTGTTGTTTCTGAAGCATTAATTCCTTTAAAGCTTCGAGCAGACATATTTTGAGAACAGAAATTATATTCTATACCACTAAAGCAGACTGGATTTTATTTTTATTTTGTTTTTTTTTTAAGGACTCATATTATAATTTGTAGAGGAGGGAGCCTACCTCGGAAAATAAAACAGCGGGGGTTGATGTCTCTTGGGTGGCGACATAAATATTCCTCAAATAACCCCCAAACGACATTTATGTGAAATTGCACCCTCTGAGACAATATAGGTCCGTTATTCTATCAAGAAATTTCAAACCATTGTATTTTATCACTTTGGATTCATAGGAAACGATATTTTATGGAAATTACAATATGAATTCAGAATATTTGGAATATATGCGTCATTTCTGAATAAATAAAGGGAGACATATTCCCTTGTTCTCATTCTACATTGGAATAAGCTCATTTATTTGGTTATGGTTTATAGGTCATAGTTACTTGGACAAAATAAATATCAACTAACTGTGTTATTTTCACAGTTTCTATCATTTGTTCAAATAAACAAAAAGTTCCCATCTAAAAAGTCGTTTACAAGAAAAATATGTATATTATGTTTCGCAATTTCTACCTCCTTTTTTGATGAGATGGCGATTAATGTACGGACAATCGTTACAAAAAAAAGTAAAAGAACATATTTTTGTTTACCAGAATATATTAATCTACACAACCAGTTAAGTGCAAAAGTTAAGTATAAAGTTAGATATTCTTAAACAAATAAATACTTTTTGAATAAGAACCAGTTAAACTAATTGGAAATGTACGTAGATTATGAAAATGTGCATTCAAGCATATGGTTTGTCTATATGTAGAGAATGTGTATTCCTTATTGTTATGAGTTGCAGAAGGAAATATTTAATGAATGGCTCATAGTTACAAATATATATATATATAAAGTTAGTTGTTTTTTTTTAAAATTTTTACACATTCATATCAGTAGAAAATTATATGATGAATTATAGCTTAAGTAAGGTAAGAGAAATATCATTCTAAAAAAAAGATTATAATCTGGAATAGTGGAACGTTTACTTATTTATTATTTAATTTTGCTGACTAAGAGTTATCAATTTTCTCTGTTTATCAGTTTTTTCTCACTGAAAAAAATCTGGCTGAGTTTTGACTCACTGAGTGCTTCTAAAAATCAATAATTATAATATATTATGAGAGAAAAATATCATTATTGTCCTGTAAAGGTTGTACTGATTTTTTTTTTATTTTATATACATAAACGTCTATACCATTCAATATAAAATATATAAAAAAAAACCAGAAGTCATCTGCAAAATTGTTCAGTTCATTGCTCATTCAGTATCCAATTTCATACGATTTTATATAATAATGTGAGGGACTAGGGAGGGGAATAGCAAATGTGGAAGAGTCTATATGCCAATCTACTTAATCTATGTCTTTAGATTCTATATCATTTCTATATAGATTTCATTATATCTTTAGATAATCTGGTATAATTAAGAGGATCCATATGAGTAACGCAAAAACATAAGTAACATTTTTGAGATAAAATTGTCAATAATAAATATTTCTTTCATTCGGGAATAAAGAATACAAGCAGAAATACCCGGCGTTGCCCGGGTCTAGAAGTTTTAAGTATAAAATTTGAAATGATCGAAATGAAAATTGGGTTCAATATTATTTTATGCATTTTTGTCTTACGATTCTTCATTCATGATCTACAGTCCCTTGAATTTTTTTTAACATTTTCAGGAGAATAGAGGTACCTAGGCTATGAAAGAAGCATCCTAGAGCAAAAAATCATTATATAACATTGAGCTCAATTTTTATTTCCAACATTTCATACTTTATGCATTAAGGCCGTAGACGCCATATTTCTTGAGAAAAAATGCAAAAACTAAAAATTGGCAAATTTTTGAGGTTTTTGGGCCTTAGGGGGCCGGGGTTAAGCTGCCCCCCAGAGTTTAATAGCCTAAAACCACCCCAAGACCTATAGAAAGTGACTTGCAAAAGAATTTTTGAAAAAGGTCCATTGTAGGCCGAATGCATAAGGTAGAAACATACATACAGAGCCACGAAGAGAATTTATATATAGATAGAGCTCGATTTTTATTTCCAACATTTCATATTTTATGCATTAAGGCCGTAGACGCCATATTTCTTGAGAAAAAATGCAAAAACTAAAAATTGGCAAATTTTTGAGGTTTTTGGGCTCTAGGGGGCCTGGGTTAGGCTGCCCCCCCAGAGTTTAATAGCCTAAAACCTCCCCAAGACCTATAGAAAGTGCCTTGCAAAAGAATTTTTGAGAAACGTCCATTGTAGGCCGAATGCATAAGGTACAAACATACATACAGAGCCACGAAGAAAATTGATATATAGATTCTGAAACTTTTTAAAAAAATGAAGGTCAAATCTACAATTTGTGAATGAAATTTGTTTGAAAGATAATGTGACACTTGGGACAAAAAAATTGATTTTTGAAAATTGTAATGTGAAACTTGTGACAAAATGTTTAATAGTTGAAATTGTTATGTCAAACTTGTGGCAAAAAAATAATTGTTTGGAATTTATAATTTGAAACTTTTAAAAAAAATTTAAGAAACTATTGATAATAGCTAAAGCTTTGTTAAAGTTAATAAGAAACCCATATAAAAATACAATAATTGTCTTTAATATCAATCTGAAAACAATAATAAAATGCCTGGTACCTGGTTGTTTCCAATTGAACAAAGCGTGTGGAAATATTATCATAAAGATTAACCTACCTGCGGCCGCCATTACAAATTAAAGTCAAAATGTAAACAAACAGGTTATACAGCAAACCTTATCTATTATAATATTTTTGGGATATTACATGAACCACAACTCTGATTTTCGATTTTTATTTCCAACATTTCATATTTTATGCATTAAGGCCATATTTCTTCCATGCATCTTCCATATTTCTTGAGAAAAAATGCAAAAACTAAAAATTGGCAAATTTTTGAGGTTTTTGGGCCCTAGGGGGCCGGGGTTAAGCTGCCCCCCAGAGTTTAATAGCCTAAACCACCCCAAGACCTATAGAAAGTGCCTTGCAAAAGAATTTTTGAAAAAGGTCCATTGTAGGCCGAATGCATAAGGTACAAACATACATACATACATACATACATACAGAGCCACGAAGAGAATTTATATATAGATTTATTAATTAATGTGATTTTTTAAATGTTTTTTGAAATTTCTTAGTCGCATTTTTTTCATTATTGATGTATAATACTCACTTTGATGATTTTTTAATAACAAAGAATTTGAAAATGATACCAAAGTATAACAATACTGTCACAAATTTGATGCAGAAGTGACAGTATGTGATTGTATGTGCAGGCATATTTTTGGTGGTTCTTCTGAGTTATTCTAATTGCAAAAGTTAAGATTAGCGCAATAAATAAATAAAATAATAACTATTGACTAATATTTTGTGTAAAACAAGAAACAATTATAACACATATAAAGCAAAAACATAGAAGACTGTTTATATATTAATCTTCACGGAGTACGATTTCATCACCGTCATGGGAATACGAACAATGATAGCTCTGCAGAGCGGCGAATTCATCTTCCAAATACTTGAAACCCCCCTCTTAGCAGATGAAATGAAATATATAGACAACTGATAGATGGCGTAACGATTCTTATTCATGAGTTTTTATCTTTGTGATTGGCGGATTAATCATGTTCTGTAATCACACAAGCTGGTCTGCGGGGCGGATGATAAATATCTGAAGGTTTGGCGTCGAGTAGGGAGCGTCAATTGACTATTTACAAATCATGTTTTTTTCCCACAATATGCAGATGAGAGTTTGGTGTGAAGATTCTGGTGGAGTAATTAATGGTGACTGGAGGGGGCACGGTGTGGATGGGCGGAGCGTGGTGTCGACGACATCCGGTGTGCACGAGCCGCAGCAACCGGCCATCTTGAAGATGAGACAATCGTCACTTCTCATTTCCTTCATGAAATGTTGACAGTGGACAATGAAAGACATGCGACTAGTAGAAGAAACTGATTTTTTAGAGCATCGACGACTGTAAGCAAGATAAATCACAAGACAACTTACAAACTCTCCGGTGTCATTTTAACGTTAACAGTAAAACATAAGAGCAATTTCCAAAACATCGGTGGCCGCAAAAGAAATATTATCATTGACAAACAGAGACCTCTACTAACTTCTGAAAGTTGGCCTATGAAAAAGGAACAGGACCATTTGGGAACTTGATGTCTCCATTTAGAGAATGACAAACCATTTAGAGAATGACACAAGATACCTCTACAGAACTTGAAATCCAGTGATTAATTATTTAAATCATATTAGATAACTTCAAAACAATCTTTTTGAAGAAATATAAGCTATTAAAACCACACTGAAAGTATTTAGCTGGGATTACAACCAGTTCCATATGGAACTCCTTGCGGTCTATGAATCATTGTGATGGGTTATATAGGTCAAGGGCAAGGTTTTATTGAACGAATTTTCATTTCAATTTGGTTTTACTCAGAAATTAAACTTCTAATTCAACCTTTAATTAATTAACCAAAGATTACATTCTTAAAATAGATAATGAATGGTTACAAATCATAGTTAATATGTTTGTATAAAAACAAAATTGTTTTGAATTGTATTATTTTATATAAATAACACCAAACAAGAGTTCCCAGCATTCTCAAGAATAGGTTAAACTCTGTTTCATTGCAAAATTCATTGTTTTATACATATAGGATAATATGCTATTGTGATTAGTGTTATAACACATTCACTGAAGATAGCGTTAAAACTTTTCCACATCAAAGTTGGAAAATTAATATTACATCAATACGGAAAGCGACGAAAACTAAATATTGATGAATCCTAAGGCATTGTGTACTTCGTACCGGCTTCGTGCTTCGTTACTTCAATGAAATGTCTCATTTTTCGGAATAATTTCTGATTTTATGGCACAAAAGTAATTTTTCTGCTAAATGTATATAAAAATATTTCACGTTTGGTAAAAATATTATTATATCTAAACAATCGAAAAATTGTTTCTAACTGCAGAAGATTGGAAAGCGTACAAAACTAGCTTAATTGTTGACACAAGGTGACATTTTTATTACATTTTTTTTATGCTCCTTGTGACTGAGCACTGCAACGATTGGTAAAGTCTTTGTTTTTTTTTTAATATTTTACGACGAAATAACCAAAATAAAATCATAATGCTATTTTACGTTGCGCACGAAAGCTGTTGAAGCCTTGACACAATAAAATTATGCCCAGTGATTGTTTACTTTTTGAATCAATTTTTTCGAAACTACAATAAGATGGAACGATTATTTTTAGTGTTTCGGAACTTTATTATAATTAAATCAGAAATAAGTTACCTTTGTAATTTATTAATAAAAGTTAAGAATTAATTAGGTAATTAATTATGTTAGTTTATTATTATTAGTTCATCGATTATTAACAAAACAGGAAGATTCTGTATTAATCATTACAAAATATTATATATATTGTAAAAATTATGATACAAATCACCGGACGAACTGGGACATTTTTCTTTAAAAAAATTGTCCCAAAAAAAAGAATGTACATTTAAATTCAGTGCTGATTAATATTTTACTTAATTATATTATTGCAGGATTATTTTTTATAATGTTTATAGTAATTGGTATTGCATAATATTAAAATAATTAATATGTGCTTCTGCAATTTAATCGTAGTAACAAATATTTACTAATGACTTCATATTTGTCATGGTGACCCAAAAAAATATTAAACTTTTTTTTGAAATATATGAACTATTATTTTAAATACCTAACAAGTGCAGTTCAGGTTTGTTAGTTAAATTGTTATTGCCCACTATTTGTCAGATCTCTGGCTGTTTCTATTCAGTAATTAGATTGGACTAAGCCCAGGAATGTCTATCATTATAATCCAATTGTGACTGATTTAAATATTAAATTGCAGCCACATTAAGATGAAGACTTTGTCTCAACTCTCACTCGTATCCAGTTAAACTAACACTGATTATTTCACATCTACTCAATTATAGCGTTTAGAAGAATATACAACCTAAACAAATATAAAAAAATATACAGCAAACAAACTGTAAATATAATAAAAAGGAATCTTAAAAAGAGATAATGTAATTGTTGTTATTGCTTTGGAACTCATTTTTTTACAAATATGTATTTAAAAAAATAATCAATGACCAAAACAAATTTTGTAGTTGCCTACAATCAACTTTACTATCAGTAAGCATAATATCAATTTTCTTGACAACCTGTAGAATTAGCTTAAATTAGTGTCTCTTTTGTAGTATAGAACGAAAAAGTCCATCCTTCATGCGTCAATTAATATGATTAATTCTTAAAGATAGTATTATTAACAAGAAAGAAATTATTATTATTATTAACAAGAAATATTATTATAAATTGCTCTAATGAATGTTTATGTATACAACATAAACATTCATTAGAGCAATTTATTAGACAAATAAAACATACCATGGTAAGGATAAGAAATTACATGAATGATTGGCGTTGAATCTTTTAGATGTAAGAATATTGTTGCACAAATATTTATAAAAGTCACGCGTATAATGTACAAAATCAATTTAATTTTGTATTGATATTAACTAAACAACTTTTGTTTTTATGGATGTTTTAAAATTTTTTTAACAATTTATGATCTCTGGCTTACCTGTAGGATAATTATATTCATATTTTTTCAAGGAATATATTCAATTTTTAATTACGTTTTATATTTTGATCCTTTATAAATCTATTGCAGTTGGAAAAAAAATTAATCATTTTTCTCTCCTTTTTATCAAAATCATAAAAATACAATTTACTCTGTGCGAGTGTTAGCTTTTTGAAGCGTGCTTCACACTGTTTTAAGATTGCTGTAATTATATATTCAGAAATAATACATTAGTAATTTGGTAGTTTTGCCTACTCAAATCAAATTCAATCAGGCTCAAATTCTAAGCCGGCATCTCACTTCAATCTATACAAATTTTTAAAAATAATAAAATGAACTATTAGATTAGAATAATAATGAACTGGATATTTTGTCAACAAAATAGTAGCTGTTCCATAGAACGAAAGAATCCATTCCTAATACTCCAGTATTACCCAAAGATAATATAATTCATAAATACAATAAAACCTACAAATGATATTAATATTAAGTCTCTTTCAACGGTGCAACGCATAATAGTTTGTTAAGAAAATTCATCTTACCTCTGATAATACCAGAAATAGTATATTAAAATTTTCAGGTAAAATTGTATTATTTTTACATCTTATAATAAATCATTAAATTATTTAAAATTATTAAATTAAACCTATAAACAATTTAATTTTAGTCGATTCTGGTAAAAAATTCTAAGTCAATGTAAACAATGTACTTAATGTAAACAAATCCGACAAGTATAGCAAATGATCCGTTAGTCTAGGTTAAATATTCACTTTGTATCTATTATTCTTTTTGATTTATTATTCTTTGCCGCAGTTGAAATTATCTGATTAATTTTTTATAAATTGATAATCTTTTGTTAAATTTTGTACTAAAATTGTATTGTTCTATAACGAATAATTTAGAGGAAAAAAGAAAATAAAAACATTTTTTCTGAAAATATAAATTATACCATAGCGGCTCTTTCGTTTTTTTTAATATTAAAACAAAATATCTCAACTCATTTCCCATATAATACTCTATTGTTAGGTACAACTTCATTTTTATTGTAAAATCGGTAGGTCTTATGTCCTCCAGAGAAACATTCAGTTTGAATCATAAGTCAAAATTTTTATATTTTTATAAAAAAATATTTTCAGTTGTTTTAAAAATCTACAGATTTTTTCAGTTGTTGGTTTTATAGCCTTCTAACATAATAACAAAACTGCAAGTCCCTAGAGTAAGTAGTTTAGAAGAAAGGAATGTCTTCTAAAAAGGCATTTTAGTAAAAAAAAAATCACATCATGCATAATTGTTCCATACAATAGGGTTCATCTACATTATGAGGCCCATTTTTGTGTAAAATATCAATTTGATCCACCCAATTCTAGACTGTAGCGTAGACACAAGCTTTTGGATACACCAAATACAATATTAACGATACATGGATTGTTGTAACAGCAAACGAAATTAAACAAGTATTTATTGCCAAATTAATTAGAGGAATACGGTTAGTAGGAGGTAATAAGCCAGATTGTGTGCGCTCAACAGTAATGGAAGTACAAATAGTATCAGACGCAATGTTAAGTATATAATTTACCTAATAAATTTAATCTAATGTTTGTAGTATCAATTTCTCGATTTCCATGAAAATGTCATGAATTGTTTTAATTCTTGAAATAATATCATAATTTTTACTATTGATAATATAAATTAAAACCAACTCATTCTTAATCAAAATGATATCTCTAATTAATAATTAGTCTATCAGGGCTAAATAACACCAAAAACGTTATTACTGTAGATCAATGTATTAAAATTAGAATTAATTTTTTGTGAAAAGATAGTTAGTAGTTAGCTAGTTATGCATCTACATAGTTTGGAATCTGAAGTGCTGTTCAGTTCATAGTCTTTGTAAGCCTTTGTAAAAGTACCACTAAAATCGAAGGATATACGAGTATGGTTTATGAGTGACATGAGGTTAGTCTTGCACCATCAGTACAACTGGCAAATGAAGACAATAAAACTAAGTGATAATCTTGTATACGATACTGAAAATAAATTCTAGCAGTCATAAAAATAATGTTTTATTTCATGGCTGTTATAATGTTCAACGTTTTGACGTATTTAATTGTTTTTTGAGCATAACAAAGTCTACTTTTGATGTTTTTCAACGTTATTTTTGTGAACAATTGTTGTGTGTGTCAAAAGTCTACTTTTGATGTTTTTCAACGTTATTTTTGTGAACGATTGTTGTGTGTATCAAAAGTCTACTTTTGATGTTTTTCAACGTTATTTTTGTGAACGATTGTTGTGTGTATTTACACAAAAATAAACCTATTGCTGGCACTTTACAGGCACTATCGTTTAAGGCATGAAATTAATATTTCGAAAAACATAAGCACTAATATAAATATGCCCAATTGTTTTTCTGCAACATTGCATTATTTGAAGTCATTTCATGAGCCAAAATATGATTTTTGTCATTTTTTTTCCTAAACTATTAACTTCAGGATGTTACAATATGGGATTTTTAGGAAACTGTCAAAAGCATTACACGATAAAAATTTTCAATTTTTTTAACTACAGAAAGAGTGAGCTTTTTAATAAAGGTAAATAATATGACTCATGATATATTTAGAAAATATATGACCGTAGTAAAATATTACACTTTAAAAAGCACTTTTTATGGGAATGAGTTGAATATGTTTTTCAAACTTATTAATTCAAACTTTTTCAAACAAATTAATAAATTTTATTAATGCAAAGAAATGTTGAAGTTAATTTTATTTTAATTTTTTTACGTTAAATAACTAATTATAGAAAAGGATGTTTTTATTTGATTCCAATCAAACATAACTCTTGTTTTTTAGTTCACTAGAAAGCATTTATAGATTTATTGCCATATATAAGGTTAGTACTAATCTTAAAAATATAAGAAAATCTGAAAAATAATATATATTCACCAGCGTGAAAAATGGTTGTCTAGCAAAAGTTTTATAATCAGTATAGTTTGCACCCTTAAACATATCTAATTCTCAGACATTTATTTTTGACTATATTTAAGAACTCCAATATATTTTATTATATTGGATCATGGAAAAAATAATTATTTATTCTTGATAATAACACGGCTACTATTATAATCCATCTCGGATAAATGCTAATAATATTTCTTATTATTTAGCGTCATAATATGAATATTTTAAACTTAAAAACTGAAAGAGTAATATAGCTATAAAAATGACAAATATTATACTTATAATAATATGAGATATTTAGGATATTACAATCTCTATTTAAGGACAACTTGTTATCACAAGGAAATATAGGGACCAAATTAAGGGAATTAGTCCAAATATTTGGATTAAAAACTAGAAAAATAGAAAAAAAGCTAAACGAATTTCCCCGTTCTGCTTCTTATACATAGAATATATATATATATAAGTCGACATTTCGTCTATATTTGTAGACATCTTCAAGGCTACATCAATTAAAGGCTTAAAGGTGTTTTATTATTGAAGCTAGACCAAGCCTTGTGAAAAAAGTAAAAAAGTGTTGAATATACGTGGTTGAGATAAGGAAAACTTTCGAGTATATATATATATATATATATATATATATATATATATAATTCAGTGAATACATATGAAGAATTAGTATATAGTTAATTACTCTTAGAATTATATAATTTATTAATTTAATATAATTGTTTAATTCAATAATAATAGTTTAAGTATTGTATACAACAGAACATAAATAGTGACTACTAAAGACTCTCCTCAGACAAGTCCGCTGTCGCCTATATAGTAGTTGCTAGTTGTTAAATTAAACCTACTGAATAGTTTAAATAATCAAGATTACGATATGCGAGGATATTTGTTGAACTTATTATATGAAGAGAAATAATTGATTCTACTGCTTTAGAGATTAGTAGCCCGCTCTTCAAATTGATTTAAGAGAGTGAAAAAATAAACTTTGGATATAAATCCAGCTAAAACAGTTCTCAGTGAGTGCTAAACCAAGAGTGGGAAACATTTTCAGTACAAATATCAAACAAAACTATCAAATATGTGAACATACTCTTGAAGAGCCTTTAGTTGAAAGACTAAACTAGAAAAACTATGGAACAGTTACATTGGCTAAGAGCACAAATTTATTATTCTGTTGTAAGATGTTTTTTGGTGAGACATGATGTTTAACACCAAAAATTAACATTAGCCCTAAAAAATTATGATAACATCTTCGTTATCATAAGACCGGTGGACCGGTGATATCACATGCATCTATTATTGTATTATCATACAGTAACGGGATCAAAATTAGCCATAAAAATTACAAAGCCAAGTGTTTAGAGATAGCTGAAGCAATCTACATTTTTATCAAGAATAATTAACTTGCTAATGAGATTGGTACAAAATGAATGACGTCCATGAAACAAAATTTAAAAAGCTTATTAAAACGAAACTTTCATATTTTGCAACGACCTATTGCTTACCTGATACAAATAGCTTCTATTATATACTTTACAGGAGACAACCTACTAATCCCAAAGTGTTACCTCAATTGAAGCATACTGATTTTAATAAATATCCTCGAGCTTGATGATAGTCTGGCAATAGCTTTGAAAAACATTCAATCATACACAAAATAAATAGAAAAGGAAGATATTTCTCTAATGACTATTATGAAGTTCAGTAACAAATTAAACCCAAAGATGTCCTAAAAGCGACAAAAGAAAACTGATTAGGAAAGATATTGTAGTGATGCCTAAAAGTACCAAGAGTCTCAGAGACTCACAGTCGAATCAGATATTTCAGTCAATGGAGTAAACTAATCTTATTTAGAGGTTTGATAAATAATGGTTTGACCTATTTGAATGATTTAATATGACATGTATGACATGTATTGATTTAATATGACATGTTGCAAGAATAAAGTTCTTTAATTTTAAAAAAGAACACTAATAAAACACATAGTTTCATGATAATAATCGTATTATTATGGATTCATCAATGAAAAATATCTCCAACTTAGAGATCCATATCAAAATCGTTAATTTTGTGTCTTTTTTATACAAAATGGTAAGGCCTATATAGGAGATGAAATACCAAGAAAATTAATAAAAGGAAGAATTAATGGCTTGATTTACATGTTGGCTAGATACAATGCCTTTCGTAGATTATTTTATAGCTGATCACAAATCAATCCATGTGATCATGGATTGATTGCATTCTGCTTTCAATAAAATAGCCGTATTCTAAGCATTAATATTGCTTATTAAGGCCACAAATTAATAAGAAAACCATGTAAATAATTTGATAATCATATCAGTAACTATAAATAAAGAAATACTTGGGAATAAGCAAGTAAACAATTTGGAAATATTTTGAACCATATGTAGATCATGCAATCTCAAGCATTTTGTATTACACATTTCAACTTTCACGGGAATAAAATCGATAAATAGCTCATGCAATTAAAAGTCAGTGATAACAACCGGTTTTTATTTAGTTATGACGCTGATTCTAGCTGATCATACACACGTAAATAATTTACGTGTAAATAATAATAATTACGTAAATAATCAAAAAGAGAATTTAGAAATAGAGGTAAAAGAGGCTCTCTGTCAAGAAAAAACCTTTGAAAACATTATATCTCAATGCGAATTATAATTTATATTATTATTACTATTATTATTATTACAGACATAAACCACATAGTTGAGGGATACTTATCTATATACATTTATGAAACACTTTAAAAAAACATTAAATCTGGAATTTAACTTAATTGCAACATTGGTATCTACAACACGAAGATGAGACCGTGGATAGAACGAGTCCTCTGATATCGGGAATCTTAGTGTAATAATTTTAAGAACACGTCAGATTTATCAATTATTTCTAGTTTCTTGCAACTAATAAAATTATAATCGCCTCATGTAAATCAAGTTTACATTATTGTTGAATACACATGTATTGATACATGAAAATCTATTGATTATCAACAATTTTGGTATTATATTATCTTAATATGTACTACTGTTGAGTCTAAGCCACTGAAAATATTCAATATTTATGGAAGATAAAAAATTACCCTAAAATAGCAAAGAATGTGACAAGTAATTAATGATAAAAATAGATAATAAATATTTTTAATATTTATGCTTCAATTTTATTACGTTAAATTTATATGTACAATATATCTACAATTAAAGCATGTACTGAACTCATTCTTCTTGTACTTAGACTTACGGCATATTAGTGTTACAGTTAAAATATTAGCATATTTATGTTTTCACTCATATGTGACACGAGATAAGTTCAGGGTAAGAATGGTGAAGTTTGAATGGGTTTAAATTAGAAAATACAAGGGTATAAGGTGGAGGAGGAATTAGGATGAGAAGTGAGCAGGTGGACAGAGCGCGGCTCCCGGGATGCCCTGTAATTTGTCGTGGACATAGGGTCAATCAAAGCCTCTACATCTCGTCTCGCCTTCATTGCACCGCGGAGATTGTCATCTCCCCACCCTCCCATACACCTTCCTAATTATTTGTCAATAAAATTATCTTAATACTTAAAAAAAAACAACATTTTTTCTATTATATTCTGATCTTGATAGTTCAAACAAATGTTTCCGTATCTAACGAAACATCTGACTTCATGAAATGACCAACCCTGGACCTTTAAAAGAGCGTTCACAGAATGTACTACTACAGAATTTATACTACTAAAACGTTAACCTATGTGCTCTTATTATTTTACAGAAGAAAACGCATTATACATAATAACTTCGTTATGTAAGTTTCAAAGAATAATAAAATACACTCTCAAATCTGCCATATAAGTATAAATATTAAATTTGACTACTATTGCTTTCCTGTTAAATGCTAGCAGTCCTGTAACGTTGTAAAAATTCACAAGTAAAATAAAACAGTGAATATTGGTCCCAAATTCTCCGCTCAGAAAGGTATAACTGGTTTCATGTCTTTCGGGGCAAGGACGAGTGAATTATCAAGGATGGTATTCTAAGTTATGGAAGGGAACTGATATACTTGAAATATACTGAGACGATCACACGGATTATTATCATCGTCATACTAAAAATAAAAGGACACTCCACCAAAATACGAATTGCTACGAACTACTACTAGACATTTAACTTTGTTGTCTGCTGAACTTAAACAGAAATTTTTTTTGCCATATATCGGTGTGTCATCCAGTGTTTTTCATCGGTACTGTACACCGATTTTTTTAGAAGCTTCCAGTGGATTCAAACATGGCAGTGGGATTTAAATTTAAAGTATTAATTCCTTACGTTTAAGGAATTTTAATACCTGGGTATTAAACAGGTAAATTAATGTTATCTGTTAACATTGATATTAACAGATAATTCTCGATCAATCAAATTTTGCTATTGGAATCTAGTGTAAACACGAATTCATATCATAGAAATATTTGAATTCAAATCTTAAAATAGGTTTCCTCAGAACTGCTATAACAAATCTTTTTACGTGTAACGTGTTTATAAACTTAATTCATGAACGTTAACAGCACTAATTCTGAGGAATGAACAAGAGAAGTTTGGCTGGATATCTAGCCTTGCTGATAAGAATATAATTGAGTGACCTGATTAAGAATTAGCTCCAGAAATTAATGAAAGTAAAGAGTTTCCTATTAGACATGCAACATGTCAGAGGCCAGTGGTGGCAGAAGGCGTGGTGAGAATGTAGTCCTGGGGCAGGAAAAACAAACCATCGCAGGGTTTTTACGCGTTTTGCTACAACAAGTGACTCTAGAGAAAATAATATATTTTTTTTACAATTGTTTTACAAAAACAATTATGATCATTTGTAACCCAGATAGTAATAAGTTACACTCAGTATATTTTCTGTTAGACCATTAATGTTTTATTTGATGTCACTTTTTTTTTAACTTCATTCCCAAACATAAATTATTCCCTTTATGCTCAGTAAAGTTAAACGTTTGTCATGTCTAGAGAAGTTTAAACTGATGTGAATTTTCACGAAATGAATAATATATTTGGGTTCAGGTCTACTCAACGCCGTCCTCTCTTTTAAGATGCTTGCCAATATTACTGAAATGTGTGACACTTTGAGGATTTCCTATAGCCAGATTATTTATTCATTGCAATTCACCTTTTCCTAAAACTTTTTCAACTAAGTGATTATCTTGTTTTACTTTCTCGTTCCTTTTAAAGAAAAATCACATTTTATCTTTGAAATTGTATTAGCTCATTTCCGAACATTATTATGCCATTTAATTTAAACAGTGGCTTCCTAGAAATTACAAATCGAAAATATATTTCTTATACTTCATATTTAATGGAAAACCGGTTTAATTATTTAACGCTAGCGCTAACTTCTATAAGAACCCTATGATGTTGTGAAGGATTTTCAGAAATACAATAGCTGTTTAATGAAATGCCTGGTTTTTTTCAAGAGTTACAGTGTATAGTTTTTAGTTATTCTTCTACTATGTCAGTTAAAATTGCAATCATGAACCGCTTGATGTTTAAAGCTTTGACAACACTGGTAGCTGATATTTTTGTGCTATTCAAACATTTATTTATTTTTAAAGAAATTTCAATGCACTGCTTACACTCTTACAAATGGTGGTATTCAATAAAACTGCCTACACAATCGCCGTAACAATGAAAAATATAACCAATGAGTAGTATTGTACACAATAAAAAAATATTTAAAACTTGTGACATTTTCAGGAATTATTTAACTGTTTACTGCTTAACAGTTAATTAATTAATTAATATTACGGGGGGAACACCTGGATAGCAGTCTATATTTTCTGGAATATCCAAGAATTTTTTTCTTTGCAATTTCCTATAGATATAATGAAAGCTAATGTAAATGCAGCATAGTTTACGATTTACAGACTTAGTTATAAAGCAAAACTAAAACATAGCTGTGAAGATATGTTCTTCATGTATAACATTTCATCTAAAGAATAACCTCATTCTAAGTAGTCGATATTAAAATTTAAATTGACATCCAATTCAAATTTATCCCAAATAATCGAATAAATTAAGTTGTCCCTGAAGATATAACAAAATGTTTTTGCATTATAGAAGAGAAGTAGACAAAATAGTCCTAAACAAATTAATTCACCTGCTTCATTTAAAAATGAATGCAATTTTTTTAAGAAAAAATACAGAATTACGTTTAAGCAAACGAGAAGTTGCCAAGGAGTCACTTGATAGAACATGAGATGGCAGAAATGTTGTGCTACTTTACTATACGTATGTATGAGTGAATTCATCGTTTATTAGTAAAACAAAGGAAAAACACTAAAAGCAATGATCACATAAAGAGCAATAACTATCATTTTAGAACGCATTACAAATTGATATTTCAAAACATAGAGGTTATTCGTGATGACCTTTTCCTCCATAGATATATCTCATAGGAATTATTCTTTTATCAACCTTACATGAATGTCCTTCAGGAAATCAAATGTTTCTCTGAAACCATTTGTACTTTGCACCTTGTAATGATATATTGAGCTCATAAGGTTAGTCTGATAAGTATCAAAGTGTAGAGAAACATTTTTTGTCTTCAAAATATTTTATAAATCATTTAACACGATCAGCATACTTAAACTACGATCTCTTGAGAGCCATTGGATATATATATGTAAAATAAGATTTTACATAAAAACATAAAAACAATCAATGATCAAACAACAATACAATTTTTTTTAGCAAGGAAGAATGAAAATATTCAAAGGAACATTCACACATTTGTGAATTCAAACCATTTAGGAATTAAAGATGTAGATATTACTTTTTAAATTAAAAATCAGTTGCCTTTTTGACTCCAACGAAGACCACTTGTTGTGGTTGAAAGAACTTACTCTTTTTTTCCATTGTATACTGTGGTTTGATCATATATATATAAATATATATATATGAACTCAATAACAAAGAAAAGCAACATACAGAGAAAGAGACACACTTACAAACTCAAATTTTTGGATGATCCATCTTCAGGAGAAAAGTGAATGAGCGACCCAGCATGCCGGAAACACAACGCCAGAAAACCGTCCCGGCAACCGACCGTGCCGCCACGCGCGCCCCACCGGGCGTGCTATTATTCCTAAAATTATTTTAATTATTCCTAAAATGAATAATATTAGGAACAAAAACGTGGACATAAATGCCAGCACAAATACGAATATTCTAAGGTAATAATATAAAAAGATATGCCTTTAATTAATGTTATTATATGTATGGTAAAATAAATTGAATTCATGTTTTATTAATTTATGTCGTAAATAAATATGTTTTTCTCCTTTTAATATCTTTTATTTTAATAAATATACATTCTGTATATATATATATATATAATATATATATATATATATATATATATATATATATAATACAATTAAAAGAAACGGTCCAGCGGACTTTTTTAAATAAAATAAATTCAAAATGAAGGAAACACACAGAAAGACACAGACATAACTCACATCGATATTTCGACCATCGTTGTCATCAGGAGGTGTGAAGAGCGAAGAGCGAAGAGTCCCGCAGGATCAGTCTCCGCCCTGTCTTCCAGCGGGACTCTTCGCTCTTCGCTCTTCACACCTCCTGATGACGACGATGGTCGAAATATCGATCTGAGTTATGTCTGTGTCTATCTGTGTGTTTCCTTCATTTTGAATTTATTATATATATATATATATATATATATATATATATATATATATATATATAATAAATATTAAAACGGTCCAAACGGACAGATATATAAATGAAAAAAGACAACAAATAGAAGAAGCGAGAAAACTTACTGGGTCGATATTTCGAACTGAAGTTCGTCGTCAGGGAGAAGAAGGGAAGAAGAAGGGAAGAGGAAGAGGCACGTGCGTCCACTCGTACAAGTACAAGTGTACTCGTACAAGTGTAGCCCTCTGCTTGTACGAGTGGACGCACGTGCCTCTTCCTCTTCCCTTCTTCTTCCCTTCTTCTCCCTGACGACGAACTTCAGTTCGAAATATCGACCCAGTAAGTTTTCTCGCTTCTTCTATTTGTTGTCTTTTTTCATTATATATATATATATATATATATATATATATAATAAAATTATGTATAAATATTGATTAAAATATCGACCGTGGAATAGAAACAAATCTATAGTTTATCGGGACTCGGTCAGTTCTTCAGGTTCAAATTAAACTCTCATTGCCAACGTTTCGGTTTTTATTTAAAACCTTTTTCATAGGCAGAAGTATAAATTTTGAAACAGAAAAACTTTGTAATGTAATATATAGTTTTTCTGTTTCAAAATTTATACTTCTGCCTATGAAAAAGATTTTAAATAAAAACCGAAACGTTGGCAATGAGAGTTTAATTTGAACCTGAAGAACTGACCGAGTCCCGATAAACTATAGTTTGAAAATATATATATATATATATATTATTATATATATATATATATCTTGAATTATTTGAATCATGCTAAGAATGCTATATCAAAAGCTTGGGTCACATCAAAATCTTTGTTTTCATGGCTTAATAACAAGAAAGAGCAATATCAGTTATTCCTGTTAATCATGTTCAGTGAATTTATTTTAAGTCTTGCTATAATATCTTAACACTGAGTGACACAAGGGGGCACGGAGTAGTCTAGTTAATTTTAATACTCCTATCTATACTGCTTATTTTATTGTAGTGACATCTTTGAGAATTTACTTTTATTACAATCAGTAAAAGTTACAATCTACAAGCTTTAGAACTTAATATTAAATTACAATTTTTTTCATATCTATACTAAACTGACATTTTCTGTTGTCACAAGCTGTTTTTTTTTCTATGGTAATGGTAAAAGTGGAAATAGTTTTTAAACCAGTTGTTAAATAACTGGTTCCGAAGACGGCATTTCTACTTCAAATAAATACTCGTGTATCAGCACAACATGTAGGATAACATTAGCAATGTAGCAAGCTAATGTCATATGTTGTTGGTTCTAATGTAGGTATTTGTTGCGTCCTGATATCAGCAGCACAGTAAGTGCGGTTATACGGAGCAGAGGTTTGGAGAAAAGCTTTAATGAAGAGAAGTCACAGGAATAGACTACTTGCAGTGCAAAGAAGAGCAGTACTAAGCTTGTAGTCCGCTTACAGCTCAGTGTCAGAATCAGTGGTCCAAGTGATCATCAGCATCAACCCAGTTGACCTCATTAAGAGAAAAAAGAGGCTACCAACCTATGGGAGCTCACCAGCAAGAGAGAGGGCGGTCAATCCTGAAAATATAACAATAGATATGGAAACACAAGAGTAGAGGACGCTGACCTTAAGAGTCATCAGAGATGTCCGATCGTGGGTGTAGACAGGACATGGAGATGTGGAATATTTCCTCAAACGATTTCTTAGCGGGTATACTTGTGAGCCTACCTTCACGAAGAATGGTAGTAAGTGACATCGATGTGCCTGTATTTCTCAGTAGCAGACGACGTAGAGCAGACTTTTTTTTTCTCTCAAAAATAAACCAGTCAGAGTAAAAATCTGAAGAAGTGAATTGAAATATATGTATCACTTGTTGTAAAAATTTTTAGACATTTTTGTTGTCCTCTCGATCTGTGTCATATAAGAAAAATAAATATATAAAAGAACAAGAATGTTCTTTTACTATTAAATTATATTATAGTAATTTAATATACTGTATATTAAATTCGAATACTCTGTAATTCTTATATAATATTTATATGTTGCAAAAGGTGAATTACATGGATAACAACAACTTCTATTAATAGAAGCTAGTATTGAAAAGTGGGTTACAGAAATTCAAGTGAAAGGGTGTTACAGTGGTTAAGGTCAGTTAAGTCTTTTTACCAAACATTGCCTACTGTCAAACAATAAATCTCAGCAAGCCATCTTTAAAGAAGGCCATAAGCGAAGTCTAGACCACCTGTTTTCAGTAGCTAGGACCGCAAGCAGTTTTCTAAAGAAGCCGTTAGTTTACCACCTAATGCTTTAGCTACCATACACTCGCACTATAGATTCTGACTATGTACAAATGTCAGACAGTTCCTAATGATTGCTTACTTCATTTCAACACCCAAACGCTTACCAATTTAGAACATGACCTTTCAACACATAAATCATCAAACGAACAACATTCATCAATTTCTTATACTATTTATCCCAATACAAACTTACCCATGCGTACTGCACCCAATAACTATATAATTTAGCTCATTTCCTAAGGTAAAATAATCAACCCATGAACTTTCACAGGTTTCTTTTCCAGAGGAAACTATTTTTTCCTCTTTTAACTATAAACTTAACTTATTAAAACGTTTTTAGTTCTATAGATTTAATTATCCCATAATGACTTTCAGTCGCACTCATACGTTTCCTCTCATTCATTCTTTCTACATATACACATTCTCAGACACGCACATATCCGCATAAACTTGCAGATTAGGTTCGAATTATATTTTATGAACATAAAGTATATTTGTAATATATAAAAAAAAATCTGGATTGGCCTACACTCAACGTTACTATAAGTAAATTTAATATCAATCTTCTTGGGTATATAATATATAATGTCTCATTTAAGCATAATGTAAACATCTAAATTGGAGATGTTTATTAGTCTTTCATTCCTGAGGTAGTCAAATTGTAGTGATTGATCGATTTATCACTAGTTTATTTTTGTATATCACACCACTGATGCAAATAATTTCATTAGTATAACTACAGTAGTAATAACATTTTTGAAAAGCCAAAGTAAAAAATGTCTTGACACGAAATAATCTCCTACAAGAGAACATGGCTTTTGTTCAAGTAGCCAGTGGATTTCTTACATCGTTTTCTTCACCACCTTCTATATTGAATATTTAAACCAAATTTTTAAATTCAAAATAGGAAAATACTCTTATTTTTTCTGAAAATCATCCTAAACTTCGAAAAAAAAACGTCTTTTTAAGATAATTTATAATTAAGGATATACCATAATTACATTTATTAATCTTCAAACGAAAGATTTCAATTCTGAATTATGTTTTACATTTTTGGACTTTTATAGAATTATTATAATGGGAATTTTATTTAGTATTTAATAAAATCATTTTCCTTCCCTTTTGTTTATCACGTGAGTAAATCACGTATACACATTTTTTCTGAGGGAGTGTTATCTTTTTCCTGCCTGCTGTACTCTGTTATAAGGTTGCTATGAATGTATATTGAGTTTAGCCAGTTTACTGAATAAATTAAGTTATTGAATATGTTAGATTAAATTCGTTTTATGTTATAATTATTATTTTAGTAATTATAATAGGAGTAATGTTTAATTTTGCAGTTACCATGACAACTAACAGTGGATAATTGGTCCATAACAAACATTCCTTGTATTTGTAAGAATTTCTATTTAGAAATAGACATCTGTCTGTCTATCAACTCACCATTATCTGGATATATTCTAGTTACTTTTTTCAGTTCTACTACAAATCCAATCAAACTTGCATGTTCTGATGATTTCTATGGTATGATGAATTTGTCTAAAAATGTTTCCTATTTAACCATATGTTGCACCCTTGAACAAACTTAATGTGAGTTATAGTTATTGGCCTGCCTATCAAATAATTACATGTGAGTAATATTGAAGTATGGGAAAAGTACTCTTCCGTTCATTATTACCAATCGAATACCAGTTATGAGCTAATTCTTCCATGAACTGATGAACCTGCTACTATTTTTTTGTATTTTTCTAACAAAATAAGAATCGCTCCGGCCAGAACTCTTGGTTATAGAAGCTGTTCATGACTCAGGTTTGTACATAGTACTAATATATATATCAATGATCAAATCACAATAAGAAAATGGGAAAACAAGACTAAGATCTTTCAACCGTAACAAACGGTCTTCGTCAGAGTCAAAAACCCAACTGGGTTTTTTCTCAGTTGTGTTTTTGACTCTGACGAAGACCTCTTGTTGCGGTTGAAAGATCTTAGTCTTGTTTTCCCATTTTCTTATAGTGGTTTGATCATTGATTGTCATTTCACGTGTTTATGTGAAATCTTTATATATATGATCAAACCACAATATGAAAAAAAGACTAAGATCGTTCAACAGTAATAAGCCGTCTTCGTCAGAGTCAAAATATAGATTATATTATAGTATTATTGAAAGAATAATTAGTGTTAGCATTGAAAATATTGCAACCTAAGTTGTAAACACTGAAGGATGCTCTCAAGGAGGTGTCCTATTGCTTCTATCCTAGTGAATCGTTGTGGTAACATCCTGAATACTCTATATGACGATGGCAAAGGTACACAAGGCAATGCAGAAGGTCATTTATTAGACGAAGAGAAATGTTACAACAGGAGAAGAAAAAAATGCAATATTTTCCCTAAATTGCTAAAATATGGATAGAAGAGAAATGTCAGGGTATAGTACTAATTTATGTAGTATTTATATACTATTACTATTACTAAACAGGGTATAAATAGTAATAATATATATATTATATAATATTGTATGGAATGTTATTGGTTATGAGTTAGTTAGATACAATGCCCTTCGTAGATTTTTACAGGAGCGTCGAAATGAATACAAATGCACATCTGGATTAAATGATTTTTGCTTTTACAAAAAAGAACTGTTATATGATTCATAAAAATAATATCATAAATAAATTTACGACTAACGTTTCATAAATTGATAATGAAAAAAGTTTAAATAGTTTTTATTTAAGTACCTTGAAACTAGTGAATTCCTGAGGATAGGTTTTTAAATTCTTTGGAAATGTTTGAAAACTTATAAATATCCTACAGTCTCTAGAGTTTTTTGCAGAAAACACTTGAGCTTTCATTGAAGTGGAACTGATATCAAGAAACCAGTTTATTGTTGTTAATAATAAATGAGTCCTATTTAGTTTACAAACCCATTCAACTAAATCTGAATCTGTAAATAATACTGTATCTTCAAAGGGTTATTTTATAAATATATATAGAACATTTGTTATAAATGTTCAATATTTCCATGAATATTATTGTATATGATATTGCAGAAGTTGTGAATGATTTATATGTTCCTATCATTTTTTCATTTACTTTCTTGACCAGTTGGGCTCTGCAGGCAGCTGAAATAAGTATTTTTGCATACGAGTATGTGTTGACTTCTTTCACTACAAAAATATCTGTATATCATGAAAATTACTGTAATCATAAAATACAAATGAACTTCTGTAATTATAATAGGTAATGTTATTAAATTTTGCCTAATTTTCAGACAGTTGAAAAGTTAGTAAATATTTGGGTGTTCACAAACAAATTTATGGTGCGTATATTAATGATCTACCTAGTCTAATAAACTCAAATTATAAATACTTTCAAAAATCTATTTAAATTACGGATGGTAATACAGAAGTTCTTTAAAATATTTCTTATAATTTTAAATAATAATAATGAGAATATGTTATTCTCACATATTATTGTAAATAATACCAACCTATGCAATATATTGTATTTAAGAGAGATTTCAATATACCACATAATCCAAATCATGTAGTAAACATCATGTTTAATGTTTTGTAATGTGCACTATTATTTTTATTATTATTATAGTTATTATTATTATTTTTTTTTAGTGGACATGGATACTTCCGCGCCTACCTATACAAGATAGAAAAGCACCAGACATTTGAGTGTCTGTATTGCTCAGCAGCAGACGATGTGGAGTGCGCATTCTTTTCATGCAAAAAATTGAATAGCCAGAGGAGTGATTGGGTGAAGAGAATCGGTATATTCTCCGAAGAAACTATCATGACTATGATGGTCCCTAGTGTTGGTGTTTGAAAAATGGTAGACTGGCTAGTCAAAAATAATCTTACCACTTAAAAGAGCTCCTTAGAAAAGGTAGAGTAAGTAATTCTAAACTAAGGCTGTCATAGGTAAGGAATGAATGGCGTAGCCTGAGGTAATGTGGGAAAGAGTTCCAGGCTAGTGCCTGGAAGAAAAGGGGGTGTTTTAGATGATAGTCTGGTATATCTGGAAGCCCAGCACTATGCGCGTAAATGCATTCCATGTTCTTATTACTATCATGACAATTATTATTATTATTATAGAACTTTTTTTAGAGCAAATTTTACAAATTCATTTAGAGCATCTACAACTATTGCATTCAATTGGGTGGTCATGTATTGTATTTTTTATCAAGGGTGTATTTAATTATAATTATATTAATTCCTTTCCAAAAAAAAAGGTAATCTACAACGGATTTAAAGTGATGTGTTAGAAAAAAGTAGCTGAGAGGCTTTTTGTATGAATGAAAGTCTTAGAATATGCAGATCGATTGAACTAATGAAAAAATAATTTCCATAATGGGATAGAAGGTAATTTAAATAAGGCTTCATGGATGAAGTAGAGTCAAGCTGCAGATGTGCGTCGTTAACGGTTAACAAAATAAAGGTATCTCACTGAATAGTAATGACTTGAAGTGAGGCTGGGGAAAGGTTTGGAAGATGTTTGCCTTGGCTGAGTGACGCCGGGCCGCACGGGGGCTTGCAGGCCGCATTAATATACATAGGTAATTATGTCTATATAGTATTGCCGGGGGCGTCCACCACGGCTGCCTCCTCACGGCCTCCGCATTCCTTCACACTCATACCTATAGCGATTCTTACAACTTTACCATTTAAAACTATTTTCTCCTAATATGAATTAAACAACCACAATAAACAAATATATATCAGATACAATACTCCAAGGCCCTTCGTTACAACATCAACATAGAGCTAAATGAACTAAAGAAAAATATAATAACAAGTTATCCTGGTTGATTGAAGTCTTCATGATTGCTGGCATCCCTGCCTGAATTTAATGCTCCTAAAATTGAAAGAGTCTTGATCTGCTTACTTATTTCTTTTATCCATATTTCAACCAGTTTGTAAATTCCAGGACTATTCTTGAATAAATTCCCATAGACGTTCTTTATGAATGGATTTTCAATTATATTTCACATTCTTTCTGAAGACATAAAAATTAATTCCTTTGTTTCACTCTAATTTATTATATGATTTATGTTCCTTAGATGTAAAAACAGGACACTCTTTTCATCTTCCCGTCTGATTGAATATTGGTGTTGTTTTACTCTTATAAGGAGACCTTATATATATATATATATATATATTTCACGGTCGATACTTTTATCAATATATGTATACTTGGGGTAGTAATTATGATTTCTATGAGGATATAGGAAAAATATATGGATGTGACATGAGCCTACGAAAAAGGTTTTAAATAAAAACCGAAACGTTGGCAATGAAAGTTTAATTTGAACCTGAAGAACTCTCAGAGTCCTGATAAACTTTAATTCTGTTTCTATTTCACTGATGATACATTCTTATTTTCAGAAATTGATTTTCTTACCACAAATTTTTCAGTAAAAAGTCAAGCTAAAAGCTTCTTAATCATAAAATCCTACAAGTCTAGATTATATTAACATAGGCTATAATTACAATAGAAGTAATAATCATAAATATTTTTTTCCATTTCCATTTTGATGAACGTCAAATTTAGATTTCATGAACACCTACTGTAAATACTATGTTAACTTTGTATAGTTAACAGATTAATATAATACTGATCAGCAAATACGAAATCAACTAATAAATTATAGAACATATTGCATCAACGTTTTGATAGAATCCATTAAAGATTTTATTTTATGAAGTCCTTCAGGTTTGAGTAATATTTTAAACCCATAATTATGTCACGAAGAAGTTGATTCAGGAATAACCCAGTGAAATTGTAAGAGGTGATAACTGTCGGGTATACTATTATAGATTAATAAAGCTTGTTGTACTTGCTGTGTTGCGTAACCTTCACTACAAGTATGATGTGCATATACTGCTTTCACTAATACCTTTAATATAAAAACGTGTTTGTGTTTCAGAACTAAGAGAAATAGATATTCTGAAGAAAGAATAATGGTCATAGGTTATGATGAAAGTAGAAAAATATGCTAATATAGAATACTCTGAAAGAAAATAATCATATCATAGTGCAGTAAAAAATGCTGACTGACAACATTGAAGCTATTATTTTATTCATAAAAACTAGGGTTTCTTTTTTTATCGGAAACTAATCTCATTCTTATACTAGCCACATCCACGTTTAGTAAACACCTAATGTTAATAATTCAGTATGAACTTTCTTATTAATTAAGTAAGTCACTGGCGAGCATTATTCTCTGATTTCACTAACAGTTAGAACCAACAACCAAGATCTAGCTTATGTCTAGCATCTGTCTCTCTAGGGAAACATAATAATGTGACGAGAGATTATAGTGCCTTTGTCAAGTAGCTTACTGCTAGTAGGAATATAAAATGAGTGGTCAGGCTAACCTACAATACCTTACAGTTTTAGGACTACTCTGTTCTTCTGAACTCGGTCCAGAGGGTAATGCTCTTTACCCCGGGATCAGGGTTGCTACTAGTAGTTAATCGGACCCCAACAGGGCGTCACTGAGAGGAGTGTTGATAGTACCTCAAGAGAAATGATTCATTCAGGCAGATTACAAACGTCACGTTGGGTAAGCGGCACCTGGCTAGTGCTAGTTATGAGAGCATCTAAGGTCTCTCGTTGGCTAAATGCCACCTATCCTGAACATAAATATGCTCAAAGGGATTGTATCAAATCGTCCCCACTTTGAGCTCTCTTCATGAGCCAAACCTCTATCAGGCAAGTACCAGTTTTCCAGTCCAATCAGCTGAGTTCAATGTCCTTTCCTACTGGAAAGGGTTTGGGGTCTCTAGCTCTCCGATATGCTAAACAGCCCTTCTCCCGAGAAGTTACTGCTTCTCACACTGTGGCCACAAGGGTAAACCCAACAGCCACTACGAGTCCAGACTAAGTTGGATGGCTGAGAGAGAACCCCTCCTTGGGGCCCCGCTGCCCATAGTACCGACTTATTTTAAGCGTTTCGGATCGACCTCAGGACCAAAGACCTTACTGAAAACCCTCAGCTACAGGTAAGGTCAGTAGCCTTTTTTGCCCCTAGTTCAAAGAACCTGTGGAGATATTAAGCCAATGCAGCTGCCATACAGCTGCATGGCCCCACTAGGGGTGTAGTAGGAATATATAGATATTTATATTTTGGTTTATAAATTGAAAATAAGCTAATATAACGAGATAAGACGTTCTAATAAAACAAGCAAAAGAAAAGGCCATTTACTTCCCTTGACTGAAATGAATATTAAGTAAAATGAAGTTATTTCCACTATTAGCAGTCCGCCAAGTCCTTTCATTAGAAGTTCACCCATTATGAAAGAATATTCCATTATGAAATGAATATAGTTTCTCAAAACCCAAAACCTAAAAGCTAATTCATTTACTAAATGTAACCTTTAACTGACTCAGCTTGAAAAAATTGAATATCGTGAAAGTTACTACCTAAAAGATTAAAACTACGTGCAGAGATGAGAAATAATTTCCGAGGAATATTATTGGATAAATAGATACTTTAAAGATGCAAGTGAAATAAATATAATCAATCATAATTTAAAATATATAAGGGAAATTCAGTTATGTATAATTACAGTTAATAAGGTACTACAGATAGAATATTAATTGATGGATGTCATGTTAAAGTGGGCCGGATATATCACATGAATGTGAGAGGATGATGGGATCAGAATCAATTGTGAATCATCACAGCCTCTGTAATATGCTAGACCATTTTCTAGAGCAATACTATCGATTGTTAGGGTTAAATGAAGCAACTGCAAGGAATTAGGAAACTTTGGGAAGGAGCCAGAGAGTGTAAGACAAGGTGTTTTAGAAATGGCGGCTTGACCTCCATTGTCTAGCTGCTCCTCTCGGATCCCAGTGGACAACAGGAAACTATTAGCACTTCCCACATACCCCACCTCTTATCCAATGCTCGCATCTCCTATATTGTTCCCAACCAACACTGGCACCCAGGAAATTAAACCTTTCATTATCCCATCTCTTTCTTATATTCCAATCTGATGAAATTATAATTTTTATTCCTTCAAGTATAATAAGGGTGTTGGCAGTATATCCTCATGTATACTATCTGACATACAGTCATCAAGTTTATATATCAATTCTACCAATATAGTAACGCAATAATGAACATTGGATGAGTAATTGGCTCTTTTTATTATTAGGATATAATTATACTTTTAAACTTTAGAAAAAAGAACATATATTAGGTCATTGACGTAATAGGTAAAAAGGGAAAACATGGTATAGTTACTTCAATGTTTATTATTACATACCTAAATCTAGTGATACCTTCGCTGATTATTCCGTGTAAGAACATGGAAAGATTGAGAGTAAGATCATATCTAAAAACAGCAACTTTATCTGCAATAAGACGATTGTAATAAGATCTTCTATTCAACATTTCTTGATTTATTTCAATAGCTGTGTATCGCTGGAATCATAACGCCAAGTACACTAGGTTTTATACTCATGGTATTCTGTACGCAAGAAAGTTCAAATTTCGTAAAAAGGTGACTGTTGCAATGGTTTCGTTACCATCAATGTAAATGGAGAAAAGTAATATACTACTGATAGTAGCCGGTATACTACGAAGAAGCCGTGATGTCAAGTTTGCTGTTAGGAGAGAGCTAAAATCTAGATCTCCAGCTGTAAGCCTGTAACTGTTTCACGTTGGCTCGATAGTTTAAAGCCTCCATTCCAGACTGTGTCAATATTAAAATAAAAATTAAGTTAATTTTTCTAGAGAACAAAATTTAGTATACGGTATGTCATAAATATAGGGTTTTACCTGATGTGGCAAACCTAGTACTGTCTAAGAGTAAAAATGTCGAGTTATCTTTAGAAAAATTGATTTTACCATTTAATTGCTAACATAATATCTGACACGGCAGGCGAAGTCCTCTTTTTTGTATTGTTTTTTTTATAAGTCAGTACATTCATCCCATATAATGTGTTTATGGGTTTGGGATTCTCACCCGGAATTCTTGGTGATTTGCATGTTGGTCTTACCGTGATGTGAATATTCAATGACAATTTCAATATAAACTGAGCTCTTCTAGCACATTCCAGAAGGGTTGTTTCAATTCCTTATGATGCCTTTGCCAGTCCAGTATCATTATGTGATAAAATGGTTGCCGAAATAGGCAAATGAAAAATG
This sequence comes from Hermatobates lingyangjiaoensis, assembly GCA_026182355.1. Taxonomy (NCBI): domain Eukaryota; kingdom Metazoa; phylum Arthropoda; class Insecta; order Hemiptera; family Hermatobatidae; genus Hermatobates; species Hermatobates lingyangjiaoensis. The sequence continues at coordinate 2,211,871 of JAPFBL010000329.1, forward strand.
ATCTAATTCCTGGTAACCTTAATGACATGTGGCTCAATTTAGTTTGCACTACACTGAACTGCAATTGTGTTCGTGATATAATTTACCATAATGCAGCATCTCAGTTTATAATAATTGATTCATCAATGAATCCAGTTATATTTCCCATACTAAAAACTGCCATATTGCAAAAGAAGCATCCTTTCTTGAAATGTTTACAAATGACCTTGTTGAATCAATTTCACTGAATTGCATTACTCGACATGCATGGTAGTTTGAACGTCTCTCAGAGTAACGGTGATTACCGTAGAGCCCAATGATTATTCACTTCACCATCATTTCAATGATGCTGCTAGGGTATTTCCTAACTCTTGAACTTACTTTAACCACGCTTTATTCAAATAAGAAAATGTTTTGAATTTTTGCAAATTTTACCGAATATTTGTGTAAACCCCGGTTTCAATAAAGGAATTGTTACACACCACTAGTGTGTCTTCTGCACTGTTTCAACATAATGCTGAGATTGACAATAACCCAAAGAATATTACTTCTCACTTCTCCGAATGGTCATGGTGAACAGATTTGATATCGATTGTCTTCATCTCCAACAAAAGTTTTCCATGTGGCAGCTTTGTATGATAAGTTCTTAAATAATGTCTGTTCTTAAATAATAAGTATTATTTTACTGTAAAATACTACAGTAATATTATTATAATAAATATATTTCTGTTACTCAGATCTCTTTACCACATTAACTTCCACAGAATATTCTTCAATCATTATGGATATATATATAAAGATTTCACATAAACGCATGAAATAACAACCAATGATCAAACCACAATATGAAATGGAAAAAAAATACTAAGATCTTTCAACCGTAACAAGCGGCCTTCGTCAGAGTTGGGTTTTTGACTCAGACAAAGACCGCATGTTACGGTTGAAAGATCTTAATTATTTTTTTCCACATTTCATATTGTGGTATGATCATATATATATATATATATATATATATATATATACGATGAAAATACAATCCGAAATGGACAAATACACTTCAATGTACATAAAGAAACATAGAGAAATTAAAAACATTAACTTACAGTCTCTAATTTTCCCTCTACAGCGCTTGGTTTCCCTCTCTTATCTCTCCTGAAGACGGTTCAACCGAAAATTAGAGTCTGTAAGTTTGTGTTTTTAATTTCTCTATGTTTCTTTATGTACATTGAAGTATATATATATATATCACTCTTGCCAACTATATCAATTTAAGAACCACCTATTCTCAAAAATTACTCTCCACTCTTAAGATCCTTCTGAAAATTTCTCCCCGTTTCCAGACTTTGTCCCACGAACATCTTCTTTCGGGCCAAAAAGTTTTAGACTCACTTAGGAAATCATCACTAAAAAAATTTTCTTCATTATGTCGCAGCTATCTGAGCCTGGGTCTCAGCCTGCCTTTCCAACTTCCTAACCTCCCTCACTATAACACCCCATACCATACCTCAACCATACTACCCGAATTTTTATTAGCTCAAAACCCTCTGACCTCACTTTTAACCCCTCCACAACCCACCCTTAACCCTGAATTTCCTAGAAAAAACTCTGATCCTACTCCCACTCAAGACAAAACTATTTGTAATTTGTCAACCCACTCCCTCACGTCTGATGAAAAAAACCTCCTTTCAAAAGGACTTTCGTTCTGTCCCACTCCGAAAGTCCAACCTTTAAAACTTCTAGAGGACGTACAGATGTTCTGTAGGTCCCTCCGTTGGCAATATTACTGGAAATCCCGGACTGACCCTCAATCATCTGTCCACTCCACTGTGCATAGCTCTCTTAAAAAATTTAAACCTCCCTCCAATCATGAGCCTTCACCTCTTTTAGCCTCCCATCCACTGGAACTATTTATTTCACAACTCCTCAACAGAGTTTCTAATCCTTCATTCTTAAAATCCCTCAATCCCCCTGATAACCTTTCCCACACTGAACGAAAGTCACTAAAAAACCTCATAAGAAGCCGAAACCTCCTCATTATGCCTGTGGACAAGGGTTCTACAGTTGTGCTAATGGACCGCGATGTTTATCAGCGACTTGCCCGGACGCAGCTGCAGGATCCCTTGTTTTACCAGCCTCTTCCTTCAGATCCTACACCCAACTTCCATCTAGAGTTGGTTCAACTCCTACACACCCACGCCAACCATGAGGGACTTACAGATGAAGACATTCAACTTCTCACACCTATTACACCCCGCTGTCCCACTTTTTACATCCTGCCAAAAATCCACAAACCCTTTCAAATGCCCAATAATCCACCTCCCGGGAGACCCATAGTTTCCAGCTACGGCTGAGCCGAATTTCAGCGTTCGTAGATTTTATTCTGCAACCACTAGTGAGCAGTCAACCTTCTTTCTGTAAAGATTCCTTTCACTTCCTAGATAAAATCACAAGTGTATCCCTGCCTGAATCTCCCCCTTATCCAATCCTCCTTGTAACTATGGATGTAACCTCGTTGTACACTGTCATAGATCACAGTGAGGGCTTAACCGCTTTGCGCTACTTCCTCTCTTCCAGACCACTCCCTCATTCGCCATCCACTGACTTCATTATCACCTTAGCCTCCTTCGTCCTCAAACACAATGCTTTCAAGTTCGATGAAGACTTTTACCTGCAAATCAAAGGAACGGCCATGGGAACTAGAATGGCTCCCTCCTTTGCCAATCTGTTCATGGCTCACCTTGAAAATAGTTTTTTCCAAACCTGCCACCTTCTTCCCTCACTGTATACCCGCTTCATCGATGACATCTTCTTTATCTGGACCCATGGCATTTCCGAGTTAGAAGTCTTCATCGACAACTTCAAATCTTTTTGCTCTTCCATCTCCTTTACCCATAACATTTCCAACAGATCCACTACCTTTCTTGATGTCGATATCACCCTCAACAATAGTTCTCTCATTACTTCCGTCCATTCTAAACCCTCTAATCCCCATTTATATCTACACTTCAATAGCTGCCACCCTCCCCACATTAAGAAATCCATTCCGAGATCCCTCTCCATACGAATTCACCGGATTTGTAACAGACTACAAGATAAACACCTACATATCAATAGCCTAAAAAGTAAATTTGTAGAGCGAGGTTACCCTCTCCCCTTCCTAACAAGAAGACTGGTTCCTGCCACGACCCCACACAATCCTACATCAACCTCCTCTTCCTCTCCCTCTGGGTCTCCCTACCTTATAACAACCTATTTCCCAGGTATCCACAGACTGGGTACCATCATTAAAGAACTTTTCCCGATCATATCCTCTTCCCCAGCCACCTCCAAAACCTTTCCTAATCCGCCACGCCTATCCTACAGACGTCCTCCCAACCTTGGCAATTTTCTTTCACACAGGAAGCTAACCTCCACGAGGGCAAACAGTTTGCCCTCTGGAGCGCAACTGTGCGGACGTCGAGGTTGCCTCACGTGTCCCATTATAAATCCCCAACCACACTTCACTGCTCCCCCCCATAACACCCTCTATCCTGTTGCAACTGACTGCTCGTGTACCTCCAAAAACTGTGTGTACCGTTTGGAGTGTACCAAGTGTGATTCGTTCTACGTAGGCCAAGCATCCACCAAGCTTAGTCTCCGTATGAACAATCACAGAGCTTCAGTCAATAGTCGCTCCCATCTTCCCATTGCCATACATGCCAATAGCCACGGTCTCCCTTTTAATGAGTGCTACAGGTTACAGATTCTGCGACAAATACCCCTGACAGCAAAGATCTCACACTACGAGCCTCCGAAGAAGCCCATATTTGGCTATTAAGTGCGCGCAGTGCACCTGGCCTCAATCTAAAGCGATAATGTCTAAAAGTTCCTTGCCTTTTCACATTTTTTATTAAATTATTTCATTTGTTATTATTATTTGTATTCTTAGTTTTATTTTATTTTATCATAGCTTAGTCAGCACTTTTGTTTATGTATCAATTTCTCTGTATCAATTTCCCTTATTTTTTCAATTTTTTCTTTTTTATATATTTATTGTTTTCATATTCCATTATTTTATTTTATAAATTATAAATTAATTATAAATTGATTCCTGTCTACCTTATTTTCTGTGAACGGGCGCGCATGCGGCAACACTGTTGGTATCCAACCGTCTCTGATCCGGTGCGCTTGGTTTCCCTCTCTTGTCTCTCCTGGGGACGGTTCAAGCCGAGGATTAGAGACTGTGGGTGTGTTCTTCTGATTTCTCTATGTTTCTTTGTTTATATTGGACTATATATATATATATTATATATATATATATATATATATATATATATATATATATACATCGATATACATAGGGAAACATAGAGAAATTAACAACACAAGCTTGCGGTCTCTAATTTTCGGTTGGGCCGTCTTCGGGAGGGATGGGGGAGGGGGGCCGGGCGCACTGGTGCAGAGACGGTTGGAGACCGTCCCCAACCGTCTCTGTACCAGTGCGCTTGGTTTCCCTCCTTTATCTCTCCTGAAGACGGTTCAACCGAAAATTAGAGACTGTAAGTGTGTTCTTCTGATTTCTCTATGTTTCTTTGTTTATATTAAACTATATATATATATATATATATATATTGGTATACTTTGACAGCAGACCTTGTTTTAAACATATATCATTAAATAACTGCCAACTTTAGGTCTAGTATGTTTCTTACATACCTTCCCGAGTTTCCTGATATAATTCCCCTATCTTTCCGGTAGCCCAAAATAAAAATAAAAATAGAATCATTCAGTGAGTTGATTTATATGGTACCAGAAAGATGGAGGAATAATATCAGAAAACTCAAGAAGGTATGTAAGAAACTACTAGACTTAAAGTTGGCAAGTTATTTAATGATATATATATGTGTACTAATGACGCTTTAGTGTTTATTTTTATCGTATACTTCTGAAGTAAAATGAATGAAATGAACTATTAAAGTACGAGTAGATTTAAATTACTTTAAATTAGATTTAAATTAATTCAAATCTAATTTTGAATTAATGAACTATAAGTTTGATGTTGGTATATCTAACCAAGTCGTCTCCCCTTTTCCCTTGCATGGCACAATTCTTTTTTCCTCGGTCGAACTTTATTTCTTTCTGTCACTTCGTAGTTAATCTTGCCCAGTTTCTTGATCTCCAACATTGTCAGACCTTAGATAGGTTGTGACTAAATGTTGATATTATTTTAATGGATTATTGAAATTTTTGATGATTTCAGTATGAAAACATGTATTTTCTCCATTAACCAGATTTTATAGCCTATTAATGTGAAACGAGTTGACATATGACTTTTGAACAACAGTAATAATTGATGAATATGACTTATAGACTCACAATGAACCTGCACGAATAAAAAGTATTAGACGTAGTAAAGACTTTATAAGTGTTCCGAAATCCCATGGAAACCTTGTTCCTAGAAATATGTAGATATATGTTCATACATGTATAAATTATAGCTATTATTCTATCAATAATTTTGTTTAAAATCGTTATTTTTTATAGGTATGCATATTCTTTTTAACTAATACGTCGAAACTCATCTCAAAAGCTTTTGATCATCCATTTCTTTCCTCAATACAATTTTAATGATTTTATTTTATCAAGTCTTGGCTTGGATATTTGTTACTGTATAATTAACTGATTGTGATTAATTTCCTTAGAGTTAATATAATAGTTCACGCCCATGCATGAGTAGACCTACTTCTACAATATGTGGTAAGCATGATTCAAAGGAATTATTTATGATAATGTATTTATGTAGTTAATATAAATCGTATTTTATTCAATTAATAACAATGTTAAAATAAAAGGAAGAATTAATTTTTAATAAAAATAACAAGTTGTTTAGGAGGATGTCAGTTTCAAGTAAATATAACAGGAAAATAACGAAAAAGCGAAGAGGGTACGAAAACATTGGCAGCTGGTTTGGAAGCCTGTTAAGGAAGACTGGCCTGTCTTTATCAATATTAGCACAGTGCTCCAATTAAAACCGAGCCAAATAATACAACCTCTTGTTTAGACGGTGTTTTTTTGTGTAGAATTCTCACAGAAACAAAAGTATTGGAATACAGAGTAATCATTCGCCCTGCCCTCGAGGCTGGTCAATATTGGCTTTAAACCGATGTTAACCAACACTCCCATTTACCTACATCATTTGTTTGCAAATTATTTTATCATTTGAATGTCACACTTCTCAGTAGAGAATAGATTTTTCACTTCTTTTATCATAACCATGATAATTATCATTATCAATAAATGATAAAATTTAGTGAAAATTTCTCATTTCATATGAATTGTATTTATCAGCATTCCGCATGTTCCCACTGGAGAGACATGAAATAACTAATGTCATTATGATTACAATTTGTATGTTCGGTTATAAACCAAATTGTTTTAAATAGTTCTGTTATCATTTTGCTGATAAAAGCTCAATTCATGTGATTTTTTTTAAAGATGTTGAACAGTTAAAATGAGATTTCTTTATTATTTTTTAAACCAATCCTCTAGCTGTTAATAGAGTTAGCTTTTTGTTTGATCGGTGATTCTAAAATTGCGAGTCTTAAATTTTACCTAACTCAAGTGCATTTCGAGTAGGGACTTTAGCTAGAACCTGACATCGTACAGGGTTGGGACCGACGGCTTAACGTCCTCTCCAAGGGATGACGTATTTAGATTTATTCACCTCCCGCGTGAGGGACAGGTGGGGATCGAACCTCGGATTACAAGCCCAGAGGTGAGTACATTAGCCACTGAGCTAACTTGGTCCCTCAAAATGAGATTAGGTAACCAAAATAATTTTACAGCTACCAGATAAAGTCATGTTCAGTCATAACCAATCGGTCAATCTGAACCTAATCTTATTCTTGTTTCCAATATATTTAAATAAGACAAAATTGAATGGTGAATCTATAAAGACAAACCATTTAGAAATATATCGTTCAAAATTGTATGCACTTTTTCATTCACTTTCCAAAATAGTCATATAAGTTTCTATTGTGCTATATCAGTTCATATAGTTCAATTGCATTGTATCATGTAAGATCTATATTATAATAAGCTGCTAGAGATGTAGCTCTGTTTGTATTGGAACCAGTAATCGAGTAGACTATATGGCAGAGCAATGAGGTTCTGGTGTAATGACAGACAAGGGGTTTCAGTTCTCGGTATCCTGAACGTAGACAGGATCTGTGCCAGGTATGTGGCACAATACCAGACCCTATTTGTCCAACTGTCTCCGGTCAGTCTGATCAATAACTCCCAATCAGACAGACCCCACTAAATCACACCTCCCCACCGCCTGGACTTCTCTTCCTGCCAACCCTTCCTCCTCCAGCAAACCCACTCCCCATATAATCACTAACATTTCATTCAACTCCACTCACACCAATATATATATATATATATTATATATATATATTGAATTTGATGGCAGATTCTGCATTCACGATTTTCTTACTTATAGCTTCTATTTTCCTTACAATATTCTTTTGAGAAGGTGATAATTGCCATAGCAAACTAGCATACGACATTCAGAAGGCTGGAAATAACCACTTCACTGGGGATAACTAGATTTAATCTAGTGTAGTGTTTAATTAAATATAGTTATCCCCAGTGAAGTGGTTATTTCCAGCCTTCTGAATGTCGTATGCTAGTTTGCTATGGCAATTATCACCTTCTCAAAAGAAAATTGTAAGGAAAATATAAACTATAGGTAAGAAAATCGTGAATGCAGAATCTACCATCAAATTCAATAATACATGCTTGCTGCCGAAATACACTAATATATATATATATATATATATATATATATATATATATATATATATATATATATATATATATACAATTAAAAGAAACGGTCCAGCGGACTTTTTTAAAATAAAATAAATTCAAAACGAAGAAGACACACAGAAAGACACAGACATAACTCACATCGATATTTCGACCATCGTCGTCATCAGGAGGTGTGAAGAGCGAAGAGCGAAGAGTCCCGCAGGAAGACAGAAGCCTTGTCTTCCTGCGGGACTCTTCGCTCTTCGCTCTTCACACCTCCTGATGACGACGATGGTCAAAATATCGATGTGAGTTATGTCTGTGTCTTTCTGTGTGTCTCCTTCATTTTGAATTTATTTTATTATATATATATATTTATATATATATATATATATATGTGTGTGTGTGTGTGTGTGTGTGTGTAACAAGATTTCACATATGCACGTGAAATAACTCAGTTAAAAATGGTTATCATTTATTTAAAACCGTTTGCTCTTTTATTACTTTTACCTGTCTTACTTCCTTCAATACTATAACATTTTCAAATATAACTCTGCTGAATGATTCTCTTACTACCTCAGTGATAATCAAACCTCTCAAACAATAACAATAACAACTACCTCTCAAACAATTTTTTCAGCACACAAGTTTTCATCTACCACGTATTAAAAAAATCTATCTCATGATCTCTGTTTATTGGGCTACACAAACTTTAAAATATTCCATTCGACTGCAATATGAAAATGAATGGTATAAAACAGAATATTAAGGAGTGTATTTACCCTTCTGGCATGACAAAGGAGCCTTACTGTTTCAGTGGATGTTTGAATTACCACCGAATAGAGGCAGTCCAAATAGCAGTTGTGTAGTAACTCTCATGAAGGATTATTTCATTAGATAGTGGTATTATTGTTATTTCAGTTTTTGTTCGTTGTTTTTCATATGTGAAGGTATTTTTTATTATCTACCTCCGTAGCTGTCATCTAGATTACATGTTATTAATTTGACTATACTTCCTAATCCATATATAAGTTCTCTACTCATTCGTCATTGTCATAGCATTTACGATTCTATTAGCTTTATTATTGACTATGTTACGTGTACGAGTTCAAAGTAGTCATTTATTTTTCTTCATGCTAAGCTTTCTCTAAATTTTTCAAATTGTTCTTCAACCTGATACTTGTGTGATTTTTAACAACTTTTCTATTTTTCGTCATTGTTCATTTGATTTATTCTAATTTTCTCAAGGTTGATAAAGTTTTTTATGAAAAAAAATTGTTGATTTCCTTCTAACTCATAAAAATTAAAAAAATTTTATAAAATGGTTGACTTTACCTTTGGCATCTTTATAAATAATTTCCTATCATTTCTAATAATGCAGTAAGTTCCATTATTTTTACATTTTCTACACATTCTGGTATTGATGAACAAACCACAATAAGAATTGGGAAAATAAGACTAAGATCTTTCAACCGTAACAAGCGGTCTTCGTCAGAGTCAAAAACCCAACTGAACGAGTTGAGTTCGGTTTTTGACTCTGACGAAGACCGCTTGTTACGGTTGAAAGATCTGAGTCTTGTTTTCCCAATTCTTATTGTGGTTTGATCATTGATTGTTATTTGACGTGTTTATGTGAAATCTTTGTATTCTGGTATTGAGAAGTATCGTTTTAAAAGAATATATCGCAATCATTATTTTGTTTGAATGTTGTATTCTAATGAGACGTATGTTCTTATATTGAATTGTTGTTTCTTAGTGTACGATATTTATATTTGGTGGACTTGGTTTATCAGTTCGTTATTCTTGAATTCATTTATAATGCTGTATTTAATCACTAAGGTCTTTTTACGCATAAAACAACAAAGGGATTGCTACATTCCTTTATGAAAAACACTTAATGCTAAATTTCTAGCGGATGCACTTATTACAGATGATTAAAAGTTTTTTGTATGAACTCTCCAGTATACGATTTGCAAATTGAACAAATTTTGCACTTGGTAGTAAAACCAAGTTTCTCTCTGACATTGAATGAGTGCGACATTTGAATGGCTAAGATATAACCCACCTCTATGGTAATTGCATATTAAATAACAGCTTTTAATTCTTACCATGTGTAAACAGTCCTCTTATTAATGATTACGGTTGATGGTCCTTTCATTTTTGCTGATATATCTGGTTTAAATAATAGTTTAGTTAAATATATCTAGTCTAAATCTAGTTCAAAACTCTTACTCTTTTAAACAAGTTCATCTGTTTAAGTTTAGCTCTTGAGTACAAAGCATGTCTGATCGCGTTTCTGAACTTTCTAACAAATACAATAGTGTTTTGTTCTATTGCGTGTTATTTGATTTATTTTTTTAATAATTTTTCTATCAGTATTGCTCCTTTTAGTTATTGAATGTCTATATAAAAAGTATTCACAGTTAACACATTACATAAAAATCAACGTTTAACTTACAGTGAGATCTGTAAGTAATCTAATCTAAGATCCTTTGGCAAATGGAAGTTATCCGCATCATGGTCTATGGAAAACGTCGAAAACAGTACATCACATACAAATATACAATACAATGCATCAATACAAACAATACAATACATAACTTAGAAGAAGTACTATATAAATTCTGATTTATATAGATCAACCACAGATTACAAGTTGGTTATTAATTAAATTTTCATTGTTAACTATTTGTATATTCTTTTAATAAATAATTATATTTACCATTTTGTTTTTAAAATCAAGCATAAACATATTTGTGAATAGTTTTCACTTCATCATGTTTGTGATATGATTTTATTCATGAAAACCCTTATAATATAATTGTATATGTTTTGACTTATCAGAAAAAACAATAACAACTCCAGGATATAAGGCTTTTAATATTAGTTTCATGGAACATATTTTATCCTTAAATGAACAAGAAGGAAAGTCGAAAAATAACTGCTCTAAATTTCTTTACGAAAATCATCATTAAATTTAAATTGATTAGCAACTTTCGAACCCAATTAAAAATTATTAGTTATGCAGAAAATAGTAGGTAAAGTTTTTTTGAATTAAGTATTTATTTAAACGGAAAAATGACATTGATTGATAAATTATTTACTATGTGAAGTAGAAGAAGAGAGAGTTTATATTTTATGAATGGTAATGCATGACCAAACTCTACTTTTATTTATTAAATCATTCATTATTTATATAAATCCAGAAGTTTTTTAAACTCTGAACTTGTTTCAAATTATTGTAAAATTTTAATGCTTTTAACCATTGGGGTATAATGTTTTTAACTTGAACTATTTCGAATATTGTTTTAAAGATATTACAATATGAACAAATTGTTTTTCTAAACAAGTAGTCAAATATTTATAGTAGGAAAAAATAAAATAAACGATTGCATTAAACAATTCCAGGACATGATTTATCAATAAAACAACGAAATTTTATAGTAGAATCTATAAACATTTCCAAAAAAAAAAATTTTTTGCGTATAACTTATTTAAAAATTTTTAAAATTTCATAATTTATCTATACTTTTTATACTTCAATTCACTGTTATATCATCATTTTATATATTCTTAAATTTTTTACATAATAAATAAGTCAACTGTACTGTAGTGGGTAGGGGTTACATATTATTCAGAGTTCGTAGTTGTTGGTATAAGGTGAACCTATTAGGTGGTATGCTATATTCATAAATAAAACTCTGAAATTTCTGAATTATATTCATATTTTTTATTTTTTTAAATAATTTTTATGAAATGTTCATACAAAAACCTTCACGCATGAGACACGATTATGAAAAAAGTAAATATTACCTTAACAGTTACAGATCATTGAAAGTTGTTTTAGAGTTGCATATGTATCTTTTGTTCATTATCCTAATCATTTGGTTTCACGATCGATTCAAAGTTTAATCAATTAAAATAAAAACAAATACTTTTTTTCATATACTTTGTTCTGTTATTTGTGTTCCAAACACTGATTTACATTTATTGTCAAAACTTTCCTCTAATATAGACCTAATGTGTCAAGTAATACTTAAAAAGGTCTAATTTGTAAAAGCAAATATAAATCTCATTTGCTTTTGTTGAGGTAAGGTAATGGTATATGACATATCATGGATTATGATACAGGTGTCACTTTATATTAGCGTAAATTAGTCATATTTCCTGCAGTAAAAGTATATTTATGAACTTTAAATTATTTTAACGCATATCGCAATTTCAAAACAGTAGAAAAACAACTAAATAATACACATATATAGAAAATTAAATTCATGATACATTAATTCTGTAGTAATATTAACTTTCTACACATTAGAATATTTTGTCACCATTAATTATGGTTTAAAATAAAGAGCTAGGTAGACTATGACTCTAAAATGAACGAATATAGAGAAAACATTATTTCTTTTAAGTAACAGTGAGGGTCTAAGTTTAGAAAAAAGAAGTTTTTATAGTAGGATTATTAGTTACAATAAGTGAAGATTTTTCTTTTAATGAATATTTATGTGGTTCGTCTGAGGGGTAAAGCTTGCCAAATCTGACCACCCTGATCATAAATTGTGTTGTCATGATATTTAATTTCAGTCGTCATCTTGATATACTGGAGTTGTTCATTTACTCTTTGGTATGAAAATGTTGTATTGATATAAACAATAAAACTGAAGAGATTAGTTTGTTGAATAATGGATCATTTATATACAGGTTTGTCAAAGTACTGATTCTTCTATTAGTGTTCATTATTGTCAGCAGTGGTAAATATTTAGTTTAAGTTCAGAACGATGAGGGCCAGAGAGTCCGGTTTTTGTGGCGATTAGGCCTTGTTTGAGGGGAATGATCAAGTGAATTACGAGGCAGGAACAATGCGGGTATGACAGGGATACGGGAGACGTGTCAATTGAAGCTAGGGGTGGAGATATAATGGGAGAAGGGAGGTTTGGGACTCGATGGCTCGGAAGGGCCAGGATGCAGATGGGAGGGGTGGACAATAGGTCTATTTATCTGTTTTGGCTGTGGTCAGGCCACACAAGGTAGAATCGTTTCCTTTGTCGCCGTGTCTTCGGGTGCGGTCTGAACAATTACCTTGGCTCTCTATTATTCCTTGACCTAAAACATCTTGCGACTTCAAGCTCGGGTGACAAAACTTGCCTGAAGACGCACCTGGAGTTCGCTCCACGTGCAAGTCATTCAAAACCACCCTCAATGATGCATCTGCAATTATTATCCCACAAAACAAAAGCCTATAGTATATTTTATTACAGAAAGACATCACAAATAATTCCAATGAAATGTTCTTTTAATTTAAGTAGTTAATCATTAACATTTTTTTTTATAAAAAAAAATGTATAAAGTTTTGGAAAAAAATTTGAAGTTCCCTGCACTCAACTCTACCATTAATAAACACAATGACAAACTTCTTGAGTATATAATGTCATCTAACTATAATAATATAGTTATATAAATATAATAACTGTATTTCTAACCAGACATGGTAAATTTAAAAGTTATTTCAATCACTTTAAAATAGATGACTCAGCTTTATGCAACTGTAATAATCTGTGCCCAAACCCCGGATCACCTTCTCTTCCATTGTACCCTTCTTCAATAGCATAAGACACCATCTTCGGAAAACTACAATGTTACAAGGATTAAACTGGCCACCAAGCAAAACTGAACTGTTAACAAATGTATTTCATAGCTTTAACAAATTCTTAAATACCATATATGTCATATAACGTAGTGTAACAATATTATACACGTGTAGTTTAGAAAAAAGGAGCATGTGAAAATATAGCAATAAACTCCCTCCAAGTAGGGACACTACATTGGAAGAAATATATATATTTATAGTTCAATGTAAAAAAGGAAAATTTGTCCGTTACGGATCGTATTTCTAACGAAAAAGTATATATATATTCTTTAAAATCAATTGACTTGATTGTACGTACCTTTTTCTTATTGAGTTTTTCAAATCTCCTAGCTAATTTTCTTTCTTCAAAGTTGAGTTCATAGATAATTTGAGCAAAGCTATTTTTAGACATCACTATTTATTATAAGTTGCAATTATTCTAAATGTGACAGATGAAATAAATTAACCTAAATTATTAACATGTTTCGGTTGTCTTAAACCATTTTCAGAATGTTTTGATATTGTTATCTACCAAAAAGGTTTGTAAACATAATAGAAAGAAAAAATTACACTAGAGTTATGCTTGGTTACAATGAGGTTTCAAAAATTATAAAAATGATCGTGAAAAGTTAAAAAACAAATTATGAGGGGCGGTTTGTTCTTTCTAGTAGTTTTAGTTGCCGTGTGTTTCCTGTGTGTTGTTGGTTTAATTCTGGTTTGTTTTTTAGAATCAGAAGTACCTCAATTATTAGTAGCCTCCTCTGATTTTGTTCTTGTTTGAACAAAACAAAAGCTAGGAGATTTGAAGAACTCAATAAAAAAAAGGTGCGTGCAATCAAGTCAATTGATTTTATACAATGTGTATAAAAGAAGGTATGCTTCTTACCTTTACTTTATATATATATAATATATTATTTATATATATATAATATAATATATATATGTTTTTTAGAATCAGAAGTACCTCAATTATTAGTAGCCTCCTCTGATTTTGTTCTTGTTTGAACAAAACAAAAGCTAGGAGATTTGAAGAACTCAATAAAAAAAAGGTGCGTGCAATCAAGTCAATTGATTTTAATACAATGTGTATAAAAGAAGGTATGCTTCTTACCTTTACTTTATATATATATATATATAATATTCTATTTAGAAATAATATAACTTTTTAAATTGGAAATATATTTATTAGTCTTTCATTCCATGGAGGTAGTACATGGAGGGATTGATCCAGTTACCAATATAGACGCTTATGTTTTTGCATATCATATCTGATGTGAATAATACCATTGGCATTCCACAGCAGTGGAATAAATTAAGAAAATTTTAATACTTTTTTAAAGCAAAGATGAAGAATTTTAGTTACGAAATAATTCCTCACAGGAGAACATTAAGACTTCAAAAATTTCAGAAACATATAGGAAGAGATGTCTCGGTCATCGAATCCCCAAAATTTTAGGTTAAAATTAAAATAAGTTTTATAAAAAGTTTGTACATTTTGTCAAAGAAGAGTCCATTACTCATACTTTAATTTTACCTAAAGATAATGTGGTTCATAAAGACAAGAAATTCTGTATGTAATTTTAATTTTTCTTCAAGGGTGCCACATATAGATTGATTAGAGCATTTTGTTATACATATCCATCATACTATGGAAAGTATAAGAAATTATTCGTTTAATCGGCGTTGATTTCTTGCATGAAAAATTGTAATTACTTTGGTATCTCATAAGTTATTAAATCATTTCAAATTATTTCAGTCAATCTCTAAATATTTCATCGATTATCTTAAATAATTTCTAAGTCAATATAAACAATGTACGTAAGTGTAAACAAAACCGACTACTAGAGTAGATGAACTATTTGTCGAGACTGAATATTCAGTTGTTAAAGCGTTATTACTCTTTGTGGTAATTGAAATTGGACGAATTTTTCTTATAAATTGATTGTAAACTCTTTGTGTCAAATGACAAGAAAATAACATCTTTGAAATAAACTATTAAATTAATACGAAAATAATTCATATTCTGAGAAAAAAATAATCCTATCAAAATAATGCAAATGGAAAATTGTCTGCTTGTTACGATTGAAAGATCTTAGTATTTTTCCTCACTTTTTACTGTGGTTTGGACGTTGATATATATAAATATATATAACAAGATTTCACAAAAACATTATTAGTGGTTTGTTCAAATTTGACTATTATAATGAGGGCAATAGCTTCTTCTAAGAAGGTTGACAGCTGGCGGATAGTTTTTTTTTACACTTTTTCTTACTGTACACCTTTGTATCCCCAAACATCTCTCCCTGAACTATTGTACTTTCCTGCACTTCATACTCTTTTAGGATACCACTCTTCCCTCCCACTCCTCTCAACCCCTCACCATGATATTTCTGCATCTATTGTTTCAGTTGGGTTTTTGAATCTGACGAAGACCGCTTGTTACGGTTTAAAGATTTTAGTCATTTTTTTTCCATTTCGCATTGATAAATACATGCTCCTATTTGATGGCCTAAAAGAAAGTAACGAGAATAAGACAAAACTCAATATCATCAAATTTTGACATCTGTCATCATGAGAGGAAGTGATCCTGTCGAGTGGAACTAAGCAAGCTGTCAGCATAGTACATACCAAGAAAGCAGCGCACTTTGCTCTGAGCTGTCGAGTGTGGGGACTAAGTAACTTCTTTTCATATCCCTTTCTGTTCTGCTCTTTAAGGAACGTTGTTTACTGGCAAGATTAATCATTATATTTGTATTTAAATTACATATTTACACAGTTGCTCGTAATAACTAGTATCTATAACATGTAATTCTCTTTGAAATTATTTGGTCCATGACTATAATTGCCTTGGACGTCATTCGATTTATATTATTAGTTTTATTCATTGAAATAATATTAAACTGTATATAAATTATCTCTAATATAGTTAAAGTAGTAGTTTGCTAAATATTCACAATTTGAAATATTCTTTCATAGAAAGAATAATTTATTACATCAATTGTAAATATTTACAAACTCATTCACCAAATTTATCATTGTTCTTGATGAGACTAAATTTGTTTAAATTACTATTACTATTCCGGCGTTTTGATTTGAATGTAACTAATGAATGATGTTCTTTACTCATCTATGTGAGCATTATCTCTGCATTTCTTGCTGAGTTTGTTTATAATTAATACTTGAATGTTCCCTTGGGGTAGTGATTGCGGAGGACAGTTGGCCACTAGAAGGGTGTCTGTCATTGAAAACTCATAGGGGAATGAAATGGACCTCTGTTATAAAGGGGAGTGACAGTTTTTATCCACCAAGGGGAAGCGGCAGCTGAGTTTCGATCAACCAATCAGACTTTTGTCAAAACAGCATTAAGATGGGTAAGTAGGTGGCGAGAAGGGTAGTTTTCCCTTACCGCACACCCTCATTATTTGATGAGTAATAACTGGTTTAAAGCTGCATTCCCCGCAATGGCCTTTCCGCTCTTATAACCTCGTATATAAAGCCACCTTGACATCATTCTGTCACAAAGCCTAGAGAAAAACACCTTTTAGCAGCTTCCACACCTCCCCTAATGGGACGCCAAACTAATTACTGTAATAAAGCACCTAATTCTAAATAAATCCTCAAAACTCCATCTTCCACACCTCCAGAATGTATACTTCTTAATTAAAAGTGACTCCAGAGATCTTATTACTTTACCAATGGCAACTCCCCATACATAATTTATCTCGAATAATGCGTCACATATTTTCACCTTTAATTAATTCTTCTTGCCAAGCTTCCAGACTCTTGATGAAATTTTGTTTTAAAATGAATAATTCTCTGAGAGTTAATAATTTATCTTTCTGATATATGTACGTATAGTGTTAGTCATTTGTTCTAATTATTATACTTCATGTATTCTTTCAAGTTTCAAACATTAACTGTTTTATGAACGACTGCAATTTTCAACTCTTAAGTCAATCTATTTTAATGCCTTAAGAAAACAGCAATTATTTTTTTAGGAAGTTCACTTTTTTTTGTTAATTAATTTCCTTGCCTCTAGACTAGAAAAATCTTTTCTTTAGTTTTTTAATCATTACATAACATTATGAGTGTTTCAAAATTTAACTTTTTATCATTTGAACCAATTACCCATAAATCATAACATTATACTGTAATACTCATTTAAATACTCCCTGGACTAGTGAAAAAATAAACAAAAATTATTGTCACACAGTTAAATTTTAAACTACTACCATTAAATTAGCTAAAACCTATTAATTTCAATCAATAAAATACTATTGCTTTAAATACGCTATTTTTTTTTATTTTTTAGATTTTTAAAAAATAAATATGATATGATAGTGTGATAGTACTCATATCGTCTTATCGACGACAATCAAAAGCAAGAATAAAAAATGCATAGCCAAATTATATTTTTCACTTCTACAAACCAGAAGTAAGTGACATTTAAAAGAAATGAATGAAGGATTTAATTGAAAAAGAAATAAAAATAAGTCCCTGGTTTACTAATTAATAATATTATAATTAATTAATACTATATGATTAAAGATTACATATATTTATTAATATAATAATTCATATGATATTTATTTATACATATTAATATTCTTTCATTGTTTATCTAGTTATACTGTGTGTCCGTAAAATTCCTGAACTCTTAAAAGTATTTATTGATAAAAACCATATGACTATATGATACCTCGATTTTTTTTCGTAAAATGTTCTAGTTTATATTTACAGCTATTAAAACACTGCTCTCTACGTCTAAACAAAGCTTCTTCACAATTCCTACGTAAAGTGGTCTTCTTCACAATTCCTTGTGAAGAAGTAACGCTTCTTCACAATTCCGTCTGCCTTCATAGTTCTCAACATATCAACGTCCACTTTTTCAACAACTTCAACAATGCATCTAAGACGAAAAATAACGAGATGGTCATACAATTGGGCATATTAGCTAATACAATAATATTAGCACCTTTTTCATATTGAAGGTATTAAACATTTCTGGACAAGTAAATACGATTTAAATTAATTGAATATATCTTTGCCATCCATCTTTCAAGAATTTGGGTGTATAACAATACTTCAGTATAAGAAGTGAAGGGTCGCAGCTACTTTGAGCAATTGTGTAAGTCTTACTGATACTCTGTGGCCTGTTCTAACCATTCCAGCGGAAATGATTGATCATCAAAAGATATAGAGTAATAATTTCGTCCAATAATGATCTCTCCAGAATAAAGCAGGTCTAACATCATTTTGTATCTCGTTAACACATTATCGTTAATGTGTGGGAGGTGGGAGGAATTTCAGAACATGATATACAAACTCAAGTGCTTTCAATAGGGTACATAACCATTTATAGATACCCAACGCCTTGTTTATTTTCCTGCACATGAAATCAGCAAAATCATTATTCATGATTGAATGCATTACGATTTACATATTTTGAGAACAACGTGAAATGCATCCATTGGACAATTTGTCTTCTGAAACTCCGAGTGGTGAGTTAATCCCATTCAAGGTAAGTCTTAAGCAATATCAGTCTACTATATACCCAGTAAATATAGTGGTTGTGAATACATTAAAGAGCAAACAAACAAGAAGAAACTTAAGAACCCCCTTATCAAAGGAGTCTTAATGACAGGCTCTTGACACCTTCATCCAAAATGTCGTTTCTTTATTACTGTTCAGGACATTGCCTAGGGATTTGCCAAGTCCCACAATGGTATATACAATGAGAATGGCCCTACACTCTTTTTTTTGTATCATCTCTCTCAGTATGAAAGAAATTAAATATATATTAAAAAGACTCCCGGGAAGCATCATACCAGATGTAGAATAGGTAAATAAGTACGTACTGAAGCTCTTTTCTGACCTGACACTGAAATATGACCAACATATTTTAATAAATGCACCAAAACTGGTTAATTTCTGTTGGTCTGGAAACAGGTAAGAATAGTCACGTTAAAGACCAAACAACTACAGGCTTATAAGGTTTCTGAGCTCTTTAAGCAAGCAAAGGCCTTTTAAATTATATATAATATTAATCAGCAAATTTTTAGCCTTATGATTCAGAGTATTTGAAATATTGATGAAGATTTTGAATGAATGACCATAACTTGTTTATAAAACTTGACACGTGACGGCAGGCCTACTTAAAACTTCTGTTCTTTTGATGTGTATTCTGACACCTCTATTTACGTTACAATATTTTATGCTTACTGTCTCCCCTTATCATTTAGATACCCAATATATACTTATGTCTTACCTAGTCTCCATTTCATAAAAGTTGTTTTAAGATAAACATATTTACAAATTATCTATCCATTGTCTGTCTAACTGTGTAACGAACCTATTATTTGGCTGAAAAACCAAAATTAGTTTGTTTAATGAAATCCACTCATCTATCTAATAACTATGTAACATAATTGCTTCATGTTGTTACTGATATCACAGTACTACTTTATGTCTTCATTTTTAGTTGATTCATATTTAGGACAACATATTTTAGAAACATACTTTGGACAGATAACTCTTACAACTTGTGGTCATTTTTAAAAGACATAAAAAGTTCTACCATATAATGAGAAAAATATTAAAAATTATCAACATTTTTGTTAAAACAAAAATTAACACTACCCACATAAGTGTGTAAACATATTTATTAAGGGCGTCAAAGAATATGGAGTTACATTGTATTTCCCTGCTTCCAACACTTCATAGCAATAAAAAACTATCTGCTAAATCTCTAATTATTAAAATATTAACTGTCCTGGCAGTAAATCTACTCCAAATACCGACCCTTTTAATTTGCTTTGGGTTCAATCCTCGGCTTTCAAATTAATTGAACACACTTCAAAGTATGTATCGTAGATTAAACTTGAGTTTTTCAAAATTTGTTTTCAGATAAACCCGTTTCAATAAATTGGAGATAATACATATCGGAAATTTTTTTATATCAAAATTGAGTTAATACAGAATGGTAGAATTTTTATCCAATAGAACAAATAACAGATTTGTTTTCTCTGATAAACCTGTTAGTTGATTCAAATTTATTGTTTAATAGAATCCTTATGATGCATTTAGCTAACTTAAAACGAGTCAGTTAATACATATGTTAAGAGTTAAATCGAGAATTTATAATAATATATCATTTCAGGATAAATTAATATAAGTTCAAAAAAATAAGTATTATATTTAGCGTAGTATTATATAACAGTGCAACTATTCTACACTGTTAGACAGACAATGGATAGGTAATTTATAAATATATTAATCTTAAAACAACTGTTATGAAATGGAGACTAGGAAAGACATAAGTTTATTGGGTAACTAAATGATAACCAGGAGATAATAAGCATCAATTATTGTAACTATCGTAAATAGAGGTGTCAGAATATATGTCAAAAGAACAGAAGTTTTACAATTTTTTTAAAAGAAATATAAGAAGTAGATTTAAAACTTACATAATATGAAGTAGTAAATTCCTATTAATTAATAATAATTACATAAAGAAAGCATGCAGAAATTCTCTTACTGCCAAAAGAAGAAAATTTTGTTTAAAGTCAGCTCAATGGACAAGTAAAGATAAACACAGAAGAACAAAGCCTGAAGCAGCGACTCAGCTAAAACTATGAAGTTAAGGGGAGCAGACTCATCGTGGAAGGTGCAATCGAGGAACAAAACAAAAATGCTGACCATGCCAAATGAAAATGGCTATGCCACCAAAAAATCATTTGATTTATTGCCTGCAGTAAAGAATGCTTAGTGCAAAGTTCACATATATTCCAATTTTCAGTTGGTCATCATATCGGAGTATGAAAGAAAGTTTCCAGGTGAGGCAATCTTGTTAGCATTATTTTGAGTGAATATTGAGTGAATAATTAATTATGCTTATAATAAAAGCAATTTTGAACGGGATTTATTCCTTTATTCCCATAAATTAATTTATCCAAAAAGATATAGCGCACACGTGTGAGTTTATGTTTTATATATGATTCTGTATTGTTTTGTGTCCAGTTCTTTTATAAAAAAGAAGTTTTGATAAGTTATTAAAAATACTTTAGTTATTTTGTGTAAGTCGTTCTGAAAACAAAGTTATATCAAAACTTTTAAAAAAAGGGAAAATTGAATTGGTCCTCAAGAAAGGCAATGATTCGATAAGAAGATTGAATCCATCCAGGAGTTCTTGATATTTCAAAAAAAAAAAAAAAAAAAAAATGAATTTCACTTCTTATTTATCAAAATTCTAGAAACAAAATAGTTAAGTAAACGTGATGAGAATATATATTGTAACGGAATAGGAAAAGCTGCAGACAAAGGGTGAGGGTCATCAGCAGGGGTATCTGGTTGGGGTCCGATTTACACTCGCAAGCACAATGAAATTACCACTAATTTTATCTCGTCCCCAGCTCCACCAGAAAGAGTTTCCATCATTAAAACGATATTATCATATAAACAATTTACTAAGTTTGTTACGAAAATATCCTTTTACAAACTGAATTATTTTACTGTCATTGTATTGGAAATGCAATTGACAGAAGAATAAAACGAATTTGGTTTTACATAATGAAAAGGTATTAGCTTCTAGGCAATATATAAATAATGCAATCTGCTATATTAACTACATTTCTTGCATGTTGTTTCTCCACTTTTTAACTGATTATTGCATTTTTTTTTTGTTAATACCGTGTATTAGGTATTTTTTTTAATACTTAATGAAAATGACCCTGCCTCTGAAAAAAAAAAATCATTTGATGTATTTCCTGCAGTAAAGAATGCTTAGTGTAACATTCAAATATATTTCAATTTTCAGGAGGTAATCATGTCCGTGCATGAAGAAAGATTAGTTTCTTGCCCTGCAACATGAGTGCAATCATGTTGACAATTTGTAGCAGCAAACTACACGATCAGACTTTATTTACAACAAATATTATCATTAGTCAATTATTTAAAATTTGTGTACATTACTTTCAGCCATTTTCATTATTAATACTAATGCATTGACTATAAACAGTATTCAAATTTAGTGAAAAATCATTTTTTATGTGACATTACTGGAGTAATTAGAATCACTATTGAAATATGCAATGGTTCTACTGGAGGCCAATTAGTGAGAATAAGTTGCAAACTACAGGGAAAGTTTACGATGGGCCTAGAGAAAGGTCAATGGAGGTCGACCTGACATTCAGCCAACCTTGACATTTGATGACAGCTGTCAAAGGAATAACTTACTTTAGTGAGCTATACAGCTTCTTTGTAAAGGGCTGTGAAGTCGTTTATTTTTACAATGTCTAATTAAACTGTGAGTTTAATTAGGCACAGTAGAGCTAACGTTGAGTATATCCTGATTAGGAGGGTTAAGGCTCCCGTAAAAGGTTTAGTGGGGGTATAAAGCATACACTAGGTCTACTAAAATAGTCAGAAACCATCCCATTAATACAGCTTAATTACAAAATTTCTGTAGTAATTTACCAAAATTAACACCAAGCAACAATCAACCTGTGAACAGTAAATTGGCCTGTAAAAACAGACTATTGAATATAATAATCATAGTCAATGCTTTACTTTTTATAGCTTTACTATTCTTGAACAATAAACAGCTTTTGCAATAAAACGTAAAAATTCACCTTAGTCATTGAAATGATCAAACATTTACATAGTTATAATCCTTGAACAGTGTTTCCATTTTACATCAAGCGTATAAAACTGATTGATGAAAACTTGAATTCATTTATATATTGGGTGTTTATGTAAACAAGTATTCTTCGTTACGATAATATATTTTTAGTCAATCATACGAGTAGCAATGGAATAAGATTATGATTTTCTACTTATGTTTTTAATAGTTATATAACCTAAGGAACGAGTTTATCAGGATTTATTTTTTTAAACAAAAACCGTCTTTATGATCTTGGCAAAACGCATACATTAGTACAGTTTATGTTTGACAAGTTTTATCACGGAATTTATTGTTTCTATGTAATATTTGTATATTTTGGTCTGGGAAAAATTGGTGGTTATTTGTGACTAAATGTTTGGCAAAATGGGACATGAATTGATTATTTTTGGGGGATTTGGTTCTCTGTTTAACTTCTTGTACATTTTATTTTATTATTTTGTCAAACGATCTTAGAGTTATTGTATTTTTTAGTTAATGACTGAGGAAGAACTCTACGTGTTCGATACGCGTTGTTTATACCATTAAATTTTTATATGTAGAGACCATTTCATTAACTTTTTACTCTACAATAAGTAAATACCACATAATAAGTGATTGCAGTACCTTAGAACATTTATTGGTTATATACTAGGTTTCATCTATTCAGCAGACTTAAAAGTGAACAAAAGAGAAACACATAATATTAATTTTCTATTATTATTGAAGTAATTATTTTCAGAAAAAACTGGTTAACTAATGCAATTTATTCCTAGTTTCCTAAAAATATTCAAGATATTAACTTTGATGAACTATTGATTTGATTTGTTAAGTAATATAGAATCTTCAGAAATGCACAATAATGGATTTAAATAAGACTTAGTAATTAGCTTAATCCATTCTTCTGGTAATTCTAGAAATATTAAAAATTTTGCTATATATGATTCAATATGATTATTATTAGAAAATGTTTAAAAATATCAAACAATTGATAAAAATCTGGAGTGGCCTACACTCTACTTTACTATAAGCAACTTAATGTCAAATTTCTTGAGTATACAAAACATAACGTCTCATTTAAGCATAACGTAAACATCTAAATGGGATATAATTATTAGCCTGTCATTCCTGAGGTAGTACAAATAGTGATTGAAGGACATATCAATTTATAAGCTTATTTTTGTACATCACAAATAATTTATTATTTGCAAATAATTTCATTAGTATAACTACAGCAGTAATAACATTTTTGAAAAACCAAAGTGAACATTTCTTGAAACGAAATAGTATCCTACAAGAGAACATGGCTATTGTTCAAATAGCCAGTAGATTTCTTACATCGTTTACTTGACATCCTTCTACATTGAATATTAATGTAAAATTTTCAAATTTGAAACAGTAAAATACTCTTTTTATCTCTGAAAAACTTCTTAAACAGCGAAGAAAATGTTGTTTTAAGGTGATTTGTTAATTAAAGATGTACGATAATTACAGTTATTAATCTCTAAACGAAAGATTTCAATTTTGAGTATCTTTTCCATTTTTGGTTTTCACAGAATTATTATACTGGGCATTTTATAGCTTCTTAGTATTTAATTAGATCATTTTCCTTCCCCTTTGTCAAATAACATATATACGAATTTTTTTTTAATGAGTGTTATCATTTACCTGCACAATATTATTCCTCTTACATCTCTTATAAGTCAATAATATATTTTCATTTTTCCATTAGAAACATCAATTTTATCTCAGTGGATTCGCTCAAAAAATTTCTAACTCAATATAAACAATGTAAAAAAATACAAAAAAATCGACAAGTATAGCAGGTGATCTCTTAGTCTAGAATAAACAAACAGTTTTTATATCGTTATTGCTCTTTCCCGTAATTGAAACTTCATGAATTTTTTTTTGTGAATTGCTAATTTTTTGTTCCATTTTTGGTCTAATTTTCATTTTTTTTTAACGAGCCGTTTAGCGTCAAAAAATCATTTTCTGAAAACACAAATCGTACTGTAACGCCCCTTTAGCGAAAGTAATTTCAAAAAAAAATATCTCAACTCATTTGCCATATAATGTTTTATTTGTAGGCATAGTTCCATTCTTGTCCGTCAAACAGTATGGCTTGTATCGCTCTCACAAGGTTTGAGATTGAATTATAAGTCAAAATTTTTACATTTTATTGAAAAAAAAATATTTCCTGTGGTCTTAAAATTCTGAATATATTTTTCGTTTGTTGCATTTGTAACTACAAAGATAATGTCAAAATTTCAAAACTCTAGGGTTATCAGTTTAGGAGAAATAAATGTTTAAAAAAAAACGGTTTTTGGCAAAAAAAGTGACTTTCCCGTCATGCATAATTCTTCCCAAACAATAGGGATCTTCGTCTAAATGGGGCCCATTTTTGTGTAAAATATCAATTTGATCCATCAAAGATTCTGGACCGTAGCGTGGTAACAAGCAATGCTAACACACGCACCCACCCACCCACCCACCCACACACACACAGACATCATCGTAAAAACGTCATAAAACGACTTCTGGGACCTCAAAACATGTAATTCCGTCAAAATCTCGAGATCGAATTTTTTCACGATCACTATACTTTACTTATAGTAAAGTAAAAAAAGTGCTATACAAAAAATCAGTTATTACATTTTGTCTGTGGTGTAAATTTTAATAATGGGATCAAATTGTGGTATAGATAAAATTACTTATATTTAAAAATTATGCATTTGTTATAATTTTTTAAATAGAAATAAAACAATTATGGAATTTTAGTTTCATATTATATATATATCAATGATCAAACCACAATAAGAAATGGGAAAACAAGACTAAGATCTTTCAACCGTACCAAGCGGTTACGGTTGAAAGATCACGTGTTTATGTGAAATCTTTTTTTATTATATATATATATATATAGCTTATTTATTGCATTAAATATTCATATATTATTATCATTTGAAGTGTATATTTATATAAGTTTGAACTTGGGTAATGACCTCTTCTATACTTCTGTTCTCCTAAAACCAGGCAATTCTCAACAAAACGCAACATATGATAGCCGTGATTGCCTTCATGTTAAGAAGACTGTAACCAGATCTCTGTATACTCCCACAAATCAATCTTTTATAATCTCAAAAAACGTAGTTTTCATTTAAATATTGTATTTTTTTTATAGCTGGATATCTTTTATTGTAAGTCATGCTTTAAGGCAGTATATATGTTCTGCAATCTGAGATAGGTACAGTTGAACACAGGAAAGACAAGGGTGATCATCTCTTTCTATTGTTACCATTTTTCTAATATCCTTTGGCTCAGCACTGTTATTAAAGCATCTATTCGAATTCAAAATCCTTTTCCCTGTATTTTATCTGTCTTTAATCAGTCACACTAACGTTTTTCAAATAACTTCCGACTTAATTAGCACTTTTTTTATCCATCCTAAACTACATATCACAACTGTCAAAACTGGTCTTTTCTTAACTCGAACTCTGTATTCATTTCATTTCCTGACTATAATCTTTACTAGGGTCAATATTCTAATCCATATTTACTCTTATTGTTGTTCCCGCAACTATATCTATGACTTTATTGTATTAGACGTAATACTTAATTTCTGCTTAGCTTCAACTAGGTGTTCCTGAGAAAGTATCTCATAGAACCTTCATCGCTAACTCTGCTCCATTGAAATTCTCAATTTTTCAATAGAGTGACTATGATATAGAATATTTCATATATTAATTAATTATGATATTTCGTAATTAAAATATATAATACAACATCATTAGAAATAATTTTAAATATGCATATTTTATTTTTTTTTTAACATATTTATTTAAATATACAACTACGCGTATGCTGCGAAACAAGCATTTATAGTGTGAGTAATACAAATAACTTTGACAAACATGAGAAAACAATTAAACCCATTGGTTCCACATATTTTTTTTCTTAAATATTTCCTAAGTATAATATAATTATTACTTCATCTAAATACTACATTATATAATTAGTTTATAAATTTAAAAATATTGTGTCATATTAATCACATCTCTATAGATATCAAGTGAGCAATCAAATGTTATATTGTGGGCATGTAATAGCATTCAATCATAAGTTGTAGATAAAGGAATAATGAGTTTTGAAGTGTCATTGTAACTTCTTAAAGTAAATATAACAAACTAAAAAAAAAAAATTTGAAGTATATCAAATATTTTAGAATATTCTTAGTAATTATGATAAGAAAAAATTAATATAATATCGTAACCACACTATATGTAATGTTATGTGGTTACGTGTAGTTTTTTAGACACTATATAATGCTGTTGAAAAGATGAGGATTCAGAAATAACACTTCAAAGAAAATTGACAGTTATGTTAAATTACTTTGCATGTTATCGGTATATATCGAATGTTATGAATCACATTTTTGTTTTTATATTGAAAGTTAAGTTGAAAGCTATATCAATTTTAATTAACTTAATGTTTGATTTTTACTGATGTTATTTGAACAATAAATAAGAAGTAAGTTTTTTTCACTAGAAAACTACTTTACTATGGAAAAAAATGAAGAGTATAAAAAATAAAAAAAACGATGAGTAATGTTTAAAGTGCATGGTATTTTACATGACCTCTGTCTGAAAACAAGGGCTGATGGGACATTCTGATTAAAGATAATTCTTGAAGTTGACTTAACTTAAGGTGAAGGTTAATAACAAAATTTCAGATTAACTGGATTGTAGGTAATAGTCAAGTGAACTGCTTTTGTATTACAATCTCTTGAAAGATATAATAAAAGTGCCCCACTTGGACGCAGATTGCTAGCTCATTCTTTCCAACTAACTATCAAGGTGATAATTTCAAAAAGTGGAAATCTCATGGACCAGAAAGTAATGTAGTCGACCTACTTTCTAAATATAATCGTGAATTCAAGTTAAAAACGTACGCGTTGGTCAGAAAGACTAAGTTCATTTTAATGTAACTGTGAGAAATATAGCCTACAAGTAAAGTGCAGTCGGCCATTAACCAAAACCTAATGAATATAAAGTGATAAATGTTCCTGCTTCAGGTCTCTACCTCTGACATATGTTTCTGTAATTTACACTAATTTATATCTATCACTCTTTATTTTTCTTTTTTTTTTGTTTTTTTTTTTTTGACTCAATGGTAATGAAATTAGAATCATATTTATTGAGGATACAGAAGTTAATAGAATCTACATAAACTTTTAAATTCATATAAAGCCTATAAAATACATAAGAAAAGTTAACCAAGTTAATTACTAATCACATACAATCTAAAGGTAGGTTTTAAAACTAGCAATTTGATCGAACAAATAATAAGTAAAATAATGAGATATAGAACTAATAAGTATGAAAAGAGGAAAGCAATTTTTACAATCATTACTATGTAAGGATTAAGGATGTAAGAACGGCTTACAAAATATTTTGAATATAACTTAAATAATTCAAGCAAGTTTGACTATGCTAATCATTTATATAAACTTGTACATGACCCAGACTGTATCAAAAATTCAATGGATATAAAAAGAAATAGCAGGAAAATTAAATAAAATAGAGTAGCTTTAAATATATTGAAATAAAAGCATAAATATGGTAATAAATAAGCAAAGTAGTTACCAAACTTTTATAGTACTACACTACCCGTGACTCGTTGGGTCATCGAACATCTTCTATTTTTAAAGCAGTCATGTTCACATAAATACAGATAAAATCTAAATTAATTAATTTCAAATATAGGGGATAATGAACATAATTTTAAGACAGTTATCTTTATTTGTATTTTTGTCTAGTTTGAATTTTCAAAAAAAAACTTTAATGTTCTCTTTTTATTGACCTTACTGAGAGCAATATGTAATTGGCCACGTTGAAATGCTCTTTTACATAAATGAACTAAAAGTTTCAATAACGTCTCTTATTCTCGTCGATTATTCATGAAATCTTCTCTTTCTATACTTATTATATTTAAATCGTTATGATTTAGGTCTAAAAACTATTATTTCATGCTTTGACGTCATTTATATCAGGTTTTGGAAGCTTATTATCAGGTTTTAGAAGTCCCCGTGGCGCAGATGGTAAGAGCTGGAACTTCAATGCCAAGAGCGTGGGTTTGATTCCCACAAAGTTTCTATTATTAACTTTGTCGGCTTAGTTTATTAGCGCTCGAATGGATATTGTTTTTTAATTTTCTTAGAACAGCATATAGCTAATGCATCTGACACCATTGGTTTTATGACAATATTAACACTAATAGTTATTGTGAAATAGGTAGTAGATTTGTGGTTCAAACCCCATCTTCAATTAAATAATTCTTTGAGTTACGCAGTCCAAGAATTGAAGTTTACTAGGGTTATAGCTTTACTATTTGTGAATTAACTACCCTTACATATAAAACAATAATTTGTTACAATTAAAAAGCTGCAGCAATGAAAGAAGCAAAAAAGAATCTGCTGCATATTTTTTTCAATTCATGAATTAAACTCATTTCAGTTAATGAATTTTTTTAAGTTCATTCACTTACTGCTTCTATTTCAGTCAATACTCTTGTTTCATTTCTTGCACTTACTGCACCTAATGCATTTTATTCACTTTTTTTACCTTTACTACAATAGTGCAGTTACAGGAAAATTCCTTGCATTGTTTACGGACAATAGACTTCTTCTAATGTTGCACTTCAAATTACATGATTTATGTAATTATCTATGACAGAGACATTATGGACATCTTTTCTAATCTTGATGTAGACCAATATGTCAATTCTTATGTGAAAACGCTTGTCACTGTAGTATATAATTAACAATACTTTAATAATATTTTTAATTTTACTGTATATACATACAAACTTCCAGCTATTACAATAGAATAAGTAACAGCTAGAAGTAATTGCAAGAAGATGAAAAATAATTTCTCGCACTTTATGCACCTAGTATCTTACTCACACTACTTTCAAGAAATGCACTTCTTGCACTTAAAGTAATTCTTGCACTTGTATTATGACCTTTGATTAAGCGCTGTCTTCTATTAGTGTCACCTGCGCTATTAAGCGTGAATAATTCTGTAATAGAAACGTAAGCTAGTATTCACAGCTGTGATTTCATATTCATTGAAGTGTTCAAACATTTTAATTCAATTAATTATTGATTACCGTGAAGGAAGTTTTTGAAGTTAAATGCCTTAACTTATCTTTAAGGATATGCTTTGAATTTAAAACTGGAAAAAAAATTCAATAAATCCGGTTATACACATACCAAGTTGTTTTAAGTCCAAACTCTTTTAACTTTCGATATAATTAGTTATTCAATTTGGGCCTCTTAAAATGTTACAATTAAGTGATTAAATGACTAAAGGGTGCTCATGTGAGAGCTCGAATCGGTTACATGAGACGATTAGCCTAATTGGGTGGTTAGGCATGATAATTGAATGGCACTCTGGTGTGGTGCAAACCGGAGAAAATGACTATTCATAGACTGCGGTATCTGGGGCTGCGGACCCGCACTCTCTCCACCCTCCACTAGCACTCTATTCTCCACCAATCACTTCCTTCCATTATCTTTATTATCTAACACAAACCTGTAGAAATTTCTTGTATATTTACTACCAACATAATGAATCCTCTCCTTAAAAAAGAGTTTAATGCACAAAAAAAAATAAAGAAATTAAAAGAACACACTTAGTCTCTAATTTTCAGTTTGAACCGTCTTAAGGAAAAATAAGAGAAGAAAACCAAGCAAACTGGTTTTCAAAAATTAGAGACTGTAAGCTCGGGCTTTTAAATTTTCTATCTTTCTTTTTGTACATTGAATTATATATATATTAATGATCAAACCACAATAAGAAAATGGGAAAACAAGACTAACATCTTTCAACCGTAAAAAGCGGTCTTCGTCAACTGGTTGGGTTTTTGACTCTGACGAATATCGCTTGTTACGGTTGAAAGATCTTAGTCTTGTTTTCCCATTTTGTTATTGTGGTTTGATCATTGATTGTTATTTCACGTGTTTATGTGAAATCTTTTTTTATATATATATATATATATATATATATATATATCATTTAAAATTCGAAAAAACGTTCCAAACTGGACACAAATCATTTCATTAGGAAATTAGAAAAATGTTTAAGATCTTCCAACTAAAACAAGTGGTCTTCGCAAAAGTCTAATTGAGATGAAAATTTTTTGTTTTATTTGAAAGATCTTAGCCATTTTCTTGACTTCTTTCTGTCCTTTTTATTTTGATTTTTTATTTTACTTATTATGAAATCTTGTTACACATGTGTATTTAAATGCATACATTATAGAGTGGATCATTGAAAAAGAAGCATATAATAAAATAAATGACAGTAACTCACATAAAAACTTTGAAGTCTTTCATCATTAGGTAAAAAATGGTGTTTTAGATAACGACGGACAAATAGCTCGTTCAATGGTCCAATAGTTTTTTGTCTTTGAAACTTTTTGAGGCTGAAAGGTAAAAAAAAACAGTAAGCTGAAGGGAAGTAGACGAGAAATAAACACAAGATAATTCAATGTGACATTATTGAATACCAATATTAATATTATGAATATTATTAATAGTGAATAGCAATAAAGTGAATAAGAAGGAACAGATAAATAATATTATTTATTACATACAAAAAAATATTTAGTCAACATAATATAAATGAATACTAAGTTAAACATGAAACAAATAATAACCAACAATAAAGATTGAGATGAACTAGCACTCAATAATATAGCAGGTATATCATTAAATGGTTTTCTCAAAATTCTTTAAGTAATGTGAGTCTTAAGAACAGGAACTTATTCAGTGTTTGACCAAGCTAACGGTGACCAAGCCATTATATCTGTGACTGTGAGTGTTCGCATAGATAGTAGTAAAGAGCAATTGCAGAGTTTCGCCTTTGATTGATTATTCATAATTATGTTCAGCCTAGTAGCAGATAGAATAGAAAAGCAACCAGACAAATAAAATACCATAACCATAAGAATAAAAAGCAATCCATATCAAAAACGCATTTTTAGAAAATAATGAAAAATATAATGGTTCGGAAAGAATTATTATTCAGAAAAGAAGGAGAGATATATGCATATATCTGGAGGAAGGACGAACTGGTATTCATAATACGATAAGTTTATTAACTACATCTGCGCATTCTCTTTGACACTATTCAAAAAATTATGATGGATATTAATAATAATAATGCATAATAATGATGATAATAATAATCATAATCATCATCAACATCATAATAACGTATTTATCATTTAAGAATGATTTAATTTTAGTTTTGTAAGTTTCTGACATCAAATTCTAATCTGCTTACTTTCTCGCCCTGAGCACCTGGTATATAGTGATTAATCCCAATAT
Source organism: Hermatobates lingyangjiaoensis (assembly GCA_026182355.1). Lineage (NCBI taxonomy): Eukaryota > Metazoa > Arthropoda > Insecta > Hemiptera > Hermatobatidae > Hermatobates > Hermatobates lingyangjiaoensis. The sequence goes on from JAPFBL010000329.1 coordinate 2,244,322, forward strand.
ATAAAAATCAGTTCTATTAATGCCCAGTATTAAGTTCATTTAAAAAGCTATCATTTTCCTCGCGTTAAGATATTTTACTTGCTTCCTTTCCTATTTGTCTTCATTGTATTTGTAATACACTGTAGTAAGACCAGTCATATGTTGATGAATTTAGATACTAAAATCATCCAACGTGTTGTTCTGCAGTGCTGGTTGCTAAACTCAACTGTTATTACCTTCAAAGGACCATTATTACCCTCAATAAAAAAGCAGCTCTATATGGCATCAACAGTTTTATCGTGTTCATAATTGAGCAATACTTAAGAATAAACTTACCCCTCTCATCCCCTTAATTTAAACTACACTATTACCAAACTGCTTTCTCACACTTGTTATAAAAAATTTCAACATTTGTGATATTTATGTTAAAATTGGAACGCTAATATATATATCCTAATTGTGATTTCGAGGCAATACAGCCAACGACTGCTCCTGACTTGTTCTATTGTCAATTCCAAATCTCAATTCTCTAATGATCATAATCGTTTTTCTATTCTTTTAAATATTTCCGCAACTTCTCACCTTTATTTAAGATCGACAGAGTTTTCAAGACAGCTCTGCAGCCTGCTTTAATGGACAAGTTCTTAAACAATTAGTCTTTGGTAACAGTTGTTTAACTTTGAAAGCCTTGAGTTTCTGTTAATTAGGTTTGATCTAAACATGGTTTCAGAAAGGACGGTAGAACTTCCTTTTTTGTATTCCATTTTATGTCCTTTTCATTTATTTTTATCATTATTTGTTTTTAAACTGTTTACTTCAACTTTTATAACTTATTGTTTTTTTTAACGTTTTTTACATATTTTTTCAATTTTACCGTTTAAAACTTATTTCTTCACAAAAAGAATGTATTATATCTTTCCTTAAAATCTATTCGCAGGTTTGTGAAATCAGACAAATGGATTTTCATTATCTGTGTACTGTGTAATCTGTTTATCTGTACAATTCTGAGAGAGAGAGAGAGAGAAGAGAGAGAGAGAGAGAGAGAGAGAGAGAGAGAGAGTGAGAGATGATGAGACATATGACTCAAATAAGTTGTGTAGTAACGGAAGTAGATTTACTTTTCATATGATTCTTCTTTTATGGTCTAAGTATCAGCCGTTGATTAAACGTAAGTCATTGGGAAATAGGAGAAATGATGAACGTTAACTATGTCATTCAAAGAAATCATTGAATAGCCAAAAATATTTCACTATATTTTTGCAAGAAAATTAGAGTTTTGGGAATGTGAAATATTATGCAACATTTCTGTAAGTATTTGAATTGAAAAGACACGGGAAAAGTGTTGGGAGAAAAGTGCTTGGTAAGCGTGTATCTCGTTAGACTGCTACCCCTATATCTGGCGTTTAAATCCATTCCCCCAGGCGTTTCGAGAAGTGTAAACTCACTCGTAATTATTCAATGTACCATGTGATTTTCAAATTCCACCTTAATCCAACACTTCAACACTTCTACCACTGCTTAAAACTTTTTTAAAAATTATGAAAAACAATTTAAGGTATTTTGCTTAATAAAAATCTTTTTCTTGATAAAGTGAAGTCAGAAATAGTCAAACTTAATATGCCAGTAAAAGCATAACCACAAGACATTACCAATTCTGCAATTAACTCTCAGATTATTGACTCACACAAAAAAGACGGTACATAATCTATTAATATAGCATTTTTAAATATATTGAAATAAGATAATTGAAAACTTGTTTTATTTGAGGCATGATCTCAGTCTATTCATTATAATTAAGTCTATGATCTGTTTTATTTAATATACACATCTTATTTAATATAAATCACCAACTATTTGTTTACAATTAACATATCATATCTGTATCAGCAGTTCAATATGTATGTATATATATTCAATTAATAAACGGAAAGATGATCCAAACTGGACACAATACAAGTTCAAAATTGAAGAAGAGTAACACACAAAATAAAGAAACACATTCACAAACTTTTTATATATAACATTTGTGATATATATATAACATAACTAGAATTATCACAGTCGACAAATGTGATAAACTAGTAAAAAGTTAACTGAAGGCAAAAGGAAAAATAAAACTTGCTTTTTTTAGGCAAGTGATATAGGGAGCTCTTCAGAAGCATTGCTGGTGGGCGTCTGACATCACTCTCTAAATCACCTGCGAAGAATGTGCTGCTTGAATTAGATTTGTAAATGGCTTTTTAAGTGAAAATAGACAAATTTAATAGAGCTGTCTACTTTTTAAAAAATGTCCGACAAGTTTAAGAGGAAAATTATGGAAATCAAAGCAGGATAGAAGTAATCAACAGTTGAGAAGGAACCATATATCAGGACAAGCTATAGCTTCGGATTCACCTGTAAGAATTTGACAAAGATGATTCAAGTCGAGTTGAATAGCTTTACAATTATGTTTAAAGCAAGAAGTAAAAAAGCTGTAAATTCTCAACAAGAACCGTTATACGCTTCATTTTGAAGCAAGCCGTGTTCTAATGGCGAAAAGGTGTTTCCTAATTGTTATATATTGAATTTGAAACACTCTGTCGTTTGTCGGCTGCCTTTACAAAATGCAGTGTAAAATTAGACGGTCTCTATTGAGTGGCAATTCACATTCCTCTGCCAATATTCCAACGCTGTCGCAATCCTTTCTATTGCCCTTCTCTTTCTAGCTCTCTACAAAAACTTGAATAACCGCTTCTGTCTCTCTTGTTTTATCCCAAGTCTTTGCTAATGTTCTTTCAAACTCATTTTAAGAACTTCTGGCAAATAACCTGTCCCAATTTTCATGTTGAATTTCAACATTTTATCGACATATAGAGTCTAATACCACTAAAAATATTTCTATTTTCGCCTTTTTCTACAAATTCATTTCCTTCCAAAACGTTCAAATTATTTCTTTAACAAAAGCCAGTATATTGATTTCCTATACTAACCTTAATTTGTTAAAAAATAACATGTTTTTCCAGAAGTTTGAATTTTAATTTAGACTAAAATTATTGATAATTCTTAGATATAATTATGTAGTTAAATAAATTATATACTGGTATTAACTATAATTAATTTCTGCTAATGGTAAGATTAATTTTTTATTAATAACAAAATTAATCTTACAAAAGGAAAAATAAAACATGTTGCTTTTTTTTAGGCAAGTGATATAAATAACCTATATGCATTTCACTTATCATGCATAAGTGAAATGACATTAACATGCATTATAATTTATATTAGGCAAAAAATTTATGACTTTGAGTTTTAAATTGTAAGGTGAACATATAAGAGGAAAAAAAGGTAAATTGAATTAGCCATGAGAAAAATGAAAGAATAATAAAATGAAATATAGCTTCAAGCACTGAAGCAATCTAGGACAATTCAAAAACAAGTCAATTAAATGATCAACTTTTCGTAACAATTTTCTAAGAATATTTAAAAATCTAATGTTTGTTGAAACAGTATTTTCAACACCATTTTATTAGAAATGTGTTCTTTCAATATTATCCATGTTATAAGATTAAAAATTGATTTTGACTCTTATGTACGTCTTCTGAATTGAATAATTTCTGTATTTGAAGTGAGTGCATTTGTCTGTGTGTATCTGTGTGTCTGCGGTAGTGGTTGTGTTTTGTAATACATTCTTTACACGCTGTAAGTTATAATATTTAACAAAATTAACTGAAATATGAAAAATATATTGAGTTTGGTGTGGAAAAGACTCACGTTTGTTAGGAATATTTGTGCATGGTAAAGGTATTTTTTTGAACATTAACTCAATACGGGTACTGTTTGTTGCAATTTTTCCTGAAGAATTTATGAGTTTAATTATAGTATTTATCATTTTATATAAACAATTATTTTTTTTTATATTTTATTCCAGCATGTTCCACTGTGTATTTCATGCATAAATGTAAAATTGTACACAATACTTCTTCCATTAACGATACAAAATACTTATTTTACATTGATTCATAATTCTACAATATAATAATTTTTTTTTCTCATATGTCTACATTGTACAAACATTTTACAAACTCTTTGTAATATTGTTCTTTAATTAATGAGGAAGGCCTAACAGGCCACTCCTCTCCACTAACTAAGACCTTCTGTATAAGAGCTAGTCTTTGTGGTTCCCTCAAACAGCACTCATACACCAAGTGTCTAGAAGATAGGGGTGTCTCCGTGTTACATGCGCATGATGGACTAAACGATTATTATGGATACATTTTGAACCGTTTTTCATTATTTTGGGGTAACTGTTAAAAGTACAACAACAATAGAAGTATAATTTATAAATCTTTTTATGCAGTCAGATTTTTCATTTGTTTAAATGAATATTATAAAATCAATATATGTCAAATTGAAACCATTATTAGCAGAAAATTATTTAGAATTCAGAATACTATCATATAATGAACTAATTAAGACAATAAACGAGAAATCATCTGTGAAATGACAATTGAACGTACTGTATACATCTTACAAGTAATAAATATATTTAAATCTTATAACTTATAACCATATAAAATCAGTATTATAATATCTTTAATTAATGTATGCTTAAAGTCGTGAAGTTTTTTTGTCAAAAGTTTTATTCTTAGAAGGAACTTCATTACATTTTTGGTTCATATAAGTATTCAACAAATCAATCCTAAATTTTGAAGTTGATTTGGCAAAGCAAGTCCAATTCATGATAATATGAATGAGAAATATTATTAGTGATTATAAAATCATACTCTGATTATTGAACTCATTCAAATTATTAAGAAACGAGTTAAATATATTTAGTTATGTAACCACATTGCTGCATACTTGAAAACGCATCGATTATATCGTCAATCCATTTAATTTTGTTTATTATGTGATTATTAAAATACTTCAATACATGTTCATAATATTTCATATACTGTATAGCTGCTTCGATTTGTATATATATGATCACATGTTTGTTACAGTAGAGGAAGTGTACAAAAATTAAGCTAATCAAATATTTATATGTTATGCTATAATAATCTGGTATGACAATATGTGTACTATGTAAGATACTATATTAATTTATATTCATTTCAGCTTTCTTTATCAACTTTCTCTTATTCACTATTGAAGAGAAACAAACAAAATGTTAGTTCTTAGTAGCCACCTCAGTGATTATTGCCCTGCACCTAAATCAGTTATTGTCCTGAGTAGTACTAATCAGTAAAGGGAAAGAGGACCCTGAGGAACCATCATCTTATTGACCAGTTTGCATGCTCGACATTGCAGGAAAGTTGCTTGAAAAGCTTCTCAGGGGTAGAATCTTAGCTGCAGTCAGAGCTACTGGAGATCTATTGATGCGATCAGCAAAGTTAAGGAAGCTGTTCACCGCTCGGAAGAATTTAATCGCCACTTACGCGGGGTTGTACTTCTAGTTACACTCGACGTAAGAAACGCTTTTGTTTTAGATGTTGCGATATGATGAAATCACTGGGAGGGACCTTTAGGCTACCTAACTGTCTCCTCCGCAGAGTGCTGATGTGTGGAAAATTCTTACCACCAAAAAGAGATACCTAGGAGAGCTAGAGTTACCATTTCTAAACTATACATGCCTCAAGTAAGCGATTAAATGGCCTAGCCTGAGGTAATGTGGGAAACAGTTCCAGGCCAGTGTCCTAGAAGAAAATAGAGTGTTATAGTTGGTAGTTTGCTTTACCTGGGAGCCCAGCACTATGTGCGTAAACCAATTGCACCTAATTTCCAAAAAAAAAATTATTATTATTAATATTGTTATTATTATTATTATTATTCATTATTATTATTATTTCAGGGTGACATAACATAACTACGTCCTATAAACTTAAAAGAACATGGATACTTTAATTAAACTTCATTTTATGAACATAAACTGATTGTTATGTTTATGCAATGTTCAAGTTTAAGAATCATGAGAGGTTGTAATAACGTCAACAAACTTAAAACATGAAATAAAAATATTAAAATGATGAAATGAAGAATTAGTGCAAGAGCAGTGTCTGTTTGTATCGAGAATATGCGCTTTGAGAGTTTTGTGAGCCAGTGGGAAGACTGGCGTCGTCAGAGGCATACTGAATGCGGCACAATGCTGACTAATGACGACTCCATAGAGTGATATAATCGCATTACAAGTTGTAAACGCTGCCAGCGAAACTGACATGTGACAAGCGCTCAAATGGACAGGTTACAAATGACGGCCAGCTTATCTCAAGGACGAATCTCAGACGCAGTAAAACATCAACCTGCCTGATCATGACCAAGGTGCATTCCAGCAAGCTTGGTCATGAACAGCCGACTCCACCTGACCCTACCAATCGCCTAGGCAATCTTATTCAAATACAATGTTCCTTACAATTATAAACTGCCGAACAACTTCAAACACTTGGAATACAGTCGAATCAGTAAAATATTTTGAACCTTATCAATGTAGACATATTATGAAAGAAAAGGTAAACTTTAACCATGTGTTGTCCATCAAATATGACTTTAGAGCTCATATAACCCACTAGATTATCATCATAATATTATTCACAGCATTTACATGTAATATTCCATAAATGTTAAATCATGTATATATATATATATATATATAACAAATAAAAGAAACGGTCCAGCGGACTTTATTACAATAAAATAAAAAACGAAGGAAACACACAGAAAGACACAGACATAACTCACATCGATATTTCGACAATCGTCGTCATCAGGAGGTGCGAAGAGCGAAGAGTCCCGCAGGAAGACAGGGCGGTACTGAGTACCCTGTCTTCCTGCGGGACTCTTCGCTCTTCGCACCTCCTGATGACGACGATTGTCGAAATATCGATGTGAGTTATGTCTGTGTCTTTCTGTGTGTTTCCTTCGTTTTTTATTTTATTATATATATATATATATATATATATATATATATATATATATATATATATATCAATGATCAAACCACAATAAAAAAATGGGAAAACAAGACTAAGATCTTTTTTAATAAAACCCAACTGTTGGGTTTTTGACTCTGACGAAGACCGCTTGTTACGGTTGAAAGATCTTAGTATTGTTTTCCCATTTTCTTATTGTGGTTTGATCATTGATTTTTATTTCACGTGTTTATATGAAATCTATATATATATATATATGTATAAGTTGGCGGCAGATCGTCATCCAAGCATACATTGTTAAACACAAGTATAAGTTGGCAGCAGATCTTCATCCAAGCATACATTGTTAAACACAAGTATAAGTTGGCAGCAGATCTTCATCCAGGCATACATTTTTGAATCTTGTGGTCGATGCAAGAGGTCGAAAGCTTGTGTTTTCTCTTATAATTTTAAGTTATCATATATCCGTAATCAGCCAGTTTTTCACACTCAAATCAATTCAAAGTCAAAATTTTCTTCCTAGAAGCTCGAAATGTTTAAAAAGAATAAATATAAACTATTAGACCAGAATATGAAAGAACTGGATATTTGCCAACAACATAGCAAATCTTCAATACAATGAATGAGTCCATTCATCAGACTTCAATATTACCCAAAAATAGAATTCTTCATAAGCACAAGAAAATGTAAATCAGATATTGCATTTTATTCAAGGGTGCAACATATAAATTTATTAGCGCATTTTGTTTCAAAGGTCGATCATAACCAGGAAATCATCAGAAATTATATATTTGATTGGCGTTGATTTCTTTTGCAAGAATTTTACTCTTACTAAATATCATATTAAGTCACAAATCATTTAAGTATTTAAGCCACAATAAATCATTTCAACTTTTTTCATGAAACCTTTAAGTACCACTATTATTTCAGTCAATTTACTTAAAAAAATTCTTAGTCAATGTAAACAATATAACAAAATATAATTAAATCTGAGAAGTACAGCGGGTGACCTATTAGTCCAGCTTTATTTTTCTTTGCAGCAATTGAAATTTCAAGGCTTATTTTATGTATTCGTAATTTGTTGTTCAATGTTTAATGAGCAGTTTAGCATCAGAAAAGAATTTTCTAAAAACATAGAATGTATCATATTGTCCCTTTGATTAATGTGTGGTTAATCGAATAACACAAAGTCCAATTTATAAATGTTTTGCTTTATAGCACATGTAAGAAACCACAACAATACAAAACTTAGGATACAAAACTATTACAACCTTTTTTAACCTCCATCATCTGTTCATCAGTGTTACCTCAGTCACACAGTTTTGTCCCCACAAAAGTAATTTTGAAAAATAAATACCACAACTTATCACCCACATAATGCTCTATGTTTATGAATAACTTCATTTTGACCCGTCAAAGGGTATTTCTTGTTTCTCCTCACAATCTTTCATTTTGGATAATAAGTAAAAATTGTTTACATTTTATTGAAAAGAAAATATATTTCCAGTTGTTTTAAAAATGTGAGCATTTTTTTGATGATACCAACATTTTAAGATTCCAAAATTAGTACTTTTAGAAAAAACTGTCTAAAACACATTTTGGCAAAAAAAAAGGACATTCCCATCATGTATGATCGCTTCCAAACAATAGTGCTCATCTATACTATGAGGCTTATTTTGGTGTAATATATTACTTTGATCCATTAGGGATTGTGGACCGAATCATTCTCACAATCTTTTAGATCACCTATTCTCAAAGGGGTCTATGGGACTTCATGGGGGGTCTATGATTACCAAGGGGTCTACTGGGGGTCTATGGATATCTCTTTAGTAAAAAATAAATTTATAAATAAATAAAAATATAAAAATAAAAATAAATCAATAAATAAATAAAATGAACTTAATATTAATAATAATAAATAAAATTATATTTATGAATGAATATTGCATATAATAAAGAAAATAAAAATGATTGATACCTTTGTTGTTCATTAATATGCAGCTATTTTTACGGTAATATTATTTGTTTTATTTATTATTATTATGGTTTCTATGGACTTTAAAATATAGATATAATTATTGATATTTCAGTTTCTTTCTTCTTTACAATTTCCCCTCATTTTCCTATTACTATGTGTTTTAGAATGAGTCGTCTGTGGTAGCCATTGCACACACACACACACAATTAGATGTGTATATTTATATATATTCCTTAGGTAGGGGGTCAATGAAAAAAATAAAATTCCTACAGGGGGTCTGAGGAAGAAAAAAATTGAGAACCCCTGTTATAGATAAACACCTACCCACGTCAGCACATTGGCTAAGAAAGTTATTGACATTAATGTTATTCTAATTATGAGAATAAGAAAATAATGAAGTCATTATTACAGAAAAATAGTTTTCCTAACAACTTATTTAAATGTTATTAGTTTCGATATATAAGACAACAATCAGAACATTATACTGAGAGTAACAATCAATTAGGAATGTTTTCAATCAAAATGTGTCTAAACTTACACTGGGATTTTATAATAACACTGAGTTTTAGTAAGCTGTAATTTAATTAGTTGCTGCTGAGATCTTTGAGTTAACGGTTTTTCAGTTTAGCTGCAATATCATATAATTAGTCTAGGTCTAGGCTTTGACCACTCATGCTTGTCACTTTATTATGTAATACTATGATTTCTACCATCAACTATCAATTATTTACATGTTTTGGGTATCAGAAGTTCTGAAATATTATATTATGGCAGTTTTAATATACTTTTTTATAATCATATGTATTTAACATCAGTAAATTTCTACCATCAACGTAATGTTGTCATCTGTCTACTGATATCAAAAAGGTGTCATTATAACCATACGCTATAAATGTATTCCATTGTATATATGCTGATTACTTATAAGGTATATTCCAAAAGTAATTCATTTTGTCCAAACCCATTCACAATCAATATAATTAAAAAGAAAAACACATATATGCGTGATAATAGCAATAGTATCAAAGTATAGAAATGCATGGAATAGAATATACCATGAAAAAGTGAAATACTTCACTTGCTTTAATATTTCGTAATCTCTATTCATCGGCATGAAAGGAAAAGGGGGGGGGGACCTGGGAGATAATTAAAATGAGAGAACATAAGAAGTCAAAAGAATCCATAGCATATTTAAAGGAATAATAATCATAATTATGATCACAAAAATTCACAATAAAAATAAAGAAGTATGTCTGAAAATAAAGAATACTAATGAATTAATAATAAATATAAATTAAAAAAATAATAAAAAAAATCAAAAATATTGAAATGATTCTGCCCTGACCAAAATAACCGTATTGTAATCCATACAAAGGATTTGCTTGGTTTAAGCTGAACTGACATAACAAAATTTATCTTAGTAACATATTCTCCTGAGTCCAGGAGATTGGAGTGTTTTCACATTACATGTACATGATGGGCTAGAAGCTATTTTTAACTTGTACAGGTATTCTTTGAATGCCTCAATCACCAGTCATGTGTTGTGATAGTTTCCAAATTATTTCGAAATGTTTCATTGACAATTTTTTTGGTGTACAAGGAAAATATCCCTTTCTTTGAAGATTTTTAGTACATTCTGACTAAATTTTTTTCCCATAGTGTAGCTGTTTACCTGACTACTCTTTGATTTATGAAAGATGTGGAGTATTTTTCGTATGTAAAATCCAAGCAGATCTCTTGAGCTCCCTATTTAGCTTTAGCATCTCACTTACTTTAGCTTTTAGCATTCTTACGTGCACCTTGACCTTTCTAAATAGAATTGTATTCCTTAAATCTTTTAAGCCTAAATTGTTTTCAGTAATTCTATTAACAATATTTGTACAATTTCTTTGTTTTAATAACAGTTGGACTGTTACGTTGCTATCAGTATTTATAACAAATGTATTTTTGAGCCCAGAGAACTTATTCACCCAATCATTCGCTTTTAACTGTTCAAATCAGGCAACCTGTTCTGCCTGATTGAACGAAATGCCCGCAATCTAAAGCTACCTTCCGATTAAATCGATGTTTTATCGGCATCCATGACCGCAAATACCGAGCCTATACAGTTGCCTATTTCGCTTCCATTTGTGAAGATTTTCACTATTTTCCCGACTATATCATTGTTATTTTATCATTGAATTTACTTATGGACTCTATTTGGAGACATTTTGCAGGGTGGACAGATCTGTGTTTGAATTGGGCCAGACCATTGTTTTAAATCAATAAATGTAAATATAAAATATGTAATTTTAATTTAATAAGATATTTACAAGGTGACTTCTCTTGAATTCTTAAATTATTTGAAGTTATTCTTGCTGAAACATAGTATACACATACTGCTTCATATGACACCTTTTTATCCCATCTAGTGATTCTGAGAGTTATATTTCTTTGAACCTGACATAATTTTTCCCCGGTTTTTTCTTGTTTGTCTAGATCTTGACTCAAAACAGATGATGCATATATAATCGATCAATATTTAGAGTTATTATTTGTATTTAATAATAGTTATTAGAATTAATAGTATCTAGGTGACGAAGAGACTCAGATACTTGGATTAGAACGGGTTACGATAGGCAGGCAAATGTCAGAGCCCATGGAAAGGTGAGGTGGTGAAACTGTGACATTTCTCATCTTGATAACAATGCTGACCCTTGTAATACCTTTCATAGAGTTGGGGAAGTTGTCCTATTAACTATGTATTACAATGTTCTATTACCACCTCTAAGGATTCTGGCATGTTGTCAGCAACAAGGAAGTCAGGCCTGCTTTGTAGTCAATCAGACTTCTCCAGCTAACAATATACCTTTTTAATCTCATGCAGTTTTAGTATGCTGCTGCAATCGACTACCCAACTAACAATCTCTTTACCTGTCATCATTCCGTTTGATGGTCTGATAACGACTTTGGATAGAAATAAATAGAGCTTACGGAGCATATTGTGATTGATGATTTAACATTAAACATAGCTTCTCATATCAAGTTGTTTAAAAATAAATAAATATTAATAGCTGTATTTAAAGATCTATTGTGGATGTATTAGCAGATATTTCCTTACTTGATAGTTGCTTCCAAAAAAAATGGCGAAACAGGAATGATTATAGAAGACAGAAATATATTGAAGCTTAGTTACTTCTCAGTGTAGAAGAGATAAAAATGAAAGTATATAAAGTGATTATTTATAATGTTACAATCCTAGATTGTAACGTGATCGTTAAGGAACATACACTTCTTTATCCTTTTTCTTCTTAGAAAACTTGGCTGTATGAAAATTTTCGAAGAAATACTTTGTTTTTTTTTATCTCAAATATAAAAACTTTGAATACTTATTTTGAACTTACGTCATCGTATAATAGACCACAGTAGCTATTTTAGTAACTTCGTGAACCAAATTGCGATCCGATGCATTAACATTTTTGTAGCTGTTTTGTTTCTAATTTTGCGAATACTATTATTGTCATTCCTACCTCAGCGATTATAATGAAAATATTCTCGATAAGTTTTCATCTTGCAAAATGTGTTATAAAAAATATAATACAAAGTTGGAATGTGTGAAGTGATAATAGTGGTAAAATATGACGAGATCCGGTTAATACTAGTATCAAAATCATTTCTGGCACTTAAATCTGAATTAAAAGACAATAAACCTGAAAATGGATTCTAGAAATTACATCTCTACAAATTAAGGCACTATATCTTCTGATTTAGAAAATTTCCTAGATGTTTTTTTAAAAAGGACAACACATTTTATGGGCTTAAGAAAAACGATAAAACAATAATTATTTCAACTTACCATAAAAATAATTGACACTAATCATTTTGTAAAATAACTAAGAGTGCAGTTTGTAAGTAACTTAACCATTATTATTAATTACCACCCTGTTTGGTATTGATATAACCTCGAATCCCTTCATTGATATAACTTGAAAGATTCTCAACTAAATGTGTAAAACTAATTGGTTTCCTTCGACGTGAATTATATTGAGTAAACCAAACCTTTGAAAAATATTATATTTTCAAACGCAAAGTTTCAAGGTTCATAACAATGGTATTACCAATGTGTAACACAAGTGTAAAAATGTTGTTTAATTGAAAGAAAAGGAAGTACTAAGGTGTACACAGTTTGTAAAATATGTCTATACCAATCCAGCACAGTGAGACAGATATCCGCGTATAATGAATGAACACTATTATTTCTCAAGTAACATTGAAAGTTCATATAGACGTCTAGGCCCACTAACACTGGAGAAGTCAGTAAGAGTCACCACACGATTTAGAACTATGCAAGAGTAGGAAGATGAGTAAAACCTTGTGAAAGGTGTTCAATAGTCTTAACTTAAACATTTACTAACCAGCAGTTCCTATGTACATCACCCCACGAGTTAGAGCTATAGGCATCTCCAGTTCTCCGATGGTAAGGATAGAAACGATACAGAAACCCTCTTTATATCACTCTCCAGAGCTCATCAGTTGATAGTCTTGTTGGTCAAATGCAATCAAACAAAACCTACCGTTTCAATCTGGGTGAGTTTTCAAATAGCACTAAGTCAATTTTTTTACTAAACAGAGGTCATTATATAGGCAAAAATTGTTAGATACAATTAAAACCTCATTGGCAGTGTTCATGAAGCACTTAATTAATCATACATTGCTTGAGGTAATTTTAGATGGAAAAACATTCTGAATGAACAGAAATATCCGTATAGAAAGAAAACTTTTACGAGAGAATAAACGACTATCATTCAAAACTATAGTGAATAAGCTTAACAAGCAATTCACTACACATTACATTTTATAACAGATCGGCTTCATAATAACAAGCTTGAAGAAATAGAAACACCTCAGAAGCTTGGCACCTCAGATGAGGTTTAGACAGCAAACAGTCGACAGCTGCAATCAAGCATAAAGACAGTCATTGCGTTGCTCTTCGAGACATTGGAGAGGCATTTTCCGAGTCTTTCAGTGTAATATACAAGGTGTATGGTCCCAAAATCAAAGTGTTTGAAGTGTTGACAAAACACGTTCACAGCATGAGCTATCTCATGAACTTTATTCATACAATGGTCTGATAGATGTACATTATTCAATCCAAATGTACTTTTCTTGTCAACATGCGCAAGTGGCTTAAATACACACCTACATTACGAATCCCTGAACAGAACACACAAGTTAAAACAATTTTAAATACCCCTAAGTCCATGTTGATACAAAAATAACACATAAAAGTCATACCTCCTACACCCTTTGCCAAACCCGCACTGCTGGGAGTTGTATTTACCCCATGCTGTAGCTTGACTAGTCTTGTCTTCGGACTAGTCTCATCTTATCCGAGCCATTGTTGTGGCTGGGTTGACTTCTGAGGTATTAAGTTGAACACATCAATTTATTCCTTTCAATAACCCCCCCCCCCCCTCTAAATTGTCTAAAATAAACGACATTAATCTGGAAACAAGTTCCTACACAATGTGGTAAACTGTAGTAGTTCCCCAGGTTTGTCGACAAGCTAGAAAGGAGAAGGACCTTAGCATTGTAGGTTCCTCCAACCCGTTGATTGTCCAAATCAAAGCACCCTTATCTCAGAATCTACAAGAAAAAGAGAATTTTCTGATGACTTTAACATTGGGCGAGGAAGTGCAAGACCCAGGGTTCCTGATAGAGATTCTGACGCCTGATGAGAGGCAACTTACATACAAGGGCTGCCTACGAGTTTACTGACTCCTTGGCTCAATTCCCTGCCGCTTGGTCCTCTATTATCATTAGAAAATTGTATCATTATAATTAATATTGTTATCTAGAATACATAATATTTATTATTACTACAATATTATTATTATTATTTTATATTAGTTAATTCATATATAATTTAACTATTATTTTCGTTTTCTAATTTTGTTATCATTTTATTTCACTGTATTTACTGTTACTATAACTTCACGGCTATTATTATTATAATGGATAACTAAGAAGTGACTCTCAAGTCTCAATATTAAATATGAACCAGAGCCTTTCAGTATTGAAAGTCAAAGTTTCAAACCAACATTTCTCTTGTTTTTCAAACTAACACTAAAATAATGTTTAGTTGATAAAATTTCACCAACAAATAAAGAAGGAGTGAACTAACATATAAAGATTAAGTTTTTATTGTATCTTTATATTTGAAAATAACAATAGTATAAAATTATCCACTTAAATGAAAGTTTTACAACTATGAAAAAAATAACATCTATTTCTTCCCCAGTCACAAAGGCGCTACTCACTCCTGATTATTATATGAAATAATAATTATTACAAATAATTTTTATGCCAGCTCGATTTGTATCGTAACTCATCTTTTCTAGGTACTCGGTTGTGAATATGTACGTTCAAGAGTGGGTTAATTAAGATGTCACTTATGGGTTACGACCGCTGGAGTGATCAGGAAGATGTACAGGTTAGAATAACTGATTGCCACCATAACGTTAAATGTTAGAAGCAAATAAGGTATAGACGTATATTGTTATTTTTAATTATTTTTTTAAAAAAAAATCAAAATTTTATTTTTTTCTCTCTCACTTTGCACCTCTAATATTTCCTGTTATATATATTGTTTTGATTTTGCAACCTATGATAAGTGTTATTTGTTGATTGCTGAACAATTCAATTTCTCAAATTGAGTTTAGAAAACTAGCCTGTTTTTTTTGAAATGTAAATCAAATTTTGATGAATACTACAATAAAGTACCGTTTACATGATTTGGGTTAGCAAATGTTTTGTATAAATTATATGATAATAATAGCAAAAAAGAGTACTGGAAAAAGGAAGTCGTTATAATTCAACCATCACTCTTATCTGTGGCTGATTGAAAACATGTTTGATATATACCAACCCGCAGACAAAAATATAATCAAAAAAAAACATTAACAATTGATTCAAGGACCCTCAAGACATGTGAAGCCCTTCATCTCTCAAAATAGTTTCTTATGATTATTATATTCATATTAAAGTAAAAAGAAAATGTTTCTTTTAAAGTTTTCATTGGAGCACAGTTGGTTGAGTCCAGAAGAAGTGAGTTCTAAGTTAGTTGTCCCTTGGCCCCCGTGTTAACACTCTCAAGCACGTCTTTCCATAGGAATATAAATGACCTTCGTATCTTGTCAAGTTTGTCTCTTCTTCTCACCCGACTTGGATAAAACTAAGTTTCATTCTATTTCTGTCTTCAAAAACTTTTCACCTTCGCCACTTTGCTGGAGGCAAACCATCAAGCTTCTTACTTTGTGATATCTAACACCCTTTTCATCAATGTTTAACTACCAATTATGATAACCAGTTATTACTAGATTGGACAATACATTTGTCATTGTGTTTGATTAAGATAAAAGCAATAATTATTTATATGTTTTGGGTATCAGAAGTTCTGAAATATTATATTATGGTCAGTTTTAATATACTTTTTTATAATCATATGTATTTAACATCAGTAAATTTCTACCATCAACGTAATGTTGTCATCTGTCTACTGATATCAAAAAGGTGTCATTATAACCATAGGCTATAAATGTATTCCATTGTATATATGCTGATTACTTATAAGGCATATTCTAAATTAATTTTGCCCAAACCCATTCACACACACACAAAAAAGAATATGAAGTGATCAATTTTATGAACTCACAGTAAGCCAAAACGTTTAGTTTCATTGCAAATTCTGTACCAGGATTTTCCTTCAAACACCGTATTAATACTTTTTTGTTTTTATCAATTTATTTTGCATGGACCCTGTATAATAATAAATGCTATAAAATCTTAGTTTTAACATTAAAATACACTATATTACGATTACATTAAGCCTTTCATTACATTAAATTAAACATTTAGATACACACTATAAAAATTTTGTTAAGTCTATAAGGTTTATGAACTGCTTAAAATTTCTTTTGCACTATCATAATCTTTGCTGGAGGCCAAACACATCCAGTTGTTATTGTAAATGTCATAAATATTTGTCACCCTTGGTTAAGAATTGGGCAGTATTTATATATGCAACAATTTATATTTGTATATTGAGAACTATTATTTTACTTGTGATATCTTATGCATTCTGTAATATTCACTCTATATATATATGTATAATAATATATAATATAATATAATAATATATATACAATAAAAAATTATATATATATGTATAATTTGTTATATATAAACTTTTGTGTAATAAATAATATTCGTCTTAAAATTTTGCAGCTTGGTAAACCTTCAACTGAAGGAAATATGTCGACAAAGTAAATGAATTTTTACTGCTCCATGTATATGAATAAATTCTTGAGATATTCTGCCAACAAAAAGACCGGAATTGATATAGCGTCTAAGATTGTTTCACTTTCATTTAACCTCTACTTGAAATATAGTCGTATGCAAATTATGCAGTTGGATCAAAATTTTCATGTCGAGTTTTCATTGAAAATACAGCTTGCTGGTCTCTAAAAACCAATAAAAATAGATTTTTCAATTTTTTTTTTTGCCAGGACGTGTAAAAAGAATATTACTAGAAACTAAGTAATATTAAAATATAAGTAATCACCAAATTTCATATTTAAGTTACTGTTACATCTAAGAGTGAACAGTAATATAGAAATCAATACTAAATTGTGCCTGAATGAGCATTATTAGAAAAAAAATATGATTTGATAAAAATTGTCACATTTTATATAACATTTTTTTTAAAATATCCATAACGTTTTACTTTATTTATGTATTTTACTGTTTCCTCACTTCTAATTTTATATATCCTCTTCCATAATTTTTTTTTGTCTGAAATGTTTGTCCAACATTTTCTAGTTATTATAATTCATATGACCGTATTACTTAATTCCATTTTTTCAAATAAACTTTGTTTAATTTAAGGTAATGAACTAATTATTCCTTCCATGACTTCTTTTTTCTATTTCAAATGTATTTATTTTCATTCTTGAAAAATATTTTATAATAAAAGATTTCTATTCCTTTTTTTATATTATTTGATATTCCTTTTCTTATTTGCTATTCCTTTTTTTTTATAATGAAAGATTGCTGTTCTATTTTTAAAAATATTAAATTTTATGAAGAAAAAGTATTTCTGGAATGCATTTGCATTCTTGAATACAGTTTAAGAAGGTGATTTCTTTAGATAACTTTGCTTAAATAAAATTATTTATAACAGGCAAAGCTAAAAACCATTTTGCACTGTATTTCAAAACTGACCTTTCAAATTGTTAAAAGTATTTGAAATTATTTAACTTTTAATCTAGTTTTATTTTTTTCCAAGTGATCCGAATATTTTTATACTCTAAATTTAATAATTTTAGAAGAAATAATCTGTCTATAATCATATTTTAGACAACATAATGACTCTTTCATAGTGAATTTTTTCTAAAATCAACCAGACAGCTAATCTAAGCTTAGGACCTTTCATTGTCACAATATGAATGTGATATTTGCCTGAAACAGTATAGTCTGTAGTGTATACACGAAGTCATAGATACACACCTACACACCACAGACATTGTGCTAACAATGTTAGAAATAGACTTTAGTGACTTCACTATGTGCAAATTTTTTCAGAAAACGCAATCACATTTGTTCAAGGTCAGTGTATTTTACTTTGAGTGAAGTAACCATACATAAACAAGTCCAGCAAGTCCAAAGATAGAAATCAAATGATTATTGTATTTTTTTTTCTATTATATTACATTTTACGTGAATTACAGTGGGTGAATTTTATTAAATTTGAGTCAAGATATAATCTTATTAAAACCATGCAATATACGAAACTGCAAATTTGAACCACTGGAAAAAATGCTACAAATGTTTTAATGTAAATAATTCAGCCTGTCAGAAGACTTTGAACGCACAAATTTGTGAATATCCGAAATAACTCTTTTAGTAACACTGAAATTCATACACAGTGACCTTGAAGGAAGCCTACGTATAGCATGAATCCATTTAAAAATGTTGATAGAATCGTATCATGTTCACAATGTTATGTAAGATATACAGTTGCTACATATAAATGTACTACTCTAAAAAAGAGTCCTTTAAATATTTCAACATACGTTGTCATCAGGAAACTTTATTTATGGCTTAAGGATAATCCAACTCTGGTAGGTGAATCTCCTTGAGCTAAACTACAAGTTTGACCAACAACTACATAAAAGAAAAAAAAAATGAAGAAATAAAGGTAGAAAAATTATAATAATAATATAATAAATATATGAAATAAAAATAATAATAAATATATTAAATAATTACCTACAATGTTGAGATTAATGTAAACACCAGATAACAAAACAAGTTTAAAAAGATACCAGTTGAGTTTTACTGGATCTGAATTAAAATAGCTGAAGTTAGTACAGGCTCAAAGGAGACAAAGAGTGACTTAATTAAACATTTTTAACATAAAATTGGTGGTTTTTTGAGTTCTAAGTAAAGGAAGAGTTCTTAAGATAACTATCATTAGAATAAGCTACTCATGGGTAGGTTGCTACGCTGTCTGACTGAAGCAGTGTGAAAATTCATTCAAAAGGCTCAGCTTAAGGCAAGTCAAACAAAGATCAAAATCATCGCACTGAGCTAACTTCAGTCCTCAGGCGTGCTTTTAGGAATTCAAGGTTGTTTGAAGAGTTACTGGAGTACACTGTAGAGCAGAGTTTTTCAAACGTTTTTCGTCGCGGAACCATTTTTGGTTCCAGTAACTTTTCCGGAAACCCCAGATTTTAATGATTTCATGCAATCATGTATAAATATTTTCATATGCCTTTTTAAATAGTATGTATGTTTAAAAACAATTAAAAATGTAATATTATTGCAATGTGTATTTTTCGAATACAACTTCAAAACTAAAAGATTTTAATTTTCATATTTTTTATAAGTGCATAACACATAAAATAGAATTACTAGCAATTTTAACACACAGTTTATTTTGTAATCATTTTTGGCTTTATAGTTGAGAGTTTGATCTCAAGTTAGCTCCAGCATTAAGTCTACATTTATATTCACTTTAAACTTTCTATGGAAGTTTAAAGGGAAAATCCAGTTTCACATAAGTAGGTAGTGGGAAATGGCAGCAATGTGTGAAGTGCTACTTTTGCAGTAGCAGTAAATTCGGGAATCAGTTAGTTCCAAAAACTGACTAGTGATTCATTCTAAATATGAATAAAATTTTGACCACTTCTACTTATAGGTATATGTAGACATAAACATCATTCGGTTTCATGATTCACAAGAAATATGGTTTTCTTGTAATATATAAATATATATGGATATATAAATCCATACACACAAAAAACGTTTTAGTAAAATGTTTTTCACGGAACCCACTTTGGGAACCTCTGCTGTAGGATAATACTACTATAGGCTTCAGCTTTAGATCCCAGGCTGTTTCATACATTTAATGATATGATAAAGCTTTGGAGATAGGTGGAAAAAATTAACTTCTCCAGAAAAAATTATTGATGTATAGAAGTTTACGTCATGATATATAAAGATACGTGAATTAGAAATAGTAAAAGAGGTAGAAGAGTGCATAGGAAAAAACTAGTCAAAACGTGTCAAGATTATGGACAGCTGGAGTAACATTCACAATGAACATGCATAAATCACTGTTATCAATCCTATCTTCAGATCACTGCTCTATCTTGGCTGGTATAACAGAGCAATAATTATATTAGTAGGATATCTCCTTGTAGAAAATTTATATTTAAACTGGAAATCTACAGGAAAGAAGATTACTGCCGTTTTTATTTGACGGATGCATCTCGAGATATCAATTATTAAAAGTACTACATATAAATATCTACATTTATATATCATGTACATGTACATGTGCATGAGTTCATATCATGTACATGTAGTACAACATGTATTATATCAAAAATTCATGCAATAAAGGTACTGTTTCTCTATCATGGGCTGTAATTCAAACAACGACACAAGTTACGCTACATATACTATATATGTGTGAAATGTTTTGAAGATGATCATATGTTCGGCATAAGTATAGAATTATTGTCAATGTTTCCAAAAAAATTAATTGTGCCCTTGAAAAAACTAGAATATTTTCTTAAGCAACATATATTGTAATCATCATAATATCTCTGCTATAATATATGACCTTAGTTTTGAAGTAAAATATCATATAAAAATAATTCTGTTATACATTTCATGTAAATTTACAGCCCTGTCTTTAAAGGCTTATAAATAAAAGGCCGCAATGCGTCAGTGTTATTGGTATACGGCTGGTGGCAAGTTACACTTAATATTCGCAGGTGGAGGTTAGGGCAGTAAATGTCAGCCAACAAAGGATTGGCTGTCGAAAACATAACGTGTCGGACTAGGCGACCTTTTGTCAGCGGCAGCTCGCTTTCACCAAGACGTGCTTTTCGATGACAATCGGTCATTACCAAACGCATTTTATGTACGCTTCCTCACAGTTACGTCATGTTGAACCAAGACTGTTCTGCATACAAAAAGTCAAAACAAATTCCATAACTCCATTATTATTGCGCTGATGTAATTATTCCATGCGTGCTATACACGACTTACGAGTATACTGAATGTGCTTAAAACATTGAGAAGTGTTAACACTGGCTAAATCAAAATAGTCTGCACGATAGGAAAATGACAGAGTGTCCGCCTAAGCCAAATGTTGCAGAACTCTTTAGCAATGGGGGATTTTGATACTGTATTGTCCTTATTAAAAAGTTCAATTCCCAGAAAACAAAACTATAATTTGTTTATTATATTAATAATAATATACGTGAAAAGAATTATTAGTATGATCAGTTCTGACATCCTAAGAGAATTGTACAACAACATCTGCATGAACAACACCATACTACATTATGCTATTTTTATTTGAAATGAAATTGAAGCTTAGTTTAAAAACATGAACAAATAAACAATAATATAACAACGCAAACAGGAAAAAAAATTATGAATATAGTTATACACCGTTAGGACGCTTATTTAGACATAGAAATTTTAAACGCAACGTACAAAAGACTTCGTATATCTACTTATCACAAGCAAAGTATAATAAAAAAATCTATCACGAAATAGTTCGAACACCAGATTTTGACAGATTTACTTGTTTTGAGGTCCTTGAAGTCTTTTTGTGAAGACCCTGTAATCTGTCCCGCTTGATGGGTGTAATTCATATTTTACACATGAATGGTTCATATCGAGTAGATCTGCCCAAATGTTTGAAGACAATAATGCATAATAGAAAAGTCACATTTACCAACGATATTTTTCACTTTTTTTTCGTCATCAGAGTTTTAAAATTTTGGCATTATTATAGAATTAAGAAAATCAATAAATAAAAGCTTCCTCAGGTTTCTAAACACCATGAAAAGATTTTTTTATTTATAAAATGTAAACATGTTGATTTATTTTTGGATTTGAAGTCTTGTGAGGCAGCTTTAAGTTACATAGTTTCTAGTATAAGAATAAAATTGTACCCTAAAATTTTTATATCATGCGATGATGCGTTGTACAACATTTTGAAATATTATATTAACAAAAAAAATGTACTATGGTACAAATAATGAGTTCAGAAAACATTTTTTTTTATTTCGGGCTACACACCTAACTGAGCTACAATTAAATTTGGTTAAAACATTGAACATAATAATAGCAAATTAAAATAATGAATCAAGAAACAAAATTACTATTTAAAAGTATAATAAATAATCTTATGGTTTCAAATAATAATGTTCGAAATTGAGATCATTCCCTAGATATGCATGAAATTAGCTAAATTTTATTTGAAACACTTAGAAGGTACAATGTCTACAACCAAGAGAACAATTTACAACCCTGGAATGAATGAAATCAATAAATCAGTTTGTTGTGTGAATATTCCTAAGCACTTGAGCTATTTCTGTGTTTGTGTGTGTGTATGTTTATGTTATGTTATGTTATGCTTATGTTATGTGTGTATGTTTGTGGATAAGGTAGTGCATTTGTATAAAAGCTTACCACTGATGGCATTAAATAATACCTGAAATTAATTAAAGACTTAATTGCTATATTAAATTAATTATCATATTTGCTGAGAATTACCCTTGCTATATGAATAATTTTTCATATTTTTTGTTCTTGAATATATTATATTATGGCAAAATCTGGGATCATAAAACCATTTTCAGAAAATTGAGTACACAGATAACCTGGCAGTTACTTTCCAGTAATTTTCGTTTGAGAGGGAAAGTAGGCAATATCGAAACTAGGGAAGTGGTTCATGAAAAAAAGTGTTCTATTCTATTAAGTAGGTGAAGAGTTTTTACAGATTGGAGAATGAAGCAAAGGTTAGGTTGGTATGGAGGCATTTGGTGAATGATGATAGAGTGTGGAGAGGAGAGAAAGTCGTCTGGTCGACGAAATGACACGTCAACTCTTAAGTCGTGCAAGCTCTGCAACTACATTATACACGGTGAACAGGGCCTCGTGAAAGCACATTGCCTCCATTCCTATTCACACTTTAATAGGAGGACCTTTTAGTTTTCAGAAGCGTGACAATATATAACAGTAGACTGCAACAAAGTCTGATTACATAACTTTTACCTTTTACCTTTAGTTATTACGGAAGTGATGCCCGCTATCATTCTAGTGCCTTTTTTTTAAAGGATTCAACAGAGTCAGATAACTCCACTGATGTTTATCAAAATTTTTAATTATAACAAGGAATAGTTATTTTTTTACTGACATTCAAAAGGCGTATGGAATTAGAAAATAAAAACTAAGATTATTTAAGCAACAGTAACGCCACACTCTCACATTCTTTTTAGTTCAAAGTAATTTTATTATTTTCAGGTCAAAGTAATATTGTCAACTACTGTTACATGTATACATATATACTATACATATATACATAAAAATATTGATAAAAGTATCGACCGTGGAATAGAACCAACACTATAGTTTATCGGGACTAGGTCAGTTTTTCAGGTTCAAATTAAACTCTCATTGCCTTTGAGAGTTTAATAGGCAATGAGAGTTTAATTTGAACCTGAAGAACTGACCGAGTCCCGATAAACTATAGTTTTGTATAACATAAACATACACACATAGTATATATACTATATAGTATACTATATACTGCAGTATACATTATAGTACTATAGTATAGTAATATATAATATATATATATACCATACCTTATATATATATATATATAATTTATTATATATTAATATATATATATATATATATATTATATGAACGTATAAGCCACAAGAAAAGTAAAAAATACAGAAAATATGCTCTAAGGCCTTTCAATTATATGTCATCAGAGAGCAACTCAAGTTGCTCAGAGTTGCTCTCTGATGACATATAATTGAAAGGCCTTAGAGCATATTTTCTGTGTTTTTTACATTTCCTTGTGGCTTATACGTTCATTAGTTTTCATCACGTGTTTATTGTGATTATTTAGTATATATATTATATACATATATACTATTATATAATGAGTAATTTGATTTAAACATCGCCGTTCAAAATTTTAAAAAGTGATTATAAGTTAGGTTGCAGCGGTACTCCTACGAGAGATCACACACAGGCCAACATTAGCCCTTTATGAGACCAAACAATGATCATTTTGCATTGGGACTCCTAAATTGTGCATAGTTCAAATGTATTTAGAGTAGGTATTTCTAAGAAGCACCTGACATCGTACAAACTTGGGACCGAAGATTATCACCCCATTAAAAAAAAAAAAAAAAAAAAAAGATATTTTTGCCTCCCCAGTGAATTGAAACCGGATCAACCAGTCCAGAGGTCTGTACATTGCTAATGGGTTACACTGACCCCAGCAGAGATTTTAAATCTGTGACCAAGTCGACCACCAGACAGTCGTGGTGAATTTTAATACAAAAGCGTGTTGTGAATTGCAGTTAAATTTATTAATGAATATAAGAAATACTAAAATGTCTTAAATAAATGAAATATACTAGCATGTCAAAAGAAAAATTTATCATTTACTGGTTTATATTGCATTTGTTTTTTTTTTTAACTATTTTATATGAAAACTTCATCCACTCAGGTTTTTTTCTTTTTTTTAATAATTTTATTTCTTTGTTTACATATTGTATTATGTATGAGTGCAGAAGAACTTTGAAATTGCTCCTTTTACCAGTATTGCTAATATATTTATATAAAAATCTGGAGTGGCATAAACTATATTTTATCAGTGGGTTGTCAACTTTGTTTAATATGATGTTTTCTTAAAGTAAAGGTAAGGGTAGGTCAATCCACATTTTTATAACTATGATTTTTATTTCTTGAATTTACTTTCTTTCTATTATTTCGTCTTCTTCCTTCAATTTATCTTAGTCTTTTTTTTCTCCCTTCATAGCAGCTCTCTCGGTGTAATATACTTTCCATTTCTCCTGCCAATAATGTACTTCCTTGTAGGTGAGTTATTTACGACATAGTATCGACAGATAAGTAATAAGTAAGTAATAAGGAATTTAAGGTCATTATATGTTTCCCGTTCTCTTCTACTGTATCTTTAACAATAGGGAAATTATGAAAAAGGACTACTGGTCAATAACTGGAAAAAGATACTTTAAAAAAAACTGGTCCATCTCATTTTTGTATTTCAGTTATCGATGCCATCAGGAGTAGACGTGGGCCACCAAGCTTTTAAGCAAAGACTAATGAAATAGTCATTTTTTGATTGTTGTATACTTACATGTACTACGCAAATATATTTATACATACAAAATTAACGTACTCATATAGTTATATCCTTCAGTCTGCTTATATGTTTCCTATAACTGAATGTCTTTAGTCTTTATAATTGAACACCTAGAAGATTGAGGAGTAAAGAACGTTTTGTAGTAAATAGATTGTTGATTTATTTAACAACTTATAATTTATTTTAAAGACAAGAGATCGCATCCCCATCTGAACCTAGATTATTCATTTAGATAATGAAAATATTGTGTTAATTTTTACGCAAAGAGGAGTTAATGAAATCTGAAAACCATTTTTGATCCATAATCTTAAATTTATAAAAACAATTAATGATTATAGAACTTCTATATTTTGATTTATATGGTGTGGAAACATATGTCTCTTACGGAATCTTTGCCTATGAATACTTTTCCACCCTCTTTGTTTTTTACTCGAACTACAAAATTATGATAAAATAAATAATAATTGTATCTGTAATAGGTTTTATGTGATTTTCGTTTATCTTATTTATTATCCTTTTTGATAAGAGTTAAAGCAACAAGAGTAAGATTTTATGTAAAGTAAAGTCGGACCATTTTCCTGTCTAATTCTATGGTACGTCAGTCATATTAATTAGTAATGTGTATAAAAATCAGACTAGACACGAGACAGTATAGTCGCAAGAAATTTGTTAGTTAGGTGATCATAAATGTTCATGAAATTATTCCGCAATATTTCCTATAAACAGCAAAAACGAGCTAAAAAGAGAATAATACAGAGGTAAAATATGATTAAAGAATTGATTATATAAATATAGATGTGACATAAGAGTTTTGAAAGTTAGGATATTGCAATTAAAACTACTTCTCTTGCCAACGTTTTGACATATATTTATGTCTTCTTCTAGCCTCTAATAAGTTTTTATTTTACAATTACACCTATTGATACTACAATATTGGAATTAGTAATAATACATTCCGTCATACCTCGTAAAGTCTCTGTAAAGCTCGACCGGTTTCGGGTCCGCCTGGATCCCATCTTCAAGAGCACCTAACTGACTGTGAGTGTTGTTTTCCTATAACCTACCTATATATAGTATTTACATTGTGTAATCAGTGTTGTGTGTGTAGGTATTTTTTTTTTTTTTTTTATTTCTTTAATTGCTATATTTTTTTCTTTTATTGCTTATTTCATTATCTATTTCTAGTTCCTTGTGTCGTCTTTTAAATGTTATTAGTGGTTTTGTTAAAATGTCGGTTTGGTGGTTTGTTTGTTCATTGATTATATTGTCTGTCATTTTATGTTTATATATTTCTATTTGTTCCTGTATGTTCATTCGTTGTCCTTTTTGTCCCGTCTGTAGTAAGTCCATTGTGTTTTCCATACTGTCTGGGTTATGTCCAAATTTGTTTAAGTGGTGTGCATAGTTTGATCTGTTTGTGTTGTTGGTGTAGTCTTTAATGTGTTCTTTGAATCTGTCTTTTAGTGTCCTTCCCGTTTGCCCGATGTAGTTTTTACCGCAATCTTTGCATTTAATCCTGTATATTCCGCTTTTTTCGAATTTGTTATCTTTGTTCTCTGTTGTGCTGTTTGTGATTTGGTTTATAGTGTTATTCGTTAACGAATAACAGGTCAGGTTTTTGACTCCGACGAAGACCGCTTGTTACGGTTGAAAGATCTTAGTCTTGTTTTCCCATTTCTTATTGTGGTTTGATCATTGATTGTTGTTTCACGTGTTTATGTGAAATCTTTTTATATATATATATATAAATAATACCTATATAAATAAATAAATGAAATTAATTACAGAACAGACATCAAAAATTTGAATAACGGTGCATTTATTTATGAATGTTTTTTTTATTTTATATTTTATTCCAGCATGTTTCATTGTGTATTACGATAAAAAGATTCCACATAAACACGTGAAATAACAATCAATGATCAAACCACAATATGAAAATGGGAAAACAAGACCAAGATCTTTCAATCGCAACAAGCTTTCTTCGTCGGAGTCAAAAACCCAACTGACGAGTCAGAGTTAGTTGGGTTTTTGACTCTGACGAAGACCGCTTGTTACGGTTGAAAGATCTGAGTATTTTTTCATATTTTCTTATTGTGGTTTCATCATTGTGTATTACATGCATCAACGTCAAGTTGTACACAATAGCTCTTTAATTTACGCTACAAAATACTTATTTCAACTTATTTTACATGGATTCATAATTCTACAATATAATAATCTTGAATAGAATATTTATGAATATTATAAGAATTATCAGTCTTGTTTAGTTGAACTACTAATTAGAACTACTAGCAGTAGTGATAATATTGATTTTAGTGGGCATATAAATTAATCTTGGATATATTTACAAATATTATCTGGTTTCATCTGGCTATAATCACTTTATCAGTTATAAGAAACTCGAATTCGTTGATCTAACATGTTATTCAAATTATTAAACTGAGAGTCCAAATTTCAACGTACACTCTTTGATAATTTAACTTTAGATATTAAGTTTAATGACCTTTAAACATGTAGGTGTAAAAGTATAATTGTAAATTTCTCATTGTTCAATTTTGCTCAAACACAATGGAATTCATAAATGCACCAAGAATAATATCATTCATTATGTTTTGTTCAAGTTGTGTCATGTAGTTTGATTACAACACTTATAGAATATATGTATCATTGAATTTATGCTTGATTGAAGTTGACATTTAAGATAGTTTTCTTTTTACATGTCATATTAACTAATTAAAATATATCTTTTTTTTTAATAAACTTTAAAAAAACATATTTATTTCATTCATTTTTATGTAAAACTAGACTACCCATGACCCTTTGTGCCACTCACAAATCATAACAACAGTTATTGAAATAAATTCACTGAGTATAATTGACAGGGATAATTTTAATTGTTGTTTCTTGTTATTAAGGCACGAAAACAGATTCTTATATGGCCCAAACTTTTGATATAGCATTCTTAAAATAATTCAAGATATATACACATTAAATATACTTAGTAGAATAAAAATCATTTAAAAGTAAAGAAAAAATCATTTATTTTATCATATAAATAAATAAAACATCAATTCAATTTATGTATACAACGAAATATTTTTAAAACAAACAAAACTTGTAAATTGAAATTTTCAATTTATTTACCTAACATAAAATAACATTAAAGAAAAGAATGTGTCTTTATGATATTACTTTCGAACATTCGTATTTTATCTGAGAGTTGTGTTTAAGTTTGTTTGTAACATTATTCATTTTTAACCTATAATGTAGTAGTTTATTATCCATATGTCACATTTATTTGTAATACATTTGCACTGTTGTCATCAAGGAGCACGCAAGCTTCTGGGCTACTATGACTCAATGCCTTTATTTTATTACCAGTGTTTATATTTTCCTAATTTTAAAATAATTTGCTTTTGCTATATTTATATATAATACATTTTCACTACTGTCGTCGGCGAGTATGCAAGCAGCTGACTACCCTGGATCCATGTCTTTACTTCATTACCATTGTTTATATTATTCAAATTTTAAATTCAAAAATTTTTTTTGTTACATTTATTTTTAATATATTTGTGCTACTGCCATCGGTGAGCACGCAGGCCAGTAGACTACCCTAGCTCCATGCCTTTAGTTTATTACCAGTTGAATTTATACTACGCAAATATTAAATTAATTTTTTTTTTATTTTTGATAAAGGAGTTGCTAAGTACTTTCAGTACATTGTAGATATTTCTAATGACGATATATTACGGAATAATATCCATTTAAAAAGATTTAATGTTCATCAATTTTAGTGTTTATTTACCAAATTGTATTAGTGTTTCATCATTTTATTGAGATTCTATAATTTTTGTTAAATTTAATTTATTTTGATTTTATTAAAATTGTTATAATTAGACATCTGTTTTGGACTGTGAGTTAAAAACTGATGGGGGTATATATTAACTATCCGTGTAACTTTCCAAAAGACATATGAGAAAAAGAATAAAAACATTTTTTTTACTAAAGAAAAAGGCACTCAAAAAATTTAATTACACAATTTTCGTCTGTTTATTTAAAACATTAAGGAAAAGTTAAAAAAATAAATATATAAATTTGGAAGCTTTGTATAAAGTTTTATTAAAAGCTAATATTAGAGGATTATTAGAGGCAGTTAAAAAAGGTCAGAGGACATGTGTCTCAATTTCTTCTACTGTTTTATAAAATATGAAATGTTAAGTAATTTTTATTTAATTTTTAAATAGAGAGTATCTTTCACTCAAATATACCTACCAACAAAGGCATTCATGCTCTCAGAAACACATGCAATACACAGATACAACACAATCACACCCCAAGCACACAACATACACATACACACCTATACATTGTTCTAGATATATTTTTTAAGTACAACAAGTATTTACTATGTTATTAGATTTAAGTGAATGTTAATATATTAAAATTTAAGTGATTTTTTGTATAAACTAAAAAAAAATGATATAGCGTACGTAATAGATAATTATAGCATGTTATACCAAGTGTGGCACATGTTGTATATTAATTTAATAAACTCCCAACCAGCAGAGAAACTGCTAGGTGGAAAAAAATACATACCTACACACTAAAACGAATTCGAACCCTATTTATTGGATTTAGATGATTTCAGACTTTTTTTTTTGTTTTTTTCGAAATTAATATAATTCCAAATTCATGTCAAATGAAATTAAAAAAAAAAAAAAAAAAAAAAGGATAGATAACTTGCCTTTATCAATGACCAATATCGGTGTAGAACCTACTTTTCCGTCTTCATTACTTTAAGTCTTAAAATTTACGTTTTCTTTAACTATTGGTTTTTTTTTCAGATATCCTGCAGACAGATGCTCACACTTGCAGAACAATTTTACTTATTGATATCTATCAATGAATGAAATGAACGATGTCACAAGACATTGAGCATTGAATACTCTCAAATTGAAGAACCTAATTGTAAGAAAATAAAATATGTATTTTTGATTAATAAAATTAATTATGTTGTCAGCTTTGTGCCATCTCTTTGAAGGAACCACAAATTCCCGTGTACATCGTAACAAGCATTTTGATTAAGATCTCAACTAGTAACAGATTTGTTCTATGTACCGTAGACAATTTTGATTACCGTAATTAATAGATTTGAAATTGCTTTGAAACTGACAAAAATTAATAGATTGAATTCATATAATTATCACTCATAGTTTTTAATTAGTTTTGATGTGAAAAATACGTTTTTACATTGATAAACCTAATACCACATTTTTATATTTTACAAAACAAGGTATGTTAGCAGGTTAGCATTATGTCTGATACTATTACAGGAAGATATTAGTCACTAGTTGACTACTTAAACATAGTTGGTGTACCACTTTTGTGATGAACCAGGTGAGAGAAGACTTTCTAACAGGCCAGTAGGGAGTAGTGCGATGAAGGAATCGTGCCGTGCAAGGTGCGGAAGCACGTCGACCTTTACTCCAACACGTTTCCCCTTAATCCAATTGATACCAGCTTGTGTAACCAACTGACTGCGATCCCATTTTAATAACTACATTTATATAATTATTATGTCACTAGACTGCAAATAAATTCTCTTTATTTCTAGCAACAAATTACTTTCATAACATAACCTAAACTCATTTTACAACTTTGAACAGAAAACCTGTTATACAATATGACGTCAGTATCATCTATAATAAATTCCTTCTCAATTTAGTAGAGCACTAGACTTATCAAATTTACCAGATTACACATAAAAAATTGTAATCCTGATAAAGCATAATACTATTAATTTATAAATGATTATTTTATAGACGGCCTATTTCAGAAAAATAAAAATAACTAAAGCAATGCTCTTTATTATCATCAAATCCTTAATAGTTCGTCTAAAGCTTTTTAACAACCAATTATTTAATTTCAATATAATGACAATTTTTTCAGTTTGATTTACTTTATTAGAAATAGTCGAGTTAAATGCTAATTAACATGCCTATGAGTGCAACTAATTATACTAATTAGTGTATGAAAAATATAATAATATCAAAATAATTAGGTCTAACCATGAATTCATCGTTACAACATTAAAAAGCTTAACAAATAATTTTTCTATTTTTTCTATAAAATGCCAATACAATTGTTACTTTTGAACCGAGGAATAAAGAACGCAATCACTTGTGGTTCTTTTTAAGCATAATCAATCAATTACTAATAAAAACTGGCATTAAATCACTGGACAGGGTAGCAGTGAATGACATTGTAGTGTTCAACTTAATCTTCTAAAAACATTTATAGCTAACCCAAACTCGCACATGGCCTATGCAATAACTTACATACATATACCGACACACACACACACACATATTCACCAAATATATATATATATATATAATCCATAATTATATCATATCATTAGCTTTCACATAAAGAGACCAGAAAATTTAAATTACTGTAAGAATCATGGTGATTCTTTTTATGTGATGTCATCTAAACTATAGTTTTATTTTGACTGTTATAGGTCATTAGTTAAATATGACGAAATAACCCTATCTATATTAGATTAACGGTAACGATTTATCGAAATATTTAAATTAGGCATATGAAAACTTTTAACTAAACCATGAGAATTTGACGACAATTTTAAGATTCCCCTCTGTTTAGAATATTATTACGCTCAACAGAATAACTATTTATTACAATATCACTCAAAATTCGAAAAAAACTATCCAAACTGAACGAAATCAGCTCAAATACGAAGAAAAGCAACACACAGAGAAAGAGACACACTTACAAACTCAAATTTTCGGATGATCCGTCTTCAGGAGTAAAGAGATTGGGTGACCAAGCACGCCGGAAACACAACGGCAGGAAACCGTTGTTTTATATATTATATATATATTATAAGTAATTAATAATATATTATAATAATAATGTATTTAATATTATTTTATATTTTATATATATTTTATCTTTTATAATATAAAATATTATATTACAACTTGTATAATATAAAATATAAAAGTTATATTATATTTTATATTATAATAATAATATTAATTTAATATTAATAAGAATATATTATAATTAATATATAATATATTTATTTATTATAATAACATATGAACATTCATTAAAGATATAGAAATATATTCATATTGTTGTAGAATATAGTTCCTTGCCTTTAAAAAGTTGTCTTTTTAACTCAATAATATATTATTACTTTTTTTCTACAATAACATTAAAAAAAATCTACTTTATGCGATGTCCCATTTGACGTCTTTTTACTTAGTTAAAAGAAAAATAATTATTGTTTGATTAGATAAAGTGATTTAATGCCAACTGTTACATAAATATTGGTTATTCGGTCAAGATTGAAGTTTGGATCGTAAGAAGAATTAACCTTTCTGACCTGCCAGAGATACAGGGACTTCCGCGAGCCTTGGCTTCCCGCAGCCTTCCTGCCAAGCAAATAATTAATGGTTACTACATCTGACTGAAGGTGAAGGAAGCCAGATTAGTTCACGTAAGGATTGCATGCAAACTGAGCTTTATGTTTAAGCAATTAGTGAAAGTTAATAATAGCCACTGTGCTTCATTTTTAATAAAAAAAATTTTTTTAAAATAACTTTAGTATAAGCACTATACGAACTTCCGTATTCTTGATAACAAGATCTTATAAATGAATTTGTAAAAACAATATAACAAGTGATGGACTTAAAAAAGAAATGTCACTATTAATTGAGAATAATTTCTGAACCCTGGAGCATGGTGACATCCATCTGATTGAATGACAAAGTACGGTCTATTATATTAAACAAACACAAAAAATACTATGTGATAGAAAAGCATAATGACATCAGATATATATTATAAATTGTAAATAATTACATTTGTAAATAAACTGTCAGTTTTGTGAATTGTAGTAATTGTAGTTCTGTAAAAGTAACTGAACTATCAATTCTCTCTATCTGTTTAGGAATTATCTATGTGGTTTTAGGCATACTGTTTTCGTGTTAAGGAGCTCTAGGAACTCCGAAGACCTCTGGGAGAAATGATTAGACAATGATCCACACTGTCAGAAACAGAGTGTTACAGAGCACCTGTTGAAACGAAAGTAGTTTTGTTGAATGTAAAATTCACATTTTCCCTAAAAATCATTCACTGTGGTAAAATTTATACACAAAAACATATATTTTTCTCAAAAAAGATAGCTAAAAATTTTGTAAATACTTTTTAGAAACAAGACAAAAGTGGATGACATGATCTTTAATAGAGTTTGATATAACTAGTGTTTAAAATAATACAAGGGTTAATTTGAGTCTGATAGAGTGCCAGAATTACTAATCATATTACTAGTTACTGTGCCATCAACGGATAAAGTTTTTGTGTTACGTTGCAAATGTTATTAAATATGTCTCGATTATATCTCGTTCTTTTTACTACACTTTAAGGAAAAGTAAAGTTATCATGAAATAATTTGAAATCGAAATTTTGATGAATTTACGTGATTAAGTTCTCCAAGGAGGTCTTTTCGTTTTTTTGATGATGTCTTTGTAAATGTTTGGGTGAGTGTGTATCCAATATTTTGTGGAGACGCTAAAGTCCACAGGAGTTTATAGAGCTAATTCAAACTTTACATGATGATACGTTTAGTTTTTCTAAAATGTGTTTTAGACAGCATTTATTATCTTCTAAACTAATAACTCTTGAGTCATCAAATTTCTGAATTAGCATTGAAAGTAATGAAGCAATAAAATAAAAAAAATAATAAATTTTATTAACATAACTGGAATTTTTTTTTTAACGCACTGTAAAATTTCTGACCTATGGTGAATCTGAAAGACTGGGAAGATGATAAAAGCCAGACTGCTTTACTGATCAAATGAAATATTACATAAAAACATCAGTTTATATGAGTATGAGTTGTGATTTTTTTTTATTGCTACATTATTAAAAAAGATGTATTACGATACATTTTAAGATCTCAGAAAATGGTTCATAAATGCAGTTAAATAGATAAAAATGATTTTTTTTCAGACTATTAAACATAAAATTAACAATTCATAAAAAAATATATTAAAATACGATTATTTACTGCAAATCTATGAAAACTGAAAATCCATATTTGAAAAATGGATCATTTAATGTACTCGTCAAATTTGGTTATATTTACGTACATTGATTTAGAAATTTTTTATCATAATCAAGTAAAGTTAAATTGTTATTTAGATATTTAGAGAACAAATGTGAATGTTTCATTGAATTAATATGAACAGTCCCAATCACATCAAGGGCCCTGTAAAATAATCCGTGTAGTTTTCTCATGATCCTATTAACTCAGAGTAATATTGAGTCATGGGAAATGAGATCTTTCAATATTTATTGCAAAACAGATACTGTTTTAAAACAAATTTTTTTTGTGACCCATGAACCTGAAATGTTTTCTTATATTTTTCTGATAAAATGGAACAAAACTATGGAAACTTAAAGGAATGACTGTAGCTAATCTAGAATGTATAAGGACAGACTCCCTGGAAATTATGAATAGTACAATTATATAAATGTATTAATCCACAAACAATAGAATAGACTAAGTAACACCCTAAAAGAATAGTGTAAAGGTATTCTACTATTGCTATAGTTGTGAACACTAAATGATGCTCTTAGGAATGTGTGCAGTCGATCCTATTCTAGTGATTAGTTGTAGATGACCTACTGAGCATTCACGATAATGATGGCTATGACACACCTTGATTATTTATTACAAGAATATTAAAGCATGATGGTACCTATTTTCAAATGATGCAGCAAGTTCCATTTGTGAGGATCCAAAAAATTGTTTTTAATTGTTAAAAATATAACACAATGCAATATTGTATATGTTTTGTATATATTTTCTGTATATATAGTTTTCTATATATATATTGGTTATATAGAATATCTTCATGAATATTTTAAAAATATTTAGAATATAGACACAAATGGTGAACTGAAACAAATGAATTCTGATTCTTATAAAAACGCTTTAGTTTGACATACTGATGGGTCATTCATTGATAATGAAGACAGTGTAAATAATTTCCATTGAGTATCTAAAAACTAGGAAATACCTGGGAATAAATTTGTACATTAATTGGAAGGATATAGAACCATACAACTATACTGGATTCTCGAGGATTTTTGCACTATACACTTCATCTTTTACAGCAGTGAATCTGACAATTAAATTAAGAGGAATGCAGTTAATGGGTGTCAAGAACAACACTGTTCAATTTAGTTTGGAATGCCAATTCCAACTGAACTTAAAATTGTAAATAATACTATATCTTCAAACAGAGATTTTGAACAATATATTTAGAACATAGATAAGAATTTTTTCAACCTAACTACTATGAAAAAGAATCTGTATTTTGTGTAATACGGACAATGCAGACTAGAAGAGTTAGAAACCATTGATCACTTTATATCTGAATGTGAGAACATTGCCTTAAAAGTATAAAGATTTTTATCAAGTCATACATAAATCTAAAGATGCCAGGGATACTTCTTTATGTAAATATATGAAGGACATTAAAGAACTTAATATCTGATGTTAGTTACAACAATGTGATGTACGATATGATAGGTATGGTCGTAGAGCATAGGATTCTGATTAAATTCGTGCCGGCAGTTTCATAATTTTAATAACATGTCAGATTTGCCAATGTGTTTAAGTTTTTATAACTAGAGATGATAATTAGTCGCATTTAAACAAATGATACATTATTCATTAACATATATATATATATATATATTTATATATATAGAGCCACATAAAAATAAAACTAAAAATCATTTGGTTGTCAAAGAGTTTGATATTATGTTTACTTACAGTAAAGTTGATTGCAAACCACAGCAGACTTTTTTTATATTTACCACTGCTTTGGTTTTTTACATGTAGATAAATAGAATATGTGAAAAAAATTATACAAAAATGAGGTTTTCCTAAAGGAACTGTTTTATTACTTACTACCTATAGTATAAAATAAACTTTCAAAAACAGAATTTTTTTTTAGTCCACTTTCTTTTTTTTCGAATATCGAAACATTTCCTTTTTACAATTTAAACTATTGTTTTTTAATATAAATTAAAAAAAACTTTTTGTCTTTATGAAACAGACATATACACTAAACCTGATGATCTTTTATTAATAAAGCTCTATGTGAAATTTGTGACAAGAAAATTATATTCTTGGATTAAATAAAAGAATTTGTATGAGATATAAAGGCATGTATGGTTTAAAAAAAATGTCCAATACTGTCCTATATCACAGTATTTTCATAAATTCAAAAACATATCAATGCCCAAAGCAAGTGATGAGTTTTAAAAACCAAAAGTAGTGGTTCCCACTTGCTTTGGCCATGCATAGGAAGGCCATATATCTGATAAAAATATTTGGGTCTGCTATCCTTGGAAGAAGGCCATGTGAAGAGTTGAGGTGTTGAGAGTGGATATCAAGTGGTGATCGCCACAACAAACAATAGACGCATTAATCAACCTCGAATGCGTCAAAACACGCCTGTATTGAAATCGTGTTCAGGCGGTCTGCGTGATTTATCAGAGTCCTAAGTAATGGACCTGACTCTAGATACCTATTGTCAAGTTCGATTTGCGCAAGCTGTTTGGCCTAACTACAAAGTGTACATCATCAACAATGTTTTAAATAAACAGTATTCTGACATTGGTGTTCTGCACTGACTTGTAACCTGAGTTTAACCTCTTTCCCAGAATTTGCATCATTTCTCTCTTCGATCCCCTCTAATCTGCTTTCCATACATTATTACTCAAACCACACTAAATATTAACTCCACTATCATTCTCCAAATCTAATTTACTTTAGCCTAATAACTCTGGTAAATTTTTGATCTGCTTTAGTAAAATGTCCCTCAGTAAGCTATTCATAATCAAGTCATTTGAATTCTTCATCTTCCTTTTATTTTAGATTAACTAAAATATAGTGATACAAGCAATTTGATCACCAAATGTTTTGATGTGCCTAAAGTATTTTTTTTTTTGACGTTTTCTCGATGATGTCTGTATCTGCGTGGGAGGGTGTATATTTAAAACTTTGTGAGCAGACTCTAATCAAAACACTTGATGGTTTTAATGCATATTTTACACTGAAATGGGCCATATAGTGTAGATTAACCCTATTGTTTAGAGACAATACTGCATAATGTGAAAGTAACTTGCATGGTTAAAATATGTTTTTTTTATTTTTTTCCTCCTAATTTTATAATTCTAGAGTCTAGAAACTTTTTGGCATTATCGTGGTGATCAGAGAAGAATAAATGAAAAAAATTCGTAGATTATAAATACCAAAAAGGAAGTTTCTTTAAAAAGGTAAAAATTTTAAATGTGCTTGATTCTGAAAGCTTGTGAGGAATATAAAAGCAATACTGTTTAACGGATGAAAATGAAATTATAGTTAAAAATAGCACTTTATATGACGATGAGTAGAAGATATTTTTTTCCACGATTATATAAACAAGGAGAGGTATTATGGTACATTTTATCAACATACAATAAATTAATGAAAAAAAAAGAAACATAAATTTAGCAATTTAAAATATAATTGCATAAAATTCCTATTAATTCAAAGGGTAATATTTTGAGAATATGTTCACTTATTGTAGAGTGTAGGCCACTCAAGATTTGTTCCTAATATAAATCTAATATTCAATAAGTTAACAATATTAAAATTATGTTGAATAGTACTCTGTCTTATATCATAATTTAAATAATTTACTTATACTTGTTTAGAAAATGGAGGCATCATTTCTACCTTTTGTCTCCTGTTCTGTACATACATGTATGTAGTAGATGCCATACTAAATAAAATATATAGACGTAGATATTGTTTAATAACTAATGTTTAAAAGGACTTCATAATTTATTAATATTTTAAAAAAAGCATAGAATAAACAAGTTTTTTTAACAAACTTTAAGTGAATATAAAGGCTAGAGTAAAATTGAATGGCTCTTGAAATATGCTTGGCTATGCGTAATGGGATGCTGTAACATTGAATTAACTACAAGATCACTCTCTCATTTTTTTAAAAGTATGCTAGGTTTCATTTCCAAATTAATCATAATTATCTGTTTAAAATAATTTCAGGATTTCATAAATAACCGTTATTTATTCATTGGATTGAATTTACAAATATTTGTAAATGCTAAAAGGACTGTAGTCTAATCATCAACCAAGACGACAACTACTACTATTGTGACAACAGTAAGTAAAATATCTGCATTTCTACCAAAATATACTTATAATATTAAAAATAATAGTTGGAATAGACTGCAAAACTTATAATCTTTAAAATAAACACAGGAAGTCAAGATAAGAATCAGTGAGATATTTAAACATCGGACCGACACCGCCAACCCAAGCAATGCCATACCAGCTGGTAACAATTAACAGTGGTCTTTGTCACAGTCAAAACTCAGTTGACTCTAACGAAGAAGTTCACAAAAAGAAGAGATATAAAAGATATCACAAAAACTCTCCACTATATTTTGATTGTCTCATCATCAGGATACAGATGATTAAATAATAAATTAATTTAATATTGAACAGATATAAACTAAACTATTTTTTTTACTTCTTTCATATAAGTATTTTTTTAATGTTTTCAAAAATTATGAACTCTGATTCATATGTAGTATAGTTTATTTATATTTTTTCAAAAAATATTTTCATTTTTTTTTTTTTTTATAAAATATACTTCTTATAAAATTTTATTATATGCTAGTGGTTTTAATAAAATACTTTTCTTTCCCTCTGACAAAAATCATAAAAACTCAATTTACTTTGAGTGATTGTAGCTTTTTCCTGCGTGCTGTACTCTGTAATAAAGTTACTGTAAATATTAATTGAGAAAAAATTATATCAGTAATAAGCCAATTTAGTGTATTCATATCAATATAAAAGCTGGTTTTTGGTATAATTTTAAACTCTTATAGTTGGAAAGTTGACATTTTTAAAAAGGACAAATATGGACTATTATACTAGATAGTGAAAAAACTGAATATTTGTGAACAAACAAAGGTAGTATAACTTTATACCTCTTCTACAGAACGTAAGCGTCCTTTCCTCCAAATATAATATGATTTATAAACAAAAGAAAATCTACATCTGATTAAAAGTTTTGTTCAACGTTATAACATACATATAAAGCATCTTGTTAGACAAATCCATCATACCATAGAAAGCATCAGTATGAGAAAAGCATGGAAGGAGAAATAATAAGACAATAAAGAAGATTATAAAATAGATAGAATATAATAAGCATTCTGGTGAAACTAAAATAGTTAATGTACACTAAGAGTAAGCACCGTCATTACAATAGATTGACGTATCCTTATATTACTGAATTTATCTCAGTTAATGAGATGCCATCGCTAGTTCGCCGAGTACACCATCTTGAGACAGAAACACCCATGAGCGATATGCGTAAATTTCCTTACTACTTAGCTCTTAAATTCTTTGATTAATGTTTACATTCTTGATATTGGTAATAAAAACGATTTTTATGTTATGTTTTCTTCATGTTCAGCTCTTTTTATAGTTAAAAAAAAAATATTTGGAAACCGAATGGAAACTTCTTGGGATGCGGAGGTTTTCTTCATATTTCATTCATACCTCATTAAATAGAAGAGGTGTTGAATTTTTTGTGTAGTTTTAATCGTATTTTTAACCTTTACTATTATCCACCAGAAAAATGTATGTGTTTTTCTACAATCATATCTACAGTCTTCAACCTAATACCTAGTGCGTATTACTCACTAAGTTGATTATAGCCAGTGAAATGACCTTTCCCTTTGAATACCCCTCCAAGATTGTATGTTAATAGTATAAAACCTTTTTTTTTATAAATGATATGACTTCTTTACTAATACACTTATTTAATCAACTTGATTAAATAATGTTTGACATATCAACAGTATACTTCAACTAATATATTTGAACTGTTTACAATGGTGTATCCTGAAGGGTTTTAGCTTATACTGCCAAAGAAAGTTTAATTGAATATATTCAAACCGTATCATTGAAATTATTACTAAATATAAAATTTGAAATAGAGGCAACAATTATTTTTTATCAGTTCTGAATGTAAGATACAAACTTTTCTCAAAGACTAAATGAAATTTGCAATCTTCTTTACAAGGAATGCGACCTTGCAATAACAATAACTCATAGGAGAGCAACTCGACTTCAAATATCAAAGTTAATTATTATTTGTTGGGATATCGTGCTCGAATGGTTGGGAAACGACGCGACACGACTGAAGGTCTCGCAACGAGCTCACGACACTGAGGGCTTTCACCCGAATGTCCTCACAGTGCGACACCCGCCGTCAGGATTCCGTAAAACAACTAACGGACGGTATCAAGAAATAATTAGCTAAATATTTACTTTAATTTTAAATTGCTAGCTGAATGAGGATTATTCATTTTTTTGCAGAACTACGTCCACGACTGCCATCTTAAGTCAGAAATACAAATGTTACATTTAAAGTAGAAATGTATTATAGTCACACTTCTGCAATTAACATCCAGATCCGACTAGAGATTTCCAGTGTATCAGTTAATGTTGAAGTCAAACTTTTAAACGCACTTTCTTAAAAACGTTTCTTCGGTATTAATGTCCAGAATAATTTTCTTTTATGTTAAGACATTTTTATCTGAAATACCATGAATCGAAATGTATCACTACGTTTTATGCGGTTCATGTCGTATATAGGCCGATAATCATATGTTCAAATAAATCCACACAGTAAAGCCTATTATCAATGCAAAGCGAGTATATACATCCAATTTACAATGAAAGCAAGCACGGAAAACTAACAGTCTATCCATAACGGGTTTATAACAAGATATATAACAATCTTTCTACTTTCATTTGCCGAACTCTTAGTCACACATCCTCCTTTACTCTTAGTCACACTGAATCCAAGCTACCTGCAAAAAGACTTAGTTTCAGCCCTATAACCACAATAACTATGTCAATATCTTTAAGGATTTGCAGATGTTTACAAAATTGAAAGTACTTTTGGCTTTCGAGTTGCAGTAGTTCTGACATTTCAAATGGTTGGAATAAACTCAACAGCTCATTAAATAAGTTTAAGCCCCTCCCAATTGGTGAACCTCCTCCTCTTGCAGTTCACTATAAATATATATTTTATGTGTAGTATATAAACTCTTTGTCCGTTTATTCTGTTACATGTTATTCACTAAAATAATCTCACCTAACACGCAGAAAGGGTATATCAGAAGTTTGAAATATGATGACTCTTTGTTATCATGCTGGTTGATAAAGAAGGGTTCCACGGTTGTATTGATGGACTGTGAAGTCTGTGTTGGTGTGGCTACTTGGCAACAATCTAAACCTCTCTTTCTATCTCTCACCTCCATGTAATCCCACCTCTGAGTTTCTGACAGACTTACCTCACGCCTGAATACTAGTACCGATAGTGAAGGGCTTACATGGGATGACAATAATATCCCTATCTCTTCGTATTCTCGTTATCCCATATTCTATCTTCTTCTCAAAATACATAAACCTTTTTATATCCTTGACTCACATCTTCTCGGTAGACTCACAGCCTTCTGTTGACTTATTTTTACACTCTTTACTTTCTATTTAACCTTGCTATTGTGAGGATACTTTTCACTTTCAACTCTCAATAGGCTCATCCCCCCCTCTCAAATTTTCATCATTTCAATGTAAGTTACAATGGATGTCAGTTCTCTCTGTACCTTCATAACTACTCTGATAGTATAAATGCTCTCCAGTTCTATCATATTTTTCTGACTCCTTTTTCTCACTCCTTCTACAATATTCCTTGTTACACTAACTGAATTCGTCCTTAAGCATGATTATTTTCTATTTGAGGCTAAGTATTACTTCCAAATAAGAAGAACGTCCATAAGGCCAGCTTCTATAAAGAACTTCTATAACAATTTTTTAGGCTTCTATCACGAGACAAATATAAGGCAGCAGTAAAGAATCAAAGAAGACCAGACTTGATTTCCGAAAGAACTCTCTCTATCTTCCAAAGAGACTTCACTCAAGAGTTGCACAGATTTGTCTTCTGTTTTGATGATGATTGTGGATCTTATTTCTACATTTCATTGAGAAATGATTCCTCAGTGAGATGATAAGTCTTCTACATTACAGTTCATACTAAAGAGATTCTGAACGACTGCTACATCCATTTGTTTCTTAGGATGTGAAGTTTTTATTAATCTCATTAGACAAGTAGATATGAGATAAATTACGTATTAGAAGTCAAGTAGATATTTTGTGAGATACTGTTCACAGAGTTGACTATGGTTTTCAGTTTTTGCTGATTAATTAATGCTAATTAGTAATGATATTACTACGTCTTATTTACTTCACTATCTTTATTAGTTTGGGGGTTAACAATAACTTTAAATGATTTAAATATCCGTTTTCAGGTTTTCCCTAGAGTTCAACTTCTGAAAGTTTTTGAGCACTTTTGAAAAGCTCAATTGAGCTGTCCTGTTTGTCTCGCTGACAGTCCATCTGTCTTTCTGCACTTCTGAAATTCAGTACTGTTAAATATTCTGAAAAGATTTGTTAGCTTTTAGAATATCCTTTAAATTTCCAATAAATGTATGATATTTATCATTAAGTTAATAGAATTCTTAAATAATTCATAATCACAATCAGGTGTTATTTTGAAAATTTAGATGACTAATACTTCTAAGATGATAGTAAGCATAATTCCTATGCAGAACGGCAGGTATAAAAGCCTTAATGTTTGGCTGGTACGAAGTTAATGACCTAGGGGTCAGAAGGACCTTACATTGGTTATAATCCTCTTGACTCTTACTGACTAAAATAATATTCTGACATCGGATTTAAACAACGTCTAGGCTCTATAACTGACATACAAAATAACCAAAAACCCCGCAGAAGAACTAAGATACAATTCTTGGATGCAAAGTACATCCAAATGCTTGCATAACTATCCCGCATTAGACGTGTGTATGCATGTGTCTGTTTGTGGCCATATGGTTTGGACTCTAATTCGTAGGGAACAAAATAGTTAGTGATAAATATTTTTATTAACTGCTTGATAAGACAATGATAACACAGTGGTCTTGATACAATTAGAAGATCAAGACTCAAGACGGTCGGAAACCATATTTGAGATCGTTATTATAAAATCTAGAATATGTATCTCTCAGTAACACACATAATAAATGCCCAAATGTAAGAAAAGAAGTCAGTGTTGAATATCAGAAGTAGTACTAATAATGTTGAAGAAATAAAATTTGAATAGTGAATATTAAGGAATTGGTGAAGGAAGGGTCTTGGGGGATACGCCATGATTTGCTTGGAAAGAGGCCAACAGAAGCAATCAGCTTACCATTATGCTAAACCGAGTAGTGTCAGAAGCTTCAACTACAAGCTCATTCAGCTGGAAATTGTTGCTTTGCGTTATTTATGCGTGTCTGTTAGTAGAATGTGTGTGCCCTACTCTGCTCACTCCGATTGATTGGAACTTGCCACAAGTTCAATTCTCTCTCACTCACTCTCTATTTGCTCCAATTTAATTGAAATGAATAATGGATGACACAAGAGGTCATTAATGTGTAGGACGTCGACTAATTCCATCGCAACAAACA
Source organism: Hermatobates lingyangjiaoensis (assembly GCA_026182355.1). NCBI lineage: Eukaryota > Metazoa > Arthropoda > Insecta > Hemiptera > Hermatobatidae > Hermatobates > Hermatobates lingyangjiaoensis. The sequence continues at coordinate 2,288,651 of JAPFBL010000329.1, forward strand.
CTGTTCCTTGCCCATTGTCTCTGGAAACCCTTTGTTCCGTTTACAATCATCGCTTTCCCAATCACACATCTCTCCTGTTTCTTATACTTTCTCTCTAAAAATAGACTGTCCTAGTTTCTGTCTACAAAATTTAAGCAGTTCAATTTATATGTTAAGGAAAGACACCTGTCTAAACTCAATTTAAACATCAAAAGGTTTTTCCAAAATAGCCATCACTTTGCACTTATCTCCTATAATCAGTTTGAAAAATAAAAATTCTTCGAACCAAAAATAATCTCTTCTACTCTTATGTTTAATTTTTTTTTTTTTAGCTCAATAGTTAATTAATATTAATTATTAGAATTTGAAACCTCATTTTACTCAAAAACAGTATATTCAACAATGATTCACTCATTGCCAACAATTTTTACTGTAAATAAAGAACACAAATCACGAAAAAGTTACATCTCTAAATTTTGACAAATTTACATTTTTGAGGACCCCAAAATCCATCTACGACATCTGTCATGACGTCTACATGGTGTGGGTTGGTAACCAAATGTTTGTGGAGACACTGCAGTTCAAACATTTTGATGCTTCTAATTCATATTTTAAATAAAAATAGGATTTATAGTGTAGATGTTCACTATTTTTTCCCAGCAATATTACATGATGGTAAGGTTACGTTTTGACCAAAATGCGATTTTCAACAATATTTCATCTCTTTTAACTATTGATTCTAGAGTTTTGAAATTTTGGCATTGTCATGGAATTCATAATGATTATAAAGCAAAACCCACAGATTTTTAAAACAACAGAAAAAGAATGATAACATTTAAATAACTGTTATTTAATAATATGTAATGATTATGACTTACAATTCAGATTAAAAGGTTATATTGTGACTAAGGTACGCCTATAGTAAGGATGAGTTATGGATTTTCTTTTAATATTATGTTAAAAAAATCTGAGTATCTGACACTCAACTTTCCTAAAAGTAGACAGGTTATAAAACTCGTTGACACATACTGATTTTCTTTATTTCAATGTGACTGTCCATTCATATTTAACAATAATTTATAATAATGAATAATTGGTAATTTAATTATAATCATTTCATGAGTCATAAGAAACATGAAATCATTCATTAATCTGACATATTACTGAAATTATAAAACTAATGACCTGAGTCCTATCCGACTCACACACTGCATGATGAAACCAGTCATATTGTACATCCCAAATGGGACTTCAGATCTTAAGCTCCTTAATGAGTTTCATAAATGTGCATACAAAAGTATTCCTCTCTTCTGTAATTTTGCTGTTTTTGGCCAAATATCTTTTTAAAGTACAATTCCATAAGCTCGCAATAAGGTATAACAGTTTTCTACCTCCATGCAATTATAGGTTTCCATCTCATCTGGATAAAGTTCTGCATTTTTCCTCTGATGTCAAATACAGTTATCATTCACAGTAGTTAAGTAGAAATATTTCCAATAGATGTTGTACACTTTTTCTCAACTTTTCCTGTTGAAGATGTAGATTTCTTTACAAATAAAACTTGTACTTTACAAAAATACTTCTTTACAAATGAAACTTGCAATGAACATTTTAAATTAAAATGGAACCGGTTGTTCTCACCACCTCTTCGCTGCTTTCTTCTTGATTTCTTTGTCAGTTATACCCTTATGAACGCTGATGAGTATATTGCAAAATTATCAATACTATTAATGTTTATATAATTCTATACATTTTACATTGTTTAGTAATTCAATGTAAAATTGAGTTAAAAACTAAATGTTTCCTTGTTTCCAGGCAAGGTTATATTATTACATTATAATTAAAAAAATTTATTTTATTTTATATATTTTTTATTTTATGCACTATTAATTTATCGCTCGTCAGAATATTAGACTAGAGTAACTTTCTTGATAATTCAAGAATTATTCATTCAATTCAAGTGATTATTCATGTTCACATTTTACTTAAGCAACATATTCGTCAAACAATTAATATTTAACTATATTAATGTTTTTCATATTTCACCATCCATACAGTTGTTTCCATTTCGTAAAATGTACATAAAATAATAATTTTTTATATGTGCAAATTGGAGATGCTTATTAGTCATTCAGTTCTAGATGTTGTACTGATAGTGATTGATCCAATTATAACTATACATGCTTATTTTTTGTATATCACACAATCGATGCATATTGTATGATTAGTTCTACTACAGTTATAATACTTTGGTAAAGCCAAGAAGAAGACTTCATGATAAGTCTCCATCATTTACGAAACATTGCTTTTGTTCCCTGAGCTTGGCTTCTCCATTACAGTTTTTGATCTAAGAAACCTCGAAGATATGCTATTTTTAAGTAAAATTTTATCTGTTATCTGTCAAGTGGTAGGACTTGTATCCTCCTCACAATGATCCTTTGAAATTCAATCATAACTCAAAATTTTTATTTTTATTTAAAAAAAGAAATGGATTTAGTTTTTTTTTAAAATCTGAGCATGTTTTCAGTTATTGCTTCTTTCAAGTCTATGATAATTCCAAAATTATAAAACTCTGAAGTTAGTATTTTTGTGGGCGTGTCAAATAACATATTTTGGCCATGAATATATATTTTTCAAATCTGATAATAACTCCCAAACAATTGAGCAGATCTACATAACATTGCCAATCTTTGAGTAGAATATGAACTGGATCCATCTACAGCCTGCTCACAAACTTCTTGATACATACTCTACCAGGATCATTTTCTGCAACATATAAATTTGATTATTTGAATAATAAAACGTTCTGGATTGCAAACGTCTTCACAGACCCACCAATATTCATATTCACAGACATCATCGAAAAAACGTCAAAATAATATTGGGTGACCTCAAAACATTTAAATTCATCAAAATCTCCATACCACATTTATCACATCACACCTTACTTCTGTAAAAGTAAAAACTTGTAGTAAAGTAAGAAAAGAGAAATGTTTTGCTGAGTTAATATGATATTTTAGAAGAATAAATTATTAAATCTGAAAAATTAATATTAACCACTAATATATTCTTTTGGATGAATTTCATGGTTTCATGTATGGCTGTCATATAAAGTGTTCAAATCAAATTATATCTTGCACTTTTGGAGCAAACGTTATGTCAACTATTGTGTACACTGTACATGTCAAGAGGAGGAAACAAGCGTAATAATTTTCAGAAGAGATAATCCTTTTAACCTAAAAACCTTTCAAAACTCTTTAATTACTAAATAATTTTTTTATGTATCAAATAAAACAATTTATACCAACTTAAGTTATCAAACAGGTTAGTAAAAGCAGTGTCTCATTTTTTAAAAGAAAGTATTGTAAAAACTATTTTTCTTTCACTATTAATTTTTTATTTCAAAGGATATACTCTACAAATATCCCAGGAAATCCGCAAAAGGCGTCTGAAAAAGATGCTTTCAGAAAAAATTGTTTCAGTGATTGTGTTATATAAGTACTATTTATCTCTTTATTTTCTTAGTCTCATCATAATATTTCAACAACTTTTTAATTTTCATTTTAATAACTTAATTTCCAAGTTAGGAAGTACAACCCTAAATTATTTGACCTCCAATTTCTTTGTGTCTCGTGAAATAATTGTACATAACACTGTCATATAAATCACTGGCAATGCTATTTTGATATGGTTGTCACTTTTCGTAATAAAAATAAAAATATATACACAAGTACCTTTACTTTTGAAAAGTATTACACACATAATTATAATGATGCCATTCAGAGCTTGATTTAAACTTAAAGGTTTACCAAACCCTTGTTTGTTACAGTCTTATGCTATTAGCAGTCAATTTTATAAATACCTGTAGCATATGACAGAACAGAACACATACTGCTAACAGTATTTAAAAAAAAAATCATCATTGGTGAGAAGAAAAAGGTCAAACAGAAAAGACATTCAAAATTTTGTAATAAATTAAAAATTTAATTTATAATAAAAAAAAATGGTAGTTTTGTAGAAATATATTACTTGTAGTAGATATTAAGTAGAGAGGTTAGCCAAAGGCTTTGGGTTAGGACTGATTTTCAACTAGCCCTGAATGAATCGGAGGATCGTTTTGAATCATGAATACGCTGTTTAGAAGATTTGCATTTCGAATTGATATGGAGCTGACTTCAACAGTTATGTAAACAACCTTCTCATGAGCCAACTGACTGCATTATAGTCAAATCTGAACAAGGATAGATAATTTCACTAAACACACCTCATGTGCATGCCCCATCTAACTCTGCCTCACGCATCTTCATATCCATTAATTTTAAACATCTTTAGTCTCAGTACAATCAACCATATTTTTTTTTATTTATCCATACTTATAATTATATATACATATTTATATATTATTGGTTATATACAGCTAAATTTATATTAAATATGTAATTATATATAATTGTATAGAGTACAAAATTACGATCTAATATGAGCAACAGTTTTTTTGAGAAATATAGTAAAACTTTTCTTAAATTATAAAAAATATACTGATAAAACAAATTTTGGTTGATCCGTACTCAGGGGAAGACAGTGAAAAATATCCAGCATGCCAGTAAACAAAATATCAGTCATAAGAAAATTTATGGCTGAAAGGAATTAAAAGGAAAGAAGTTTTAATGAAAGAAGCCAGTTATGGAAATTAAAATAAGAATAAATTAAGAAGGTAGAAAAACAGAAAGCATTATCATTATTCTGTTTATTTCAAAATGTGATACAAATGTTTGAATACTTATAACCTCAAAAGAGTGTTTTTGTTAAAGTTGGATCATATAGTTGTCTAACGTAGAATCTACCGCATATTTTAGGGATATTTAATCTGTATAATAAACCCGATAATGTGGGCCAACCAATTGACGGTTGCCACTCAAGTCATTTTTAGCAATAGATATTTAAATTTCTTTCAAGAATATTGTCGAACTCAGGTATTAAATATTTTTATATTAAATGCATTATTAATTTACTCAAAAAGCTCTTATTAATGTCTAAACTGTTTTTTATTTCGCTAATGTTTCATTGACTGATGATGTAAGAGCACTTTGTTTAAAATGTTAGGTTAGTAGTTTTAAATAAATCACGCGATAGGTGCAGCAGCAAAGTATATTTGACATTCTACGGAGTGAAAGGAGTCTGTAGCCCTGTCCTACTTGATGGGAATTTAGTTTAATCTTTTTAACGTTTTCTAGTAAAAGAAGTTGCAAGAAAAAAACTATTACTTTTACAAAAATAAATTACATCCCATATTTAAAACAATACATTCTTATTTGCTTTCTTTTTTATTAATTTCATGTTATGATTGACCGCATTCCTTACCACTATTGGTATGGAATTTATCAATTTTCCACACTTCTTTGGAAAATATTCTCAGGTGTATGAAGACCAGACTCTTACACCCTACATACCCTTGAAAGGGAGTCTACTCACTTTGTTACTCCTCAATCTGTATTCTTCATAATGTCACGTATTGCCGTTTAACTAATTGAGAATGGTGATACTGTTTACCTTTTTCATAATTTCTGAGTCCCATTCTTGAATGAAATTATCTAAATGCCTTGAGGTATTTGAAGCCTAGTAGTCTGGACCTAATAATGTGGCTTCCATACCATATATCTCCTTTTATAAATATGTTTTTAGGAAAAAAATGAAATAACTAAATTGATGATTAAAATTATTGTCCATTACTATCTCTAAACATAATTCTACAGGTTATAAATTTGCAATGTATAGTAGTTTGTATGCAGTAAATACGTTCAATATCAAATACATTTGATAAAGGCAATATCAAATTATGGCTACATTATATATATTTTGTTCTTTCGTTATCAAGTTTTGGTCTAACAGTAAAGAGTAAAACACCTGTAAGAAAATGTTTCTTCTATATTTGTAGATATCTTCAAAGAGACATTAAAACATAAATTAATTACAATAACATGAAAATTTTTCTTCATGTTACTGTAAGTAATTTTTTTTTAATAAATAAGTTATATTATTTATAAGAGTACACATCATTACCTTGTTATTTTCCTATTGCAAATTATGTAAATTTCAAATAAACTGCTCTTAGCAATAGTTTAACGATCATTTGATATCACACTTTGATAACTAATAGAATAATAGGAAACTACCAAGGTAATGATATATATTCACATAAATAATGTAACTTATATACTTTTTCATGTTAATATAGACGAAACGTTGACTTAAATTGTTTTACTGTCTGAGGCTAGACCAAACCTAGATGATGAAAGAAAAATAGCATTGAATATAAGCGCTCGAGACAAGAAAACATTGAATATTTATAACTTGTTTTTAATATATTTATTTATGTTGGAAAGCAAATCAAGTTTTTTAATAACATTCTTTTAATTGAGCTACTTGTGTATAAGTTATTAGACTAACATCAGTGTTAGACATTTCACTGATTTAGTTTTTCTGTTTGTGGTTTTTAAATTGCTTGGTATATAACTTTATATTGTTTTTAAATATTTGTTACCCAACAATTTAAACGGCAATTTATTGAACTAGTAACCATTATTGGATCATGTCGTTTAGATTTAAGTGCAATAGAAAATAAAGGCAAACCACAACTAGTGGACACAACTAGCTGAAATATTCGCTCTGGTTCAGGCGGAATTCATTGGGAGGAATGGCATTGAATAGGAATCAGGGCTGACACGGCTGGGCCGATCACGACTGCTGATTTATAACGGTCTCAAATATCAGCAGCAATGCTGTCGATTTACGGCATTCCTCCTGTCCTTGAACAAACCCTTCAATCGCCAAACCGTCTTTCTCTGGGCAACTTTCGCTACTCTTGATTCAACCAAACTAACTGCAACAGACCACTCACTTTCCAAACACCCAAGATGTTTTATACTCTTAATAGATAATTGGTAATGTCTATGTGTATGGGGGTGAATTGTTAGAAATGAAAGAATGCATCATATGATGAAGAACAGACTGTTTCATAAATCAACGATATACGAGTAAACTTGAGCTATATAGTTAGCAAAATATTCCATAACGAAAATGTAACTTTTTTTGTAAATTATGTAAATTTCAATCCAATATTCTTTCCTAACCCGTTACTTCAAGAATTTATAACATTTTCTTTAAAAAATTCACAGTATTTGTAAATAAAATGCATTTCTTTATAAAAGTATAAAAACTCCAACCTGAGATCGAATCTGAATGATTGTCATAAAGAAGCTGGTGACACCGCTTGATGGACAGAAGTGAAATTAAATACTAAAAAGGATCATTTACTTTTACTGAAGAATACTAAATATTCAGTGTAGTTTGGCTACAATACACTGATACACAATTGAGTATAGGAAAGTTATACTCAAGCACATTTAGAATACATGAAATATTTTTCTTAAACAACTGCTTACTGTAGACCACTAAAATTTCAAATAAGTAAACTACTTCGAATTAGTAAGCTAACATACAAGTTTACGAATTTTGAACTGATGAAAGAAGCAATTCAGAGCCAAAAAAATTAAACTTAAATTAGCATCATTTCAAACTTATCTACTCGTTGGATTTGTTTAATTTAACTTAGAATATTTTATTCAAATCTATATAAACAACTCTCTTAGATTCTAAAATATTTTTAAATGAGGCAATGTGATAATTTTATATGCAATAATTTGGAGAAGTCTACACATGCACACATATGAAAAAAAAAACGATTGACTTCCTATTTAATTAAATGACTTTTTAAATGTAGTTATCAGCATTATATATTAATAAAGGCTAAATTAAAAGTATGATCAATCTCATGGTTAATCATTTAAATAACATAATCTATTTATTTATGAACTACACCGAACATTTAATGATAGTTGGAACACAATTTTACATGTTAACGGAGAGGAAAAAACATTTACTGTTCTAAATTATTATTAATACATTAGTATAAGTGTAACGTATAATATATTGTTAAGTATATTCCTCTTAATTAATAAGTGTAAGATGTTTAGGTGTACCATTTCCTTGTTATGAATTAAGAAGGTTAATTTCTTTGAGTCAATATTACTAAAATATAATATCGAAATTTACTTCACCAAGAGGTTTGTTTATGTAGAATATCTCTTAATCTCCTGCTAATGAATCAGTCAGTGGTCATTAACTCACTAACTGCTTAACATAACTGGCTTTCCTTGTATAATATTTGAAATAATGAACATCTTCTACATATAAAAGTCTAAAATGTATTAAAATTGACAGGTATCGTATGATTCTACTATTTATTTTCTATAGTGGAGAGAACGTTATGATGTTTGAAAAGTACGGTTTCAACGACTTGTTTTTCTCTTTTTTATTAACTTATCTTTTTTTCTCTATTAAATAAGTCCATTAATCGCTTTATCTCTTTCCCATGATAGGTGAACATTATCCGTTTATTATTGGTATTTTCAAGCTGTTAATTTTGATTTTAAGATTCTGTTTATTAACATCGCCAAGGAAAATGATCTGTATATAAATACCTCTAAAACGTCTCTTATACCATTCTCAAGAGGAAGAAAGATACATGTATAAGACACATTCATTGTAAATTCTATACTAGAAATATCAAACTTACCAAAATTCTTTTGGATTCTTTTCAGTTGAAAACTAACCTAAAAATGACTACAAAAGGTGGGAAATGCAACAAACATTCTGTTCTCTATGGAATTTTTGCTGTATAGAAGTCTATGTGAGAAAATGTGGTCTTAAACACAAATCTATAAAATTACAACTACTGCCGTCGTAAAACCAATGCATTAGTTAGTTGTATGCTAGCCTAGGGTCATCGTATCCATATAAACCTTAATAGACTACAAAGAAAATGTGTCAAAGGATTGAGAAAGTGATCTTCTCCAATACCTCAGCATGAATAAACGTCTTCCTTTAAAAAAATGTTTAATAAACAAAAAATTCCCGATTATTGAAATTGTTACAAAATATAAATTCCCTTTCTGAGATAAAATCTACAAAAATGTAATAAAACGGAATATTTATTAAATATACTTAATTTGGCCTATATGTTGCCAAATAGATTGCATCTCATAGAATATTATACGAGTACTTCGTAGAATTCAACTATTAACAAATGAACACATCTATTGTAAGTTTACCTTTTCAAGTAAAGGGTTCTCGTATGGTATATTGATAGGCCAATAATTTATAGTATAACCAAGAAAGTAAGTCAACTGTTAAGTGGACACCTGAGCACTAGCTAGTACATAGTAATGAGGCAGTGAACAGATAAGTGAAGGTTGGAGCCAAACAAAGCTTCTACGGCCTGAGTTCTTTTTTCATCACACACCTCATATTTCGTAAGAATACAACCAACGAGTGAACGAAAAGGAAAGTAAATAAAACGTGGCTAAAAAAATGGGGGCATTTTGGTTAATGAATCTCATTTCTCATTTCAAAGATAAGTCTGTATGGTCATTATTAAATCTTGACGTTAAGAATTAAAAAATATATGTGAATCAGCAGCAGCAGAAAGTTAAGTGACTCCCTGATTAGGGCGACATCAAGCAGTCCCGATACAAACATATAACCATGCTTTTTTTATATACCACTTATGCAAGCTGCAAGTAGAAAGGTTTTGGAACGTTCTAAGTAAATGGGAGGAAATGGCCTTTTAGACGTTAAAAATTTTGATAAAACATACTTAAAACTGATAGGCGTGAAACATACTTCTCTGAGGACCATTGGAAAGTTCATTAAATGCTTAAAGTAAGAACGATATACTAGAAGTTTGTACAAGACCAATGAGGCCCAGTGTCTCATTGACACTGAGATTAATAATTATTATAATAACAAGTAAGATCTTTCTGAATCAATGATTTCAAGATTATCACTAATCAGATGGATATAATATAAACACAGAGAAACATATTAAATCATTTTATTTAATTAATAATATTTACGATTACGTCTGTTACTACGTTTATACTATAGCCATATTGAAACAAAAGCAAAATTTAAATGGTTGTCAATGAGTTTTTTTTTTTTTTGCTTAGTAAAGTTGAGTGTAGTCACTTCATATTTTTTGTAAGAGTTCTACCAAAACAATTCATACCGGTTTACAATCATTGAACTGACTTAAGTTTCTTTCTTCTTCTTGTACTTACAAATAGCGTCCCTTTTCAAAAGTCACATTGAATTGCTCATATTAATTGAGCAAAAGTGTTATTCCGCGACCCACCACCAATTTGAGCATGAGTGTTTGTCGGTGTGACATTTTTTAGTCTTAACAAAACTGATTGTTTATTTCTTACAAAGTCTGGTGTTATTGTTAGTGTACCCTATTTTGTCAAAACCAGATAAATTCAAGTTCCCAAACGCTGTAATATTTATTTAAACTTTTAATGTAACTTCATTGTTTTTAAATTAAAAATGCAAATGACATTCAATATACTTTCATTAAGTTAAAAAAAAAATGTTCATTTTATTAATAGTACAAACACATCTTCATACTTTTTTTTTATAAAAACATTTTTTAAAAACGATCCACGTACAAAGCACATCCTCTAGTACATTTGACATTTGCCGAAAATATGATTACATTTAACCATAAACAACAAAACATCGAAATTAATTCATTAGAATATAATTGTCTATCAAAAATGCATTAATTGTAAGAAAAATAATATGGGAATTATGATTGATAGTGTAAGAGAGAGAGAGAGAGAGAGACAGAGAGAGAGAGAGAGAGAGAGAGATAAACCGCAGAATAAGAAGTTGCTTATACAGATAATTTTGGATTTTATGAAATTTTCGCAAGAATTAATAAGACATATATATCTATGTATTGGAGCAAGTTAGCAATATTATCGTATGAAAAGAAATTTTTCATATATTACTACTACTGCATTGGGATTTCCATTGCCTGTATTGTTTTTCAGCCAAAGAAGAATACACACTAGATTAAATATGTTCTGAGAAGCAATGTTAAATTACAGTTTGCTTACTTATTAGTATTGAGTTAATTTATAGATGTTAAAACTGAATTCTGAATTAGGTTGGGAGGTAAGCGTTGAGCGAATAAAGGTAGTATGGTTTTGAAATTGGAAAGGCGACGTGGGCAGAGGGAGTTCTCCTTGGTTATATAAGCTGTAATGGTGGCAGCATCTTCACGATCCCAGCCTTTCACAACCTCTCCTTCACCAATTACCAAAATTGACTCGATTCACTTCATTGAACTAAGAAATACAACAACAAAATATCTAACAAAGTGTCCGTAAAATGTATATTAGTTTTAATAGAAGAGAAAAATAATTTTACTAGTAAATAAAATCCGCTTGATTGAATAACCAGTGTAATTATAAATTATATACATGTAATCTTAAAAAATAAAAGGAATAGTAGGTTAATATATTCATATTTCAAAATATTATAAGCTATGAACGCGTAGATTTTTTAAATCCATAATGTCATATTTGAAAAATAAGCCTGAAGTAATTAAGTTTATGTGTATAATGTCCGGGGTTTTGACTCTGACGAAGACCGCTTGTTACGGTTGAAAGATCTTAGTCTTTTTTCCCTTTTCATTTTGTGGTTTGTTCATTGATTGTTATTTCACGGGTTTATATGAAATCTTGATATCATATATAATGTACACAAAAAATAATATGAAATAAATAATTTCCCTTGAGAGAATTAATATAAATTTACGTTCAAAATTATTGTAAATATAATAATTGGAAATTAATACAAAATATTTAATATTATAATTGTATTTAGTAATTAATAGTTTCTATGAAATATTTGCTATTCCTTCTTGCGTAGTGTAATAAATAGGATAAAATTCGCACCTTAGGAATTATGTTATTGTATGTTTCATAAAGTTGACAATAATTATTTATTTTGTTGTTCTATTTGTTTCTGTTGTTTCTAAAAATATAATAATTCTCAACAGTTAATAATGTAACCAACGTGTGTGAAATAAGGACTAATCGTATAAAGGGCATAACGATTTCTTGCTAGCCAAATATTTTATACAAACTCTTTGTGATTTTTACAAAGTATTCAACACTGATTGATAAAAAAAACGATAATCTATCTAATTTTAATTAGTGTGATCCTAAGATTACAATAAATTCTCCAATTGTTCTCTAATGGGATTATACGGCCAATAATACCTTTCATTCATAAAAATCAATTAAATATATTTTACTGGACTTTCCTTTTAGAGTACAATATCAGACAGAAATTTAATTGAAACAGCTATCCTGCAGTTTAATAAAATATTTCATTGAGTGTGTTTAAAAAACAGTAGTTTCTACGGCTTACACGTTTAATACGGGGACAATATAATTCTTGAAAGAAGGCTAACAATAATTTATATGTACAAATACTAATTTCCAACCAATTTCCAATCAAATAAAAATGGATTATCTTATATATTGTTTCTGAAGTAATACTAGTAGTAATTTTATAATTCAATATAATGTTTTTATAATAACAATGTCTGGATCGTACTGCAGAGGCAATCTAGTCATGACAAAAAAGATTCCTTTTTCTTATTTAAAGGGTTTTAGCGGTTGAACGAAGGTCTGCAGAAACTTTCAATGATTTTGAAAATTTCTCCATGTTTATTTATTTAGAGAAAGCTTATTACAAACCTACTATTTCGAACAGAAGTGAAGGGAGAGATAAAAAAACAGGATTCACCTACCATGCACTTGTATATCGTTAACATTCTTTATTGGAGCAACTATGTGATAACTATCAGTAGTGAGCTAAAATGTGCTAATGAATGCAACATGCTCATCCTTTGTCAACATTGCTCTAACAAGAATCTAAATGGGTGTCTACTGATAACAGGCTGGGTGGACAAATGCTGTGATCTTAGAAGTGAATGAAGTTATGCAAAGGCTTTATTCGAAAATGTGGCGACTGTTGTGAAACTTAGGAAAGCCTCAAATATTAAGAAAATAAAAATCAATATGTAGAAAGATGCTGCAGTTGTTTTTACAACATTATAATATTTAAGTCTATCAAGTCACTGAAGAAGATGGGAAGTAAAAGTGTCTCAAATTGATGAAGAGGACGGAACTCGAGCAACAGTTCTAGACACTGATCTGAATGATTGTACCAAAACATCCGATCAACAAAAAGACCGTAAGGACTGACGTTTGAAACTGCAAGGGGATCAGTTTTGACAAAAAAAAAGTGTCTCAAAGCCACCTACAAGAATGTTCAATAATAGTAATTATATTTGTGATAGTCGTTATTTTGACTACCTGTCAAAATAATTGTCTGCTTTAAAGTAAATTTCGACAGATTTAAAATAGTTTAAAAGACAATATGTAAAATGAGATTAAAAGTAGATATTATGACAGTAGTTTCTAGTAGCTCACTCACAGATACGGCTTGGATGAAGTTAAATAAGTAGCAAACTTTGTGTGTCAAGAATAGACAAGGATTTACAGATATCATGTCATACCATCTAACAGCATATCTATCTTGACTTCCAACAAACTCTTGCAAATTTTTCTTTGAACTCGTAATTTACAAATGAAACCATATTACTCTGATGCTCTAGTCGTGAATCGGATTTGAGAGTGATGTAGAATTCTTCGTAATTTTAGGATATTACTCTTTGTTCATGTGTTATTCGTTAATGTAGCAAACATCTAGAAGATATTCCAACAGATGCTCTTGACTTACTAAAGAGCCATATTCAGATAAGTTTAATCATTTAATAGTTTTTGTATGGCTTTAGCTAACCATGATATGTCTACAATTCAAAATTTATCATTATAAAATACAGGAATTTCCAAAAATCAATCAGAATCAATAGAATCATAAATTTTATAATATGAAATTCTTCAGAGTTTTGAAAACATAATTTTCAAACAAATTATGTTTTTGAGTTTTTTTCTAAATTAAAATAACCAATTACTTCATTTTTTTTCAGCTTTGGAAGTAAAAAAAAAATTTCAAACTATTCTATTCGTAATGTAAAAAATGGGAAGTTCTAAACAGGAAATACAACAACTCATAATTAAAAGAGTGCCTGCCTAAAAATGAGTTAGGTGTAGTGCGTACAGCGAGAAGACTGAACACAGAGTGGGTTATCAACATTAGAGGCTCACCGGTCGAGTCATTTACATAAATTAATAAATAATGTATCTGCGACAAAACAACCTCTCTAGTTCAACTCTCTCGGACAAAATTTACCGACACGATCTGTTTTCTACCCTTTAGATTAATATATGGACAAGAATCATCGATAGATTTCTTTACGTCCGATACATGAAATAATTTTTAGATAGTAAAACAAAAATAAAATAAATTTAAAAGATTTCATAAATTGTCTTCGCTGTTTTTGTATTCAGCTTGGTTTGTTTTCTATTCGATGTGGACTTATGACGAAATTTAGTGAAGAAACCAATAAAATCAAAATGGCCTATACTTAACACAGCCAAAAGTAAACATAATATTAAGCTTGTTGACTATAAATTAGGTGGTTTCGTTGTCTATCCTGTAGATGTAATATTAAGGACTGTAGCAAAGTATTACTAGACACTTAGATAAACAATATTATGACTTCATTTCAATTAGTGTAGATATATGTGCAATGTGGTTGCTAAAACAGAGGAAAATTTGTCAAAAAGTCAAAAAAAGTATTTTTTCAAAGATAAACTTTTAAAAAGGCAGAAAATTTGAAGGACAGATGGGATCGTGAATATAATGCGTGCTTTCTGCTTTTCTGCTTACTTTGGTTCTTTTTAGATTGGTTTAGGTTTTATTTGATACCCACATCCTCTAAAGAAACAGCTTTCAGAATTTAAAAGGTAAGTGATTATTCTTTTCAAAAGTGAAAATATGGCTTGGAGACTGACAAAATTCTCTAGAGGTAGAACCAAATTTTTTTTGAACGATTATATGCCATCATTTTAATAATGTTGTTGCAACATTGAGGTGGTTAGATACGTCATCTAACCAACTCACATGCCTTTGGTTTGAATGCTTTTTCCTTCCATAATACGGGTATATCAAATAAAACCTGAAACAAATCAAAATAGAAATGAGTTTGGAAGCATTTCATATTAAAATCAAGCATTTTATTCATGATCTCATCTGACCTTCAAATTTTCTTCTATTCTAGCGACCCTATATTTCATCAGTTAGATCAAATTGAACTTATTGTTATAGAACAGTTAGGCGTTTTTTTTTTATTATTATTATTAAACGGAGGTGGCAGTCTTGTCAGACTCATGTGTACTTCGACCATATTTGTCCTATTTGGTTGGTATCCTTTGTTCTTTCCATAGGAAATTTATATTTTAAGTTCTAATCGACATTATAATACCGCTTGAAGAATAATCTCTTACTTATGGTATATTGGATTTACGCTAGGATATATATCGTAAGTTATATATGATTTCCTTATAATTATTAACCTCTTCAACGTGATTGAGACACAATACATATAATTTGTTCAATGGCTCCCAGCTATTCCAGACAGGAGTATGGACCTTCGCCTGATGACATCATGAGCTTGGAACTTGGTATTCTACTACCCTGAGTGGTAGTTAAGAGAAAAATGTTATTTTAGATATTCAGTATATATTTTTAGTTAGTTCTTTATTATATATATTTGTTATTTTCTCTTAACATGTAGGTTCAGTTGGAATGAAATATTTTGACTGAATTTGATATGGTTCTCCTAGCTACTTTTCAGCTGCTTTTTTCTTCATTCATTCGATAATGACTTGCAAGTATCTTGTGAATAATTGTTCTAATCTGCAACATTTACCACCCGGCCCTCAGCCTCATTCTTCTATATTCACGTGTGTCCAGGTACCAGCAAGAATGTTGACATTCTAACACTCTAGCCAGTAAGAACTGGCTAGATTCTAAAGAAAAAGACAAGAAATTTCCAAATTCAATTTTAATTAAAAATCATAAATTTAAATAAGCCTAGAGCGTGTCTTGACTCCCTGATAAATCAAGATTTTCGTGATCACTTTTTCGGGAATACGCTCAACACAAAACAATATCACAAGCATTTTGGAGTAGAAAATCGTTGTAACTCATTGCAGTAACCTGTGTTAAGAAATGCTGAAATTTGGGCGTATATTACCCAATGCAGTAACCAGCTTTAAGAAATGTTGAAATTCAGGCTATTATTACCCAATGCAATTTTCTTATTATTTTTGCCAGTATGCATATCAGAATCCTTATTTATAAACAGGATGTTTCTTATTCAGACAATCATTTATGATCACATCGAAACCACCTATAACATTTTATTTGAGAGGCAATCTATCCAACAACATATACGATGTACGTTTGTATGATGTACGATAATGTTTGATACAATTATTTTTTTAACATTATTATCTCCATAGAATCATTTTAATTTTGACCAGTCGCAATAGACTGCAGAGGGATACTTCTTGAAAAAAATACCTAAGTAGAAAAGATTAATAACTTTTCCATGCAGGATCCTAAACAGGTTGTTGTTTCTCCATATATTTATAGATAAACTAGTTTTTATAGTTTACTAAAGCAATTTAGGTACCTTTTTCCATAAAAATGTGAATATCTCACAAACGACGAATATGGGAAATCGACCTTATTAATAATAATTCATAATAATTCATCATTGAATAGTCAAAGTGTAGATTTGGTATTAAAACCCTCAATTCTACTACAAAGTGTCATTGAGGTTTGTGTTCTTATCCAATGTATCATTTTAATTGTTTTTCTAGTTAAATACATAAGTATTGTATGTATTATATATATATTTGAAATTCTAGTATTTTTAATGTAAATATCCTTGACATATTTGACTCTGACATACACATTTAAAATATTATGTTGGACATTTAAGCTGTATTACATCCAGACATTTCTCATTTTATTATTATTTTATAACAAATTGAGGAGAATGCTGCAAAAGTCAAAGAGAGTATTATCATTACTATCATCAAGTTAAGCATTGCTCATCTTGTATAAGTCAGGTCATTAGCATATCCTTGCATATCGTAACGTTAATTATTTAGATCATCAAGTAGAACATGCACAACTAATGTTCACTAAAGGAGCCATAGCATACCACGTTGAGGACAACCTTTAGTAGACACTATACCATAAGTATCGTAGACTAGAGACAATACTATATTATTCCCTATGTCATCATTTTATTATGACATTCTACATTTCCTAGATTAACAAATCTTTATATACATATATGATTGGAAGTCTATATTTTAGACTAGATGTGTTACTAAAAGTTTAACCTTAAGTTACATGTACCAAAATCTACATGCATCTAAACTAAGAATTAGTTCTTAGTTTTTCAGTCATGTTAAAAAAAAAATTACAATTTGAAAACTGGCGTTTTTCATCTTCCATAAGATAAACGATGAAATTAAAATATAATCAGTTTTCATAATAATTCATCATAATAATTAAGTGTATATCATTTTAATACTATTTATCGATATTCATTTTAATTTTTTCAAACGCCGGCCTCCTCAGTTTTTTAAGGCTCCATTCCAACTAAATTGTATGAGATAGTTGTAATTATGCGGGATGAAAGGTTGATGGACAGGCGTAGGGAAGGGCCAAGGAAGACGGTTACTCTGAGCAGCCTGTGCGATGCAGTGCAGTCGAGCTTGCATTCCCGCTGACCTCCGCTTTCACCTCGCTCCAGATGTTATCTCCCAGACCCCGATACAGTGGCCTGTTCGGATTGCTTTCACCTGGTGATTGGTTGGCCATTCTTCCGTTTGCCCTATCGACCCATCTTCTCTTCTCCCCAGCTTTATCTCTTCCTTCCTCATTCTCCTGGCCATTAAACTTTTTTATCATTGTACTTTATTCTGCCCTGGCTTTAAGATTTTCTACTATTCTCATTATGAACATCCACTATTATTAAAGTTTGTATTTTTCTT
The DNA here is from genome assembly GCA_026182355.1 of Hermatobates lingyangjiaoensis. NCBI lineage: Eukaryota > Metazoa > Arthropoda > Insecta > Hemiptera > Hermatobatidae > Hermatobates > Hermatobates lingyangjiaoensis. Next base: position 2,306,590 of record JAPFBL010000329.1, read on the forward strand.
TATAATCTGTGTATGAGCGCAAGATTCTTTTGCCTTTTGCTGCAATGTCATTGAAATATGTCTTCTTTATATGACTTCTCCAAGTCTTAATGAATATCTTTTATTCATGAGAGAATATATAATTATATAAAAAGATTACACATAAACACGTGAAATAACAATCAATGATCAAACCACAAAATGAAATGGGAAAACAAGACTAAGATCTTTCAAACATAACAAGAGTTCTTCGTCGGAGTCAAAAACCCAACTGACCAAGACATTTGAGTTTTTGATTCTGACGAAGACCGCTTGTTGCGTTTGAAAGATCTTAGTCTTGTTTTCCCATTTCATTTCGTGGTTTGATCATAAAATTATATATACGAGTATATATATAATTTTATATATATATAATATATATATATTATATTATATATATATATAATTTAATATAAATATATATATATATATATATATATGAAAGTAAAAAACACAAGGAAAAATACAAAACACAGAAAATATATGATTTAAGGCGTTTCAAATGTATGTCATCAGAGAGTGACTAGAGATTGAAAAACAAAAGAGGTTATAGCATAAATCAAAAACAAAATATGAGAAGGTAATATAAACCGATGTTAAAAAATAAACAGTTTTAAAATTATAAGCGAAAAAGAATAAGAAAGAAAACGAAATAACAAACAAAACATAAAAGAAGAAAGAAAAACCCAGGCCACAGGAAGGAGAATCACCAGTTTGATTATAGTTCACTTTAATACGTTTCAAATTATCAAGAGGTCCAATTTGAGGGTATAGATAAGCAAATTTGACCGAAACTATTCCATTTATTAACTAGTTTAGTAATATTAATAGAAAAAAAACTACGGATTACAAAAGTAAAATGTTCTGTGAACTTGAACAAAAACTGGAGAAGGATTCAAAAAACTGCAAAGGAATATTAGTAGTCAAACTGTTCAATCAAATATGTGTACAAGAAGGTCTCCTCTCCAAACATACGATTGTAAATATATATGCCGCAATAAATAAACACTGAAGAAGCTATCTGGCTGAGTTGTAAAAACATCTTCATGTCAATTTATTCATAATAGTTGTTGGTTATACTACTAATTAAATTCATTCTTTAAGCTGCTGAGAATTATTTGGAACACAAATTTTGTTGGCAGGAGTTATCTAAGGTTTAGTAGGTGAGTTAGTTAATTTGTGTCTCACATGCAATTTTTTGCAGTTCACATTATATCTAGATAAAATATATTAATAAATAAATTTCTTAGAGTTCGAATAATTGGAAGCTCAGTTGATGCAAGTTTTTTTTTTTTCTTCAGGGAGCCAGCAAGGGGTAGAGGGGTAGTTGAGGAGGAGGGAGCAATAAATTTAATTCAAAGCTCCCTATGAATTCCTTTGCAACATTTAAGATCTTTTAATTCCCTTTGAAAGTTAAATGTATTCATTTCTGTTTAGTAATGAGGGAAGGAGGAAATAATTTAGGGGGAATCGTATGAAAAGGTACAACAGGGTTTTATTCAAGTGGCAGACGACCTCTGAAAATCTCACTCATAAAGAGCTGCCAAGATACATTAATCACACAGTTCTGTCCCGAAGCGAAAATTATAATCCTTTCGCCACGTCCTGTCTTTATTTCCAATTCAAAAGGAAGAATATCAGAGACCCTCCACCTGGCTCGAGTTGTTCTGCCTGCTTTAATATTGAAACTTATTTTTTAATATTTTAGGCAGAGACAAGCCAAGTACAACTAATTCCAACTCCGCGTTAATTTTAAACTTTTTCCTTAATTATAACATAAATGTACAGTAAATTTTATAATTAATACCTAAAACTGATTTCATTTATTTTACAGTATTTATGAAAGAGGTCACAACGGTTAATTTGTTTAAATACATGCGTATTATTATTCCCTCACAGCTTCACGGAACAACTATATAATCATACATAATACACAAACATCATGGTAATGTTATCTTTTTTTTTCAACACATCATTTTTATACATGGAAAACAAGTTACAGTTTTCAAGTTCTTGACGCTAAGTTCTGAGTTTCCTTTATCGATTAGATTACGGACTCAAGAATTTGATAATTCAATGATGAATGAATAACTTTAAATATGACATATCTATCAAGTGTTTTATTATATCACGTATCACAACCTCAGTACATAACCTCAGGTTCCTGAAGATGAATGAAGAACTGTCGATATAAGTCCATAATAAAAAAAGTGTAGATGAAAGAAGAATTGGAAACTATTATATAGTATCATCGATGACTGAAGAAGAATATTCTACACTTATAAGAAATGTACCCGTTTTTATATGATATATATATATATATATATATATATTTCACATAAACAGGCGAAATAACAGTCAATGATGAAACCACAATATGAAAAGGGTTTAAGGGATTATGTCTTGTTTTCCCTTTTCATATTGTGGTTTGATCATTGATATATATATATATATATATATATATATATATATATATATTAAACAAATATATTAGCCCCAGTTTAGAGAAATAAGTAAATTGAACTTATACATCAAAAACAGATTACGAGGACAGTACACAGTGGCAATGACCCTTATGCCAATGGCACATTGGCATAATCAAGCGTACGGTCGTGAAAGGTAAAAATAATAATAGTAAATTCCATAAATAAAATACAGAATAAAATAGGACAGAAGTATAAAAATGTATCATCATTAATAAAGTGAAAATAAGCAATTAGGTAAGAATAAAGTAAAAAAAAAATATTTTTAACCTCAAAAAAAAAAAAAAAAAATTCCATTTGCACGAATCCTTGCTTCCTCCTCACCTTCCCAGAATCCCTCAAGACGACTCAAGAGAAAATGGCCCAGGGATCTGCTATTACAGTAATATACTTTAAAAAAAAAAAAAAAAATAACCAAAGTGAGAAGTTGAACCAGTGGGTTTCATTCTTTGCTCATGTGCATCGATGTCATTGTGTAATCTATTACTAAATATGCTTGTTACGCATAATATGCGTATTGTATATTTGTAAATAAAAATGATAAAAAAAAACCACAAAAATATGGTGGATATAAACTTCAGAAATACTAAAGTCAGGGAAATAACACTGAAAAAATTCATAAGTAAAAAGGAGTAATACTACTAAATCGACAAATTTGATACCTAATCTCATTCGACTTTTATTTACCTCATTATAAGAAGTTTTCCACTCGGCTGTAGGCAAGTGAACAACAAAAGTGATAACTTAGCAATTTTTTAGTGGTTAAAATTTTATTATAAATGTTTTTTTTAATTTCTGTATCATAGCGTATCTTGTATAAATTTGTAGTTAGGACTAATATGTTAGATATCTTTACAATTTTGAAGTTTTTGAAGAATCTCAGGATTAAATGATGAGAGAGAAAAGTGTTTCATATAAAAGTTGTGAAATCTAAAATTTACAATTGATTTAAGAGTTTTGAGATTTTTTCTAAAGTCATTTACGTTAAAATTGTTTTAATATTTTACTATTCATTGATATGTTAACTAAGAGAACAACCTGTTTAAATAATGAAAGATATTTCCAAAAATATGATTTGTTATTAAAATTTCATCAAATAACATCATTGCGAAATTCACATGTAGGAAACATAAATCATATGTCTTCATGTAACCGTGGTCGTGTATTCTCAAAATAAGTAAGATTATGGGATAGATTGTCTTAAATGATGGGTGGAGTTTGAACAAACAAGAGAAAATGTATTTCATTAGATGTACATCTTAAAAAATTAATTTATATTCCTTATAACAATTTCTTCCTATAATATTTAGCAGAAATTATTAATTGGTATAAAGATTAATAATTGTAATAGTTATCACTTTATCAACTACCAATATCTCTAAATAGGCTAAAAAATGTCTTTCTCAAAGCAATATTTGGCTTATATGCTTAAACCAAATAAAGACTGTATATCAAGTCACTAGTGATTTTGGGGGATAACAATAATCCGAGTGACAAGTTTCAGGTGTATTATTTACAAAATAAAGGCTATTTTTTCATCTCATTTTAACCAACTTATATCAAATTTAATGTTTATTTCCCATACTTTACGTTTTTTTGTGTAATATTTATATCAACTTATTCAATATCGTTATTTCTATTCCCCAAAAGACTTTTCAGCTTCTAGTCATATGAAAATTTATACATAGATGCCCTAGTATAATTAATTCGAAATTATACAACATGAATATAGTAATTTTAATCAAATATACAAGCATATTGTTATTACCACTGAGGTTAGTAAGATTAATATTAACTGAAAGAAATAGCAATTTTTTCGTGTAAAATACCCTTAGAAATGCAATATTGCTATAATGTAAACTAGGAGAAGCGTAATATAAAATTTCATGATTTCAGCTATTTTAATTTTGATGTATTCAACTCAGACATATACAAAACACATAATCTGAGAAATTCGTGAAACCTACTTTTTTAATCCAGCAGATTTCAAATGGTATATGTATACTGTTAAAAGTCTACACTGAAATTTTATGGAGTTGAAAGAATGAATCAGAATTGCTAATTTATTACTGTTATTATTACTGTTAAACAAAACTTATTTTGAATCTGGAGTTTATTTGACCAACTCAGTCGTAAGACAAATCCTCACAAAGATGTCGAAAGAGCATTGCGTGGCGTCTGTATGAAATATTATGCATTATTTCAGAAGTATGGAAATCAACATTTGCTTTCCTCAAGAATCTGTTCCTTTTTGAACATTCCTTTCTTTACTGCATTACATGGTTCATAAATCTGAGTTACGGTCTATGGTTGTTGGAGGTTTCATTACTGTTATGTTCTCTTTTATGCTATGAATTTTGAGTGCCCACTGTTTACATGTTTTTCGTGTTTGCCTATCTTCCGTTTAATTAAGCCAATCCAACAAAAAGGTAAACACTGGCTCCTAAAAATTCGAAAATGAACATAACAGTAATGAAACCTCCAACAGATATAGGCAGAAGGCAGGATAACAAACCATGTAATGCAAAAACGATAAACGATATTAAGTAAACTAAGTTAATGATATTGGGTTGGTTATAAGGATTAAATAATCTTGGTAAGAAACTTTACTTATGTCTAGATGATAAGTGATAAACGTTTGAGACATGTTGATTAATGGAAATACTTATATTCTTTAGAAGAAAAAGGAAGTTCTTATTTATTTGAAACTACTGATGGAGCACTCAGGTTCGAAATATTGATACAGTAAGTGTTCCTATTTATTATGTCTTGTCTTTTTCAGTTTTATATATATATAAATTGTTCACTATAAACACGTGAAATAACAATCAATGATCAAATCACAACATGAAATGGGAAAAAAAGACTAACATCTTTCAACCATAAGAAGCGGTCTTCGACAGAATCAAAAACCCAACTGCAACTTGACTCTAACGAAGACCGCTTGTTACGTTTGAATGATCTTTGTATTTTTTCCCATTTGTTATTGTGGTTTGAACATTGACTGTTGTTTCACGTGTTTACCGTGAATTCTTTATATATATATATATATATGAATGATGAATGTGGTACATTCGAAACATGTCGACTAGCAATATTGATGATAAGCTTTATAGTTTTAATGAAGAGATGAGGAAGGAATTCCGGAAACTGGAGAAATTGTGTAAAAGACACATACAAGTCAAATATGGGGCGTTATTTAACAATATATATGCGTGTATGGGTAGGTGAGAGTTGGAGTGATGAGAGAGAGAGAGAGAGGGAGGGAGAGAGTGAATGATTTAGTATGTCTGTGAGTTAATGAACATGAGTGTAATATTTCTAATATGAGAAATTGTGGGAGTGATGAGTAACACAGTTATTTACTTATTCTACAATCACCAAGATATATTATTGCTGTTATTTTGAAACTTGTATGTCATTTTAACATATATCTATAATTTATTAGACGCTTTCAGTTATTCTTTCCTCTTTCAAAAGCAAAGTGTTAAGATGTTTCATGAAGAGAAATCTTACCAGTTTAGTAAGCTTAATTGATTAACCTGGATTTGTAACCAGGAATTTTGAAGTGTTAAATGATCTATTCAGAAGAAGATTATAGTACACTGGTAATCGTATAGTATTACGAGGTTAGGCATTTACATAGGATTGAATCCTTCCATGCAGTCCTGCGGTCTAGTCACAGCCATCTGCTCCGCTGTAGCGGAAATTAAGTCCGACCTATCTTATAATTCAGTAAATAAGTGTGTTAAGTATATTTCATCTTTGTCATTCAATCAAAATAGGCATTTGATTTATATACTGCAGGTTCTATCTTGACCCCTCAAAGGTTTTTTTTTTCTATAAGAAAAGTAATCTACTATATTACCTCTACCAAATAACTTTTTTTATAAATTTCATTTCTGCTTTATAATAACACATCATCTGCTTTATTCTTCATGACAGATTTTCTATTATTCTTTATCGTGATATTCACCTCACGAATGATTATTTACATCTTTGTTCAAGGCCACCTTTTTTGGAGGTCCTTTAGGTTATATCCTCCTTTGTTACTCATATTTATACTATTAAATTTTTTTTCATTTCAACCAACTCAATTGAAACTAGAGTTATATCAACAGAAGTTCTTGCAGGTAATAGGTATTTAATAATAATAAGTTATTACATAAGCTTCAAAGTTTGGTTAAAACATTTAATATACTATTCAAATGTCAGCCATAGAAATGAAATAAATATGGTCTCGTGGGATTGTCAAGTAATCTCATCCAAGCATAAACTAATAGGATTTGGCATAACAACACTCAAGTTTTTGCTTCTTAAATAAATTAACACGAAAATTAAACATCTAAAGTTTTAGGGTCACATGACGCTTACCTATATCTCCATATATAAAGTTTTGTTAGTTTGTTTGTTCAGCCATTTCCCCTGGAGATAGAGACCTGAAATTAAATATATTTTATTTATTACCTGAATAATGTTAAACAAAAGGAAATTATCACTATATTCCTAAAATTGGGGCAAGGGTAGCAAGTGTCTTGCGTGCTCGCCGATGACAGTAGTGCAAATGTATTATATATAAATAACACAGAAAAAAAAATTTTTTTAATTAAATATTTGCGTAATATAAACACTGATAATAAATTAAAGGCATGAAGCCAGGATAGCCCACTGGCTTGCGTACTCACCGATGACAGTAGCACAAATATATTAAAAATAAATGTAACAAAAAAAATTTTTAAATTTAAAGTTTGAATAATATAAACAATGGTAATGAAGTAAAGACATGGATCCATGGTAGCCAGTCGCTTGCCTGCTCACCGAAGACAGTATTGAAAATGTATATAAATGCTACCAAAACACATTTTTTTTTAATTTAAAATTTGCGAAATACAAACACTGGTAATAAAGAAAGGCATGGAGCCAGAGAGGCCCAGAGTCTTTCTTGCTTGCTGATGACAGTAGTGGAAATCTTTATAAATAAAATAATGATTTTGTCTGTACATTGCTTAGAACTGACTCATTTCAAGTTTTCTTTACGTTTCATACATTGGAGAAACCGAATCCACCCTTAGAAAAATTTCTGTCGGTTTGTCGGTTTGTCGGTTTGTCGGTTTGTCGGTTTGTCGGTTTGTCGGTTTGTCCGCAAAACTTTGTCACAGGTAAACTCAGCTACCATAAGACATATAAAGCTGAAACTTTTACAGTAGATTTGTGTAGGTCTAACTTAAAATATAGGCTATGAATTGATTGGAAATTCAACGTAGAAGTGAAGTTATGGACGTTTAACGCAAAAATGTTTGTCACAAGTAAACTCAGCCACCATAAGACATTGCGAGCTGAAACATTGACACTGGATTTGTGTGTGCCTAACTTAAAATATGGGCTCTAAATAGATTATTAATTCAGTACAGAAGCGAAGTTATGGGGCTTTTAGCTGTATTTTCCTAACTTCACAGACAAGTTTGTTTTGAAAATACACAGGTGTGGCAAGTAGGTATTGTTAGTTGATTTTAATTTCAATTGAGCATATGAATATATTGCGTATTTGACATCATTGAAATGGTGTTTCACAGAGTTACGGATGTACTATCTATTGAGAATAAATGTTTTGTAAACGAGCAATTCTCAACTCTTAATATGAACAGGGAGGAAAAATCAACAAACAAGTTCTTACGCTATATGAAACCGAGGAAAGAACTTACAAGTCAGTAAAGAGATTGGATTAGTGACGAAGAAGCAGTTCATTATCTAATTGAATTTCTTGACTCTGAATTTATTTCTCCTGGACTGCCTGCTCATGAGTAAAAACTTAAAGTAGAGCACCAATCATGCTACAATTTAGTAGCGGTAACAAATTTCATGTTACGAAACATGAGTGCCCCAAAACTGTGCAACGGGACACGACTCTGAGTTCGTGCTCTACACAGATATGCCATAGAGGCGGACATAATGACTGGATGTGGTATTGGGGAGTCTGTGTGTATACTTCACATACCATTGATTCCGAGCCACTGTCTGTTTACGTTGAAATGATTGCAAAGTCGGGTCAGAGTCTATTTCGCAATGACGTTAACTAAGTCGCAAAGGGAGACTTCATCTAACGCAGGAATACAAGGTAGCAAAACCAAGTTTTTCTCACATGGTCAAATGTAGTTTACATGCTCACCGGTCAGAGGTTTCAACTCTTTCTTCTACCATGAACCTGAAGGACAGACAGCTAATGTAGTGTATAAGCTGGAGGCATTTGTTTAACACTGTAGTAATAATGGTATTTTCTACTATTCTATAATTTCTAATGACATTTTGAAATACCAAAAATGACGGAACTTCTGATTCCTCCGTGGTATAGCCGAAAGGCAATAGGCACATGGCAATAAACCAAAACAGGAACTTCTGATTCCGTCAAAGACGGGTACGTTTGCTATGTATTATATATAACTGTCAACTTTTTTTTAATTTAATATTTGCTTAATAAATACACTGGTAATAATGTAAGGTATGGGACCAGAGTAGCCCAGTGGCTTGCGTGATCGCCGATGACAGTAGTGCAAATGTATTATAAATAAATGTAACAAACAAATATTTTTTTGAATTTAAAATGTGGATAATATAAAAGATGGTAATAAAGTAAAGGGATCTAGCCAGGGTTGCCAGTAGCTTGCTTGCTCGCCGATGACAGTAGTGCAAATGTATTATAAATAAACACAACAAAAATATTTTTTTTTAATTTAATATTTGCGTAATATAAACACTGGTAATAAAGTAAGGTATGGAACCAGAGTAGCCCAGTGGCTTGCGTGGTAGCTTTTGACTGGGAGCACGTTAATTAGAACTAACTCATTTCAAGTTTTCTTTACGTTTCATACTTCAGAGTAGCCACATGTACCCTTAGAATAATTTCTGTCTGTCGGTTTGTCCACAAAATATTGCTACCATAAGACATATAAAGCTGAAACATTGATTGTAGATTTGTGTATGTCTAACTTAAAATCTAATCTTTGTATACAGAGGCTTTTTTTTAGCACTGTACTAATAATGGTATTTTCTACTATTCTATAACTTCTAATTGTAGTATTAGTATAATACTATAATTGATATTTTGGAATACCAAGTATAATAGAATTTTTGATTCCGTCAAAGACGGGTACGTTTGCTAGTGTATTATAAATAAATGTAACAAATATATAATAAACAAACCTAATGTTATTTTATGTTAGGTAAATAAATTAAATATTTCAATTTAAAAATTTTGTTTGTTTTAAATATATTTGATTGTGTATATACCTTAAATTCACGTTTTATTTAATTATGTCATAAAATAATTTTTTTTTAACATTTGTGAAATGTAAATCTATGGTAGACCGTTTGTAGTAAAAGAAACTAACTGTGTACTTTTGATACCAAAATTGTAATTGGAACACATTTCAATCATTCAAAGGTTTTTTTGGAATAAGTAAAAGTTTGCTTTATTTTTCATGCCTTTTGAATAACGGTTTACTATTCATTAGGTCGTAAAGTTATGAACACCATCAATAAATGAATTATGTAAGTATTATATACTTACGTATAATGCTGAATGCGCATAACGTTGTGCGTACGTAGTATTTTTTACGCATGTATCGTTATACAGGGTATAGGCCTTAGTAAATAAAATGCTTCTTGACTATACAAAAATTCTGTATCAAAGAAGTGATTGCCAGCTACTACAGTTTTCAGAACTGATCCTCTTTGGTCTCTAGCCGTTAATACCCTGACAGAAATGGTTAAATGAGACGTAATCCAAAAATGCCTATGTATTAAGCGTTGTCACTAACTGTAACTGTGGAAAGTTATTTGTTATTGCAAGGTAAGTAGATATTCGCAAAATAACTTAGTGAAAGATATATTTGCATTAAATTTACTTGATAAATTTTGAAATTTTACTTAAGAGTTGCAAACTTCAAGAAGAAGTCAGAAAGCACAAATAATTATATAAAATTTTTATATGAATTGAGTATATGAATAAATGGATCGTGAATAGTTGAAAATGTCTGAGAACAATAAAAATACTTTTACACTATTTTAGCTATAAAGTAAAAAAAGCAGATTAAGAGTTAACATATATATATATATATAAAAAGATTTCACATAAACACGTGAAATAACAATCAATGATCAAACCACAATAAGAAAATGGGAAAACAAGACTAAGATCTTCCAACCGTAACAAACGGTCTTCGTCAGAGTCAAAAACCCAACTTGGAAAGTAAATTTAATGCAAATATATCTTTCACTAAGTTATTTTGCGAATATCTACTTACCTTGCAATAAAAAGGTTTGGATTTTTGACTCTGACAACAACAGATACCGCTTGTTACGGTTGAAAGATCTTAGTCTTGTTTTCCCATTTTCTTGTTGTGGTTTGATCATATATATATATATATATATATATATATATATATATACTTTTTCGTTGGAAATACGATCCAAAAGGGACAAATATAGTGCAATATAGACAAAGAAACATAGAGAAATCAATAGGAACCAGTGCGCTTGGTTTCCCTCTCTTATCTCTCCTGAAGACGGTTCAAACCGAAAATTAGAGTGCATTGACCAATTTCTTGTTGACACTCTCTAGTTTTCGTATCACTTTACGGTGATACTCTAGTAGCTTGGAAGCTACCAGAGTCTCACCGTAAAGTGATAAAAAACTAGAGAGTGTCAACAAGAAATTGGTCAATACAGAAGCTTCTGCTCATTTTAACAGCATATATATATAAAGATTTCACATAAACACGTGAAATAACAATCAATGATCAAACCACAATACGAAAGTCTTGTTTTAGTCTTGTTTTCCCATTTCTTATTGTGGTTTGATCATATATATATATATATATATATATATATATATATAATTGAAATAGGAAATAAATTTATTAAATAAACTAAAAAGTATAGTTCAGGAAAATTCTGCATTCCAATAATGTCTATCTCTGGGTTGTTCTACTTACAAAGCTTCAAGGGTTAAAATTATAAAGTTGAACAGTGTTCAACTATCAACCCAAGAACCAATCCCCCCTCATACATCACACCGCTCCCGGGTCATCTTGAGAAATGTAAATCACTATATTATTTCAACTATCATACAAACCAGTATATTTCGTATAAATATTTTTCAAAAGTAAGGGGATTTAAAGTTTCTTTTTAATGAATTCTGTGAGCTTCAAAAAAGCAGAACAGCAATATTTAACTTGAATAACCCTCGTTTGCTGCTAAGTATATGATGAATAAAAGCCAACAGACTTTGCACAGCATGATTCATAGTGGCATCAAAATAAATGCTACTCATATATTAAATAAATAATATTATTATTTTAAACAATGATTTCTAACAAATAGTACATGATATTTTTATTATGATCTTTTGTAATTTTATATTACTTTATTTGATAAAATATCGTTTCCATTACCTGCAAATTGTATGTGCTTACTAGCATATAACTGTTTATTTTATATATAATGGTAAATATTATATCAAAGCAACATATTTAATTAATTAGATCTATGTACCTGATTTATTGATGAAAATCATATCTGTACAATACTGTAAATTTATTCAATAATAAACAGTTTCATTCTGTTGATTAAAGAAGGAAAATTACTGTATGTAATTCGTTGGTTGTGAATTCGTAATTGTCTTGTATTTACCTATACTGGGTAAATAGATAAATGGAAGTCTATTTTAATAAACGTCCAACTTTTGGTAGTTTACCTGACGTTCGAAATGCGAAAAATAAAAAATGCTTCCTTTTAATGTGCAGAGACTTTGATTTATCTATTTACCCCAGTATCACTGTATTTAAGTTGCTAAAAAGGCTATTTTAACACTTATGTCTTTTACAAATAAACATTACTTTGGTAAATGGGTGAACTATTTTTAAACTGAATTAATATTTAAGTTTTCATTTTTAACATTTCACAATGAAAAAAAAAATTATATTTTTAATACTGAATGTATATGAAATATTTTACACGATTAATAAAATTCATTAATTATTTGGATAAGCGTTAATTAATTAATATATGGAAAGAGGCAGCTATATAAGTCAGAACTGGAGATGAGACAGCCAGTCTCGGTCCCTTAACATTTTTGCCTGGCCCACTATGGAGTTTCCTCATCCATAATCTGTCGCAATAGGGCAATGTGTCGACCGCCTCCAAATGCCACTTGTCCCAGTTGTCCAACCCAGAATTATTTTGATTACATTTCCTGAAAGGTTTTTCTGAAAGTGTCTCCCTTTTGATTCTTCTTTCATTACTTAAATCATTTCACTACTTAAATTCAAAAGGCGTCTAACTTGAATAAGATGCATCTGACTGCTAAGTGTATGAAGAATAAAAGCCAACAGACTTTGCACAACATAATTCATAATAGTATCAGAATAAATGCCACTCAGATATTCAATAAATAATATTACTATTTTAAAAAATTATTTCCAACCAATAGTACATGATATTTTTTTAAAATCTTTTATAATTTTATATTTCTACTAGCAAATGTACCCGTCTTTGACGGAATCAAAAATTCTATTATACTTGGTATTCCAACATATCAATTATAGTATTATACTAATACTATAATTAGAAATTATAGAATAGTAGAAAACACCATTATTAGTACAGTGTTAAACAAATGCCTCTGTATACACTACATTAGCTGTCTGTCCTTCAGGTTCATGGAAGAACAATCACTTGAAACCTCTGACTATTGAGCAAGTAAACTACAGTTGACCATGTGAGAAAAACTTGGTTTCGCTAACTTGAATTCCTGCGTTAGATAAAGTCTCCCTTTGCGACTTAGTTAACGTCATTGCGAAATAGACTCTGAGGGGACCTTGCAATCATTTGAATGGAAACAGACAGTGGCTCGGAATCAATGGTATGCGTGGTATACACACAGACTCCCCAATACCACATCCAGTCATTATGTCCGCCTCTATGGCATATCTGTGTAGAGCACGAACTCAGAGTCGTGTCCCGTTGCACAGTTTTTGGGTCACTCATGTTTCGTAACATGAAATTTGTTACTGCTATAAATTGCAACATCATTGGTGCTCATACTTTAAGTTTTGACTCATGAGCAGGCAGTCCAAGAGAAATAAATTCAGAGTCAAGAAATTCAATTAGATAATGAACTGCTTCCTCATCACTTTACTGACTTGTAAGTTCTTTCCTCGGCTTCATATAGCGTAAGAACTTGTTTGTTGATTTCTCATGCCTGTTCATATTAAGGGCTGAGAATTGCTCGTTTACAAAACATTTATTCTCAATAGATAGTACATCCTCAACTCTGTGAAACACCATTTCAATGATGTCAAATACGCAATATATTCATGTGCTCAATTGAAATTAAAATCAACTAACAATACCTACTTGCCACACCTGTGTATTTTCAAAACAAACTTGTCTGTGAAGTTAGGAAAATACAGCTAAAAGCCCCATAACTTCGCTTCTGTACTGAATTAATAATCTATTTAGAGCCCATATTTTAAGTTAGGCACACACAAATCCAGTGTCAATGTTTCAGCTCGCTATGTCTTATGGTGGCTGAGTTTACTTGTGACAAACATTTTTGCGTTAAACGTCCATAACTTCACTTCTACGTTGAATTTCCAATCAATTCATAGCCTATATTTTAAGTTAGACCTACACAAATCTACTGTAAAAGTTTCAGCTTTATATGTCTTATGGTAGCTGAGTTTACCTGTGACAAAGTTTTGCGGACAAACCGACAAACCGACAAACCGACAGAAATTTTTCTAAGGGTGGATTCGGTTTCTCCAATGTATGAAACGTAAAGAAAACTTGAAATGAGTCAGTTCTAAGCAATGTACAGACAAAATCATTATTTTATTTATAAAGATTTACTAAAAAATAAATGAAAATTCAAAGAAGTAAAGAAGAAAGAGAATAAGAATTGCTATTATTAAATCTCGAACAGATACGTGGTCATGGTAATTTAATAAAGAGTGAAAATGGAATGAATTGTACATAAAAAAAAAAAATTTTCATAAGAGAGCATGTTTTAAAAAAAATGGTATTATGTCATCGGTTTGAGGAAATGCATTAGGGAAGCCATGTGAGGGAGAGAGTCATTTGGTTTTGCCTTACTGACTTGTAAGTTCTTTCCTCGGCTTCATATAGCGTAAGAACTTGTTTGTTGATTTCTCATGCCTGTTCATATTAAGGGCTGAGAATTGCTCGTTTACAAAACATTTATTCTCAATAGATAGTACATCCTTAACTCTGTGAAACACCATTTCAATGATGTCAAATCTTTATAAATAAAATAATGATTTTGTCTGTACATTGCTTAGAACTGACTCATTTCAAGTTTTCTTTACGTTTCATACATTGGAGAAACCGAATCCACCCTTAGAAAAATTTCTGTCGGTTTGTCGGTTTGTCCGCAAAACTTTGTCACAGGTAAACTCAGCTACCATAAGACATATAAAGCTGAAACTTTTACAGTAGATTTGTGTAGGTCTAACTTAAAATATAGGCTATGAATTGATTGGAAATTCAACGTAGAAGTGAAGTTATGGACGTTTAACGCAAAAATGTTTGTCACAAGTAAACTCAGCCACCATAAGACATAGCGAGCTGAAACATTGACACTGGATTTGTGTGTGCCTAACTTAAAATATGGGCTCTAAATAGATTATTAATTCAGTACAGAAGCGAAGTTATGGGGCTTTTAGCTGTATTTTCCTAACTTCACAGACAAGTTTGTTTTGAAAATACACAGGTGTGGCAAGTAGGTATTGTTAGTTGATTTTAATTTCAATTGAGCACATGAATATATTGCGTATTTGACATCATTGAAATGGTGTTTCACAGAGTTAAGGATGTACTATCTATTGAGAATAAATGTTTTGTAAACGAGCAATTCTCAGCCCTTAATATGAACAGGCATGAGAAATCAACAAACAAGTTCTTACGCTATATGAAGCCGAGGAAAGAACTTACAAGTCAGTAAAGAGATTGGATTAGTGATGAAGAAGCAGTTCATTATCTAATTGAATTTCTTGACTCTGAATTTATTTCTCCTGGACTGCCTGCTCATGAGTAAAAACTTAAAGTAGGAGCACCAATGATGCTGCAATTTATAGCAGTAACAAATTTCATGTTACGAAACATGAGTGACCCAAAAACTGTGCAACGGGACACGACGCTGAGTTCGTGCTCTACACAGATATGCCATAGAGGCGGACATAATGACTGGATGTGGTATTGGGGAGTCTTCCGAACCACTGTCTGTTTCCATTCAAATGATTGCAAGGTCCCCTCAGAGTCTATTTCGCAATGACGTTAACTAAGTCGCAAAGGGAGACTTTATCTAACGCAGGTATTCAAGTTAGCGAAACCAAGTTTTTCTCACATGGTCAACTGTAGTTTACTTGCTCAATAGTCAGAGGTTTCAACTGATTGTTCTTCCATGAACCTGAAGGACAGACAGCTAATGTAGTGTATACAGAGGCATTTGTTTAACACTGTACTAATAATGGTGTTTTCTACTATTCTATAATTTCTAATTATAGTATTAGTATAATACTATAATTGATATGTTGGAATACCAAGTATAATAGAATTTTTGATTCCGTCAAAGACGGGTACATTTGCTAGTACGCAATATATTCATGTGCTCAATTGAAATTAAAATCAACTAACAATACCTACTTGCCACACCTGTGTATTTTCAAAACAAACTTGTCTGTGAAGTTAGGAAAATACAGCTAAAAGCCCCATAACTTCGCTTCTGTACTGAATTAATAATCTATTTAGAGCCCATATTTTAAGTTAGGCACACACAAATCCAGTGTCAATGTTTCAGCTCGCTATGTCTTATGGTGGCTGAGTTTACTTGTGACAAACATTTTTGCGTTAAACGTCCATAACTTCACTTCTACGTTGAATTTCCAATCAATTCATAGCCTATATTTTAAGTTAGACCTACACAAATCTACTGTAAAAGTTTCAGCTTTATATGTCTTATGGTAGCTGAGTTTACCTGTGACAAAGTTTTGCGGACAAACCGACAAACCGACAGAAATTTTTCTAAGGGTGGATTCGGTTTCTCCAATGTATGAAACGTAAAGAAAACTTGAAATGAGTCAGTTCTAAGCAATGTACAGACAAAATCATTATTTTATTTATAAAGATATCTGATAAAATATCGTTTCCACAACCTACAACTTTTATAACCTACCAGCATATAGCTGTTTATTTAATATATAATGCTAAATATTATATAAAAGCAATATATCTAATTTACCAGATATTGAAATAAATTTTAAATTACCTTGCTAAAAATAATTTGTCACTAATACGGGTTCCACGATTCTTATCAAATCTTCATTTCTGTGAAAAGTATTCAGTTGAAGGAGTGAATAATATTGAAATTATGAATTAACTCTAAATAATAATATAAAATAACTAAATATATAATTTACAATTCATTTAAATTATCAATACATGTATAACACCTAATCATATAAACAATATATCCAGTTATAATAAAAGAACCGATGATAATTGTTTAACCAACTAACATGAACACTTAGCAGAAATTGTTTTCCTTTTAGCTTGATTTGAACATTGCCGTTTCATTTTATAACATGACATTACTTTGAGACATACAGTTAATTTTATATATCAACCTAAAATATATCACCAACAAAGTATTAAAAAAAATTAACCCTTTGCTAATATTCAATAATATTTCTGTTTAGTTTAAATTTTATGTGAAAAGTTTAATCATTTAAAAATTCTATATTAACTTGAAATATTTAAAATATTTTCAATAATGAAAATCACTGTATGCCATTAATTACCAAGGAAGGTTTTTTTTTTAAATTGATGTAATTAGATAGTTATTTAGTTGTGATTAAAATTGAAAATAGAAAAAAAATGAATATTATATCTATTGTTTTCTTTTGTTTATTTATTTTTGAACTTTTTTTTAAATAGCCTGTTATAATAATTAATCATATGATCATGATTAGATTTCATTAGAAAACTAAAGCTTCCGTTAATGCATAGTGACAAACTTCACTGAGTGAGGTTTTTTAAATGATAATTAAAAAGTTATAGAAGCTAGAAGTATACATTAAAACGTGAGCAAGCAGATTTTGAAAAAATCCATATGATACACCATTGGAAAAAACACTAAAACAAAAGGTATTTTAAAACATTTTAACTGATGAGACACATTTGTAATTCCTTCATAGTTTATAATGTTACTGATTGGGAAAAATAGAGTACATTCGTATAAATAACAGTATTCTAAAAATGCGTTAGATCAATTTAATTTACTATATAATATCTCTAGAGTTTAAAAGATAACGCAGGTTGGATATTCTGAAGCTTTAAGTGCAAAGCACGTATTCACTGCAACATCCATACTTTGATGATATTATTAACATGTAGAAACACACTTAGTCTCAACATATTTAGCACTATACAGGTTAGAGAAAGCAACATGAAGAAACGGTTAAGCAATCTTTTTTTGAAACGCTGTAATTGTTCTTTAAACTACTTAGAGCATTCCATCTTCAAGTCAACTGCTTGACTAGTTTACCTGTTTCATATTGCAATCTGAACTTGTATTTCACATAGTTCTTCGGTTTTGTAAGACATATCATATTTTAAAAGTAGAAATGAGAATTTAGCCACACTCCTAAATACAGCAGCATTAAATATACAATTTCGAACCCGATGTGATATCTTCAATGAAATGGTAAGACGGACAGACAAAGTGAGAAACAGAGAGAGAAATAATCCGTCTTATAAAATAAAGAACTAAAATTAATGCGTCCTGTATTTTCCCTTTAATCCAAGTTATCTACTTGTATACCAAATATTTTCTGCTAAAATATATGCAAAAGAAGAGACTTCTAAAACCTGTCACACTTAATTTTAAAAAATAATATAAAATATATTTAAATACGTTTAAATTTAAATACACTAACAACGCATATATAGATTAGATCATTCGACATACTTCATTTCGTTCCCAGTTAAATTAATTTAGAAGAATTAGTTATTTTGTGAATTAGTTATTTAAGTGAAGAAATTTGCATATTTAATGTAATTAAGTCCTACCTAACATTTTTTTTTGTTATGCGTTTCCATTGAATAGCTTTTTTCAGTTATTTTGAAAATAATTATTTCAGTTGTTTATAAAAAATACAATAGTGAAATACTTTAAGACCATGAAATAGTAATTCTGTAAGTACTACTATTATTGAATCTATAACACCATAGTTCCTAATGTAACAGTAAGAACTTAACATATGTGTTCCAATTGGAGTTTCGTAACGATGTAATAGGACTGTGCATGTGGTAAGAAGCTTGTCGTTGATATTCACAAATACTTTCTAGTGGTCTTATATAACTACAGATAACGTCAGTTGATCTAAATGAGATACTAAGAGATGGTTATCGTCAATGCAAATGTGTTTGGCTTGGAAGCAGCTTAAGAGTGACTGGAGGCCAGAGACCTTTGGGTCGACCAATGCTTCTGCCCCCACAGTACACAAGACCACTATAAATATGTAAATAGCTTATCATTCCTTCAAAGTACTGCTTTACTAGCAACATTCTAAAGGATCAACTTTGCTGTTTATTTCGAATTTTGATGTCAACATTTTGCTTTAGTTATTAAAGCTACAATTAGAAGACACAAAAGAGAGACTAGTACTCATGATTCCCGATTATTAAAGTTTTCTTACTGTCTTCAGAAGAGGAGAAAAAAAAGAAGAAGAAATCCAGGAAGGGAGACGTGAAAGTGTTTACCGACCGATATAAAGTGACTATATATAATTTGACCAACTGGTCACGAACCAGTTGTGTTTTTTACCTTGACGAAGAACGCTTGGCACGAATGAAAGATCTTAGTCTATGTTTCCTATTTCTTATTGCCGTTTGATCATATATATATATATATATATATATATATATATATATATATATATATATATATATATATAATAGATTCAATAATATATCGACCGTTTGATAGAATAGGTGTGTTCTCTATTCGGGATTCGGTCATTTTTCTAGGATAAAAAATCAAACCTAACCTTAAGAAGAGTGTATGGAGAAGATACCTATGAACAAGGTTTTAAATAAAACCGAAACGTTGGCAACAAGAGTTTGATTTTTTATCCTAGAAAATTGACCGAATCCCGATTAGAGAACACACCTATATATATATATATATATAATATATATATATATATATATATATATATATATATATATATATATATAAATGCTCAAACAACAATAAGAAAACAGAAAAAAAAAGACTAAGATCTTTTAACCGTAATAAGCGGTCTTCATCAGAGTAAACACCCAGTTTTTGATCATTGATTGTTGTCCACGTGTTTATTTTAAAATAACATATCATGTTCAAACCACAATAAGATATAAGATCAATGTTCCCTTTTTATCGTATATATACATATATATTTTATTATCACTCCACTTGTTTTTGATTCCTTTAAATTTACTCAACTTAGACTGATTATCTCAATTTCTTATTTATATCTTCTTAACTTTATTACTTCATAGCTACGTGTCGTTGCATCTATAGCGTGTTATAGAATGAGTCATTGCAAACGCTAATGCTCTTGCTGTGAGGCTGGAAAATCCAGGAGCTCTCTTCGGATCATTGGTCAGTCTTCAGCACTACATACAGTTGTCTTGGTCTGTAGTGACAATCTAAACCTAACTGACTCTCTTCACGACTGACATAAAATGTCATAAGTCCTGGAAGTGAAACAAGATTGATAAAAACACAAAATAAATAGAGAAACAAGCTACAATTTCATATAGAAATAAGGTTGAAAATCTTTGGATTAATTATAAATTACCTTTACTCAACACTATAGTGAATAACAATGGCAGTCTCTGCGATAGTTGAGAGGGAGTAAATGCACGACCATTGCCTTCAAATACAAAGATCGTGTCTGTATTAATCTACAGGAGATTATTGAGACATTTGCCTAGTACATAGGTGAATTATACAACGAGATGGCCCTAAACTCTCTCCTTGTATACCTCCTCCGGAGGAGTCTGTCACTCTCTCTATGGATAATCTTAAGTCCATATTGAAAGTGTTCAAGAGCACAAAGTTCCAGGTGCGGAAGATGTAAACAACTAAAGCAACTCTGCACAGCCACCGGTACGTGGCTGTCAACGTCAACGTCGACAAATATATGGAATAGAGGGATGATCAATGATCATTAACTTAGTTGTAATTACATATTTTGATATTATCACGAATACTACTTTTAAGGTAGTGCAATCAGTTGTTATGTGGTATTTACTCATTGTAGTAGCTAATGAAATAGTCTCCACATATAGAGTTTAATCGTATAAAAAACCCGTTTCGAACACGTAGTGTACCTTTATTTATACGACTAAATTTCTATATTTGGGGACTATTTTGTTAGCTTTTTACCCTACAATCACTAATACTATTCATATTACTATTTTACTATCATTATTACTACTTCTACTATTATTAATGACATTTTATTTCTATCATTATTATTTGTTCATACTATTATTATCATTGATTTATTTGTTGCTTTTATTTATAGTTATTCAATCACATTGATATTATCATAATATTATTACTATGTACAAAGGTACTATTATAATTATTCATTATTACTACTTTATGGATTTATTATAATCTATCCCTTCTGCTTATAATAATATATTAATTTCAGGTTTGTATTACTGTTTCAAATATTGCACGAAAGGGGAAAAGGCCTAATAGAGGATACCAAGCCATCTGTACAGCTGTTTCAGCAAAGTGCGAGGTTCCACAGGGTTCTTGCCTGGGAGTCATCCTTTTCAAAGATTATCATCACTCTTATGGTTATGATTATTGCTATTTTATTACTGTTATCATTAATTTTGTTATTAATATTATTGTAATAGTTGAGTTTGCTTGAATACTGTTAGTGACACTATGCAGTGTAGCCTTAAAATACTGAAGATAGATTTTTTATTGTTACTAAAAAGTACGGTTCAAACATTGTATGCCAGGCGAACAAGCTCGATGTGGGAAATTAACTTTCACTCGTATGTCTACCCCAGACTGAATACACCAGGATTAACCAAGGCTTTCTTAAAAGTTTTAAATAAATAATTTCAGATCAACACAAATGAATAAAACAAAAAGCGGCCTGACCATTTCTAGCTTTTGGTTTCAACGTTTTCAGGAAAGCAAAGTAATGCAGACGAAACGCAGGACAAACCGATGCAACGATTGGAAAACACACTCCAACGTATTTGGCAGCCTTGCATGCGTACAGTTAAAAAAGGAATAGCTCCCATATATATATCAGAAATGGAAATGTTTTAGAAACTTGAAATCAAGAGAATGAAAAAAAGAGAGAATAATAAGATAAGATTACCGAAATAATAAAATAACGTAAGATTACCGAACATATGGAATGTGACAGGTTTATAAATAAGTATAAAACTGAAAAAAAATAAAAAAAGAATAAAATATAATGATTCATATAAACAAAAATTTTAGAATTTAATAATTAGAATGGTAAGTGTAAAAAAATCAGGAAGAAATATAATAAACAATTAAATAATACAGTGCCTAATTTGAAAAAAATTATAAAGAAACCATCTCCTTTTAGATCAATCGTACAGTCCTATTGAGCATTGAGAGAAAACCTATATCCTGTATAGCTCGCAGTGTGATACTTTGAATGTCAAATGTAGTTTGATGCTGACTCGGTAGTAATCATATAATAGATGTGCGAGTACCCACAAATTCACCATCAGTGTTTATGGAGGTTTAACTCCTGTGGAGCATTAAATACTATTGGAAATCCTATCCTAATGTAACGGTATTGATTGCTGCTACAGCATAGTGGTTAACAATAAAATAAGGCATTGTAAATTAAATATGATTAAATGACACATCCATAACAATGAACAAAATTTAGAAAAGCCAATATTTGAAATTATTTTCTTCTTTTATACAACGCTTGCTTTTAAGATTTCTGCCGCTATGTCCTTTACTTTTATATAAGTCCCCACTTCATGATTATAAATAACATGGTTTTTGTTTGATATACAATGAAATCCTATAAATTAAGTCTCTAAAACATAATAAAAATGGGCACAAAAATATTTGCAATATTTGTTGCAAATTATTGCAATGTATTACATTATTATTAAATGTATTTATAAACGAAACTAATAAATCTGGAAATAGTTTCCATTTAAACTTATTTTACAGTAATATATCAACGAATTAATTTAACAAAATATTCCCATGTTCACCAATATTTGACTCATTTAAAGAAATTGTTTATGCATAATCGAGTATTTGCAATTAAGACTTTTGGGAATTCGTATAAATAACTTTTATAAGTTCACTGTGCATTTTAGTTTTTTGTCTAAGTCAAATCAAATCAAATACTAACAGAGTTTACATAAATTAGACAATTTGACAACATCAGCACAATCATTGTATTTACCAATAAGTTCGTTAATTTTTTCGTGGATAGTTAAAGTAAGATATGAGGCTAAAAGAAAAAAACTTAGAAATTACTCTCAGCCATAATAACAACATAATCATCATATTAAAAACAGGAAATGGGTTTCACAACTTTAAAAATGCTCTTAATTATTTAAAAAAATCTTAATATTTCCTTTGCGCTGCACCCGGGAGGACTGGTTGCTTCAAGAAAGACCTCAGGTTCGCTCAAAGGGAAAAGAAGATTATATTGGAATAATTAAGAAATTTGAAGGAAATTTCATAATTTTTTGCTCTCACGGGCATGTGGTTTTCCATATTAGAGGAAAGTCTTTGTCAGATGACATTTTAATCTACAGCCAGAAAAGCATTGGCAGTCATATTACAATCCACAGTATTCTGTGAAAAAAGGTTTTCTATATTAAATGTAAAAGTAGATCAAGTATGAAAGATTGATGAAGAATTGAGAGAGTGTTTATCACATGTAAGACCTAATAATAAAAAAAATTACCAAGTCACATCAAGCAAATGTTCTCATTAAGATACTAGAGTGCAAAAAATGAGCAAATAGTTTGTACTTTTCATTAAATACTAATATCACTATTATAAAGGGTTATATTTTCATCAAGCAGACCATAAACACCAAAACCAAAAAACAATAAAAAAAAATTTGAGTATAAAAACCTAAAATTATTATATTACAAAGTAGGAAATTTGGACACTATGCAAAAGTTACCATATCCTCATCTCAAGAGCAATGAATAGCCACTAATTTAACACTACTTCAGTTTTATTGCTATATTTTCTCATATTGAAATGGAAGGTGTGCTCCAGAATTTTCTTGAATTCATAAATGCACCATGTGATAAATAAGACTGAGAAGGCCTTGTCTTTATACTTGAAATCATTTATAGTTACATTTTTGTTTCAGAGTGTACCTGGTTTCTGAGAGTCGCATACAAAATTTTATGCAAACAAATGAATCTTCCTGAAGGCATGCAATATATAATTGAAAGTTTGAAAGTTGGTGTTTGATCAGCTGTTTGTTTATTGAAATTAAAAATACAATATTATTTACTCCTTTCACTATTTCATAGTAATGCTTTGTCTTTTATTACACTTTAGTGATTACCATGTGGTCGGGCATCACAGAAATGATTCTAGTTCTGATTTATGACGCAGTAGTATTATAGGGCTGGTGTATTAATGGTATTGACTTAGTGGGAGCGTGTGGCGTTTAATAGAGGGAGGCAGGCAGACAGCTGCAGAGTTGGGTCTGCAAGCCATGTGAGCCCATGGCCTAAGGGAGGCACCCTAAAAACATCTAATAGCTCGGCCAGTTAACAAAAAGCCAGGCGAGATTTTCATTTAATTTGCATACATAATGCACCTGATTTCTTGGCTTGCCTAATTACCACCTCTCCAACACCTGCTCTCGTAGTACAGGCAATAGCTTTGTATTAGGTATAAATCCTTCTTCAAGGACAACAGTCCTAGCTCATGTATATTATGATATTGTGAAGGTTATATTGCTTGAAACAGAACAGGAAAGACTTAAACTAACAATAACTAAATCACTTGATATATTTAAACAAAAAATATTTCAAAAGGTCCTAATTACTGGAGAGACGAATTGTGTAGAGCATGGACAGAATGATTGGTACTAAGAAAAGGCAAACAGGTAGACAAGAGAGTGGCAAAAGAAAGAAATGAAAAAGAATTGAAATGTATATAAATTCAATTAAAACAAGTAACAATTAATTTGGAATTAATTAAATATTTTGATAAGCATTTGGGCAAAATAAGTATATTGATTGAGCTAATTCGAATGAGAAACAAACAATAAAAAAGGAGAAGGTTAATTATGGTTTACCTGTAATTAGTTGTAGAGAACTTTCATCTCTGTCTGAATGAAGGAATCTTAGAAGGTAGGATGATAAATTTATACATCACTATAACTATAATGATGTTATAACATTAATTAAACAATCTCTGTAAAACCAGATATTATGAAAGCCTGTTCGGTCAGAGAATTAACAAATCACATAAGCTGGTATAATAAGAAGACCTATGTAAATTATCATATACCAATCAGACAAATACAAATACAAAAACATATCTTTTTTGGAGTCTTTGAATTGTATGAAATGTAATGCTTAAAAATAATTATAATATTACGATATGCCAGATTACGATTAGTCTATAATCAGCTAATTAGTATGCAGTTTTGTTGTGTAGGTAATGGATAAAATCTAAGAGATATTAACATAATGACTACTTGCCCTCGATTTATTCACGCAGGAGGTGAATAAATCTGAGTACGCCGTCCTTTGGGGAAGGCCGTTAAGCCGTCGGTACCGAGCATGTACGATGTCAGGTACTCGTTAAAGATCTGTACGTAAAATGAGTTTGAGTTAGGCAAAATTTAGGACCCCCAATGTAGAATCTGTAGAATCACCGATCAAAAAAAAAGCAAGTAAACGGCTGAAGTTATCATCTTCTAGGCGATCAGTTTAAACAATAAAAAAAAACGTAGTGGCTAGTGGTAAAGAAGTATTAAATATAAAAGCCTTAAATGATACTCTCTCAAAGATGTTTACCATTAACACTGTACGATACTATTCACAAAAATGTGAAATTCCTAATGGAGAATAGATTATGATATTATAAAACTATTGGTTTTTTTTTTGGTATTTTTGCTTACTTCGAAGTGGCTACAGGCAAAGAGTATTAAATATAAAAGCCTTAAATGATACTCTCTCAAAGATGTTTACCATTAACACTGTACGATACTGTTTCACAAAAACATGAAATTCCTAATGGAGAATAGATTATGATATTATAAAACTATTGGTTTTTTTTTTTTGGTATTTTTGCTTACTTCGAAGTGGCTAGAGGTAAAGAAGTATTAAATATAAAAGCCTTAAATGATACTCTCTCAAAGATGTTTACCATTAACACTGTACGATACTATTTCACAAAAACGTGAATTTCCTAATGGAGAATGGATTATGATATTATAAAACTATTGGTTTTTTTTTTTTTGGTATTTTTGCTTACTTCGAAGTGGCTACAGGCAAAGAGTATTAAATATAAAAGCCTTAAATGATACTCTCTCAAAGATGTTTACCATTAACACTGTACGATACTATTTCACAAAAACGTGAATTTCCTAATGGAGAATGGATTATGATATTATAAAACTATTGGTTTTTTTTTTTTGTATGTTTGGTTACTTCGTATTGGCTAGAGGTAAAGAAGTATTAAATATAAAAGCCTTAATGATACTCTCTCAAAGATGTTTACCATTAACACTGTACGATACTATTTCACAAAAACGTGAAATTCCTAATGGAGAATAGATTATGATATTATAAAATTATTGATTTTTTTTTGTATTGTTGGTTACTTCGAAGTGGCTAGAGGCAAAGAAGTATTAAATGATACTCTCTCAAAGATGTTTACCTTTAACACTGTACGATACTAGTTCACCAAACGTGAAATTCCTAATGGAGAATGGATTATGATATTATAAAACTATTGTTTTTTTTGTATTTTTGGTTATTTCGACTACAATTTCATATATTTAGAAATAATTATTGTTTTCTTTAAAATAGTTTCAATAAAATAGAAGAGAAAATTGTTCTGGTGAGCTCAAAATTTGTCAGAATAACAATAACTTTTTCTTTTATAATTAAACATTTAAAACTGTAATAATATGAGTATGCAACGCCAGACAGAGTGAAGACCTGCGGGAATCCCAAGACACATTGCTGTAATGGCTTGCGTCACGTGTTCGCCTTGAGACTCTTCGTCATATAAATATAAAATGAGAATGCGTGACAGAGAGACTGGTATATTTCTTCGTTCTAGCTAAACGTTTTGCAGTGTCGTTACTCACTTTTGCATGCTTATTCTAAATTTCCTCTTTTACTCCAATAAAGTTAGCCGTAAATGCTTACCGTGTTTACATGTCTTTTCTTTATTATTTTGCTTAGTTTTAATTTTACATTCAATTTGTGGATAATGCATATTTAGCATAAAGTAACAAGAAAATCATATGGCATATCTCTTCAACTTATTTTGAAAACAATCAATGGAAGAAAACGAACAACTTTCAAATGTAAAGAAAATCCAATGCTGCCCATACTTAAAGTTAACTTATAATTTAATACAGAGAATGACATAAATTAAAACAAAATTTCTCAATATTAAATTTATATTGATTTCATATTTTAATGTTGTTGTTTATGGATAAATGTTAATTTCAATACCAATATTGTCTAGAATTATGCACTGCTCTTAAAGTGTAAGTTATACGCATAACTGTTATTACTATTACAAACTACAGTTACGTGACATTTAGTTTTGATCCAACTAAAATCGTGGAAGCATTTAAGTAATTTAGCAGAATACATAACATTGCTTACACATTGTAGAATATTATTAGGAATATACGGACATTGTACGACGTCCGAAACGTACGATTGTACGAAACTGTAAAAACTACCCCCATACCCTCTTACTAAAGTAATCAATAATAATTTGGTTACTTAAACATTTCAAAAACACTCTTCAATACTTACTACCCAGATGGTTTGTAATTCATGTAAGCATTAATACATATTTTTATCATAGTAAATATTACATACTCTATCGTAAATATAGTAAATATAAAAATATAAATATAGTAAATATTTTTGTGCCAATTCTTCGAGAAATTTAATTTTCATAGATTCAATTTATGTCATTCTGTTCAACGATTATCCTAAAAATTTTGCATTTATAACAATCCAGTCTGATTGAAATTGGCGTCTAGTCAGAAAATGTATGAATAATACGAAAATATGATAGGGTTTGCACTAAGTGGTTTTATGTTATATTGATTAGATGTAGTATTATGTTGTTTAATATCTTCTTAAATAACATGCAATATATTATAGGAAGAATCTATTAACTATTACACTACCACTTAAAATTGCTAAATACAATTGTACTACATATATAAATCTACATTTAGAGTCAATGAAAAATTGTTCAAAATGTTTGACAACCAACAGAATTGGTATCTAATACAAAAAAATGTTCACATTGTTTGATCAGTTAAGTGAAGAGAAAAAGGAGATACTGATTTAAAATGAAATGTAGGATGGAGAATTAGAAAAAAGAATAAATAAGAAGAAAACAGAGAAATTAACAAAGAATGTGATACTTAAATAAAAGTAAAGGGACTAAGATTTAATAAAAATTAAAAATAATAAATATATACAACTTAAATTAATAAATAAAAGTATTAAAAATAAATTGATAATAAAAATATGACAAATAAAACATCAATACAAGATAATGAACTAATTAATTAAATAAAGCATTATCTTTTTAGACTGTACAACGCGCACTGAGCAACCAAATATGGGCCTCTTCAGAGGCTCCTAGAATAAGATCCTTGCAGTCAGAATGAAGCTAGCGAATAAGCAAACTCATTAGCATTGATAAAAAGAAAACCACAAAATGTAATGCTCAAATATTCAGTTATGGTGATTTCTATGAAGGACCTACATATATACAGTTCCCTTTATTGATGTAAAATTATTGTTTAATGAGTGAGTTTAATCTATAGACAAATATGTTTGTTTATGCATATATGCAATAAATAGACAATACTGTATCGAACTTCAATTGCAACCAACTTATAGGTAAAAGTACATAAGTTGTATTAACATAGATAAAAGCAATGATGATTTAAAAAATACTCTAGTTTTCCTTAATGAAGAAAACATTAAGTGAATGCAGATTGTGTTCCCCTATGCAGAAACAAACGACTGTTTAGGCTTGGCGTACCTTGAAACGTGACCGAAGTCCTGGTTTCTTCTTCATTTCTTTAGGGTTCCCTGGGGCGCTTTATTGTACTTCTTTTGGACTTTTTAAAAATGGGCTGTTCATGATTTAGTTAGCTTGATAAAGAAATAATAAGAAAGAAATCTACTATTTTACCTTGATGTTAGTCAAAGAAAAATAACAAGTTACAACTTAAATAGAAAACTAGATAAATGAATGCATTAGCACAATAATGTACTTTCGGTGTATCGTCTACTTAGTTAATGGGTTAATTATTTCAATTATTTATTAATTATTTGTTATAAAACTAAGCAAGGTCAGGTGAAACTAATTTAAATACTTTATGCTATTCTTTTCTGTATCACTGAACTTCACTGTGAGTCTTCAGTTTCAGAAAACTTTGCTGAGGTCAAGTTCTTACAGTAACTTCATATATTGTTAGATTCGTTACTTTTATTTACTTCACACTTGATACGATTAGCATTATTCATAAGTGGTGAATAGAAAAATGCTAACAAATCAGAGCTATCTGTCAGATGCCAGATAGCAGAAGTGGGCTTGAACAAAAAAAAAAAAGGAATAAAAAAACTATTCCGTTGGACAGAAAGATTTCGGAGGTATTATCAGAGTGGTTGGCGTTCTCTGTATTAGGCTGTGGGCGATTTAGGTGATCTTCTCGTATCTAGGTCAATTCAGATATGTTTATCTAAACAACAATCTGATTCGATTAAATGCTTTCTCCCTCTCTCAACCAGAAACCATTATGCAGATTATTAATTTCTTCCTTATTGCAATTACATTATTTTCCTATTTAAAAGGCATAGCATTATGAAATTAAATGCTGTCGCTAATTTAGATTAGATAACTTGAATTGATATTTAAATTGATTTTTAATATGGATGTTATTCTCATTCAGAGAAGAATTAAATTAGTGCTTAATTCGCATTTCACTAATTTTTCTAAAGTTTTGATTAAATAAATTTCAAGTCTTTACGAGATTATTGTAGAAACTTTAGGGTACAGTCGTGTCAATAATGTATTGATTTCTTGATATAAAACCTTAAACTGAACAAAAAAAACACAGAAAAAACATAAAATACATACTTACTAAATTCAAGTTTCGAACTTTTGTTCGTCATCAGGAGAAGATCGACATCTTCTTCTGATGACGAACAACAATTTAAAATATTGAATTTAGTAAGGGTGTATTTTATATTTTTTCTCTGTGTCGTGTTTTGTGTAATTTAAAGTTTTATAGTCTGTGTAGACCGTTTCTTCAATAAAGCTAGGTGTGAAGTATTTCAAAACTCGTGCACATACAAAAATTCAAAACAAAATTGTTTAACTAAAAAATAGTAGTACGAGTCAGATGAGTAACAGTGCAGTGGTGTCAATAAAAAAATCTTTAACTCTTAGTAACAATAAAAACAAGCTTGATGACTCCAATGAAGAGATGCCCAGAATTTATGGACAGACGATATATTTTAGAATTATTATAGAAGATTGTGGACATGTTAGTGATGAAGAAAAACACCAATTAGTCCATTACCAACGTTTCATCAATATTTATAGACATTTTCAAGGCTATACTAAACAAAGAGGAAATTTCTTTGGATGAAACAGTATTTAAAATTATTTCCTTGAATTTGGTTTGATTCAATACGAGTAGATGTTAATTTAGAGCATGCATAGTTTTTTTTTTATTTATAGTTGATACTATCGTCTATTAAGACATTATCACTGTCTGGTTTGCATGAACAGTTAATTTCATTTCAGTTAACTGTTATTTCAGTAAGGTTAATTTTTATTACTGTTAATTTCTTTACCAATATTCTCACAGTCCTCTAGAGTAATTAATAAACTACGAAGTCGACACAGTACAACTTATTGTGATTTATTTTAACTATTTTTAAATATAGTTGAAAGTTATCAAACAGGTGCAGGTTCATTGAATAATAATTTTTTTTACCATGTTTCGTATTGTTCAACTGATACTTTTAGTTGAAAAAGAAATGAAAATTTCGTATTTGTTATACTATTTGATGATGTAAAATTAACATAAATTTGCTGAATAATCTGACATGAATAAAGAAACATTTCTCCTTTTATTTAAGTTTGCAAGATCTCATGATTCAAAATTCATATTCTGAGAAAATAGAAGCTTGCTTATATGAGGTAGTGTTAAAAATAATGTGATTTAGTTAGGAGTTAAATTCATATATTTTCTTTAAACTATTAATTCTAGTCTTGAGATTGTAGGAGATCAACTTCACTGATGTGAGAAATAAGAGGCTCGAATGAGAGTTGTATTACAATGTAACTGACCATCGAATTCAAACCAACACTGTTTTAAAGGACAAGTATTGAATTACTACCCTACTCATTATGCAAGTATGTTTTTTAAAGTACATACTCAATAGATTTAACTTTTTTTCATAAACTTACATTCATATTTAAAATTAAGAAACGAAACCAGCGTGAACACTTCTCTTTTATATCATCAATCTTTCTTCTACTGGTTTGCTATCTTCAAAGCGAATTAACTGTTTCCTTAAAAGTTCTGCGGTGGGCTTGATAGCATTTTCGCTCAGACGCATAGTTATTTTGCACATTTGAATATAGATTTACTAAATGACTTCCTAAGAAATTCACTGAATCATGTTCTCCAATTAATTCATTATTTAACTAATTAATCTCTCCAATTAAGATTAAATTAATAAACCATAAATATAAAATGTAAATGTTATTATGATTCACAGAAATGGTTATTGATTATTACCATTGATTATTACCATTATTATTATTATTATTATTATTATTATTATTGTTATTATTATTATTATCATTATTATTATTAATACTTTTATCATCATTATTATTTTAATTGGTCTAGCCTGAGGTACTGAGGAAACCAGTTCCAGACTAGTGTCCTAGAAGAAAGGAGGTGGGGTGTTTTAGTTGGTAGCATGTGCATAAATGCATTTCATCTCCTTAAACCCAAAAAAAATTATTCTTTTAATTATTTATATTAGTTAATAATTCTATCTTTTCACTAGCCATTGTAACACCTTATTTTGTGTTAATATTTCTGATAATAAGGACGTGCATTGAAATTCTGAAGGATCAAGTCATAATTTTGAACAGCATAAAATTAATTGAAGAATGGCACATTCGAGATATTTTAAAACAATTTAAAAGTCTATGCTAACGCAGGATGAAATTATTCCAAAAGGTATATTAATATAAAGACAAATGCTAAATGTTGATGGACTAAAGGTTGAAAGCATGTCGTGAGAAGATCAGCTCTGTCAGCTGCCCGCTCAGTCCTGGCTAAACCGGACTGTTACCTCACTCGTGTTAACAAACGCACCTGTCGGACCTCTCAGAAACACCGAGCCAGTAATGTCAATCTGACAGCTAACTTCAACAACCTATGCAACTCTACAGGACTTAAAGGAAAGAATTCTCAAAGAATCCAGGGTAGCTTATATTAACTTTTATACAATATGTAAACATAATACCAAACACTTTAAAAATAAATTGACCTTTGCTTTTATTTTAATGTAATCATCACGATGACGTAATATCAAATCGGTCTGGTTGACGTAATCTAGTGGAGTATTATCCGAATCACAAATAATCAATTTAATAATTTCAGTTTTTTATTGCAGCTATATCTATTTTACAAGTTGAAACAAATTTAAAAAAAAAATCATTCATCTAAATCATATAGTTACATGATATTATAATTAGAAAGGTAAAATTGAGGGCATATCACATCGGAGTCGTGTGGACCACGAGTCCCTTCGCCGTTTTTAAAATCAGTTTTAGAATTATATCCTTTAATGAACACTATAATTGTCCTTAGTGACTTGTCTCTCCCTTCTATTAGTTTTAGATATAATTTCCTAAGAGACATTATCTACTTTTAGGCGATTGCCCAGCATTCACATTCAACATTACGGAATGATGTGTTAGACTAAACCAGGTTGTCCTCCCTACCTGTAACTAACTCTCTTTCTTCATGCATTCAACAATTACATGAAGAAGAATGCACTCATCATGTGTGTTTGTGTATGTATGTATGTTCAACATGTTTGTATGTGTATGTGTATCTTAATTTTATTGAGTCAACCCAAACTAATCACTACATGATACAGTAGCACACCCACCTGAGGACTACTCTTAGTGGACACCATTTTACTACTCTTAGTAGACACTATTTCAGCTATATGAAACCTATACTTAACCAATTATTTTGGCAACTGTTTTAATGTAATGTATTCTCTAGCTCTTGGATTAAAACACTGATATTTTACTTCCAATTCAATTGATTTAAAGGCATGTTATTAAAAGATTCTTAAATATCCAACAAGTAACCTTGAGTTGAAATTTATTTAAAATAAAAATTAACAAGTTTTCTGTTTTGTGAAACAAAATTTTTGGAATTGAAATATTATTCATCTAATATTTTTAACATGCAATATTTATTGAACGAAAATAGCTCATGACAAATTAAAGTATATTTAATCATGATAGAAGTTGGATTACTTATAATATATCCCTTTTTTTATGAAGTTTCATACCTTGGAGATAGTTTGTTTCTTTAGATTATACTCAAGTACGAAAATAGCACTCTTTTATTATTTTTACTTTACTATAAGTAAAGTATAGTGATCGTGAAAAAATTCGATCTCGAGATTTTGACGGAATTACATGTTTTGAGGTCCCAGAAGTCGTTTTATGACGTTTTTACGATGATGTCTGTGTGTGTGTGTGGGTGGGTGGGTGGGTGGGTGAGTGTGTTAGCATTGCTTGTTACCACGCTACGGTCCAGAATCTTTGATGGATCAAGTTGATATTTTACACAAAAATGGGCCCCATAAAGACGAAGATCCCTATTGTTTGCGAAGAATTATGCATGATGGGAAAGTCACTTTTTTTGCCAAAAACCGTTTTTATTTAAACATTTATTTCTCCTAAATTGATAACCCTAGAGTTTTGAAATTTTGACATTATCTTTGAGGTTTCAATGCAACAAACGAAAAATATATTCAGAATTTTAAAACAACAGGAAATATTTTTTTTTTCAATAAAATGTAAAAATTTTGACTTATAATTCAATCTCAAACCTTGTGAGAGCGATACAAGCCATACTGTTTGACGGACAAGAATGAAACTATGCCTATAAATAGAACATTATATGAAGAATGAGTTGAGATATTTTTTTCTAAAATTACATTCGCTAAAGGTGCGTTACAGTACGATTTGTGTTTTCAGAAAATGTTTTTTTGACGCTAAACGGCTCATTAAAAAATAATGAAAATTTGACCAAAAATGGAACAAAAAATTAGCAATTCATAAAAAAAAATCATGAAGTTTCAATTACGGAAAAGAGCAATAACGATATAAAAACTCTTTGTTTATCCTAGACTAAGAGATCACCTGCTATACTTGTCGAATTTTTTGTATTTTTTTACATTGTTTACATTGACTTAGAAATTTTTTGAGCGAATCCACTGAGATAAAATTGATGTTTCTAATGGTAGAGGTTTCCATGTTCTCTTGTAGGATAATATTTCGTTTCAAGAAATGTTCACATTGGTTTTTCAAAAATGTTATTACTGCTGTATTTATACAAATGAAATTATTTGGAAATAATAAATTATTTGTGATGTGCAAAAATAAGCTTATAAATTGATATGTCCTTCAATCACTATCTGTACTACCTCACGAATGCAATGCTAATAATTATATCCCATTTAGATATTTATGTTATGCTTAAATGATACGTTATGTTTTATATACTCAAGAAATTTGACATTGAGTTACTTATAGTAAAGTAGAGTGTAGGCCACTCCAGATTTTTAATAGAATTGATAATAATTGTACGCTATTTATTGAGTCATCTGAAAAATCTGACATTTGATTATAAATGTTTCTATTAGCTTCCTAACAAAATGGAAACTTTAAAATCATACTTTTAAGTAAGGGGAGGATAAGGATTTTTATCAAATCATACCTAAAACTATACGAATGAGGAGTACTTCTCTATGCACATGTTTAAGGTCTGTTATGGAACTCATGATCTGAAGTTCAGTTTAGTAAGAACAAAGGGATGTACAATATGATAGGTACTGCTGCGGAATGTACGATTCTGATTTGATCCAGGTACCCAGTTTAGTAATTTTAATATAATGTCAGATTCATAAATGATTTCAACTCATAAAATTATTATAAATGTATATAAACAAATGATACATTATTGGTTAATATGTATTTACTGCCACATTACAATATAACACTGAATCACTTGATTGTCAACGAGTTTGATTTTGTTTGTTTTTAGCCAATATGCTAGGTTGTTTCGCAGTTAGAGTGTTTCTTACATTTTGCCAAAGAATGACAGTATAAATAACTTTTTTGCCTCAATGAATAATCTTGTTCTATTGATAGCTTTTGTCTTGTTTTGTTTTAGAGAAATTGTGGAGAATTGGTATTTTTCTTTTTACAGATCTAATTTATTTGCTAATATATTTATTATTTCTCTTCTCATCCGAGTGGTATAGAAAGTTTTATTTTCAGATGGATCTTTTTGAGTGTATTCTAGTTTTATAGTAATACATTTCAATAACAGGAAATACACATACTAATTCGTTTTTGCAAGCTTGAAATTTCAAAATAACTTTCTTAACAATAATAACACACGACTTAAACGTAATCTAAATAAAGACGAGCGATATAGCTGTTTAACTGTAGTAAATTACCTGTTGTACAATTTTTGTCAATGGCATGTTGAAATTCAACCAATGTTGATTAGATTCTGAATTACTAATGCATTAAAAATTTGTTTATTATAAATTTGTAGATAAAAAATTGAGTACTCAGTTATCTCAATTATCCTAAAAAACTGTTAATGGTATTAAAATAAGTCTTAAACAAAACCAATATACAGGGTGTCTCAAAAAAATGTACTCACTCTTAGAATGACGACAAAACATTTATTTATGAACATAGAGTGAAATGAAATAGCATCGAACACAAAAAAAGAGAGAGTACATTTATAATGGTCATCAATTTGAACATTTGCGAACATGTTCAAATGTAATTGATTCTTCAATTACATTTGTCTCATGTATTTGAAGCTATTTCATTTCGCTCTGTGTTCATATATAAAGGTTTTCTCGTCATTCTAAGAGTGAGTACATTTTTTTGAGACACCCTGTAGTTTAAGAAGAAATAAGTTTCAAAGACTTTTTTTGAAGATATTGACGAATTTCACCATGTCATGCTATGAAATCATGCCAAAGAAATAGGTAATGCTTGGCAAATGGAACGCAGGAAATACGATTATTGATATGATCCAAAAAAATTCACAGGAACCATCAAAGGTGTGCATTACAGCAGCAATGATACTAATATCTATACGGCTGTTTATACTGGAATTAATCAATGATGGCTTTAAATAGTTCATATGAATAGTAATCATCTAAAATTATTTCTTTAGTGGTCCATCTTATAGGTATGCAATTCTTTATATGCAAACACGTATCACTTGATTATTAAAGTGTTATATAACTTTCCTGTATAGTACATTCTTAACTGTAATCATAATGTTATTAGGTATACCAGGGCGTCTGAGCAGTGATCTAATAGTTTGTTAGTTGTTATAGGATGTAGTTTGTTTTGGTCCCTCCGCAAATCTTGGCTTGTGCAAAACGCGTGGGCAATGAAAGCGCGACCCAGGCGGTAGGTTGGGCCAAAGCACTTGTGTATTCAGTAGCTGTCAGACGAACACGTCCTCGCACACTTCCTTCCATTACCAGTACGCCTTGACTGACGTGTATTGACGGTAGAATCGCCACAGTCATCCAACTGCCATGTACATCTAGTAACATAATATTACTTCCAAATAACTGTACCCAAACAAAACCATCGTTTCCAAGCCTATCTTTTATATTAATATTGGTAAGTAGAAAATAAGACTACCCAAAATTTGTATTGATGAATCATTAATCTAATAAACAAGGAATCTATCTTGATCTCTTTTTAATTTTAAGTGCTGAACTATTACTCAAATATATATATCATACTCTTTAGAAATTTGAAAATTTGATGTATTATTATGATACATGTATTATAAATATTAATGTATATATATTATGGATACATGTATTATTACATGTATTATAAATATTAATGTATATATATTATGGATACATGTATTATTATGATACATGACTCTACAGTTTTTTTATAAAATTCATGGCATCTCTTTTGATTCCAACAGCAACACTACAGAATGCAGTTTTCATTCTGTCCAATACTTGTGCTTTATATGAATGCCTTCAAAGTGAATATGACAGTAGAAGAGATATTAAAACTTTAATGATCAACTTCTGATGCACTTTTAAATCATTGATAAAAAAAGTTTACATATACATGTATATGATGTATATATATATATATATATATGTGTAAAAAGATTTCACATAAACACGTAAAAAACAATCAATGATCAAACCACAATAAGAAATGGGAAAAAATCCCCCAACTTCAGTTGGGTTTTTGACTCTGACGAAGACCGCTTGTTAGGTTGAAAGATTTTAGTCTTGTTTTCCCATTTCTTATTGTGGTTTGATCATTTATGTATATACATATATATATATATATATGTGTGTGTGTGTGTGTGTTTGCTTGCCTTATATATTCTTAAAGGTAGATATTCAGAAAATTCCTCAGGTTAAGTCATTCATTTATAATATGCAATAGGACAGTTTATAAATTTTAATCACAAAAAGAGAATTTTTTTTAAAAAATTGATTTTGAGATATTATTTTAGGATACTGAAAAACAAATAAACCAGCTTTTCTAATATCTTAATAACCTTTTATATCCCCCTTAATCTGGTAACACAGTTAACAATGTTTACATTCAAATCTTTTATTTTCCTTTTTTAAACTTTTCTTTTGTAAAAAATTGCCAATAATAATTTTTATTATATCTATAAATCATCACAAATTGTAACATTACATTTATAATAGAATATTAATACAGATGCAATGATACATGGTTGGCAATCAATTCAATTTAAAATAAAAGTTAAATAAATTATTCTCGAGTTGAATTTTCTTCTGTGTAAAAAAATGAAACGCTACATCATTTAGATTCATTCATTCCTTCGCAATTACCAATTTTTTCTTCATATGGAAGACATTAACCATTGGCTTTGTCTATTGGTATTTAACCTGTGCATAAGACAGAAAGTTGTTTTATAATTTTGAATGACTTCATCTAATTTTTCGTTGTTTAATTTATCACTTGGGTCAACAACAACATTATTTTCTATTTTTAAATCTTGATATTTTTTTTATTCTAATGCACTTGTTTCTTGTTTCTTTAAAAACGTGAGAGTATCTATATATTCTCGTCTTTTATTATTATACAAATTAAGCCACTGGACTGATGGAATAGCAGACACAATGAAGTAGAAATGCTGGAGCACATCGTAACACTGAGTGAGTGAAGTGATTTGTGTAAATAATTTGCGAAGTAGTTGTGTGTCAGCTTTGATCGTCAAATTCTGTGTTTTCTATATACCTAAAGATGATTACCAAAAGTTTTTAATCTTCCAATAATACCTTTAAAGCTCCCATAATCTTCGACTGTAAAATTAATTCTACATTTTTCTCCCGCATAAAATTCTTAAAATTGTTAGAACATATTACTGAATATCTGTCCTCTACTGGTGTTTGTATGTTATGATTTCAAAATTTGTTTAATCAATTGTTGAAGTCATTTGAATTCTGTATATTTGGCATCCTGAATAAGAAATATTTAGCTTTTCTAGACTCATTAACTCATATAGTGCCTTAAAAGGTCATAAATTCAACGGCACTCCATTCTTCTCATTATTCTTATTTCATTTTTTATAAACTATAATTTTTTTTCTCTACTAAATAATTAGTCGTAAATATTGCAAATAAAGAGAAATTTTTAGTTGCATCAATTATTTTTTGCAGCCCATGAAGTCCAATCCGTTATTACAATTTTCTTTTTTACCTTTTTCAGCTTGGAAATAATGTATTATCTACTGGTACTTTCTTATAAGAGTGTAATATTTCTCTATTAGTTTTGTTCCTGGCTTATTTTTTCTAGATTATTCAGAGATCTTATTCGTATAAATCATTTACCACAAAAGTTTCAAGAATTTGGTTTTTCGATACTGCATCTGCTTCTATATTTTTCTTCTTTTCTTGGTAAATAACTTTGAAGCTATATTGAGTAAGAAGTAATATAAAAACTTTCTTGTGCTTAGTGTAGTCTTTACTGTTAGGTTTTTCAATGACTTATGATCTGATTCAACTGTGAATTCATTTCCAATCAACAGGTGTACCCAAAAAAGAACCACTTCTTTAAACGCCAGACCTTCAAAATTTATTGCCGCTTTCTTTTCCTAACCGTCAGTCAGCCATTTCGAGAAATAAAAACCTGAGTGCAGGAATCTATTTTATGATTCACGTTTTCGACTGTGCCTCACCCTTCTTTGCTTCCATCCTTAATATATATAAGTTAGGTGGTAACAAACAACCACCTTCTTTATCCCAGAGGCAGCTGCACCAGGCATGAGTGTTGAACTCAAAGTACATTGTAAGCTTTAAAACTTTATGTAAGTGCTAGCGCTGCGCGGCAGCTTCAGTCTTGTCGAACCTTCAGTCTTTTCAGTCTTGTCCAACCTTCCGTTTAGATTTGTCTCAACCAGTTTGTAAGACCCTCAGCCTATTTAGTAATTTTGTCTCAGAAGTCTACAATTAACTGATTGCTGTATTGTTTTATAATAATGTTTATACTATATATTTTATAATAAATAGAGAGACTCCTATTAGAATAATCTAACAGTAAAGTATTAAGTAATTTTGTAAAGCATAAAATAAATAATTAGGAATTAAAAACTTTTTAAAAAGGCAATATTCATAGTAAAGAACATAACTTATATATATATATATATTTCTTTTTCGGACGAAATTTGACTAATTTAGGTGGCGACGACAATAAATAATTTTAAATATTTCAAAATATTTCTGAAACTGTTCTATCAATTAAATTATGAATCGTTTTTGAATAAATTAAATAAAGGTAGTTTATTAAAACACTTTAAATAAATTTTAATAACCATTTAATTTTCCCCAAAAATTAAGTAAAATTTTCTTTCTTCTACAGACCCAAACATTGTTATTGATGTAAATTATGCATTAACTGGCTGATTCTGTTTTTAGCTTGACTACAAATAAATTATAGATCATGGAAAAAATGATTTGAGTGTTTGACGGATATACAAGTTTTGTGTTCACCAAAGTCATTTTTTGACGTTTTTTCGATGATGTCAGTATGTAAGTGGTTACGTATATGTATGTAACGAAAGGTTGAGCACGTTGACACGTTGCAGTACACACCGTTTGAAGGATCAGGTTCGTTCATATTGAAAAAAAAATTGGTCTTATAGTTAGATGTACCCTATTGTTTGGCAGGGATATTGCATGATGGGAAAGGCATTTTTTCATCCAAAATTTGTTTTCAACAATTTTTTTCCTCTAAATGCACTAGTTCTAGAACTTGAAATATTGACATTATTATGGAAAGACTGACGTATGAAGAAATCCACAGATTTTTAAACTGACAGGATTTTTCTTTTCTTTTTCTTTTTGTGAAGAAAATGTAACATTATTAACTTTTATGGGATTTGAAAGCTTGTGAGCAGAATACACAAGGAATGTTTTGACATATCGAAATAAAATTATACCTAAAAATAGCACCTTATATGAGGATGAACTCAAAGCCTTTTTGTGGAAATCACACGGATGATAGTGACATCCTATAACGCCACATTATAAAGCGTAATATTTTATTATTTCAGAAAATGAGTTTTTAACGTTCAATACTACTATTTATAGAACAGTGTAGTATCGCCAAAAAATAATCTTATGATTGATTACGTACTGAAAAAAATATGTTAATTTTCAATTACTATAATGGACAATGAAGCTATAAAAAGAGAAAAATCATCTTGAAATAATATATCATTTACTGTACACGTCGAATTTGTTTAGATTGACTTAGAACTCTTTAAGTGAATTGACTGAAACAAATTTGTCTTATATCGGTTAAATAAAAACAGTAAAATATTTTTTAATCAATTAATATGATATATTGAAAGAATAAAATTCTTAAATGTAAAAAAATCAACACTAATGAATTGTTTATTCTATGATGCTTTCCACGATCCACTGAATGTTTCAGTAATAAAGTGTTGTAATCAAACTATATGTGCACCCTTCAACAAAACGTATTGTCATATATGGTTCTTGGTTGTTTAAAAACACCAAATATTATTAAATTTATGATATGTCCGCTATTTAATTAATTAAATTAGTCCTAATACATAAATGTATTACTTCAGGAGTTGTATATAGAATTCAATTGTCGAATGGAAGAATAGTTAATATAATTGTTGGATATATCACAGCTCAACTAAGACTACTAGGGACTCAACAAGGCGTCCTGCCCCCACGATTGCATAGATTACCTGTAAATGACCTACTAGATAAACTAAAATGACTGGGCAGGCTTCCTCACTGCTTTACTGGTTAGGACTACCCCAGTGTTCTCAAGAACTTCATCATCCCTTTCCGAAAAGGGAACCGCCCGTTACCACTGGACTAGGGCTTGAGCAAACAGTTAATCAGACCCCATCGAGGTGTCATTGTGGGGAGTCATAGTATGTGGGAAACGACTTATAAAGAGTGATAACAAATCTCTCGCTGGCTAAACGCTACCTGGAAAAACGTAATTAGGCGAGACTCTAAGGCCTCCCGTTGGCCAAACGCTACTGACATAATAATCTACTTTTGATGGGGTGTATCTAATCATCCCCTCGCTGAATTTTATATTTTTTTATGATTTTAAATTTATTGGTTAAAATGCAAGGCACTTATATTCAGTTAGAACAAGCACGATGATTGAATAATTAATTCTTTAGATTTGGAACTATATATCAGTGATATGGACAGAATTTTCTCCAAAAATTGTTACTTATTATCAAAGTAAAACTTTCCTCTCAGCATTTGTGAAAAGCTTTCTTCGGTTTGAAAGGAATTAGTTTGTAATGACCACAAGACTCGACAAGAGATGACGTTTTGCACGCAAGCGCATGGGAACTCTCTCCCCCTCCCAGAGGAAGTAGGGTGTAGCTGGAGCCAGCCAGCGGATGAAGGCTGAAAAGGAAGGTTCCGGATTTTTATGTTTGAGTGTAATTTGAATATAACGTTTTATTTGAGTGTGAAACGTTTTTTTTTCTAATTTAATATTCTATTTGGGCATAAATTTTGTGAAAATTAAATCTTAAAGGACAAAGGTCTGTTCAATTTGCTCGGTATGATAATGGTAAGAGACTCAGTGATAGAGTAGTTGACTCATATAGGATCCTTATTCCTTCTTTAAGAAAAAAGAAATATAGAGATCTCAAAGAATTCATCATTCTACGTTAATGCGACAATCACGTTTAAGAGATTACCCACTTTTAGAAAACTTTTCGAAACCAATAAAATTGGGAAATACTTCTCTAAGAATAATTAAAAAGTTCATTAAATAACTTCAAACTAATGCACTGTTCCGATTAAACTACAGCTACAAGCTCAACAATAATTGTAGTAATAATAACATGACAGATTATTATAAAATACTAGTTTAAAGTTTGTTTAACTAACAAAATAAATATGGCCATAAAAAATCACTAAAATCATTTATTTGATGATCTATTATATTCCTAATTTTTCATAAAAAAGTTTGTTTTTTTACTAATTTCTTAAACAAGTTTTATCAAATTTGAAATTATTGTTGATTATTTGATATTTAAGTTCACTTATAGCTAATTTATGTGTTAGCAACTACAAAATATTTTTAAACTTACCAATGATTTATCAATTAGATTCCATTCTTTGTATTGAAAATAAACTTTCTGATGCAGGCTAAGCTGTGTTTCAAAGATCCATATTTGAAATATGATAAAACAGAATTCTTACTGTTGTTTATTGTCTTATCCTGAACAAGAGGCCGCGTTAGCCATGGCTGGTATATCCAGGGTACTTTATCTGGTACAATACCCAATACCCAATCTGGAACACGATTTATTCACGTGAGAAGCGAATAAATCTGAGCAGGTCGTCCCACAAAGACAGTTTAAGCAATCGGTCAAAGTTTGTACGATGTCAGGTACTCGTTAACGATTTCTACTCTAAATGGACTTGAGTTAGCAAAATTTAGGGCTCCCATTGTAGGATGTTGATTCGAATATTACAAAGGGGTAATATTCGGTCTTGTGTGATCTCTTGTGAGACTGCGACTGCAACCTAATCTAACCTTACCCTGATATTAGCTCTACTGAGGTCTAATTAAGCCCTCTGTTTACTGGTCGTAAAATTATTTTGTCATGATAGAATTGATAAGAATAAATGTAATAGGCCCGTAATTTAATACTATTTACTTAATTATTTCTTTCCTTTATTCAGATGATGTTAGTAGAATCTGTGTTTCACTATCAATTACCATTCCTTCTTTTAGTATAAAATTGCTCACGCATGTTTTATAAACTTACACTAAATGTTAATACTTTTCAGTTGATTTCAAAAATCATCTATGTCACCATAAAGTTTTGAAATAAGTAATGTATATTTTAGCTTAGCAATATTCAACCTAATTATCATTTTAAATGAAGTTGAATTGTTCATAAAGAAGAAAATAAACGGAGGCAATAAAACTCGAAGTAAATCGTTTGAGAATTATCTTTTTTATAACCATTCGTTATTTTAGAATACCATAATG
The DNA here is from genome assembly GCA_026182355.1 of Hermatobates lingyangjiaoensis. Taxonomy (NCBI): domain Eukaryota; kingdom Metazoa; phylum Arthropoda; class Insecta; order Hemiptera; family Hermatobatidae; genus Hermatobates; species Hermatobates lingyangjiaoensis. The sequence goes on from JAPFBL010000329.1 coordinate 2,350,366, forward strand.
ATGAAGCTAAAGGTCAGAACACACCTCGATTCAAATGAAGGATTACCAATTGCGTAAGTTATTAAGGGCGGGTTTTCGGTTTTCTAGGCCACACGTGATTGCACAGGCTTCCAGATAAACATTTGTAATAGCTTATTAATTTGGCGTCCTTTAGTCTAGAACCAGTTTTTGCATTGCAAAAGGAGTTCCTCGTCACATTCCATAAGAAGCGCAAGTGAAACCTCTTTTTGCACTAATTACGGATCACTAAGTCAAGGTCAGGTGCTACTTCATCTTAAGAGATAAAATACTAGCAGTCACTACAAAAATCAATACATTGATAATAAAAAAATAAAAACTCTGATGACTTCATGTTGAGAAGTCAATGATTGTGTATACTTAATATGAGAAAATATTTCTCTTTATGTTCGAAACATACCATCCATGTTAATTACACTATTAAGTAAATTCATTTCAGGTAAAACACTACTACTAAAATTATGATAATGAAATAGTTATCCTATTATAATTGAATAATTAGACATAAAAAGAAAAATTAATTACTTTTACAATAAAAATATTCTAAAATAATTAGACTAAAGTAATCAGTGAAAGTCTGCCATTTTCCCGCCAGTTAACTATTATTGTAGTAATTTAAAATTCTGATATTAAATCTAAATAATTAAATTGTCATTTTCTTCGTCACACTAAACACAACACTGACTTTTATATGTATTTCCAAGAAAAATTATGTTCAATGGTATATTTATTTAATATTATATAAGCTGTACGAAGTCACTTAATATAACAGTTGGGAGCAGTCTGAGAAAATAAAACAAAAAATAAAGGCATTTTGAGTAAAGAGAAATAAGTTCGGTATAATGCCAGAAATTCCAAGGTATTAGAATACTCAGCTAATGCGAGCTCAGTAAGTCGAGCTAATACCATTCTATTTCTATTAGGGCTATCCAGAAAAACATTAAAAGTGAACCAAAATATTTAGTTTCATTGTCAAAAAAAAAAAATTAATTAAACCTTAAAATTTAGACAATCTGTTATGAATTATATATTAACAAATATTTTGTTTCATTTACAGGTATATTTAAAGATTAAAGTTACCAACACTTGAAGTTATTGATATAATTATCGTTCCAAATGCTTATAAATCTTAAATAGTAAGTATACTCGTAGGTGTGCACATCAACAGAAATTATACATGTGCGTTCAATCAGAATAATTAAACATTTTTTTTGTGAACATTGATTGCCAATTTGTTTTCGACTATTTCTCCATTTTACTTCTTTTCTCGCCATCTATTTGTTCCTACCTTTACAGTTTTATATTCATATACGCACCTTTTTAACCCTTTTCTTCATTTATTAAGTAAATGACAACCATGCGAATATAAAATGTTTATATTCATGTAATTTCATAAGACAGTGGTATGTCAAACAGACGTAAGGAAAAGGGAATATATATTTAACAAGGGAATAGAATTTATAGCACAAAATAATCTTCTTGTTGATAAAAATGTCTCCCATTGATTCCGATTTTACCTTTAACTAGCTTTATGAAGAACAATAATTAATTTGAATATTATTGCAACAAAAAAATGAATACATATTTTAAAATAATAATTAAAAAATATGACAAACGTAAAAATGATTTAATGTTTTTTTAGAATGTTTTTTTGATGACAAATAAATTCAGGAACATTAAAATGTTTGTTTTTAGTCAGTACATATTTAGCTTTTCAACAAATTAATAGTTTTTTTTTATTTATTATGCTATAGGTATATTTATTACCAATAGGAATACTATCCGCAAAGGACAACAAACGTTTTCACAGTGAACTGTAGACACAGAGTAAATATATGAACACACTTAATGTCTCTAATTTTTGGTCAAACCGTCATCAGAAGAGTTGAGATAGGGATATCAAGCGATTTGAGAAGCGACAGTTGGAGACCAACAGTGTTGTCACACTCTTGCTCGGTTCAAGCCAGGTAAGAAAAATAAACTAAAGGTAAGTGAAGAGATAAGAAGAAATAAGTGAAACTGAAGAAATAAAGAAATATAAATAATCAAACCTAAAAAAATAATAATAATAATAATAATAATAATAATAAATAATATTAAGTAGTAAATAAATGAAGCTAAAGACAATCCGGGAATATAAATAACAAATACTTAAATAATAATAATAATAAAGACGATTAGAATAATTATACTAAATAAGAATAAATTACACGCACTCCTGATCGCACATACCTCTTCTTCTTCCTTTCTACTCGTACTTTCTTCCTGATTAAGTGTTCTTGTTTCTTTCATGTGTTGTCTTTTTCATTTATATATATATATATGTGTGTGTGTGTGTGTGTGTGTGTGTGTGTGTGTCAGTTTTTTATTTCTAAAAGTATAAAATAAGTTGGACACTCTTGCTCGATTCAAGTCAGGTAAGAAAAATAAACTAAAGGTAAGTGAAGAGATAAGAAGAAATAAGTGAAACTGAAGAAATGAAGAAATATAAATAATCAAACGTAAAAAAATAATAATAATAAATAATATTAAGTAGTAAATAAATGAAGCTAAAGACAATCCGGGAATATAAATAACAAATACTTAAATAATAATAATAATAAAGACGATTAGAATAATTATACTAAATAAGAATAAATTACACGCACTCCTGATCGCACATACCTCTTCTTCTTCCTTTCTACTCGTACTTTCTTCCTGATTAAGTGTTCTTGTTTCTTTCATGTGTTGTCTTTTTCATTTATATATATATATATATATATATATATATGTGTTGTGTGTGTGTGTGTGTGTCAGTTTTTTATTTCTAAAAGTATAAAATAAGTTGGACTTAATTGATTCATGATTGTAATATGGAATGCAAAAGTAAAACATTGCTAAACAAATTCAAGGCTACATGGAGTGAAGATAGAAGAAAGCATGATGTAAGAAGTACAGGACCCCTAAATGTCATCAACTAATTGTATCTAATGGTAACCGATCAAAACGCTGTCCTATAACGCCTGCTCAATATCCACAACTTTGGAACTCAAGTCCCCTCAAGTCCCCTCAAGTCCCCTCAAGTCCCCTCAAGTCCCCTCAAGTCCCCTCAAGTCCCCTCAAGTCACGATTTCCAGAATTATACCTTCACTCTCAAACAGATATTCGCAGTTCAAGGTTGTTGAAACATTTTTTCACATTATTGATATAAATATTTTAATCAATCAAAGAGTCAATAATATGTTGCTAATAATATATTAAAACATATGGTATTAGTAACTATTAACATATATAGTATTAATTAAATATTGGTATCATGTAACTGACAAAAAATCTCAAGTAAAATACACTCAACTTAGCAGAAACAGCCCAATCAAAAATCGTTCGAAAAATTCTACAAGCTCCCTTTTATGTTTCCAACGATACCATCCATAATGATTTGAAAATTCCTTTTATTCACCAAGAAATCCAATCCAGATACTGCAAATTCGATAAATTATTACCAAGAAATCTAAATCCTTTTATTCTGGAATTATCATCCCATCAGATTTCTACCAACCCTATAAGAAGGCTAAAAAGATGTTGGCCCCGAGACCTACTAAGAAATGCTAACTAGTGGCAGATTATCAGAACAATCTATATGGAGACAACCAATGGGTAGTATCTCCACTCTTATATTCAATGTTACTTATGTACCATGTATCAAAATTATTTGTTACCCCTCTAAAGGTAGTTGTAATTAGAAAAAAAAAAACTTAGCTGAAGTTGAATATATTAACTATTTAATATACTATTATAACAATATTTACTGTTTTGTGTGGAGATGTAATCTTTGAAATTCCCAATTATGGATAAATACCACACTATAACAGTTGCAAAAATAATGACAGTCATTTATTTCAGTTTAAGAAGACTCTCAGTCGTTGTTATCATTTCTGCAAGCGGTTATAATAGATCCCTATATCACTAAACTTCATAAATAGTTCTCAATTAAAAAATGAATCATGATAGCCTCATTAACATTGAAGCATTTAATTACTAACAAAATGAAATATTTTGAAAATAATCTATCTAAATTTGGCGTATAATATATACAATTCATAAAAGTCTGTTTAATTGCTATAGCGGGTAATATAGCCCTAAAAATGTGAAAGTAAACTTTGATTAATGATAACCTGCTGTATTTGTTGAATTTTCTAGCAATAACTTGGGCATTCTCTTATTTGTATTAGGTCAAACAAAACTTTTTTTTAAAAGTTTAATAAAATAATATTTATATAGGTAGGCAGCTTGTGAGTAAATAAATTAGTTTCTTATTCGTTTAACTAGTCATGATATGTTATTCCAACTGGTAAAGTTGAAATGTCTCTGGCAAAGTTAATTTGAGAATTACCCCAAACTAAAAGAATAATCAGAACATTAGAGACAGTCAGTAAAAAAGTCGTAAATGCAGAGGTTGCTGTATATTTCAATTCAATATGTTTAAAAAAAAATATAGTAGTTATTTAAGTAGAATATAAAAACATGCAAAATCAAGTGAAAAGGAGCACCATTGCCTAAAAAGTAAACTAACGCGATCTTAAGCTCGTATAAAGTGGATCCCTATATGATTAAGTAAAGAAACGAAGTAAGGTGTTTAGCACTTATGTTAAACTTGGACTGTTATGTTAAACTTGGTTATGTGGTTTAATATAGTTTGATGGATTCTTGTCTGATGAAAGTATTTAAACAATTTACATATTTTTTTTTAACACATCCTAGTGTCATACATACAGTTGTTGATTCGTAGGACTACAAAATAGGAAATATTCATTTAAGTACAAGTTTCAAACACAAAATGGCTACCAGTTTAAGCCTCTTATCTGCTGATTCAAAAAGTTTAATATTTTGTATCAGATATTATCGTAGTATGGCTATTTCTTGAACATAAAATATCGGTATTCTAATATTGCTAATATAAATATAACAAATGTAATGTTGCATCTGCAGTTATATACCATATGTCTCCCAATTATATTGTAATTGTTAAATTTGATACAGGCATAATAAAGCAAATATACTCAGTAATTGGGTAACTTTGAGTTTGATAATAGCTAATCACAGAGACTGATTAATGTGACTATTGTTTGTCAGAATAAAATAAATATAATAGCCACATTAAAATAAAAGCAAAATTAAATTCATTGTCAAGGAGTTTGATAGCAAAGCTGAGTGTGACCGCTCCAGATATTTTAAAATTCATTGTCAAGGAGTTTGATAGCAAAGCTGAGTGTGACCACTCCAGATATTTTAAAATTCATTGTCAAGGAGTTTGATAGCAAAGCTGAGTGTGACCGCTCCAGATATTTTAAAGTATGTAACTTTAGGGACCTTCAGTTATTAATTGTTAGCGCTAATATTAATTTAAAAAAATTAATGAATAATATTATAAAGAAACATGAAAGCCTGAATGAAGATTCTAAAAATGAATAACCACTTGCGAATATAATTTAGCAGTGGTAGAGTACTCATATACTACTGTATAACTCACAGAAGGAACACTAATGCAAACTTGTTTTGCTTTATAAAACTGATACATGGAGTATAGCATGTAAGAATTTTTCATACAAATGGACTTGAAAACTTATGGTTATTCATTTAGAAATGTTATCTATTTTCATATATTCTGAAATGAAGGCAAATTAAAATAGTAATTCCATTTCATTTTAGAGGATCTTGTGTTACAAAAGATTAAATTTTGCCAAATTAATTCAAAATTACTCTCTATCATGTTATTTGAGAACAGGTTTTTTTGAGATACCGTTGTGTATATATGTTATCAGCTACTAAGCCAAGCTCAGGCCTGCAACGCTATCTCTCATCTAGGGTGGTACTCCACAAAGAAGAATGGGCCTGCCGTGCCCAACTAATGCCATGCCCTTAGGCGGACTTAGTTGAATTTAGAGGGAAAACAGGCAACAACGGGGAATCGATCAAGGCTGATAACCGATATGAATTACTAACTTTGATAATATATTGTAAAGAGTCGTGTTTCACAAGCTACTCGGTGAGACCTCTTAGTGACCCCACTGTCCACCGACCATTGCAAAAGGTCTCTATCAGGACCTTGCCTCTACTCGAACCGGGCATTACTTCTATCTTTTACTGTCATCGAGGGAGGCCTTCAAATGAAGAATGTTTCCCTTTTTTAAAACAGCTCCTGCAGCAGCGGTGAAAGTCAAATGACTGGCCAATACTTCATCCCTTCTAATAACCAGATAACCTTTTCTCTTCTTAAAATGTCCACCAGCAATTAGCTAATACCCTTTGCCAACAACAAATCTGACCTATCTCTTGCATCACAGTCCAGTCTGAATTAAGAAAATCATACTTCTTACCAAATAACGGGTAAAACGGGTACTAGCAGTACTACAAAGCGGAATACTAGCAGGTTAGATCAATCTTTATTTAGCAGGTACATTTTATTTTATATACTGTCAGTGGAAAGGAAGTACCGGTAAGTAGCCAATTCCACTGTCTTCAACTATCATATTTTTTATTTATAGTATATGATAAATTTACAGTTCAACCATAAAATAGTTGTGTTACCAACCATTGGTAAAAATGTAACAACTAAGTTATACATTAATTCACAATAGATATGAATGATTCAAATATATTATAACATATATATCTTTATATAACAAATGAGTTATTTATAATAGAGGAAGTGAATATAGACGAAGAATATAATGAACAAAATTGAAACATGAACAATTTAACTTGATTGCTTAATGTGGTTTTTTTTTAAGAAAATAAATATTTAGCTCAATATATGTTTTACTCTAATTCCGGTATTCTGCTACCAGATATCAAAGAGTAGCTTAAATTTTTAGTAAAATTTCACTCATGACGATGAATATTGCATTTGCAGTTCGAAGTATAATACAAATATTAAATACTATATATAATTAAAATATTAATAATAATCATAAAAAATCGAAAGCAATTCGAAGATTAACAATAACATTTTAGTAAATAATCATAATAAAATATTACATAATTAAATTTTGGTGCAGTAATATTCAAATAGTCAAAGTTCTTCATGGTTACTCGAATTACCACAAAAATATTTCAGTTTTTATCTTAATATAATTAGGACATAATGATCTTAAAAAAATTATCTTGAAATTTTTATTCAAAGTAAGTGTTCATTCAGAATTTTTGGACATGATGCAGGCAACAGAGTTTGATGGATACAATTAATAACTTACCCAGAAATGTGCATTATAGTTTAGATAAACCTAATTATTTCTAAATATCATTGCGTTATAAAAAATACTTTTTTGGTAAAATTTGATTTTAGATAACATTTTTTCCCTTCTTAAATTCTAACCCTTAAAATTTTGGGATGGGTATGAAACTGACAGCAGTATTACCCGAAAAAACTTTTAGTTGTTTTTAATAAGAAAAAAGAGCTACTTTGCAATACGACGTAAAATTTTCATCTTATGATTAATTCAGAAAGCTTTTGGGTAGGGTATCACACTGGCTGGCAAATAATAGTGAAATTATACAAAAAAATGGAACTTTATATATAACCGCATCACCTGAACATATTTGTGTTGAAATTACAGGAACAGAAAAGAGCATTATGACACCTACTATTACTTCAAAAAATATGTTTTATTACACTAAACGGCTAAGTTGCAGAAGACTGATATTTTGTGAAAAAAACTACTTGAAATTACTTTGTTATGGGAAAGAGTTGACGAAATGTGATTCTAGATCAGTATTATAGATCAAAAAACTAAAAATTCAACCTCTATTAATGGATAACTTTTACTTGTATTTGAACCATATCTATTCAGCTCAGATATATTCACCTCGTGCATAAATACCTATATCGAGGGTCAGGTGGGTATGAAACCCAGGACTACCAGCCCAGAGGCGAGTACGTTAACCACTGAGCTAACCTGGCTCCTCTTTCTGGTGATTAGTTGTGGTGATTATGACACACAATAACCCTTTATTAAAGTTAAGATACACAAGGATATGAATGTGGCCGTAATTATAAAAAGAGAAATTCAGGATGATACTGCCTTAGAGCAAATGCACCACTTCCTCCCAATTTCGTATATGTGACTAAAGGATAGCTTTCTCTTCAACTGCTGAAGCATATTAAAAAAAGACTATACTAGAAAATTTCTGTGGCAAATATTTTACATAAGAACATAAAAGCAATTTTTGTAAGCTTGTTCTATTTGATGATAGAACATTTTTTTTACATCAATCTATATTTCTAGATGTTCTAAATTACTACTACTGCTGTCATAAAAACAGTACCATCTAAGATTACTGCATCTGTTGTAATGTATTCCAAGGAAAATGAAAAAGATATCCACATTAGCTTTAATAAACTGAAAACTCAAGCGCGTCTAAGAATAACAGGAGAATTAAACACTGACCTGACGACCAGAATTGAGAAGTAATTGAACGTCCCCTAGTTTGATATTTTTTTTTAACCAACAGGCAATCTTGAGTCTATTTTGACTGCATTAAATGAAAATACTTTTATTTACAGATAAAATGTTCAAATATGAAAATACCTCTATTACAGATAAAATGTTCAAAAATATAATAGAATGGTGATTAATTGTTTGTCTTACATGTTACCCAATAGAATACTCGCCAGAAATTATTTTACGGGTGGTGTAGAAGTTATCAGAAATGACTACACAAATTAATAGCTTTGTAATTTCAAAAAGAATGCTATTATCTGGTCAAATTTGGTCTGTTCTGACCAAAAGTTGGCCAAAAATAATAATAACCTTATTAAGAATAAAATGTTCTTTTATTAAAATAACATTATTATTTATTAAATTATTAAACATTAACATTATATTTATTAAAATAATAATGAGTTAAAATAACTCATCTGTGTTATACAGGGAAATGAGACACTCAACTGGTTGGAAAAAGCGGCAGTCAAAAATTTTTCTGCAGCCTGGACGCTTTTTGCTAAACACACCCAAGTTTTCCCAAGGATGCAATTCATGAATGGATGAAGAAGGAAGAAGATGAAAGATAACTAAATTAACCGGGTATAATTTATTCTAAAAAGATCATTCTATCTGAACATAAATGTATAAATAATATAATAAATCCCTAAATGAACGATTCAAAATATATGTGGGAAATCTAATAGGACAATGTTAAATATGCTAACAATCCTATTAACTATAACTTATGCTTACTAAAATTAAGATTATACGAACAATGAGTCTGTGTTTGGAAGACGCAGAAAGCTTTGTTCTCATTCTACATGAGTGCGATACTTTATGGCGTTAAAGATGTATGGCAAATTAGAGCTAAAACCAATACTTATGATAGATATTTCTGCATTTACAACTTTCAATTTCAATAGAAAACACAAATTAATGCAAATTTTAGACATAACAAATGAAAGCACAATAGAACAGAGATAGTGGATTTGTATGAGTACATATCTAATGAGGCATAGACTCTCAGTTTAGTAATACTTCTCCAAAGAGTTTAGCTATAGTCATGATGAAATAAATCCAAAACTATATTGATTGTGAAAGAGTTTGATATTATTCATACTTAGAATAAGTGAAAAAAATCAATATTGGAATTTCATGAATGTATATGCTTTCCTATATTCTAACGAAAAAAAAATTGTTTTTCCACCAAGATATCTAAATCAGGGTTTCCCAAACTTCAAAGCAACATGGAGCCCCTGAGAAGGATAAACGTTTTACATGGAGTACTAAAATGATAATACCTAAAATAAATAAGAAAAAATATAAATAAGACAAAACAAATAAGAAAAAATATTTTAACACTAACTTTAAATAGGATCAATAATTAAACATCTGTAAGATGTAATTTTTCTATGTAAAGCATTTAAATCCAGAGCCCTACAGCCTCACTCACAGTGCCATACGGCTCGGAGGTACCAACTAAGGGGAACCCTGATCTAAGTGAATATCTGTAATTTCTTAACATACACAAACTCATTGAAGTATATATTCTCAATTTATTATATATGGCTATTAGTTAGAAGCACAAACATGTTATGATTGATTCGTGACATATAGTCACAGTATTTAAACATAGATTTTTTGGACCACTACATTTATTGAAAGCGTGATTCTTTTCATTCATGTTCCATTTTTTATCAGCTTTTCCTGTAGTTACATGATGAATGGTTATAAGAAATGAAAAATAGTTCTAGATTGTGAACAATTTACTAACTTAAGCCCGCTGAATTCATTAATAATTACGCTTATCTGCATCTGATTCAGTGGGTTCTGTACAATTTATTGTGAACATTCCATGTCTTGCAATTTCACAAACTTTATTGCGATTTAAGGATAGTTAAATCTTAGTATAGTAAATAACCACTTCATTGTTGGAATATACTTTATCTGTCTTTATGTCAAAAAGGGTATGATTTCCAACATGGTATTCTGTTTAATGAAAAAAACAGGAGTGGCTTGCACTCAATTTTGCTATAAGAAACATAACATCAAACTCATTAGCAAGCAACCGAGAAAATGTTATATTATAATGTGGTATATATACATATTAATAAAGAATGCTTCATTGCTGTACATGTAGCTATGTATAAGCATTTTATGATCTACATAAAATCGAGATCATTGATCACCCTGACATTAAAGTCACTATATTAAGGGTCTGAATCTCATCAAACTAGCAAGTTCCATGACAATACTTGTTATATTTTACATCCCATTGTTCTAACTAAATTCGAATTCAGATATTGAGTTCGTTAATGCTCTCATAAACGTCCTTACAGTAGTATCCCTCACTTCTATAGTTTTATATATAGGATTTAATCAAAATCATTACCCTTTCCTTATCTAGCCTTCAGATACAATGTGATTTCTATTCACTTGGGAGCCCTCTGTTTTTTTTTTATTTTGTATTTATTTCAGCATGTTCCACTGTGTATTACATGCATCAGCCTCAAATTGTACGCAATACTTCTTTCATTAGCACTACAAAATACTTATTTTAACTTATTTTACATTCATTCATAATTCAACAATTATGTTTTCTTAATAACAACATATTTTTCTTAACTATCTATGATGTACAAAAATTTTATAAATTCCTTATAATAACCTTTTTTAATTAATGAGGAAGGCCTAACGGGCCACTCCTCTCCATACACCAAGACCTTACGTATGAGAGCCAGTCTTTGTGGTTCCCTGAAACAGCAATCGTACACCAAGTGTCTAGGAGATTGGGGTGTCTCCGCGTTACATGGGCATGATGGACTAGGAGCTAGTTTCAACCTGCTCAGGTATTCTTTAAATGGCCCATGTCCTGTCATGTATTGGGATAGTTTATGTAAAATAATCTACGATTATTGCTATGTAAGCAATATTGATGATTCACGGTCTTCTTTTTTATACTTCATCTCTCTTACAGGTTCCTCATTTTGTAAAATTAACAAAAAAAATTAATCATTTTTCGTGTAAATGTTTATGTGGCAGATGATGTTAGCGTTTCGGTAATTGTAGTAGTAGAGATAGAAGGCATAAATCTTCTTATATATCACACACCAATACACATAATATCGATTATATCACGGCAGCAATAATAATTTTGAAAACAAAAAGTAATTATTTCATATTAACTCACCGTTTTTTTAACGAAATAATCTCTTACAGCAGATCATTTTTTTTTATCTAGTGTTTCTTGGCTTTTTCAATTTAATCATTAACCTAAGAAACTTCCAAGAGTATGTCCATAATTTTGATAGCTTTAGGTTAATTTTTTTCTCCTTCATTAAGGTATAAGGAAAGTTTGTAGTGGATTTCTCCTGAATCTTATTAATAATTAACTTTTCACCTACTTTCAACAATTTGGTTAAAGAGAGAAAAGGGCTGCAATTAATCATTTTCTAATAATATGTACTCTGCATAATCTGGCCTACCATAATTATAGTAATAGTCATAATTATAAAGACTATTCAGCAGGACATCCACAAATAATCACTCCAGAAAAGCTATAGCAGACCTTCTAGAAACACCATTTAGTGTTCACAATCTAACTCGTGTGACCAATACCTACACTAAATTTTCCTGTAATATTTTAACTTGTTCCATACTTTGTAGATTAATATATCTATATATCCACTTGAAGGTATCTATCGATCAGTTAAGACGTCTATAAGTTTAGCTGAGGTGTTCTTTTAAGACATATTGTTTTTATCTTGTCACTAAAATGTCAGAAGAATATATTAGCTTACTGTGTCTAAGTTACATATATGTCAAACTATTATTGTTTCGTCCAATTTTCAACAGAGTCCCGTTATTGTCAAATTCTATAGTTTTGCCACATCATGAGTCATTGGATCCCCTTCCAAGACCTGCCAAACAACTTGATTTTAATATAGGGTTTTCTAATCATAATAACGTGGGCATACTAGTACCGTTAATATAAATAAAAAAAATTCCATAAAATTTATATTGGCCAAACTGGTAAGTCATTAAAGACACGTGTAAAACAACACCAATAAACGTAAGTAGACAGGAAAAAAGTAGTGCCTTATTCTTGCATATAAAAAATGAAAATCATCACATTGATTGGACAGGAGCTAAATTTATTACCTATGAAAAATCAATGTTGTTAAGAAATATTATTGAATCGTCTCTAATTAAATTTAATAGATCTAATATTATAAACATTAGTAACGGTCTCTTCAAACTTGATACTTTCGTCACAAGGGCAATAGCCTCTTCAAAGAGGGTTGACAGCTAGCGGATAGTTTTTTACTTTTTCTTATTGTACTCCTTTGTTTCCCCAAACATCCCTTTCTGGATATTAGTCCTTTCCTGCGCTTTCACCCTTTTAAAATATCACTCTTCCTTCCCACTTTTCTCAAGCCCCTCACCAGATGTTTTCTGCATTTAATGTTTCAGTTGGCTTTTTGACTCTGACAAAGACCGCTTGTTACGGTTGAAAGATCTCAGTCTTGTTTTCCGATTTGATATTGTGGTTTGATCATATATATATATATATTCACCAGCATAGGTTTCCATATATATGAAAATATGTACATCAGACTATAGGTGTAGCAAACAAAAGTACAATTACTATGAAAGAAGCAGCATATCTATTGCGTAATTTATGGGCATGCTGATCTCATGTTTAATGTTTCAGAGTTTGTTGCCAGTAAGAATTAAATTTTATAGCTGAATCTAACTTACACTTTCTCTGCTTGAGTGTAGTTAGTTACATTGGCTGGAGAGTTGTATGCTGTTCCCCAGTCAAGGCGGCCGGCCATTCCCGCCACCTAATCACTTTTAAGGCCCATTTAATTCCAATAGGAAAAAACTCCAGGTGCAGTTACAAGGGAATCTCAAATTAATTGCCAGCCTCGGGGGGAATGTGAGAAATCTAAATAATATTTGGTGTGTGTTAATTAGAGCGGTCACACCAAGAGGCGATAAAGAGTGCCTCTTGCCCGGGGTGCTTCGCTTTCAATTAGGCAGAGCGCGTCCATTTTGGCCGCTACAAAAACCTTCTGACCACTCCTTGCTTCCGACCCTCAACTATTTCAACTTACTACTTATAACAGTTTACCTAAGATATTTCATTTTCTTGAGTATTAAGTAAAAACAAGCAAATAAAAGTGGGTAACACAATCTAAAAAAATGGTACATTTATATGTTGGACTCACCCATGTAAGCACTTGTTTATATATATATATATTTGTAAAAGTTGGGAGCAGTCCTTCTTCAATACATGCTTTTAAAAACTGGATGTCTGTTTCCACTTGATTTAATTTTGTCTTATATTTTTCCAAAATACGAAATTTTTTCTTTAACTCAGAACTCAATTTAAAAATTAATTCACCATAATTACTTGTTTTATTATTGAACATGTTTCGGTGTACGTTCACCATCTTCAGCAAACACACGATTAATTATAATTACCTTAACAAATGAATCTAATAGTTAAATTACATTTCAAAAACAATGAGTGAACAAGTTAACTAAGGTTACACTGACAGGTTAGGGGTTGTCAGTGTTGGCAAAACTAGCCCTAGGTTTCCAAACAAGCGCAACTGGTTGGCAAAATTACCTTTTTGAATGAACTCCTAGAATGAGCTCCTAGAATGAACGATCAAAAAGGTAATTTTGCCAACCAGTTGCGCTTGTTTGGAAACCTAGGGCTAGTTTTGCCAACACTGACAACCCCTAACCTGTCAGTGTAACCTTAGTTAACTTGTTCACTCATTGTTTTTGAAATGTAATTTAACTATTAGATTCATTTGTTAAGGTAATTATAATTAATCGTGTGTTTGCTGAAGATGGTGAACGTACACCGAAACATGTTCAATAATAAAACAAGTAATTATGGTGAATTAATTTTTAAATTGAGTTCTGAGTTAAAGAAAAAATTTCGTATTTTGGAAAAATATAAGACAAAATTAAATCAAGTGGAAACAGACATCCAGTTTTTAAAAGCATATATATATATATATATATATATATATATATATATATATGTATATATATATCAAATGAAAATACTAAACAGTCGAAACCGGACGGATAAATAAATGAAAAAGACAACACATAGAAGAAACGAAAAAACTTACTGGATCGATATTTTGAACTGAAGTTCGTAGTCAAGAAGAGAGTAGAAGGGAAGAAGAAGAGGTACGTACGTTCATGTGTACCAGTGGAATGTGACTCATTCCATCTGCATGCCACTGGTACACGTGAACGCACGTACCTTTTCTTCTTCCCTTCTACTCTCTTCTTGACGACGAACTTCAGTTCAAAATATCGATCCAGTAAGTTTTCTCGTTTCTTCTATGTGTTGTCTTTTTCATTTATATATATAATAAACTCTTTGCTCTTCGCTCTTCACACCTCCTGATGACGACGATGTGAGTTATGTCTGTGTCTTTCTGTGTGTTTCCTTCGTTTTGAATTTATTTTATTTAAAAAAGTCCGCTGGACCGTTTCTTGTTATTGGTATATATATATATATATATATATATATATATATATATATATATATATATATATATTTATAGATGAGCATATGCTTATATACACGAGTATATGAACCTAATAAAATAACTATTTAAAATAAAAGGAATTAATATTCACTTTTCATTTAAATATTATAGGGAGAATTTAGTGAAGCAATTCTAATAGGACCTTCAGAATTAATCAGTTGATACTGCGTTCAAAAGTTCTCTATTTAATAGAATGCTTCAAGTTCTTAATTGAGATTTATAAATAGACCAAGAATTTATATACCTCAGATAGGAATTTTAATTTACCATTTAATACTGTTAACCACTTCCAAGTAAACAGAGAACTAATGTGCTGCTATAGCGATGTATTCATTAATTTCTAATTCACTTAAAGTGTAATTGTTAACATGTTTTAAAATTTACATCAAAAATTCCAATACAAATGTTTCAATTTTTATGTCAAATTTTCTCATGATGTTCTAAATATTATATATATATATATATATATAATATGTGTTTATAATATATAATATAATACATATATATATATGAACCACAGGTAGTTTTGACCGACCCTGTCACCATGCATACCTTAGCTTTACTTCCTAAGCACAGGTGTATTTACAAATACACACAGTATTTGCGTAGACACCGTTGAAATATTTTATTGTAACTTCAGTGTATCAACCAAAATTTATTTATCTTAACCTGATGATGGCGAATGACAGCCGAAAGCTCGTATGTATTGTTTATTTAGTTCGTTATTTTCATGATTAAAACGGCATTTTAAAGAAAGTGGTTTATTCAAGTGTTTTCGTGTTTGACCTAAAGTTTATTGTGTGTGTTAATGTCTTTTGCTAACCTTCTTTGGAAGCTACCAGAGTCTCACCGCAAAGTGATACGAAAACTAGTGAGTGTCAACAAGAAACTGGTCAATGCAGAAGCTGCTGCTTATTTTAATAACATATGCTTAAGGAAGACCTGCTGCCATTGTACACAAATATATATATATATATAATTTGTATTTTTATTATATGTTGGCTATTATTATTATTAATTATATCTATTAATAGATATCATTATAGGATATAGTAATAGGATAGGAATTGTTTGCTTTTATTTAAGTAATTTTGCATCCAACACATTTGAAAAAAATATCTATTCCTTACATGTATATTTTAAAACAAATATGGATGTTGGGCACACATTAGATGGTTGTTCAGCGCACATTACACCAGTATTAGTTATGGTTATGAAAACCAACTAAATTGAACAATGATAGTACTCCATTAGAATTATACGTCATATACATACTTTACTATACATTCTGAAGAAAAAGTCAAAGTTGTATCAAAGCCATCCAACAATTGTTAGAGTAAGCTTGACTGTACGTCTTTTCTTTTCTTTTTTTTTTTTTTTGACGGTATATTTGCAGAACTGCTATCTCTCTGCCTCAAAGGGAAGTTTTTATTGCAAATTCATTCTTGCAAATAGATGATTTATGACATCCAAAATTATTTATTTACAAAGTAATATAATTTATAATTTAAATCATTGCGCCGTTAACAATATGTTCCTTCGCATGGAATACTGTTTCCAACAGAAATTAAGTAACAGTAGGTGCAAATAACAAAGTTAGAAGTTTATAATGAGGTGAAAGGTGTTTCTTCTGAACAAGATATGCTTGGTTCAGGTAATAGTGGCAGTCTGTGCACGCTGCAGACTTAACCGTCTTACTTTATTGTGAATAATGGTTATTTCTTTGATGTTATTTCAATGGTTCTTATATGATATTCTTCCCTTCTCCAACGGCAAAGCAAACTCTTAATATTTTGGCAGTGACAAAAATATAAACTGTGGAAAAAAATTGTAAAAGCTTTTATGATAGGAATTGACTTTTATAAATATAAAAATGACTTTTATATTTATAAAAGCAAGACAAAAAGAGTTGGTTACAAATAATCAGTAAAATTTATGAATTCTAGTTTGTGTTCAAAAGTAAGAAGTTTTTTTTTATTGTTTAAACCAATTCCTTAACGGGAAATAACATCAGCAGTTTACCGGCTTTTTGTTTGATCAGTGATTCTACAGATTCAACATTGGGAGTCCTAAATTTTGCCCAACTCAAGTGAATTTAGAGTAGGGATCAGAATTGTACATTGGTAGTCCTAAATTTTGCCCAACTCAAGTGAATTTAGAGTAGGGATCTTAAACAAGTACCTGACATCAAACCGGCTCGAGACCGACAGGCTTGAGTGTACGACGTACTCAGATTTATTCACCTTCCGCGTAATAAATCGAGGGCCAGGTGGGGATCGAACCCAGGACTACCAGTCGAGAGGCGAATAATTGGTTAACCAATGAGCTAACCTGATCCCAATCGAGTAGTTACATTCGACAAGGTAAATGGGCATATATTGCATACAAATAAAGTATTAGTAATTGTTGGGTATGTTAAATAGACTAATTTGATAATTCCATTGACTGTGGAGTACAAAACACTTTTCTGTACATGTACAGAAATACATTCTGGCAGGTCTGTTTAACCAACCGGATTTCATAAAGTTAAAACAAACTATCGTCTGGTGTACTAACGTAATTACATTTTACGTATAGGAGAAGTAAATTTTTCAATGAATGCGGTGGAAAGTTATATTCTTGTTCCTAAAGCTAAATTTTTTATGAAGGAGAAGAAAACACTATGGCTCGGTAAGTATAAATCCTCCTGTAGAGTAGTCATTCCTGAGCCGGATGACAGGCACTCCTTAGTAAGTCCTGCTCAAATAATCTTGGGAGGCAAAAACCGATGCATACTCAACCATGAAAGAAGGCAAACCCATGAAAAACGGATGGTCAAAACAAATAAACCACACTTTGACACCCTACAACAGTACATTTGAAATGTATGACCTCTATATATTTGTACAGGTATCAAATTTCAAGAGCAAAAATTAAAAAAAATATATTTAACGTATTTTTTTTAAAATATTTATTGCTATAATTTGTATTTCAGTGTACGGAAATAATTCTACTTCTCTTTACAAACAGTTTCAATCTTCTTGCATGAGATGATTGACTTACATTGGTCTAGTGTATATTAAACCTATTTAGAATTAGAATAAACAATTAGAGAATATAATAGCAATTGATATGGAACTCTGCAAAGAATGAGAGTTGTTCGTAAATTCGTGAAGAAATTGTAAAGTAATTGTGATTGAGAAGGGTAAATAAAGGGAGATGAAGTAGAAGGATGGTATGAGAAAGGTAAAAACAGTTAAAGAGAAACGGAAGCATGATTTCAGCTGAAAAAATATGCAACCATCTTCAGACAAAATTTTTGCAATTAATTAATTCGCTAAATGTGCATTTTTATTTCTGATTATGATTATTTCATATAGTGCTTTTATTCAAACGTTTCTTTAAATTTGTTTTGATAGTATAACAAGAAACCTTTCTCAGTAAAGTACAACTGTTATTAAATGTTTTTTACTTTGCTATATGTAAAGTATAGCAATCGTGAAAAAAATTGATCTCGAAATATTTGACGTATTTACATGTTTTAAGGTACCCAAAGTTGTTTTATTTGATATATCTGAGTGTGAGGATGTCTGTGGGTGTATATTTGGTAGTGTATCCAAAAGTTTGTGTACACATAACAGAATCTTTGATAAATCAAATTAATACGTTTTACAAAATGAGCCTCATAGTGTATATGTGGCCCTATTTTTGGGAGTAGTTATTCATGATGGGAAAGCCACATGATTATTCCAAAATGTATTTACAGACAACCATTTTTTTTCTCCTAAACTATGAAATCTAGAGTAATGAATTTTTTTTGTATTATTATGCAATGAACAAAAGCAATAACTAAAAAAATTCTAAGATGGTTAACAAATTTAAATGTTTTTTTTGTCAATAAATAATCAAATTTTGACCTATAATTGAATCTAAATGCTTGTTAGCAGATTTGTTGAAAATACAATACTTTAAAAAATATGTGTTAGTAAAATAAATATATACATACATGTTTAAGTCATAAAAAAAAAGAAATTTTTCCATAACTAATAATAAAGACAAATAAATACTTAACTAAATTAATAAACAACAATTATAAAATAAAAAAAAAAAGAAAACAGGAAGAATAAAAATCTGGAGTAGCCTACACTCAACTTTACTAATGTAAACATAATATCATATATCTTTGGTATATAATTAATAATGTTCCATTTAGGTATAATATAAATGTCCATATGGGAGATGTTTATTACTCATTCATTCCTGAGGGTAGTACAGATAGTGATTGATCTACTTATCAATATATATGATTATTTTTGTACATCACACCACTGACGTATTGTACCAACAGCAAGTGTATTTCTTATATAGTTTACCTAACCTCCTTCAGATCAGGTATATTTAAGAAAAATTTTCCAATTTAAAACTTCACAATATTCCTATTACATCTGAAAAATGTCAGAAAAATCTAAGAAAATATCTTGTTTTAAGATAATTTTTAATTTAAGATGTAGGATTATTGCATTTATTATTCATTACTGAATATTTTCAATTTTGAGTTCTTTTTTAAATTTTTTTTTTTTTTTTTAAATTATTATACTGGGAATTTTATTGCAATTCAAGTGTTTAATACAAAATCACTATTTTTTTCCCTTTGTGAACAAATCATATTTTCCAATTTACTATGAGCGAGGGTTATTTTTTTCCTGCGTGCTGTACTCTGCTATAAGGTTGAAGTGAATGTATATTCAGAAAAAATATATTAGTAATTAGCCAGTTTTACATACTCAAATCAAGGTAAAATCCGGCTATTCAGAATAATTTAAAACTTATATAGCTGGAAGCTTAAACTTTTTAAAAATAATAGATATGGTCTAACTAGACCAGAATAGTGAGAAAACTGGATATTTATCGATAAACATAACTTCTCTTTCTTGAGGAAAGGGTCCATTCCTCAGACAACAATATTACCTGAAGATACAACGATTCGTAAACACGAAATAATTTACAACTTATATTAAATTTTGTTCAAGAGTGCAATATATAGATTGATTCAAGTATTTTGTGTGACAAATCCACCATACCATGAAAAGCAACAGAAATTTATGTTTATTGGCGGTTATTTATTACAATTAAAAATATTTTTTCTCTTGTCAATAAACTATTTCAATTTTTCCGTTATAAACAATATTTTATTTCAGTGGATTCATTCAAAAAATCTCTATGTTGATATAAACAATGTAAATAAATATCAATAAATTCCACAAGTATAGCAGGTGATCCGTTAGTCTAGGATGAACAATTACCTAACACATTCACTCTATGATGATTTTTTTTTTCTTTATAAATTGCTATTTTTTTCCTTTTATGAGCAAAATGTCTTGGTGTTTTAACGAGAAGTTTAGCGGTAAAAACATTTTTTAAAAACAGAAAATGTATTGTATCGCCCGTTTGGTGAATTAGGTTTGACAAAATTTCTCTCAACTCCTTCTCCGCATAACATTCAATTTTTAGATACAATTTCATTATGATCTGTCAAACTGTGTGGCTTTTATCGCTCTCACAAACTTTCAGATGGAATTATACGTCAAAATTTTTATATTTTTGAAGAAAAAAAATTTCAGGATGTTTTAAAATTTGAATATATTTTTCATTTATTGCATTTACACCCCAAAGATATGCCAAAATTTTAAAACGAAGAAAAATGTAGTCAAAAAACAGATTTTTGGCAAAAAAAAGTGACATTCCCATCATACATAACTGCTTCCAAACAATAGGACTCATCTACACTATAAGGGCAAGTTTTTTGCAAAATATCAATTTGGTCCATCAAAGATTTTGGACCGTAGCCTGTCCACAAGCATTGGATAAACATTCATCCACCCACCCACCCATACACACACACAAACACACACAGAAATTATCTAAAAACTTCATAAAACGACTTCTGGGTCCTCAAAACATCTAATTTCGTCAAAATCTGGAGATCAAATTTTTTCATGATCAATCTGCTTTATTTATAGTAAAGTAAAAAATAAATGTATGGTAAAAAAATTATCATTTTTTGAAAAATAATGTATCTTAAAAATTTTAATATGAATAAAAAATATTATTAATCTATAAAAAACAAGGTAAATTTATTCATATGTAACAATAAATATAAAATAAATTAACAAATAAAATATAATATAACATAAATAAATTGATAAATAAAAATTAAAATAAAATATTTAAGGTTTTTCTCATTTGTTATGGCTCTGAGCAACCACATGTGTGCATTCAATCCTTCATAGGCTCTTCATTTAATACAACGGAGCTATCTCCATTTTTTCAGTTAAAAAAAATTTTGAATCCATCTCTGATATCAATTGAATATCTATCCATTCAATATCTATATTGAATCCACCTCTGATATCAATTGAATATCCATCCATTCAATATCAATATTGAATCCACCTCTGATATCAATTGAATATCCATCCATTCAATATCAATATTGAATCCACCTCTGATATCAATTGAATATCCATCCATTCAATATAAATATTGAATCCACCTCTGATATCAATTGAATATCCATCCATTCAATATCAATATTAAAACCACCTCTGATATCAATTGAATATCTATCCATTCAATATCAATATTGAATCCACCTCTGATATCAATTGAATATCCATCCATTCAATATCAATATTGAATCCACCTCTGATATCAATTGAATATCCATCCATTCAATATCAATATTGAATCCACCTCTGATATCAATTGAATATCCATCCATTCAATATCAATATTGAATCCACCTCTGATATCAATTGAATATCCATCCATTCAATATAAATATTGAATCCACCTCTGATATCAATTGAATATCCATCCATTCAATATCAATATTAAAACCACCTCTGATATCAATTGAATATCTATCCATTCAATATCAATATTGAATCCACCTCTGATATCAATTGAATATCCATCCATTCAATATCAATATTGAATCCACCTCTGATATCAATTGAATATCCATTCATTCAATATCAATATTGAATCCATCTCTGATATCAATGGAATATCCATTCATTCAATATCAATATTGAACCCACCTCTGATATCAATTGAATATCCATCCATTCAATATCAATATTGAATCCACCTCTGATATCAATTGAATATCCATCCATTCAATATCAATATTGAATCCACCTCTGATATCAATTGAATATCCATCCATTCAATATCTATATTGAATCCATCTCTGATATCAATCGAACATCAATCCATTGAATATCAATATTAAATCAACTAGATATCAATAAGAAATTTAAACATTCTACCATTGCTAGGTGTGCAAAAATATTTTGTAAATTTAAAAAAGTACTACAGTGAACCCTTGGGAATAGGAATTACGTTAAAAAACTGTATTCATATATTACTACATTAATCTATTTTTGCTTTCAATTCCATAATGATTTGTCAATATCCAGTATCGCGTTTAAAAACATTCAACTTTAAGCTCCAGTCAAATTTTTATATCAAACTAATCAGTTGTGTTACTAAAATAATAGTTTTTGCCAACATGTGCAAATTTCAATAATTAAAATAGTATAATTGAAATTGTAAACATAAAACCATAAATTTAGACTTACAGTTCAAGAACAAAATTGGAATATAAACTTATAAAATGGGTGATATATACAAGTTTACTTAAGAACTTTAATCCATATCTTAATTTAAAGGGCTGTTTTTACCATAATTTATCTCCTACATGAAATATAATGGTATGAAAATATTGCAAGTGGTTCATTCATTCAATTAAGAGTCTTCACAGAAATAAAAATTTGGAAGTCACCTTAGTCCAATAAATAGTTTTTGCGGGTGTGTGTAGGTTTTTGTTTATGGGTAGAATATAACAAAACAAAAAGATTTGTTGCTACCAAATTTCATGTTTAATTTACTGCTAGCCCTGAGGCAGAACAGTAAGCTCACCACCGAAGTATCAGTTGTTTTAAGATATACTTTATGCAAAATAATTTGTTTCTTAACTATTTGGCAGGAGTCAATTTAATCAATTTTTAATCCTTGTTGATTTGGAACTTTAATTGATATTTACTAGTTATATTGTGTGATTGGAGTAAAAATTGTTGTTCAAGAGCAAAAAGTTAGAAACGAGTTCTTTAATAACAATAACTTAACTTTCAAATAGATTCAATTGTTTACAGAATTAATTCAATATCATTTCTGAAAAAAATATATTTATAACAAGGGAAATAAATTCAATACGATTATTAAATAACTTCTTTTATGTGCAATTGAAGTCATAAAATCTTCTTTAAAGTAATATATGCAGTGATTAATTTTTTCAAGTTTGGTATTGTAGAAGTAATTAAATAATTATAACATTTTTAATCCTATTAAATAAGTATTTATATCTGGATTGTGACCTTTGTATTTTAAATTTTCTTTTTGAGGTAGAATAGATATTATTTAATAAGTATATTATCTAAAATATGTTACAAAATTAGAAAGGATTTCTGACTAATAGCATATAAAATATATTCTATTATGTATATTAGTTGAATTGTTGTAGCATCACTTCAAAATAACTTTTGTTTAACAAATATATACATAACAATACAATGTATAACCATTAAAAGGAAAACCAATGTTGAAGTAAATTTCGCTCATGGAATAGAAAGGATTGGAAGAGATTGAAAGATATTGTTGTTGGAATAAGAGTTTTCTGGTTGATTGTGTTAAAAAGAGATTGAGCCTGGTTTGGGAAAGAGGCAAATCCTAGCTGGGATCCTAATGGCAAGATTCTAAAGAAACGAGGACAAGCGTTTCGTTTGAGCTAATCCTGTATTAGTAGTTGGGGAGGGCAGGCTGCCCGAAACGAATAACCGACAAGAAGGGACTTCGATTAGCCTCTTACTGCACTAGACTTACAACTTAATTACTCTCCTCCCGTCCTTTATTTGCCCTTTGAGGAAATCAGGCACAACCTTTGCAAGAGAATGTAGCTTTAGCTAATTCTTAAATTAACCTCCTAACTAACTTCTCAATATACTTCAACAAATTAAATTAGTAAGAAATATAAATAATATAAACAAGTCAAATATAATAACTAACTGCATTTAATTTAAAATTTAGAGTAAAATTCAATTGAACATGGTTTGATTTATACAATAACTAATTTTCATTCTACTATTTTAGTATATCTAGGACGGCCAGTATCACAACTTGTCAATACACGGGATCATCCCCATTAGTGGTTTGACGTAATTATGTGCTCTGAGGTTTGAAGCAATTGGTTGGCGCAATGTGATCTAACTTCTTAAAAAACTGTGTTTAATTTATTATCTGTATCTTCCAATCAACCCACGATATCACTTTGACACTAAAAATATACCAAAGAGCTCAGTAGACAGAAGATTAAGCTGCTCTGCCAGCTGCTAATATACTCTGAGACTATTGGGGAAAAAGAACTAACCTAGTAAGAAGACGTACAAATGGCGATCCCGACAAGATGTACTGAAACTTTCCATCAAAGCTTATATCCATTCAGGAATGAAATGCAATCGACTGTATTCTAGCCATGAATGGAGTTGTCTAACACTGCTTTTAGTGGCATTCTAAATAAGTTCAACATGTTTAAAATAAAATAACTGGTCGTTCACCTTCAGTACAGTTTGTAGATTTGGAATTGCAGGCCGGGGTAGAAGTTTTAGAAATTCGTCATGAACTGAACTCTGTCTGACTATCTGAAAATTGATAAAGATGTATAAACTCCTATCGATGGCATAATATACCTGCAGTTGAAGGATTAAAATCACAGGCTACCACTACTATGGAAGGAACATGATCGATGAGAAGCATAGAATGGAAGCAATTACAACCACGGGGAAAGGTTGACCAACAAAACCTCAACATAACTCTCTTACAGATTTTGCTGGGATAATGCTGAATCTTAACACACAGGAACCTGATTATGAAATGAGAAAATTGTTTTGGAAACAGTGGCAGTGTCGCATCGCTCAGAGACTTGTTGCGCCTTTATGGGAACAGTAATGGCATGGTTGCAAACCATTATGCTGCAGCAGGCGCTCAATGCAGAGAATACTAAATAGCTGCTCCTGTAGGATTGATTTTCATTAATTTCTACTACCAAATTTGATCAATATTGCTAGAGTTAAAACACTTAGCTCTTTAAAGAAAAGCCTTTAGTGTTGTAATTCCTGAGGATTGGGGATCAGTAGTAATCGTGGTGTCGAGTAATGAAGAAACTAATCTAAAGCCTGTGAGCAGATACCGTCAACAGACTTACAAAATACTTCACAGAGGAATGAATTAATTTTTTTAATCGTGTCTCATTGTCAATATCTGGAGAGAGCGGTTACCCTAGAGAAACAGAGATCAGAATAAGCACAATTACTGCGTACCTTACCGTTCAGCATGGCCAAAAGAATCATTTTTCATAAACAAAGAAACATGTTAAAAGAATATATAAGCATATAGAGGAAGGGATGGTGTGAAAGGTCATTTGGTCAATTTAATGTTCTCTTCTTTACTAAAAAAGGCAAATGTAGAGTTTTTGTGTTCAAACCGGCCTTGATTTCCGGTGCAAATATTTGCAGCAATTCTAATTTTGACTGGTTTTCTTTCTTGTAGTGAAGAAATAACTTTCCAACATCTATTGAGGTGCTCTTCTCTCGTAAATATGATTTTTTAATGTTTACGTCACTGTTTGGTCGAAGAGATCAAATGTTTATGGGCTTGGTAGTAAATGAATCCCAGATTCTACTAGTATGGCGTAGAGTAAAAAAAAAATTAGAATAATCAGCAATTTAGTTCCAGCTGTTGAACTGCTCTAAGACATAAGAACGTGAAAAAATCATTCAACAGACCAAGAAACCATGAATTACCTCTTCTTGCAAAAAAAGGAATACCCAATAAACCAAAGTATAGCACAGTTCTCAATGACTGTTTAGTCAAATGTATTTGTATTAAGAGTTTTTTACCAACTCCTGACATCTTCATCTCATGAGACTGAGAGCCTCATCTCATATCATATCTCACAGTCCCTTAACATCTCTTGTTCATAAAAAAAGAAATGTTCATAACAATATTTTTATACTCATTTCAGGAAAATCTACGGTAGCTGTTATATTTATAGCATAAACTTTCGGATTTCATGTAACCATAATAATAAATCTTGAATTGAAACCTCTTCAACCTACATTTTCAATGAACAATTTTAGATATACAAAATTCAGGTAACATTTCTATTGTTATAAAAGGCAAGTTGTATAACAGTCCTTTTTCATGTTATTAGTACATATATATATAAAGTGTACATTGCTGAAACATGGAAACGACCATTAGTAAGTAATAGACTGCAATAAATGAATGATTTAGACAACAGAAAGGAAAACAGGATCAGGCCGTAAGTTTTGTCGATATGAATCATTGTTGAAGATGAAGAGGCAATACTAGACGCGTGGCTATTGATGGAAAGTGTTTGTGCTGATGAGGTGATTGATATGGGACACTAAGCTCCACTTGGCTGCAAGACGAATGAAGCCAGGTAAGCAGCGATAATAGAGGGAACAGCGGTCATCTGTCTACCCCATACACATCCAATGTCCTCTCCTACAAAATTTCCTCCAACATTTCTTCTTCCTTTAAGGATTTATAAAACACTGAAACTTACAGAATGAAAATATAACAATAAATCTACATATATGATACTTTTGATCTCTTTTATCAACTTTAAGAACATGTTCTCTATGATTCAACATTCCTATTTCACTTCTCAGATACAAAACTATTTCAAATCAACAATACTAAAATATATCATTATAATTAATCATAAAGTAAAAACCTTCAAAGTACAACTATTCGTCTTGAAACGCAAGACAGCATCCAGATCATGAAGATTAACAAAAGAGAGGAGGTGGTTGGATAATTGAGCTTTAAACGTCATACATATTTGGGATAATATACGTCAATTCACTGTTTCATTTCAAACATAATGTTTGATAACATTACATTCTGTAACTGGAATCAAGTTACATTAAAAGATTATTTAAAAGAATGTCATTAATAAATCTACGGGTTCTGAATACTGTGAAGAATATTGTACAATTTCAAATTGACCTAAATGTACTAAGAGTAACCCGTGGGTGATTACCTTATCACAGTAATAAGTCTGTTTCGCTTCAGCTAAAAATACAGTGATAAGGTTTTCTGTGAGATAATTTTTACGAGTTATTACCTTTATGAGTTAGTTTCACATGAGACAGTAATTAGAATTAATCTAGTTTCCTTTTTCTCTTTGTTCCTGTGTTTGCATGGAATTTTTTATGCCATGTTCGTAGACTGAAATAATAAACTGATAAGTTAGTCGCTTAGTATAACTAGGGTACACTCTGAGAACAGATATTTTTTATATTATATGAATTACAGGTGTCAATAATTTTAATTAATATAATGGTGTCATGAATTATTTTTAAAAGAAAAGTGAGGAAGTTTCTAATAAATTCAAATAAAAAAATGTATAAACTGGTTCTAAGCATGTTTTTTTTTTGTTTTCTAATGTACTATTATATTCATAACTAAATATGGTTAAATAAACATAGATTTTGTACTTCAATAGGAGTGTAGGTTAATCGGCTCATAGTTCAGAAATACTGAGCATTCCTAGCTCAATTTATTTTGTACAATTTTATTTAAAAATGTGAAATCCATTCGATTAATGAATACCTGAAAGGTAGTTTAGGACAATATACATATTTAACTCCAAATAATATGTACATTATTGCGAGAGTACAATGTAAGATGTGCAAGTAAAGAGCCTACATAATTCTTTTTGCTTATACTAATTCATATCAATTTAATAATCCATTCTTTTTCACAATACCAAAATTACAAAATATCAACATGAGCTATCACTTAAATGATTTCGAACATTAAATTACTGTATTGTAATATCTCCTTATGTTAATATTACGTATTATATCTCTTTAGTTTCATAAAATTACTTTTTATCTTACTTCTCCCTGTTCTAACACAATTTATCTAAATTTTATATATCTGTGTCAATTATAATCTTTATAAAGTCATTACTATACCATTACTTATGTTCTTTTATAATACATAAAGAACAATGTGTTATATATATATATATATATATATATATATATATATATATATATATATATTATTAAAATTGGCAGCAGCTTCTGCGTTGACCAATTTATGGCTGATTTTTTCTAGTTTTCTCACTAGTTTACGGTAACTCTCGGGTATTTTCCAGAGGAGTTCTGGTAACGACATGAAGGTAAACACTAAACACTTTAAAACTTTATTCTAACACTCTAATTTACGACTTAATCTAACACACAAGCTTTCGGCATACATTAGCCAACTTAGAGTTGTTATTCGGAAACATGAAGAGTCTACTGTCGCTAGAACAAACCGGAAGCTGGTCAAACTCAATGGTGGCCGCCTTAAGAAGCCTTGCCCGACACAAACGTTTATTAACCTCTCCAAGAGAACCCTTACCTCAGATGAAGAAGAGGTACTTAATTTTGGACTCAACTGTCACTTCATCTTTGGCTAATGTAAGCTGAAAGATTGTGTGTTAGATGAAGTCGTAAATTATAGTGTTAGAATAAAGTTTTAAAGTGTTTAGTGTTTACCTTCATGTCGTTACCAGAACTTCTCTGGAAAATACCCGAGAGTTACCGTAAACTAGTGAGGAAACTAGAAAAAATCAGCCATAAATTGGTCAACGCAGAAGCTGCTGCCAACTTTAATAATACATGTTTGAAAGAAGATCTGCTACCATCATACACAAATATATATATATAGGGTTTTTCAATCTAATAATCAGGTGTTGCAACATTTAATTTATTAATAGCATCACACCCTTAATAGATCACAAAGCCCTATTATATTATAACATTAATTGTATCATGTTATTTATATACAAAAAAGAACCTTCCGTATACTCGTTTTTATAAAATTAAGCTGATTATGTTTGGAGTTGTAAAAATATAATTTTTTTGAAAAAAATAACCATTTAACTAGTAGCTAACTTATTAAAAGCAATGCCTCCAATTAAACAAAACAGAGTGTTATATTTCTTTACTTTCTTCCATTTTTTCGAAAGAAAAACCAGGAAATTGTATTTCCCTCACAACAAAATTTAAACAAAGAGAGAGTGAGTTTTATTCAAGTTTCATAGCTTCTAATAAAATATCCATTTAAGTTTATCCTTTTTGCAGCATATTTTAAAATAAGTAGACTAATGCGGTACATGTAAAATAAGTAGTTTAAAAAATTCGATGAATTGAACGTTCCTCAATGGCGTTGATAAGAATTGTAAAACAATGATTTCTTTTAACTGAATAGTTTGAAAAATAATACAACTCTTTAAATCAATGTAAACTGATGTACTAGTTTTTTGTGAACAAATGAAGGAATTGGTTTTTGGACCGCCAGACAACAAATTTATGGTTAAATTTAATTTAAAGTTATACATAACTACGTGGATGATGATAAATAATTATGGAAACATCTTAAACTGAATATTAAAATATTTTATAAACACATTTAAGAAGAACATCTTGTATATAAGGTGTGTGAAATGACTGCAATGCTATGCAGAGTTTATTTGAAATGTGAGCATGACTTTAAGCGGCACTTCTGCTGAGATATACTTTGTACTGCAATAAAGAAGATATTTGCTCCTTCCTTAAGAATGCAATTCTTACTCTTTAATAGTATACCATATCAAATAAAATATGTTAAACAATTAGAAATACTAAACACAAAGGAATATAAATTTACAACGTTGTAATGACTGAAAATGTATAAAAGCATTTAATTTTGAAATTTCAATGAATCCCGTAGTTCTGCTTGTGGAACAAGACAACAGTCAAGTTACACTAGATTAACGCGATCGTATTTCGTCTGCCCTTAAGAAAATTAACTTAAATAATGTTATTTATATCCTTATGTTATATCCTTAAATAATGTTATTATAAGTCAATTACTATCTTAAGCTAAAAACAAGGTTTTAATTCATTTCACCATTTGAAATATATATCAGGTTTCCACATATATTTAAATAATAATTGCCCACTATCTATTTTTGGTCAAAAAAAAAAGCATGTTATTTATTTTTTTTTTTACTTTGGCGCTAGATAGTAGGTTATATTTAGTTTATTTTAAGTTTAATTTAGGCTCATCAATCTCTAGATATTAGTAAACTGATTATTTCATTTCAATTAAATGTCAATATGTTATTACTTTTATTTCTTGGTTAATAATGATAGAATTAGTTCCCACTGAGTAGTAGTAAATATCACACATATAAACAAATCAATTTCATAACCTACTATTCAATAGAACATTAACTACATCGATATCAAATTACTTTCCACTTTCTTTGCGAATTACACATTTACAAATATAGAAATAATTGAACTTAAGAAAACGGAGGTGTTTCAAATATTAAAGCATTTCTCATTAAACTACTTTAAGAGAACCTACAGTAAAAATGAATGCATTATTCTTTGTAATGGACCACACTTTTAGAGTATATTAAATGAATTGTTTTTCATAAATATTTATTAAATTCTACTATATTAAACTTTTATAAGATATATATAGGATTCTTCAAGTATTATATTCAGGTCCAACATTCAATTTTGACTTTTGAAAAGTATGCTTCCAGTTTCACTGAGTACAATATATAATTTGTTTTTGCATGTGTTGTCTGTGTGTTTATAAGCAGAGTATATTATAAGAAAATAGTTGCAACCATGAAGTGACCGTTAGGTCTGGAGTATACCTAGGTGTTTAGCTCCAATATTGCAAATTTTTATACAGTACACTTGATATGAAAAAGTTCTCTTTCTGCAATTTTGAAAGAATCTGCATCAACAATTTTCAATAACAACACGACGAACAATCTCTTTTTGTTAGGATTTACTTATTTCGTGTGCAGTCATCGTAGGAATTGTTCTTTAAGGTCCAATGCTTAGGAAAGTTACAATAGTAGTAATAAAGGAACAATGATAACAGCTGATTAAGTTATAACTAATATTCATAAAGATTCATTGTAAATTTTCTAAAAAAATAATAGGTTTATCACTCATTGGTTACGTTTCCCTCATAAACAACAAATACATTCCTATAATAGTCTGTTCGCTACTACACCAGTTGTTAATTACAACTTTAACAGCTTTATATCGTTGATATTTCAGATCTTGTCTACGTCTCACTGTTCAGAATATATAAGTGTTATTAAATGTATGAAAACAGATATCAGGTTATTCAGATTATCTATTGTATGACAAATCTCTTTAAAGATTTATCTAAAACAAGTAGTCCATTACAAAGTTTATTTTCTACAACTTTCATCAGAAATAACTTTTTGTTTGACAACGTATAACTAGATCCCAAAGTCTCAAAGAACTACGAAAGGAATATTAGCACATGCTAATACAACTATTAGCTTACATTTTGAAATCAGTCTGTCAGTGATGCTACATTACTATCAAAATAAGTTATTTTCACTTTAAGACCTATGACCTCATTCACTTAAACTTATATAAATTTGTGAAAAGGAAAACTATAGTTCATTAGTAATACTGGGATAAATAATAAATTAAGATACAATATATATTTAATCTCTTAATAAAGCATATTATTTAGGTTAGTGAATGTATAATCTATAAGGAAACACATACATCTATGCAGAGTTACTTTATTGATGAAGAAATAAAAAATATATATTAACTGAGAATAAAAATTATTTGTTTTCAGTCCTTTCTTTGGAGTAATATATATATATATATATATATATATATAACAAGATTTCACATAAACACGCGAAATAACAATCAAAATCAAACCACAATATGATATGGGAAAAAAATTCTAAGATCTTTCAACCGTAACAAATGGTCGTTGTCAGAGTCAAAAACCCAACTGGGTAAGTCAGTTGGGTTTTTGACTCTGACGAAGATCACTTGTTACGGTTGAAAGATCTTAGTCTTTTTTCCCATTTCATATTGCAGTTTGATCATATAGATATAAATTAATCTTTATTTGACTTTTAAATCATTCTCTTGCTTGTCTCTTCTCCCTCCGAAAGTTGGCTACACTGTTTGAGTGATTCTTTTTGAACGCAAGCCAGTGTTTATTATATATGTATATATAACTTTTTATTTAAATTTTCACTTAGGTCCTACAATAATGAATCCACGTTCTAAAATTATACAATTAAATTTCAACTTTCTTGAAATCGTTACTTGTAAGTCTATACTAAAGCAGATAATTTTTATTGTCATAAATATTTATTTTTATCGAAATGAGAACACGATTACTATACCTGTCTTCTATTTTCTTTAACTGTTGTTTTGCTTACTTACTATTGTTAGTTGTACATAGATATGTTAAATATGGATAATGATACACAAATAAGGATATAGTAACAACATCAACAATGTTATGTTTTCGGTGTCAACCATCGTCAAGGCAAAAAAGAAACAGTAATCTCCTAATGATGGTGAAATCAATAGTTCTATTTAAAATATATTTAATTATAAAGTAATATTAGATATATTAAATTTAACAGTGTAAGCGCTAGTCTTTTCTTTTGTAAGTGGTTTTACTCACATTGAACTAACGGTGTATATTTAGGATCTTTTTTTTTCTCTGATCAAAGTATGTATACTGTGAAACCGGTCCAAAACACGATTAACAGAAAACGAGTAACACAAATAGAAAGCAAAAAATAAACTCACCTTTAATGTGTCAACTATCTTAGTGACCATCATCGCTGACTTTCAGGAGATCGATGGTTAATTAGAGTTTGTGTTGACGAAAAGTTTGTCTGAAAACTCTTTAATGAAGGTCGAAGAAGTTAAAGAGTTTTTGTATAGACTAACCGGTTGTGTTCTCACTGATACGTCCCAGCGGATGGAGTACATTGCTGCTCAACCCTTATCTGAAATACCATTTAGCGGATAGGAAAGAATGTTGACTTAAAGATGAAAGCAATGTAGGGATACTTATTTTTTTTAAAACGTTACCCTAGTGGGTTGAAAATGTTGAAACAAACATGAGCCCTTGTGGTCGTTTTACAGCTTCATCGGTAATCCTAAATTTTGCCTAACTAAAGTGCATTTCGAGTAGAGATCTTTAACGTGTACCTGAAGTCGTACAGGCTCGAGACCGACGGCTTAACGTCCTCTCCGCAGGATGACGTTTTCAGATTTATTCACCTCCCACGTGAATATATCGAGGACCATGTAAGTATTGAACCCCGGGCTTACTAGTTCAGAGACTATTACGTTAACCACTGAGCTAATATGGCCCCTCTAGGAATACTTGGAGAAAAAGAGAAATAATATAACTATTATAATGTCATAATTATAGAAATTGAAATTATACTCATATATGGTCGTTATTTAATTTACAACTATGTGATCCAAAAAAATATTCTTTACCACCTTCGCATATGTTTCCTTACTTCATGGAACCAAACGTATATTTACTTTTTATGATATGCACTCTGGATATGTCATTCACTAAAACTGACTCCACATAATAAAATCGAAAATAATACCGAATTTTTACAGAAATTCTACAAATTTAAAACATCGTAAAAAGGTGATTATAACTATAATAAATAGAAGTGAAATTACTGACGGCTGTTTACATTACTTTGTATTTTTTGTACTAGAAGCTGATGTTTTACAACTTAGCAACTTCACAAGAGTGAGATGCAGCGCTCTCTGTTGTTAAACAGTGAATTTGCCTGGTTGACATACACTTGACTGATTTCTGTAACTTCTTTTACTTGAAGGAATTAGCCTGCAGTCAATGAACACATATTCTATTGACATATTTATCTATAGATAAATAATTTAATTGTAAACTTTTTAACATGGTGTAAAAATTATTGGTTCAGAGAGTGCAATTTACCTGGACCATCGCGACACCTTGGCTGTCGTATTACCAGTTGCCCTTCCTTGTGCGTTTTGCTTCAACATAATTATTACATTTAGATTCCACCTTTATCTCATGGAATTATCGACAACGGATGACCAATGAGTTTATTTCATTCTAACATCGTTTATATATTTTAATATATATAATATATTTATATTTGAAATATATATATATAAATGTAATTTTGGTAGCATTCCTTCCTGTATACAAGAGATAGTTACACTATCTGTGTGACTGCTATATATATATATATATATATATATATATATATATATATATATATATATATATATATATATATATGGATTAATTTACTGTAATGAAACTAATTTGGAAACAATGCTCTAAGACCATTCGTCAACACATCAACAGAGAGCAAGTAAACTAAAAAATAATAAATACTTGTTAACCTGGTTGATTGAAGTTTCTAGAATTGTTAGTAACCCTGAATGTGCTTAATGATGAAGAAGTCTTCATCTGTTTAATTATTCCGCTAATCAAAACTTCATCCAATTTATAGAGTCCTAGGCTATTGTTCATTGATTTCTCATAAAAGTTCTTTATGAGTGAACTTTCCACAGTATTTCTTCTTCTTTCCGAAGACACAAATATTAATTCATTTGCTTCAATCCAGTTAATCACATGATTACTGTTTCTTATGTGCATGAACAAGGGACTCTTTTCGTCTTCTCTTCTGATCGAATATTTGTGTTGTTTTATCCTTGTAAGAAAACCTTTGCTCGTCTGTCCAATGTAAGACATTTCACAGTCAGTATATGGTATCCTGTATCACAACAGTCTGTTAAACAAGTTACAATCATTACTGAACAAACAGAAACGTCCAACCTTTCCATAAATGAAGTCATATCTTTCAAACAAGGACTGTATCGAATGACTAACAAATTCCTTCTTGTGAACTGGTCTTCATTATTTAATATCAAAATTTGCAGAGAGGAATTTTTAGACGAAGAAATGAAAAATATTTACAAAATTGCAGGTTCTTTAATGTATCCAAAAAGGTTAATCGACAATATCATAAAAAAGGTGAAACAGTCCATGATATATATATATATATATATATATATATCAATGATCAAAATAAGACTAAGATCTTTCAACCATAACAAGCGGTCTTCGTCAGAGTTAGAAGCCCAACTCAGTTGGATTTTGAGTCTTGTTTTCTCATTTCATATTGTGGTTTGATCATTGATTGTTAATTCACGTGTTTATGTGAAATAACAATTAATGTTCAAACCACAATAAGAAATGGAAAAACAAGACTAAGATCTTTCAACCACAACAAGCGGTCTTCGTCAGAGTCAAAAACCCAACTGTCAGGTCAGACCGCTTGTTGCGGTTGAAAGATCTTAGTCTTGTTTTCCCATTTCTTATTGTGGTTTGATCATTTATATATATATATATATATTATATATATATATATATATATATGATCAAACCACAATAAGAAATGGGAAAACAAGACTAAGATCTTTCAACCGTAACAAGCGGTCTTCGTCAGAGTCAAAAACCCAACTGAACACTAGATGCAGAAAACATCTGGTGAGGAGTTGAGAAGAGTGGGAGGGAAGAGTGGTATTTTAAAAGGGTGAAAGCACAGGAAAGGACTAATGTCCAGAAAGGGATGTTTGGGGAAACAAAGGAGTACAGTAAGAAAAAGTAAAAAACTATCCGCTAGCTGTCAACCCTCTTTGAAGAGGCTATTGCCCTCGAGACGAAAGTATCAAGTTTGAAGAGACCGTTACTAATGTTTATAATATTAGATCTATTAAATTTAATTAGAGACGATTCAATAATATTTCTTAACAACATTGATTTTTCATAGGTAATAAATTTAGCTCCTGTCCAATCAATATGATGATTTTCATTTTTTATATGCAAGAATAAGGCACTACTGTTTTCCTGTCTACTTACGTTATATTGGTGTTGTTTTACACGTGTTTTTAATGATTTACCAGTTTGACCAATATAAATTTTATGGCAATTTTTGCACGGAATTTTATAAATACCAGCGGACTCCAATTCGCTTGGAGAGTTTTTTATTAACATATTACCCACGTTATTACGATTAGAAAACACTATATTAAAATCAAGTTGTTTGGCTAATCTTGGAAGGGGGTCCAATGATTCGTGGTATGGCAAAACTATAGAATTTAAGATAGATAATTTAAATATTTTAAAAGGAATGGTATACGGTCTTTCAGAAAAAACTGATGTTGTTAGCGTTCCTAGACGTTTTATCGAGGCTTATTCTAAGCTTAAAAAAGATAATACTATAAAAATCACTAAAGCCCATAAATCTAAAGTAACAGTAATATTAAATAAAAAAGATTACGTCGATAAAATAGAGAATATGCTAAATGATGAAAATGTGTATAAAAAGTTAAGGTCTAATCCTTTGGAAAGGGTCAATAGTTCATTTAATAAAAAAATTAAAACTATCTTAAAAAATCAACCCGAACTTATTACTAAATTTATATCAAAATCCCCTTCTTTGCCATATATGTACGGGTTGATCAAGACACATAAAGATAATTACCCAATACGTTTAATTGTGAGTTCGGTTGGTTCGGCATCATATGGCTTGTCCAAATGGTTAGTAAGTATTTTAAGCCCCTTAATTGGAAAAATTTCAGGCAGCCATATAAAAAAACAATGTAGATTTAATTAAAAAATTAAAAAGCGTCAACATTAACAAAAATTATAGATTAATCAGTTTCGATGTGAAGTCTCTTTTTACGAATGTACCAGTAACTGATCTGTTGAGCTTACTCCAGGAGGAATTAATTAATTATTCCCTTCCCCTTCCATCTACCACTATAATAGAGTTAATTAAGTTATGTGTGGTAGATTGTCATTTTCAATTTGAAAATAATTATTATATACAAAAATTTGGTCTTGCTATGGGTAACTGTTTATCCCCCCTCCTAAGTAATCTATATATGGAGTTTTTTGAGAGTAAAATGTTAAGCTCAATTTTGCCCAAAAATGTTAAATGGTATAGATATGTTGACGATATTCTTTGCATTTGTCCCAATTCTTTAAATAAAGTTGATTTCCTAACAAAATTGAATTCATTAGTGCCGACAATCAAATTCACAATGGAAGAAGAAATAAGTGGTAATTTGCCCTTCTTAGATGTCCTGATCCATAGGTTACCTAATGAGTTACGCTTTAGTGTATATAGAAAACCTACGAATGTACTTGCATACGTTCATTTTTATTCATCGCATCCAAAAAATGTTAAAATTTCTGTTTTTAGAAATATGTTTTTGAGAGCCTTAAGAGTTTCCTCTCCAGAATTTCTTAATGAAGAGATTAATAACATTAGGTCAATTGCCCTTTCATTAAAATACCCCTCTTCTTATATCGATTTAGCTTTGAAGGGTGCTAAAAAAACTTTCTCTAATACTTCAAAAGAGCCCCTTTTATTATCAAATTCTATAGTTTTGCCATACCACGAATCATTGGACCCCCTTCCAAGATTAGCCAAACAACTTGATTTTAATATAGTGTTTTCTAATCGTAATAACGTGGGTAATATGTTAATAAAAAACTCTCCAAGCGAATTGGAGTCCGCTGGTATTTATAAAATTCCGTGCAAAAATTGCCATAAAATTTATATTGGTCAAACTGGTAAATCATTAAAAACACGTGTAAAACAACACCAATATAACGTAAGTAGACAGGAAAACAGTAGTGCCTTATTCTTGCATATAAAAAATGAAAATCATCATATTGATAGGACAGGAGCTAAATTTATTACCAATGAAAAATCAATGTTGTTAAGAAATATTATTGAATCGTCTCTAATTAAATTTAATAGATCTAATATTATAAACATTAGTAACGGTCTCTTCAAACTTGATACTTTCGTCTCGAGGGCAATAGCCTCTTCAAAGAGGGTTGACAGCTAGCGGATAGTTTTTTACTTTTTCTTACTGTACTCCTTTGTTTCCCCAAACATCCCTTTCTGGACATTAGTCCTTTCCTGTGCTTTCACCCTTTTAAAATACCACTCTTCCCTCCCACTCTTCTCAACTCCTCACCAGATGTTTTCTGCATCTAGTGTTCAGTTGGGTTTTTGACTCTGACGAAGACCGCTTGTTACGGTTGAAAGATCTTAGTCTTGTTTTCCCATTTCTTATTGTGGTTTGATCATTGATTGTTGTTTCACGTGTTTATGTGAAATCTTTATATATATATATATATATATATATTCAGAGTTTTGCTTGAAACTGAAAATTACTATTGAATCTGTATATATATATACTTTGAAAACTTAGAAACACGATTGAAAAACAAACTAGGACATACATTCAAAATTTTAGAATAGAACAACTGGCTTTAATAATGTAATTATTCATGACGTGAAACAGTTATTAGGGCAACATATCAAACTACTAGAAGACAGGAACACGTAGAAATAACACACAACTCACTTCAATATTTCGACTCTCTTGTCATCAGAAGAAGAAGAAGAGATCTTTTCGTCTTCTGATAATGACAAGGTTGAAATATTGAAGTCAGTTGTCTGTTGTTTCTACTTGTTCTTTTTTTGTAACCGTCTGATATATATATATATATATATATATATACATATAATTAAATTTACAGCTAGAGAACACAAGAAAAAGGACGAACACTCACGAATCTCGATAATTTCGGCGTCTTGCCGTCTTCAGGAGAGTAGAAAGAAAGAAAATAAAAGGAAAAAGAATGAAGGAACGGAGGCCTAAATGCGTCCACTGGCCGATGTAAACTCATATATATATATATATATATATATATATATATATAGTGTGTGTGTGTGTGTGTGTGTGTGTGTGTGTGTGTGTGTGTGTGTGTGTGTGTGTGTGTGTGTGTGTGTAATGATAGTCAATGATTCTTAGTATCATTAACCGTACTATTTGTAATTTATTTTAATCTTGCTAATTTTATTAACATTGTTAATATAAGTGAAACTGAAGGTGGTTTTTAATAATTTAATATGTTTAAATTGTTGAAAATGTATCCAGTTTATAAATTATTATTTCTTTAGTTTTCCTTGTATATTTTCTCTGGAATGTTTGAGTCCTATGGTGTTTTTAAAAAAAGGAACTAAATTTGTAATTCATATTGAAACATTAATTCAAAAAAATGTAAAGAGTAGACTAATTATTTCATATTTCTTTAATAATGAAATGCTTTTAATTAAGTACTTGATGGGTAGAATAAACATTTATATGATATTAACTTTTATAAAGGAATTTTATTTTTAATAAGATTATGATTGTAACACAATTTATCTTAAAAATTAATAAAAAAGAAATTACTAAACAACTTTTAGAGTGCTACTAGCGTGTGCAAAATATTTTTCATATTTTTTCCTACATTCATATAAACATGAGTAATCCTTGACATTCAAAAATAATGAAAAATTCTTTTAACATCCAAATTAATACTTTTAATTTGAATGGGTAAGATGTATGTCATTTGGTAAGAAAAGTTTGTCAGGTAAATAGAAGTCGAAGAGGTTAGGTATTGTGGTGACAGAGCGCAGCACTAACCAAGCATATTACTAGAACTGAAAATTCTAAGCTATTATTATAGTTTTCATCATTAAAAATTTATCTATTTGTATAAACAAAAATTTCAGGTTTTATTAAATAATATTGAAAATGATTCATAATCAAAAATATTGGCATTACTATTACTAACTACAATTGTTGTGCATAGTTATTAACTCAACATTGAATATAAAGTAAAAAAAATTGATATTAATAAAATATTGTCTTGCTAGTATAATAAAATACCAAAAATTTTTGACATAATCACTATATATATCTCAGATGGTATCAGTTATCTCTAATTAGTAATTACATATTGATTATAATTATTGATTAAAATTGCAAATGAAATATTATATTTCCTGTGTTAAAGGGTTTTTTCATAAACTTATTATTAAATACCATATTTTATGTAGATGAATGATTTTTTTTTATGTAGCATTAATAAGAGTTACTTAAATTATTTACTCTTCTATATAATGTTAAAGGAGAAGTTTTAACATTTATGTATAAAAATATGTACAAATCAATAGTTCAAATTGCATTTACAATGGTAAAACTGAACAAGTTGTATAGAAAACAAATTTTTGTTATTGTCAGCTGTTGATAAGCCAAATGGCCAAGAATGACTCCTGGGCATCAATAACAACATAATAAATATCAGAATAGGCCCATTGTGTCCTAAAATAATAACAGCTATGCAATATAGACCTACAGTGTCAATTTGATACCTATAGTAGGCTTTTCTTCATTTTTTTTAATTATAAAAAAAATATACTCAAATAATTTTTTTTGTAACAGTAAAATTTGTATTAGAAAATAATAAAATTGTTGTATTAATACTGTTATAAGTATCTTAAATAAAATAATGATCACATAATTAAGTTATTCTCATGAAAATTGTGATACGAAAACATAGCAACCAAACACTTATTTTTGAGTATTATCCAAACCATTTAAATTCATAATGAAAGAGAAAGCAAGACAGAAAAATGAAGCAGAATATAAATGACGATGTGACATGTATGAAACAGAACACGCTCGATATAGCACAATGAGAAGGATGCTGTAATTCTGGATCATAATATTTTATTCCATGCTATATTAGCTATATTAAATATTAGTTAACCAGGTGTGGAACCTAATTATATTCCTTTATACAGTAAGGGGATAATCTGTAGTTAGGATTGTTTTTGAATGTTCTATAATGTAATCTATATTAATACTTGTATATATTTCTATAAAACTAAAATTTTTCGGGACTCAGTCAGTTCTTATGAGGATATAAGAAGAACATATGGATGTGATATGAGTGAGTGTTTAAAAAAAAACTGGCCGAGTTCTGATAAATTTTAGTTTTGTGTCTATTCCACGGTCGATACATTTATCAATATTTAAATTTCTATATTTTAGCATTATCTTTCCACTCATACTTGTTTGGCTAAATGATATGTTTATTATTGGTAACTTTATTTATTTATTATTGGTAATAAATGAATATTATTATTGGTAACATTCTTATAAAAAACCTCTCTAATGTTTCCATCGTTCAGGTACAATATGTACTAACTCCCCTAAAAGATTTATTATTAGTATATTCCTTCACCAAGTTTTTGCGCAAATTTAGATTTATTGTTAATTTGCAAACATGTTTCACTCTACAGAAACCATCCTAAAACTATTTGAATGAATTAAAACTAAGTAATACAAATGAATAAGAATCAAGAAAGGAAACTATAGGAACCAATTTATAAATTTTCAGTCTATGATTTAAAAATTAATTGTCTACCAATTAACTGTTCATAAAGGTTTGGGTCGAACAATTAGGCTTCAAAAAGAAGGTAGGAAAATGGCTTCACATCTCTATAGTATCCCAGGTCCAGTTTTCCTTCCATGATCCTGTACAAATCTTGACCCAATATTTTTTTTTTGCTTTGAGTAAGCATATCGTGTAAGTTTCATTAATAGTGTGCTCTTATGAGGATCCTGGGATGACATGCATTTTGAGTTTCTTATACCTATTGTTGTCATTGGACCAATATACTTACTGTTAAAGAAGTCAGTCCATAGTGTTTTCAATAATTTTCGTGAATACTCCAACAGTGTGTTGACAATGATAGATTGATTTAATTTTTAAAACCTAATGAAATAACATTGCATTATATGTGCATTCAGAAAATAAAATGTTTTTTTTTAGAAATTCTTTATTATTTTTGGCTTTTATTAAGCTTAGAAATATGTTAGATCTTTTTGGTCCACCTTTATTACTGAAGGTCTCTCCCTTCTGCGGTATCTGAAGCGTCAGTAAACAGTGCTAGCAGCATATTATCGTCGAAAATTGTAAATAAGTTCCACCGATAAGGTCTTGTTTACATTCTCAAATACCCACTCTATTCATTGACGGTTATAATTTATTACACTAAGGAATGTTCGAAGGTCCCTTACAGAATCTGGTAATTTGTAGTTTAAAATAGCATCTACTTTCTGAGGCAGAGGGCGAGATCAATATGCTGTGAATTCCTATTCTTTAATGCCTAATTCTAATTTTGAAATATTAATTCGTAAATAAAATTCTTACGTCTATCAATCATGCTTTTTGGTGCTGAGGGTGTTTGTTCCCTGAACTACATGCAATAAAACAGTCATCCGTAACATAAACATAAAGTCTAAACCATAGAGAACATGATTAACAAATCACTGGAGGTTTAAGAAGCATTTCGTACCCCATGATTCATAACATTAAATTCCAGAGATCAAGTGACATAATTATCCTTATTTTTGGTCTATCCTCATAAAGAAACGTATAAAAGGTATACTTTACGTAAAATAATTTTCTGTAATATAATTTTACAGAAATTTAAAATGTGATGAAAATCCTCGATTCATAGAATAGTGTACCTACAACGCTCGAATAATTTCTATGCGCACCTTAACTACTAAGAGTGGTAATTTAAACGTACATCTCTATCTCAAGCTTAAATTTAAAATGTTATTGCCATATGTTTAGATCTGTGTGCTGCTGGCAGTGAAAAATTTTAAAGTTTTTCATCGATATCATTTTGTTCAATGGTTAATTGGTTTATCTACCTCATTGTTGATATGATTGCTGTTAAAAAAATAAAAAAAAATTAATTTGTTTGTTTAATCAAGACTACCATTTTTCCTATCAAGTCCCAGCTACTTAATGCCTTAATCTCTTCTCAGCTGCAGTTCCACATCAAACAAATATAGAAGAAAAACGATCTACAAAGATATCATTTCAAATTACCGAGAGAGATTCGATAAAGATAATTTGAAAAATTCATTAAAATATTTTCATAGTTTTATCTTATGGAACAGGTATAGAAGTTTTCAGTAAACCGGCAGTACTACAAAACAGCAGGCAGGTTGGAACCAACGTGGATACCATTTAAGG
This sequence comes from Hermatobates lingyangjiaoensis, assembly GCA_026182355.1. NCBI lineage: Eukaryota > Metazoa > Arthropoda > Insecta > Hemiptera > Hermatobatidae > Hermatobates > Hermatobates lingyangjiaoensis. The sequence goes on from JAPFBL010000329.1 coordinate 2,393,423, forward strand.
AGAGAAAAAGGGATTAACAAGGAAAGAGAAGAGATCAATGAATAAAAATGGAGAAATGTAAAACCTATAAATATACCAATGTGGATAACTTATAACCAACCGTAGACAACATGCAAGGAGGGAAGAAGGTAATGGAACGAGATGAGATCAGTGAAGAAAAAATGGAGAAAAAAGAACCTTAACTATATGCCCACATCATATACTTAATAGTTTTAAATAATTTCTTGTTAAATATCTAATTAATCTTTGAAGGAACTACTAGATTCACAAGCAAAATATTATCCAGTTTAATATGTTTTCTGTTTAGTTCCGTTATTTAAATACTAGACACATGTAAAGAAATCGGTCAAGTATAAAAGTAGAGGTTATTATGAAATTAGTTTTGCCTTTATTGTACCAATTAACACTTCTCTCGGCTTCAAACTAGTGACATTTTTTAAGTCTGATTAAGTTTGACTTTTAGAGGGATGCTATATGCATATTTCTGTATTCTTTCCTTAGCATTTAAACGAGAAAAATATATTTAATGAATTTACAAATATTAACATCTTTTATTTTAATAATCTTGATGTAAACGATACGGCTCATATCTGCATATGGATCTACTTTGTGTGTTATACATTTCATGATACGTCACAAGACATGACCATTATGGTGTTCACAAGCTTTTAAATGCAATCATCAGTCAAAATTTCTGCATTCCTAGGCACAAATCAACTTTTTTAATTAAAATTATAAATGAAAAACAAATTTACTTTTTTAACATTTATACCTTCTATCATGTTTTTAACTTTTCGGGACATTTATAAATAATTCTTTTTAACTTGAAAACACATCATTTTTTTTGTCCTCTGTTTTATATTTTTTTTTAAATTATTTTTTTTTACTTCTTTTAACTGCTATCGTCTGAGATAAGTTCCTTTGTGTACGAGGGAATGCCCGGAATGCGATAACAGTTAGAGAGAGTCTCAAACAAGATAAAACGAAGCTATCTGTATTACAAATAATTCTGAGATTTGGAGAAATGCCATGATAAAGAAAACCTTTATTTTGGAGGTATGTTTACGTCTGAGAGCTTAGAAAACGAGCACGCAATTTAATAATTTGGCCTATAGTATGATGGAAATTTCGTAAGATGATGTATTCATTGTATCACTAAAAATAGTGCAGTACATCTAGATTTATAAGGGTTATTTGAAGGTGTAATCTGAAACTTATCCATCAAATAGTATTGCCTATAGCGTGCACAGAAACTTTTGGTGACAAATCAAGCGGTCTTCGTCCCGCTTGACAAAAAAATCTGGAGTGGCCTACACTCTACTTTACTATAAGTAACTTAATGTCAAATTTCTTGAGTATATAAAACATAACGTCTCATTTAAGCATAACGTAAACATCTAAATGGGATATAATTATTAGCCTATCATTCCTGAGGTAGTACAGATAGTGATTGAAGGACATATCATTTTATAAGCTTATTTTTGTACATCACAAATAATTTATTATTTGCAAATAATTGCGTTAGTATAACTACAGCAGTAATAACATTTTTGAAAAACCAAAGTGAACATTTCTTGAAACGATTTATTCTCCTACAAGAGAATGGCTTTCGTTCAAACAGCCAGTAGATTTCTTACATCGTTTACTTGACATCCTTCTACATTGAATATTAAAGTAAAATTTTAAAATTTAAAACAGGAAAATACCCTTTTTTTCTCTGAAAAACATCTTAAACTGCGAAGAAAATGTTGTTTTAAGGTGATTTGTTAATTAAAGATGTACGATAATTACATTTATTAATCTCTAAACGAAAGATTCAGATTATGAATTATCATTTACATTTTTGGTCTTTTATAGAATTATCATACTGGGAATTTTAATCTTTAAAATAATAATAATAATAAGCTTCTTAGTATTTAATAAGATCATTTTCCTTCCCCTTTGTCAAATAACATATATACGATTGTTATTTTTTCTGAGTGAGTGTTATCATTTTCCTGCACAATATTATTCCTCTTACATCTCATACAATTCAATAAACAATATAAACTATTCCTTTATAAAATCAATTTTATCTCAGTGGATTCGCTCAAAAAATTTCTAAGTCAATGTAAACAATGTAAAAAAATACAAAAAATTCGACAAGTATAGCAGGTGATCTCTTAGTCTAGGGTAAACAAAGAGTTATCGTTATTGCTCTTTCCCGTAATTGAAACTTCATGATTTTTTTTTTATGAATTGCTAATTTTTTGTTCCTTTTTTGATCAAATTTTCATTATTTTTTATTCAGCCGGTTAGCGTCAAAAAAACATTTTCTGAAAACAGAAATCGTACTGTAACGCCCCATTAGCGAATGTAATTTTAAAAAAAAATATCTCTACTCATTCTACACATAATGTTCTATTTATAGGCATAGTTTCATTCTTGTCCGTCAAACAGTATGGCTTGTATCGCTCTCACAAGGTTTGAGATTGAATTATAAGTCAAAATTTGTACATTATATTGAAAAAAAAATATTTCCTGTTGTTTTAAAATTCTGAATATATTTGTCGTTTGTTCCATTTGTAACCTCAAAGATAATGTCAAAATTTCAAAACTCTAGGGTTATTAGTTTAGGAGAAATAAATGTTTAAAAAAAAACGGTTTTTGGCAAAAAAAGTGACTTTCCCATCATGCATAATTCTTCCCAAACAATAGGGATCTTCGTCTAAATAGGGCCCATTTTTGTGTAAAATATCAACTTGATCCATCAAAGATTCTGGACCGTAGCGTGGTAACAAGCAATGCTAACACACTCACCCACCCACCCACCCACCCACACACACACAGACATCATCGTAAAAACGTCATAAAACGACTTCTGGGACCTCAAAACATGTAATTCCGTCAAAATCTCGAGATCGAATTTTTTCACGATCACTATACTTTACTTATAGTAAAGTAAAAACCAACGTTCCTGGTTTAAACATTGATTGTTATTTCCTGTGTTTATTGTAAAGTCATGATATATATATAAAAAAAAAAAATGAACTAAAACTAAAATAAAATTAATAAAAAAGAAACTGAGTAAGCAAAAATACTAAAATAAAACAAAGGAACAATCAATGATTGAGGTTAAACCCAGGAGCAGATCTGTCAGCCTTTTATTATTATCAGCTTTTATTATTATTATCAGCCTCTGGAGCGATTCACATCTATTCCTGATGACGAGGACATCGAAATATAGTAGTAAGTTCAGTGATTTCCTTTCTGTATGTTCTTTTGAAAATTCTAGTTTATTCAGTTCGAAGAATCGTTTAAACCGTATCATGTAATTGTTATTAAATATTGTAAACGATATTTACGATTATATTTACTGAAGAAATAATACTGTTGTACGTTTTGTACTATAAAATATTGCCAATAGGTTTGTAAGCATTAATAAAAGGTAGAAATATGTACTTGAAACTGTTAAGTATTTTATTGCTCCTATTTATTTATAATTTATATAATAAATATAATATCTGTATTATATTTATACACAGATATTTATATATGTTATATATTATAAATATATAAATATAATATCCTTAAAATAAAGGAGCAAATAATGTTTTTGTTACATAGTATGAGTAAACATGTAACTCTTTAAATTCTGATAATTTTATTTTTAGTTATATAACCAAGATTTTTTATTAAAATTTAGGGATAGCTTCCTGATTTCAGAAGTTTTTTTAATTTTCATTTTGCGTTGTTTGAAGCTTGTATACTCGTATGGATAAGTAGAAAATGAGAAAAGTTTATGTGAACCCTGATGTCCAAAAACATATTAAAGAAATTTTTGTGTAAAAGACTTTATAAAATGCATAAACTGATATTTTTTTTTTCACTAACAATAACGATTTTGTTTACAGAAATCTTATTTAACTACCTAAAACCTTAACTGTTAAAATTTTAAGAAATGCTAGTGAAATTCACTGGTAAAAACAGTGATAGGATCTTATTGTTGTAAGATGGAAGATGTTGGCATATGGCTGTAATCAAAGGAAATCAATTGTACTATTGGTTGAAGAAGTCATTGGGTTGGTCTACCTCATCACCCCTGGGATGTGACTGCACAGAGGGGGACTGGCTTTACCCACCCGTGTGGCCAGCTGAACTGTTGGCAAGGGAGCAAGGTCCGTGCAAAATTGGCACCAGTCCTCTAATGGTCTCACAGATAAATGATCTGGCCGGAGCAATGGGTTCGAATCAAATAAACGTCCCTCGGACCATCGATTCGACGACAGATATCCGCGAACTGGAACCAATTCAAAACGGGTTTGGCGAATGCCTTGTAGCTTGATTTAGTGGTCTGCCAACAGCTATCTGCCAGTAGCTGCGCCTAATTAACACACACGATCTTATGACCTCCATCACAACGAACGACTCTCACAAATACATCTCATCTCGTCAGATGTAGGTCCTCTGTGACCTTGAAGAATTATGTCAACTTGATTCTTGAATCCACCATGTTATTCCTTAATATTTCAGAGTTCTTCTTCAATTTCCTTCACCTGCCTCACATTTTTTCAAATAATCATACATAAAATGTTCAAGTGTTCCCTTTCTTATTTTAATATATATTGGAGTAACATTAAATAATTATGACAATTCTTTACTTATTAGCGGAGTCAGTTTTACGAGAAAAGGTAATTTTATTAAGTTTATTAACCTTTAAAAAAAATGAAAACCTTTTTAGAGACACGAGGTTGAATGTGATAGTAGAATGTTACTCTCGCAAAAGAGCTTTGTTAAAGAGATTTGAAGTGAAATAACAGAAAACATCAACAAACTCATACAACAGTAAATTGATAGCAATAGATAAGATTACTGTTTTTTTCTGCATCAAGAATTCCCATGAATCTCAAGGTTAAGTACCTTAACTTTAAAAGTTAACCTTTAAAGAAAAAAACGGATCAAACACATTATTTTTATATTTAATGATGGGAAATTGTGCCAATTTGGGAAGTATTGCTAAAATATTTAACTTATTGTAGAAGACATATGACTGACATATATGACACAGTCATATGACATATGACTGTGATGGGTTAGAAAAATGTTTGATAAATAATCAAAATGTTTGATCAGATTTATTGTGAGTGAGAGGTTTATTGTGATTAACAAGTTAAAGGTTTTTGCAAATACCTAAAACTGATTAAAGTGTGAAATACTTTTGTGAGAACAATTATAAAGTTCATTAAGGATCTTTAAATCTAAAGTTGATTTTAGAAGGGAGAAAATAAGGCACAATAGGAAAGATATAGCGATATGCATGAGTCTAGTGAGAATTAGTGTTTCGCTTTAATAACAATATGAACTTGGCAGATCCTTCTAAATTAAGGATTTCAATTTTTTTATTACTTATATAATAAAAATAGTTACATTTAACTTAATGAAGTCATTCAAGTGATCAAATATGAGTTTCATAATATTTACTACATATAGCGTTCGATATTACTTCTACCTTATTGCTACATTAAAATAAAAGCAAACTAAGCTTGTTGCAACCATTTGTAATTACATTGATTTATTGTCAAGTTGAGTGTAAGCCACTTCGTTTGTTTTTTTTTTGTAGTACAGACTTCTAGGGAAACACTCAAAATTGACGCTACATAACAAAGTACTACTATACAAAACATTACTGCGACCGACCTGGACTTACGGACTTGAACTATGGGGTTGTGCAAAACCATCCAATATTCATAGAATACAATCACTGCAACCTAAAATCCTCCGCACTATCACAAATGCTCCGTATTACGTCAAAAACTACACCCTTCATAAAGACTTAAAAATTCCATTCATCTAAAACCTTGCCTCTGATCGTTATAGGTCATTTCACAAGAACCTTTCCTCTCACCCAAATCCATTTGTACGAATCCTTGCTTCCTCCTCACCTTCCCAGAATCGCCCAAGACGACTCAAGAGAAAATGGCCCAGGGATCTCCTATTACAATAATATACTTTGAAAAAAAAAACCCAAAGTGAGAAGTTGAACCAGTAGGTTTCATTCTTTGCTCATGTCCATCGATGTCATTGTGTAATCTATTACTAAATATGCTTGTAACGCATAATATGCGTAGTTGTATATTTGTAAATAAAGATGATAAAAAAAAAAATTTTCTAATGCTCAAAAGGGAATCCCTGGAAAGAGTTGCTTGGGCCTCAAATTTGCCCAAAAATTCTGGAATGCAAAAAAAAAGTAGAAAAAATCAGAAAGAATACTTGTGAAGTGGGAGTAGGCGGCGAGCTCTAGTCGATTGACAATAAAGAAGGGAGCGTGCACGCCGACGATCGCCCCACCCCTGCGCCGCCGAGTCCCAAAGTTTTCCCAGATGGACTGGCAAAGCGGAGGGATTTCAAAGTTGCTAGCAGGATGCAATATTCTACTTTTTCTCACTTGCCTCTGATCCAATATTACTAAAGTAAGTTTCACGTATTATATGTCCATGGGGAAATCACTTCTCCACCCACCTAACAACAAATTTCATTCGATTCAAAATATTTGTTGCTCTATTTCCACCAAATTATCTAAACATATATACACTATATTA